>JAJJWX010001655.1:610025-1220050 GCA_023529315.1 Papaver bracteatum
TGTCTGACAGATATGACTCCAATGAAGACAGGAAATCAAGTGTTGCACTTCTTGGTGAAAATATTGATTTTGATAATTGTAGCAATACACACATCAATTTTGATATTCTTTCAGAAGATAATCCAACCATTCTGGAAGAAAAAGTTGACCTTTTTCTTGGAAACTCTGTTTATAATGTTTCAGGATCCACTATATGCCTAGGTGCTTGCACATTTTAGAAGCTTGATTACTATCCAAGTGTGACATTCTCGTATTTTTCATTAAAAGGTCATGAAATCTCAAAGTGTTACAAGTTCAAACACAAGCAAAGACACGTCAACAAACTTCAACGAAGAGCAAATCATTTAGCAAGAAAGCTTAAACTTGCTCAAAAGACCGCAGAGGTATGTAAGATTTTATATTCGTCTAAGAAGTTAGTTTCCAAGGAAACATCAAGACCATTTGAGAAGAAAGTATGGTCAAACTGTTTTGATAGACAGAAGCCTGTGGATTCTCCACAAGAGGAAATTGGTGGACAAATTATAGTTCACCACAACACAACTTGATTGTGTTGTTCTTAAAATCTTTCCTCATGTGCCTGATCAAAATAGATAGTGATTGTTTACCTCTCAGGCTTTAGGAAAAGTTTTTTTTCTTTCTTTTCTTAGAAGTATTTTCCTTTTATCTATCAAACATAAGAAAGGGTACTATCGTCAATTCTTCTCTTTATAGGGATAAAAGTTGATCGTCCACGAACCTGTTTTAGGTTTTGAACCCTACATTCATTTTCCTTCTCTAAAAACCTCTCTTTATCTTAAGACTACTTGTTGAGCTAATTGTGAATTCCTCTCACAGACCCATACGCTTATGGACGCTCCAAGAATGATGTCTTTTGATGAAAAAGAAGGTAATATGATTGTTAAGCCATCAATCATGAAGGAAAAAAGAAAAATATCCATTGCCTCCAACCTTGAAAAGAAAAATAAGGAATATAAGGAAGCCAAGAGTTGTTCCTTCAAATTCTCAGAAGTTTTCTGATGTTCTTGAAATGTTGAAGGAGCTGCGAAGGGAGATTCAACAAATAAAGGCTTTTTTGTATAAGACTTATGAGATTCAGAAGGCCCTAGTTCGACAATAAAAACAACCAAGAAGGTTTATCGATATAAAATCCTTTCTTAATGAACCTTATGTTCCCATGGCTGTTGACGACAAGGAGTTCGGGGACGATAATACATTATTTAAAGGTCTTAATGTCTATTAAATCTTCTATTGTTTCTCTTTTGTTTAGAAGAATAACTAGTGTTTTGGAATAGCCATTATTGTGAGTACACATAGCTATATCCAATGTTTTCATCTTCTTGTTTTTAGATTTTTTGGTTTAAAAAATTCTAAGTTTGTTTGGAAGATGATGGTTGCAATATTAATTTGTTGATTTTATATATTGCAATATTTTGATGGGATATGTGTGTTTACGTCCGTGAACTTGATTGTCCAATAATTTGTCAAAAGTAAAGTCGTTCGTGAATTGATATGCAAATATTGATAAAAGGTTGAATAGACTTTTGACAAACACAAAAGTTAAGCCTCTATTGTCAATTATTGATGTAAGATAGGTTAAAATCTTTTGTGATTCAAGGATTATGTCTATTGTATGTCATTGTGCAAATGGTGATGAAACATAGAATGAATCCTTGTGTTATCCATGGTATAGATCCTTATTGATTCATTTTTTATGTATTACCGTGAAGGCTCCATTGTGTATCTTATGTCGAGCACGATACAACTAAGTCGATTCCTTATTGGGATGGTTGGTTGTTCCATGAGATGCTATATGTTGAGCATTAAGAACTAAATTAATCAAATTGTGTGGTTGCTTAGTTTGTATTCCATAAGTTTTTTTTATGTTGAGTACATGTACGGTTAAGTTTGTCATGTTATGATAATCTTAGTCGGGGTTCCATAATCTCCTATGTTGATCCCAAATGAACTAAATCAATCATCTAGTAGGGTTATTTAGTTAGCACTCCGTAAGTTATTCTCATGTTGAGCATAATTGACTAGGATGGTTATTTTATGATTAACCTAGTCATTGTTCCATAGATATTCTTATGTAGAGTGTGGCCAATTAAATTGATTACTCTTGTAATTAGTTTGGTTGAGTATGACAATTAGATTATTTGTAAGTTCTCCTGTGATTAGTTTAATTGATTTTTTAGTCTCCATAAGTTTACTTGTGTTGAGCATATTTAGTCAAATTAATCTTGGTTCGCTTTGGTTAATTTGATTGAATACTTCTTGTTAGATTCCAAATTCATACTTGTATGCAATTTGTTGAGTCTAAAGAAATCCTTCTTTTCTTGTGAAATTAAGGTTGCTCTTGTTGTTCCTTAGGGAATGACATATTATGGGGGAGAGTTCTTTTGAACTTGTGCTTAATTGCTAAATCATTGTGGGGAGTACGGCTGTGGAATATTAGAGGGGTTATCTTGCATCTTTATAAACTCCTTGATGAATGCATTTATCTTCGGATTTATGATTGCATCTAAACAAGATAATACATATTTACCTTTGGTCATGAAATGTCTCTTACGGAAATTTCATTAGGATCCCGTTTTTGTACCTTTGCCAATTTTATTGACAAAAATGGGGAGAATTAATTGTAGTTCACACTACAAATACATATGGTTTTCGGATCATTATGAAAGGGGGAGTGGTTTCCATATGAGATGGAGTATTGACTAAGGGGGAGTAAAGTATCACCATAGTATTGTTGTTGAAGTTGTGATGCAATTGGAATTTGACGTTGTGTAATAATATTATGACACTGTATAACAATGATTGATAACCGATGCTTTTCTCATTGTTATAGCTACGGATTTTCAACAACGATGATGCTAAACTTAAAACCTTTGGGATCATTGGACTACTTGGAAGTGACAAAGATTTTGAGTATTCTTGAAGATTAGACATGTGAAATATGAGCTACAAAGTTTATTTGTATTTTTTGTATTCCATATGTATTAATAGTTTTGCCACTAAATTTGACAAAGGTGGAGATTGTTAGAGCACTTCTCGGTCGAACTCTCATGCGTTTCTATATCAAGCATGTTTGTCGATTTTAGTGATCAAAACTATAAAGTCTTGATTTTTAGTCTACTATAGCTAAGGTCTCAGACTAGGATAGAAAGTGTAGTTGAGCTCAAGAACTCCATGGAAATCATCATACAAGACGAAGGACTACTCAATGAACCAGTGGATCTTCATCGACTAAAAGGTATGTGGAGACTTGAACTTATCTATCACTCAAAAGTCTATCTACTCTATCTCCTATCTTGAGACAAAAGTCGTTTTACTATATAGACTAAAGATATACACATGTGGCATTTCGAGATGAGTATATCTCGCTTATCTATTTCTCGAAATGTGTGTTGGTAAAGCTATCGCTTTAGACAAGTTCATCTTTGCCTAGTGACGAAAGTCATGTTATGTTTCAATCACTTTGGAAATTGCTCTGACGAAAACTAGTTCGTGAAAAACAACTATGTGACGTCCTCTTAGAATGTTTCAATGATTGAAATGAGAGTTTAGACAATATAACCACCTGGGGATATAAAAGTTATTGTGGTAACATATATATGTATAAATCCTTATGCACTTGAACCGAAGTTTGCGAAAAATTTTGATCAAGTGAAAAATGGAAATTGAGCAATCAATCCAGTCCGCGAATGAGCGTAGTTCTCGAACCAAAGAATTTCTGCTGGAGTTGAAGCTTGGTTTCAGTTTGCGAACCCAGTCCGCGAACTGACGGAAGTTCTCCAACCCGAGAATTTCTGCTGGAGTTTGTGAACTCCAACCGATTACTTAAGTCCGCGAACTTGAGTGGTTATGTCTAAAAGAGATGTTCGTGAACTTATTTAAATTATCTAAGAAATGCTATTGAAAACCGTGGCTTTATAGTTCATGAATCGATTCGAGTGAATCACATCGTTTTTGATTCAATTGTGTCTTGTATAGTGTTAGAGCACTGCTCGGTCAAACTCGCATGCGTCGATATCTCAAGCATGTTTGTCAATCTTAGTGATCAAAACTATATAATCTTGATTTCTAGTCTACTATAGCTAAGGTCTCGGACTAGGATAGAAAGTATAGTTGAGCTCAAGAACTCCATGGAGATTATCATACAAGACAAAGGACTACTCAAGGAACCAGTGGATCTTCACCGACTAAAAGGTATGTGGAGACTTGAACTTATCTGTCACTCAAAAGTCTATCTACTCTATCTCCTATCTTGATACAAAAGTCGTTTTACTATATAGACTAGAATATGCACATGTGAAATTTCGAGCTGAGTATATGTCGCTTATCTATTTCTCGAAATGTGTGTTGGTAAAGATTTCGCTTTAGCCAAGTTCATCTTTTCCTAGTGACGAAAGTCATGTTATGTTTCAATCACTTTGGAAATCGCTCTGACGAAAACTAGTTCGTGAAAACAGTTATATGACGTCCTATGAGAATGTTTCAATGATTGAAATGAGAGTTTAGACTATATAACCATTGTGGGATATAAACATTGTTGTGGAAACACATATATGTATAAGTCCTTAACACTTGAATCGAAGTTTGCGAACTTTGTTGATCAAGTGGAATCGGAACGTGATCAGCAACTCAGTCCTCGAACTGGCGTAAGTTCTTGAACCCGAGAATAGCTGCTGAAGTTGAAGCTCAGGTGCAGTCCGCGAACTGACGGAAGTACTCATTCCGAGAAATTCTGCTGGGGTTTATTAACTTCAACCGCGTAGTTTGAGTCCGCGAACTCAAGAGATTATGTCAGAAAACGTTGTTTATGAACGTATTATTAATTTACTAAGGGATGCTTTTGAAAACCGTGGCTTTATAGTTCATGATTAACGATTCGAGTGAATCACATCATTTTTGATTCAATTGTGTATCTTGTAGTACTTGAGATATCATAACAATTGAACAACTCTATAACTAGTTCATTTGAGTCATTTGGACTAGTTATGGTGAAGAAGAATATGATTGACATGAAAGTTATCATTTGGCTAACCATTTGGTTGACTAATATTGAACCGACCATTGTACACGTTTGGGTACAGTTACATAAACCCAAAATGTCAAGTACATGTGTGTATGGCAAGATAAGTTTTCGATATAATGGTTGAGAGATATTAGCTTGTATCTAATCATATTTTCATCTAATCAGATTTTCATCTAACGATGAATATTGAATGCTTTGTTACTAAGCTAACATTGATTGAAAACCCTGATTTGAAAGACTATATAAGTAGAACTCTAGCCATTGGAAAAAATAATCCCCACACATTTTTCTTGTGTGATTCTAGTTTTCTCTAAGCTATAGTCGATCTCCATTAACCCATGAGTTTTCTCTCTAAATTCGGGTTAACGACTTAAAGACTTTATTGGGATTGTAAAGCCAGACCGATACTACTTATCTAGTAGTTGTGTGATCTGATCTTGCTATTTCTATTGTACAAGTACATTTTTAATAATTGGGTTGAGATTTATATCTCTGATAAGCAAGATAAAAGTAGTCACAAACATCTTCGTTTCATTGTTTATGATTCCTCAATAATCTTCTTCGTTGCGTCGATTAAGTTTATTGTGAGGTGATTGATGAAACTGAGATGTTCTTCGGGAATATAAGTCTGGTTTTATCGATTGGTTCCTGTTCACCTTGATTTATCAAAAGACAGAACAAAACTCATAGGTTTATTCGTGGGAGACGAATTTATCTATTATCTGTAGACTTTTCTGTGTGAGACAGATTTGTTTACTAAAGTCTTCGACTTTGGGTCGTAGCAACTCTTGGTTGTGGGTGAGATTAGCTAAGGGAATCAAGTGCGCAATATCCTGCTGGGATCAGAGGCATAGGAGCATAATTGTACCTTGGATCAGTATGAGATTGGTTGGGGTTCAACTACGGTCCAGAACGAAGTTAATTTGGAGTAGGCTAGTGTTTGTAGAGGCTTAATACAGTGTATGTTTAATCTGGACTAGGTCCCGGGTTTTTTCTGCATTTGCGGTTTTCTCGTTAACAAAATTCTGGTGTCTGTGTTATTTCTTTTCCACATTATATTTTTATATAATTGAAATAATACAGGTTGTGTGTTGTTCAATCGATTAGAATATCCGACCTTTTGGTTGTTGATTTAAATCGATTGACACTTGGATATTGGTCTTTGGTACCATCCAAGTTATCTCTCTTTGATTAGGCTCGTGAATTATATTTGCTTGAGTAAATCAAATCGAGAGATTGAGATAATAACTCCTTGAGTATTTTCTATTGATTGAGTCTAGTTTATTCTATAGAAAACAACTCGGAGTTGTCCATACAGATTGCTAACCGAAATATTGGGTGAGGTTATTAGACCCCTGCTTTTTCATGTAGTACATAAGATCTCATAGCAATTGAACAACTCTCTAACTAGTTCATTTGAGTAATTTGGACTAGTTATGGTGAAGAAGAATATGGTTGATATGAAAGTTATCACTTGGCTAACCATTTGGTTAAATAATATTGAACCAACTATTGTACACGTTTGGGTACGGTTACACAAAACCAAATCGTCAAGTTCATGTGTGTATGGAAAGATAAGTTTTCGATCTAACGGTTGAGAGATATTAGCTTGTATCTAATCAGGTTTTCATATGACGGTGAATATTGAATGCTTTGTTACTAAGATAACATTGATTGCAAACCATGATTTGAAAGACTATATAAGCGAGAACTCTAGCAACTGGGAAACCCAATCCCCACACATTCTGTGTGATACTAGTTTGCCAATCTAGAGTCGATCCTCCTTTAAACTTTAGTTTTCTTCTTCTAAAACCAGGTTAACGACTTAAAGACTTTATTGGGATAGTGAAGCCAGATCGATAATACTTTTCTTATAGTTGTGTGATCTGATCTTGCTGTTTCTATCGTACGAGTACAATTGTAATAATTGGCTTGATATTTCTATCTACGATAGGAAAGATATAAAAGTAATCACAAACATCTTCGTCTCATCGTTTGTGATTCCACAATATCTTTTTTCGCTGCGTCGATTAAGACTATTGTGAGGTGATTGATAAAACTGAGCTGTTCTTCGGGAATATAAGTCTGGTTTTATTTATTGGTTCCTGTTCACCTTGATTTATCAAAAGTCGACAGAACAAAACGCATAGGTTTATTCATGGGAGGAGAATTTATCTATCTTGTAGACTTTTCTGTGTGAGACAAATTTGTTTGCTTAAGTCTTCGACTTTTGGTCGTAACAACTCTTGGTTGTGGGTGAGATCATCTAAGGGAATCAAGTATGCAGTATCCTGCTGGGATCAGAGGCGTAGGAGCATAATTGTACCTTGGATCAGTGTGAGATTGACTGGGGTTCAACTATATTCCAGACCGAAGTTAATTTGGAGTAGGCTAGTGTTTGTAGCGGCTTAATACAATGTATGTTTAATTTGGACTAGGTCCCGGGGTTTTTCTGCATTTGCGGTTTCCTCGTTAACAAAATTCTGGTGTCTGTGTTATTTCTTTTCCGCATTATATTTTTATATAATTGAAATAATATAGGTTGTGCGTTGTTCAATCGATTAGAATATCCGACCTATTGGTTGTTGATTTAAATCGATTGACACTTGGATATTGGTCTTTGGTACCATCCAAGTTATCTCTCTTTGATTATAACTCGTGAATCATATTTTCTTGAGTAAATCAGATCGAGAGATTGAGATATTAACTCCTTGAGTATTTTCTATTGATTGAGTCTAGTTGATTCTCTAGAAAACAACTCGGAGTTGTCCATACAGATTGCTAATCGAAATATTGGGTGAGGTTGTTAGACCCACGCTTTTTCAAGTTGATCCAGAAAAGATACAATCCGTTAGAGATATGCCGCCGCCTGCAACAGTGAAATATATTCAAAACCTAAATGGATTGATAGCCTAATTGGGAAGATTTATCTCAAGATCTTCGGATAAGTGTAATTTGTTTTTCAATATATTAAATAAGGGGACCAAATTTGAATGGATGGGAGAATGTGGTAAGGCATTGCAGAACATAAAGAATCATTTGGTGAATTTATCCATTATGCAAAAGGAGAAGCCGGGAGAGGAATTGCTACTCTATTTAGCATCGACATCACATGCATTAAGTGCAGTACTGCTACGTTCGGATGAAGGGATAGAAAAACCGATATATTATATAAGTAAAACATACAATTCTGCAGAGAAAAATTACTCAAAAATTGAAAAGCTAATTCTCACACTAGTATATGCGTCACTCAAGCTTCGCATTTACTTTCAATATCACAAGATTAAAGTGTTAACGAGAGTACCAATTGAACCCATAATGAATAATTCAAAAAGATCAGGAAGAGTTGAAAGGTGGAACACACAATTGGGAAATTATGAAATTGGTTATGAAATTTTATCATCGCCAAAGTCACAGGTTATCGTAGAATTTCTCGCAGAGTTTCCATTGAAAGAAGATGAGTATGTTGAAGAAATAATGGCTGTAGATGAAGAACTTGGGAATCCTAAAGATTTATTAATTGATCGAAATCCAAATACATGGGAGATATTAGTCGATGGATCATCTAATGGAGGAGGGAATGGGATCGGTTTCACCTACAAGAGCGATAATGGCTTACTCATTCAGACTGGATTTCGCATCCACCAATAATGAAAATGAGTATGAAGCAGTTTTGCATGCACTAAGACTAGCAATTGAAATTAAGATAGAAGATGCGAGAATAACAAGTGATTCACAGTTGGTGATTCGTCAGATCAAAGGAACGTATAGTACAAATGAACCATCTTTGCAAAAATATAAAAAATTGGTCTTGGATTTAGCGGTGCGAATTCCAAAACTAAGTTGGAGACACATATGCAGAAAATACAATAGACTTGAAAATGCATTAGCTTTCATACCTTCCATGTTAATAGACCCAGTTGGAAGAGACATAAAAATACAAACACTCTTTTTACCATCTATAGAGAAAGGAGAAGAAAAACAAACAAATATAATGACAATATAAAATATGGAAGAAGAAAACGAAAGCGAAGATAAGGATTGGAGAACTGAGATCCATTTATATATAGAGAATGGAGAAGTGCCAAGAAAAAGGTTGGATGCACACAAGTTAAAAAGTTGTGCGATGAATTATGAATTAAAAGATGGCATTCTTTATAGAAGATCATTTCTTGGACCCTCGCTCAGATGTCTTATGCGAAAAGAAGGAATAGAAATCTTAAAGGAATTATATTATGGAGATGCGGGTAATCATAGTGGAGGAAGATCACTCGCATATAAAGCAAAGATACAAGGCTATTATTGGAAATACATGCATGAGGATGCAAAACAAGTCTCAAGGAGATGTGAAGAATGTCAACGTCATTGAAAAAAGATACACGCACCTGGAGCGATGCTAAATACATCCACAAATGTGTGGCCCTTTGGAAAATGGGTAATCGACATTGTTGGACCATTTATACCAGGAACAAGATAAAAAAGATACTTAATTGTCGCAATAGACTATTTTACAAAATGGGCAGAAGTTAAGCGGTTCAACACATTCGTGATAATGACATCTTCACATTCATTTTTGAAAATATTATACGCAAATTTGGCATTCCTGCGAAACTGGTATATGATAATGGAAAAAAATTTGAGGGTGAGAATATAGAAATGTTGCTTAATGCGTTCAAAATTCAAATCGGAAAATCAACTCCTTTATATCTGTAGAGCAATGGACAAGTAGAAGCAACAAATAAAACTATCGCATACAACTTGAAGAAGAAATTAGAAGGGCATAACAAGGGATGATGCGAACAGGTGTATAAGGTAGTATGGTCTTATAGGACAACAAGGAGAGAAACGACAGGAATGAAACCCTTTTGTCTGACATATGGAGTGGAAGCAGTGTTACCAACATAAGTTATAATTCCAACAACAAAGAAAGAAGCTTGGGAAAAGAATCTAAGTGCGGATCTTATTTTAACGAAACTCGATGATCTAGAAGAAGCAAGAGAGGTCGCTTTGCAGCATATGGAAAATTATCAAAAAAGTTTGGCTCAAGAATACAACAAACGTGTTAAAATAAGAGAGTTTCAACCAGGCGAGTTAGTGCTGCGAGAAATCCAAGTTTATCATAAAGGAGGAGATGGGAAATTGGAAAAGAAGTGTGAGGGGCCCTATATAATAAAAAGGATAGTTGTAAATGGAGCTTATGAGTTAATGGATCTAGATGGAAGGAATACGGGTAAAATATTGGATTGTCCTTAGAATAGACAATATTTGGAGAAATATTATCCATAGGAGTTTGCAATGTGTATCACACAAGTTAACATATGTGTGGAGTAAAGGATATGAATTAACATTTCTGAATAAGGATATAATATTTGATTCAATAAACAAGTTTTAAAATTTCGCTCATATACAAGATTTTTTTTTAGAAACAGGCAAATGTAAGACCTTATAATAATACCTTAATAAAAGGCAACATAAATGATTTTGATCAGATTGGCTAGGAATCCGAATGTGGCGTGCAACCTAGTTCGCATACATGGAAGAGGCAAAAAGTAAGACCTATCGCACGTCATAGTCGGAGAAACCTAGAAAGCATGACTCAAGGGAAAGCAACACCGACCCTGGAACTTGAGTCATGGAGATTTGGGGTGAGAACAAATGAAAATTCCCATCCGGGAGAGGTACCTTAAATTTTCAGTCTAAGATAATAATGTTATATTGAGAGACTAAGGTGAGAAAGTCTCTCCTAAGGAGTGCAGAAAATCGATAAGGGCGCTGAGGTACACGGTTGAGTCAAGAGTGCCCTAGGCGTATGGAGGGTACCTTGCCACACTTAACAAGTCCTGACTATGATGCACTCAGTTCGAAGATAACCCACTTAGGGTGCTGTCTCACATCCATAAACCTTATCGGTAGTGGAATGTGAGAATGCGAAATCAAATGGTTGTTGAATTACTATATGGGAAGAGCCATAACCTTAACCCGGTAGAGGTAAGCTTCCTTGAAAGGGAAACCAGGTGGAAGATAAGAACGGCACCCTCCATTAGGGAGTTGAATTGTGTCAAAAGACGTAAATGTAATGAGGATTTTTACTCATGGGAGTATTAAGACTCATGATATTTATGCGATAAAACATGAAGAGGTAATAATACAAGAAAAGGATAAGACGGGGTCAATGGGTCGATACACTACAGTGTCAAGACCACCTGCGATCTCGTCGCACAGAGGAAAGTTAAGACCTTTACATAGGAAGGAAAATTAAGAACTCATAAGAAAGATCATATGAACTAATATCTATTTTGCAGGAAAGAAGAATCCAACAACACCAGTTAACACACTTGTTTCGTACAAGAAATATAATAAGAGGATATTCTTCATCTTCGCTTATATCGAGAGGAGGGAGCTTTACTGCGGGGAGAGAGTTGATTGAAAGAATTCCATTGATTAAATATTGAGCTCTAGCATAAGCTTTGCGAAAAACACCTTTTTCAAGGTTTCTGGCATTGATCTCCAAAAAAATTTGTTGATGAACAAATCTTCTTCGTGCTCTATCTCGAGAAGCAGAAAGAGAAACCTTAAGGTTCACATGAGATGCTTCAAGGTTCATGCGATATTTGCGAACTTTGGTTAAATCATATTTCAATTGAGCAATGGAAGATTGATGCGATTTTTCAGAATCTGCAAAAAGTAATATATAATCATAAACTAAAACCTACATCAACAAAATACGAAGATATGATTAAGGAATAATGAGGCAGTCAACTCTAGATGACTACCTTCACAGAATTTAGAAAGAGCATGTGTATTATTCTTCATACTTTCCACATAGCCTAATCAAAATCATCACCAACCGAACCCTCAAGACGGGAGCGAACCTTCTTTTCATCAGCATAGAGAGACTTATTCTTTTTCTTGAGGGCATCATAAGAGTTCTTTAATTGATTATAATGTTCTTGAAGTTGATTCTTCTTCATAATTAAACTTATTTTACTTTGAATGATTTTTTCATTCTGGGTTTCTTTATCCTTAAGAAATGTCTCATGCGAACGAAGAACTTGCGCTTGATCTTCGTTTATTTTCTGATGAACTGAATATTGGTGCGAAAACATCGCTTCTTTGCTTAAGAAAAAATGCTTCTCCATAGAAAGTGTATGGTTTTTTTCCTGATAAGGTTTAATGAATTAGATCAGCATTATATGATAATTTAGAAAAATGGGATATTTGACTATTTAATACTTCAATTTCTTGAATGAGAAGATTATTTTCATGGGTTAGATTATTAATCTGATCAAGTGAATATGACTGTTGATGGTTTAGTTGATCTATTTGACTCTGCAACTTCTTGTTATTCGCTTGGGTATCCTCATAAAGAAATTGAAAATTATATCTTTCCATAATTTGCTTCTGGTTTATATCTTAATAAGTGCATGAAGAAATTTAAGGAATGTCTGTAAGCGAAGAAACATGTCAAAAGGTACAATAAGTAAAGGACTAAAGTTACCTTTAAGTTCTTGGTTTCGCTTGCTAAGAGTTTAAGCATCAAGATTTGCAACTTCAAGTTCCCCCTTCAACCTATTAATTTCTTTCTCCAAAGAAGCATTTTGTTGCGAAAGTTACAACTGGGAACAACTAGATTCAAAACGTCGTTCATTTATAATCATTCGACGATGAGATTCCTAAACAACAATAATCAAAAGGAAGGAATAGAGAAAATAGGGATGAGAGATCAATATATTATAGTTATTAAAAAGAAATGTGAGAAATACTAACCAAGACATCCAGAGCGGTATGAAAACTCGTATAAATTTTGGAGTGTATCTCATCTGTTGTAGCTTTATGAGAAGGAAATTCGCATAGAAGTTTACTCAATGCGGAGCAAATACGAAGTTTACAGGGGTCACTAGTTGAAGATTGAGCAGAATTGATGATGTCGGATAGAGTGCGAGAATCAAGATTCACACTGTCTAAAGTTTTCTTATTGAAAGAAAGAGAACTTAATAGTGAAAGATAAGATGGAGAAGAGGGAACATAAACAAAAGGGGAAAGAATAGAGATATTTGCATCATCATCCTTTGTCTGTGAATCAGTATTTGTAAATGAAGATGAGGTTTGATTCGCATCAGTATCCTTTGGATCCCAATCAATATTTATGAATGAAGTAGAAGTTTGACTTACAACCATCAAGTTAGTAGTATTGATGATAGGGATATCTTTAAGTCCTTGTTAAGCAACAATTTCTTCTTCAGGAAAAATCTCTTGAAAGGAAACAGAAGCATTCGGATCAAAAGACTGAATTGTTTATGTAGGAGTGACAAAAGTTTGTATTTGGGTGACAGAAGAAGTGGTATCAGAGGTTTGAGTTTTTGTTAGAGGGGTGACGTCTGCGACATCAAAATCAAGAATAAAAAGGTTTGACTTAATTACTGAAGGCTTGTGAACTCTTTTGAGCTTTGGTTACTTGCCACCACCCATCTCACAATCAGAAGCCTGCGAAAACAAAGAAATGAGAAATAGAGGCAACAATATTGCTTAGTAAAAGTGGGATATTTCTTACTTCTTTGTTGTAAGAAACTTTCCTCTTCTGAGATTCTTTATTCGCATAGCTTGAAGAAGAATTAAGGTTTTTAACGGTTATCGAGAGGGCGCTTAGAGAAGAATTTTTCCTGAAATAGTATGGGAATTGGGTTAATAACAGTTATAATCAAGGATCATGATTATAAGAAGAATAAAATGATAAATATTGAAAGAATATAACAAACTTTGCATTTTTATCCATAGAAGTAGTAACAGAAGAACGTCAACAATGGAAGAAGAAGAATAACAACAGCAGGAACAAAGAAAATAGCGAGAACAGTCTGAAGAAAGAGAAATTTTAGCAGTAGCAGATTCTAAAGTTGAGAAGAAACGAAAGGAAAGGTTATTCTTCAAAGAAACCAATAAATAGATAGGGAAGATGACCGGTTGTAAACGGTTTGAGCCGGTAAAAAGGAGAAAAATCGACACGTATGAGATGGATAAACTTGAATCACGGGTACTTGTCGGCAAAATAAAATATGAAAAGACAAGCTTGTGCGATATTATAGGATAGGAATTTCTCATATCGCTCATCCTATAAAGTAAGCGAAATGAGAAGAGGCAAAATGTAGGAGTGGAATATCGCACATAACGATAAGAATGCGAAGTGAAGATAACCTAACGTAAGCGAGGACCATCACACATAAAAAGATTGAGATGACGCATTGGATGATGTCAGTAAAGTCACGAGTAAAGTGTGATGATCTATGTGAAGTATAAGTTGTGCGAGAATGAGTGAGTGTACATGAGCGAATGTAACGCACAATGATTTCGAAAATAGTGGATTTCTTAACTGTCATCCACTATGAGGAATCATATATAAAGGAAATAGGTCATCACATGTTGGGGGGATTCTTGAGAAAAGGTTAAACAAGAAACAAGGAAAGAGAAAGTTCGTTTGGAGAGCAAGTAAAGTTATTGTAATACTTGTAATCAATTGTAACTTTTAAGACAAGAAACAAGGAGAGAGAAAGTTCGTTTGGGGAGCAAGTAAAGTTATTGTAATACTTGTAATCGATTGTAACTCTTGATTTTAATAGAAATACTCCATTGTGATTGCTTAGAATCTTGTTTAGTTCATTGGGATGTGGTTGTAGGATTTCTGCAACTACACTTGTATTTGTCGGATAGTCATCTCCGCCAAGTGAATGACATTCACAAGGCTGTGAACTCTGATTATTTGTAATTAGGAGAACGGAATGTCTTTTATCAACTGTTACCTTTTTTTTAAATTGAGTCAACTGATGTTGTTCGTAACTACGTACCCTGTCATGGATTTCCCGAGCATGCTGATCTTGTACCCTAGATAGAAACTGGGCTGAACTATCGGTGGAACCTATGGCATCTCATCGCCATTGGTGCAGCATCAACAACGGGGTTATACGTCATAGAAAAAGGTGAATCTGCATCAAATTCTAAGCTATTTCAACAGTAGAATTTGTAATGCTTATTCGAACAGTGATCCCCCAAACTGAGCGGCTTCTCATCTCCTGAAGGAATATTTCAGTTGTATTGTAAAGTTGTTTGTTCTCAGTGAGTGGAACTGTGCTTCATGGTGCTGTCTGTTGAACTGTTGGTAGCACTAGGACATCTCACACAAAAACCCATCACTGATTTCTCTGACTCGACCTGGTTGATTTACTTTTCCCACAAAAACTCGACTCTAATTTATGTGTTCTCGATATATTCTTCTTGCTGGTATCAGTTCTCGAACTTGAGACATTTTAGTATGTAGTTGTGACAAAAGTTACATTACTTCCCGAGTGCAAGTATCTCGATCAAAACTAGTATGCATTTAGTTTATCTTATGAGTCCTGACCCACTCGGCAGACTCATTCATCTCCGTGAAATACTATGATGGTGTGGTGAATATAATCTCCACGTCATACTCTCGATAATCCCATCAGAAGATCGATCGGATCTGTTATTCAAATGCCTATTTCCTCACGATGTTTCCTTCAAAGTATGTTCCTTGTAAAGTGAACAGTCACGACTTATTACTTGTTGTAAAGGGCTTCACAAGTAATGCTGATGCGTATATAAAAACCTTAATTGTTGGATTCTGATCATTAAGTTTGAGAGAATTCTGAAACACTTGTTATAATGAAGTTGTCCCCACCTGAAGATATTGTTGGAAATTTTGGGTAAAAATAGAGGATGGAAACACTAAAAGAAATTGTTGTTGTACTCAAAAGCTTTCAAGGCTCGGGTGATTTCTTTTAGACGATTATTTCTACCCTCCCAATATAAATTGGCGATTACAACAGGTATGCGAAATAATTCCTTCAGGATACAATGAAAGCCCCAACAGAAATTGGATTCAAGGTTTGCACCCCTTGACCCAACCAAGAACACATGAGAGAGATTTTTGATGATGCTTTAGATGGAGAGAAAACAGGTTTAATTCATTCTCTAGAATGGGAGAATTCCTTCACTACTTATAGGGTTATTCATGCCTATTGGAGATGCCTCTTCACTTCCAAAAGACACATAAGGTGTCTGTTGGGAATGGTTGTGTCCTTTATGAACCATCACACCTATTAGAGGTGTCCCTTCATCTCCAACTAACATCTATTGTGTTTATCCAACACAGAACACTTCCCCATCATAGTGACAAACCAAAAACGAAAACATTTTTATTTTCTAAGTTATTGAAAATATCCAACAATCTCCCCCTATTTTCAAAAACCAAAAAACATAAAATAAAATAAAACTTATAAAACCGGAGTGGCTGCATCACTCAAGTGACTTCCTACGTACCCGAGTGGGATCAAGCCAACGTAGTTCAAGCACAATTGGGACTAAGCATCATCGCTGAAATCAATACATAAATGATAGGTACCTTCTGGGTTTGAACCTTCACTTAGTGTAAGAAACTCAAAGCCTTATCGAGATTCTATGGTGAAACCAGTCTTGAACCAAGTATCCCTTATGATAAAACCGGAGTCTCCACACATATTGATTCCATAAATCATGTGTTAAGTAGCCAAACACTATAAAGGCCTTGTGCTTATATCCTTATTCATGAGTCTTCTTTAGAGAACGGTCTTCTTCTCTTAGGAAACGGCCCATATTTCCATACTCATATAGGTAAGTCTCGAAGGTGTTTCTGCGAGACACCTTTTAATAATCACAGACTCATTAAGGATTTACATCCATCCTATTTTCTTGCAGAAAAACCAGCACTAACTTGAAATGGGAAGTTTTATGTTAGTGCTCCATAATCTACAGCCATAACTTGTTGGTACCACATTGAACCTTGTTTATCTTTTTCAAAACATAGGTTGGGTTTCTGCTATGGGAGATCAACCTTCCTTCACAGACCCTAGTCCCATTTCTATATACTTCACTGAAATTAATTCCTTTGGGAGACTCTTCATAAGTAGGTCTACCAAGCTTTTCTCCGTTTCAATGGCTAACTGCAATTACTCCTTTCTTGAGTAATTGACTTACCGTTCCTTGTCTAAGACTTGTATGTCTTGACTTTTCATTATAAGTCTTGTCAAAGACGTTATAGATCATATCCTGATTCACAATTAATCAAGACCTCCTGAGATGGCTTCTTCCAAAATGGGATCTTTACAAGTTAGGTTCTAAGCCATTCCTCCACATTAATTGCATCTACTCATGCAATCAATTCTGAAAACATTATTTAAAATGTTCCTATTTGATTTTACAAAATAATTGTAACTTCTCTAGTGATCCTAATTAACATTTACCGTTAATTCACAAGGAGTCATTATAGACTTGCATACACTAGAGGCATAGAAAATTTGTAGGCAACTTATATATTTGCTATCTCAACAAATATAATACCTTGATGAGTAACTCTTTTACCCATGACCAATCCTCTACAAATTTATACCCAATTACATAGACAATGTCTATTAAAAATTCTACATTATGTAATGCAAATGTTCATAATTTATGCGTCGGTAATATCATAACACCTCATCGTTGGATCTTTGGTCGGCCGCCCAATCTTCCAATATGTTACATATTCACCGGTATTCCACTTTTCCCTTGATATCATTTAAGACATCCCATTTTCCAAATTTTGGAACCTATAATTCTTATCGCAAGAACTATGCTCATGTCGCGCAATTGGTATATTGACAATAATGACGATCTTGGTTGTAAAATTAACAACCGGAAATTTTTATGACATTGTCATAAATTTTCTCCCCCCGTTCACGATAATTCATAAATGAAGAAAATCAAATAATTTCTCAACCGTCATGAAGCACAATTGCTTGCGAACTTGAGTACACCCATAATTTCTAAATAGAAATCTTCAAATCCAATGCATTGGTACAAATACCATTCTTTGGACTCGTCTCAATAGAGAACTTGACGTTCTCATATAAATCAATTGATCCACTGTACCCATCCATAGGTGAGAAAATCATATAAATCTCATTCAATTAATTTCAGTCATGTAAACACATTCTCATTCGATTATTAATTTATAATAATCAATCACTGATTGTACGGAGCATTAATCAGGATCAAGTACATCAAATAGCAACAATTATGCAGCAACTGAAGTGCAGAAATGTTCCTATCTCCTTTACTAGGTTTGCACAATTGTACTTGCCAATACTATGAAAAAACAGAATATTCATGCATCCGTCAACTGAAATTTTAGTGGCTAAATATGCAATGTATGCGCAGAGATACAAACATGGTCTGACAGACTGCCACTAATCAATATTCAAATCCCTATGAGATTTTCAAGCAATCTCTTGATTCACCAATCAAGTAAGGCCCTTATTATCCATTTAGTAAACGCAACCACAAACGTACATATAATCACAGTTTGTAAAACAAACTAAAATATGGAACGGGAAACTTACCGTAACCATGATTCATTTCGGAATATAGCCCTGCCAAGATGCCCTTTTGATCTTTCCATACGTTATATCCGGTCTTGCAAAATCCAAATCATATAATGGAACACTACGGATACCGTTAATGAAGATCTCAATACAAAATTTCCTTAAAAATTTATTGAACCAATCACAGTGTTTCTTGTGAAGAAGTAACAACCAAACTTTCCACCCTCTTTTATCGAGACAAATAATCGTCTAAAACTGTTGGAAATTTTGGGTAAAAATAGAGGATGGAAACACTAAAAGAAATTGTTGTTGTACTCAAAATCTTTCAAGGCTTGGGTGATTTCTTTTAGACAATTATTTCTACCCTCCCAATATAAATTGGCGATCGCAACAGGTATGCGAAATAATGCCTTCAGGATACAATGAAAGAACTACAACAAGAAATTGGATTCAAGGTTTGCACCCCTTGACCCAACCAAGAACACATGAGAGAGATTTCTGATGATGCTTTAGATGGAGAGAAAACAGGTTTAATTCATTCTCTAGAATGAGAGAATTCCTTCACTACTTATAGGGTTATTCATGCCTATTGGAGATGCCTCTTCACTTCCAAAAGACACATAAGGTGTCTGTTGGGAATGGTTGTGTCCTTTATGAACCATCACACCTATTAGAGGTGTCCCTTCATCTCCAACTAACATCCATTGTGTTTATCCAACACAGAACACTTCCCCATCATAGTGACAAACCAAAAACGAAAACAGTTTTATTTTCTAAGTTATTGAAAATATCCAACAGATATGAGTTGAAGCTCGGCTGTTACTCGTTTCTGCTATTTAATTTTTTTCAAACCCGCACCCATCAGAGTTGGGGACGTAGTCTATTGTACTGGTAGGTGGTAGAAATCCGTTTTATTCATAGAATTATCTCAGAAATTTGATATGCAATCTTGGCTGGCTAAGGCTTCATTTGGACCTGGATAATGCAGGGAAAGAGACAAAATGACCTTAACCAGCCAAGTAACCAGCCTGTAAAACCAATCCTTAGAGTTTAAGAGAGGAAGAGATCGATTCTCCATTGGATGCCTTGCTAAGGATATTGGTCCCCCGCTGTGAAAGCAGTTCGTTAAATGAGGTCTTCTCTTAGATATCATTAACTATTTTAGCGCTACAATAATCCACATTGTTTAAACCATTTCTTGGAGGCTCATCGACAGTTTGTTGTTGCTGTAGCAAATTTGTAGAGCTTGTTTCTAGTAGGTTTTCCAGGTCGTATGGACGCCCCCATTTTTTTAGCTAAGTCATAATATTAAAGCCAAAAACAGTAATTACAAGTAATTACCAGGGGACTCGAGGGTCCTAGACCATTTAGATAGCGAGAGGGAAGATAAAACCTCTAAAAAACTAAAAAATAGAAATGGCCAAAACATGCCCTTATAGGAAACTGTAAACACCTATAACACCCGTTAAACTTCAAGCATAACCACACGAACTCCAAGTACCCTATAGATTACTTGTGTCCGTAACAATCCTCATGCTAGCAACATAACTTCATTTAAAACTGTGTTTATGTGACTGTAAAGGACCACGCACTTTACTACTCCTCGATGTAGTACCATTAACTGATGTTATAGCCAACTTCGTATTTATCCAATTCAAGATTTTCCGAGCTTCTTCCTCCGCATTAGGGTCAAACCCTTTATCTTTGTTAGGAGAATTTATTGTAGATCCCCCTGGAATGTAAGGTACAATCGCTGATCGGTTAATATCAGTAGATATCCTCTCATTATAATCTGTGTCAACTTGTTCCATATCCTCATTGGACATCTTCTCCCTTAATTCATCAATAAGATTATTTGTTGCATCATCAATAATTTTTTGAGCGAACTTTGACATTGCTAGCCCCTCTTTCTCCAATCTCTTCTTATTCACACGTAATTCCTCTTCCGAGAGATTCTCTTTAGATTTATTCGTACGTTTACGTCTTTTATTGTTACTAGCAACAACCCTCGTATAATTTCAATAATAGTGGGATTATTTGTAGCAGGTTTATCAACCCACTTACTGACTTTGATAGATTCCATCTCCAACTGTGAACTTGAAGTTTTCTTCCCAGTTGTTGTAGTTGATGAATTATTCTCCACAACAATTGTTTCAGGGATAAGTTCTTCATTATAAACTCCTTCAGTATACTTGTTTGTCGACAGTTGGCCATTTTTTTCACGATCAGTATTAGGAATCTTTCCCACCTGCTCCGAATTTTTAACCGAATTTGCTTCATCGTAAACGCTCTCACCCTCTTCATTGTCAATAGTTTGAGCATCATCACCCTTTGCTATGGTGTCATTTATACCAGTTCCATCATTGTCCTTCAGAACATTAAACCTACATGTGTTAACTTGACCCGAAGAGGTATCATCCTCATCATCACCCCATCTTTTCTTTGTATGGACGCCCCCATTATCATGTATTAATGGGGCACGCAGAATGGGAAATTATTATAGTCTGCTTCACCGGGAGAGGCCTTCTGTACACCTCAAAAACCGAGTATTAAACCTCGTGCCAACTTGAAGTAATGTCTGCTAATTTTCCTTCCCGTTATTATGCGGTGAATATGTAAAAATAATGTCTGCTTGAAACTTGTCGATGAGTCGCCTGTATAGTTAATCTGGACTGCTTGATGTAGGGAATCAAATTTAATGGAAGTACTATACTCTTCAACTCAAACAAATAGACTTTTGCAAACTTCTTCAATTTTTGGATAGAAAGTTGTTATTACCAATGGATCTTCTAAGCACAATCAATCAAGAATTGGAATATAAATGAAATCAAAAGTAAAAGAAGCACATACAACACAAGGATTTATAGTGGTTCGATCAAGATGATCTACATCCACTTTGTAAGACGACGATAACGATTTCACTATGATTTGAAGAAGATTACAAGAGTATAAACTCCTCTCAAGAACAAGACTACAAAGCCTGCCTCACACTCTCTCTAGGATACTTATGTTTCTCTCTTGTTTTTGGATGTTAATACAATGGAAACTAGAAGGCCTTATATAGGTTGTATGAGGTAGTGTATATGTTGACATAGAGCACACAAGCAACATAATGGGAGCTCCACTTCTTCTCTTAGTGGTAGTTCCACTTCTTATCTTAGTGGTAGTTCCACTTCTCTTAGTGGTAGTTCCACTTCTTAGTGGTATCAAGGCACATTACACTACAAATCTCCACCTTGACTTAAATACCATCACCACTTATCATCATCGCCTTCGCTCAGCCCCTCAGGGGATCTCAACACCTGTTGACACCAACCAAGTCCAAGCAGTGCTTGAACTTGATACTTGGAACTGGCTTCGTCAACATGTCCGCAAGGTTATCCGCTGTAGGAACCTTTAGCATCGCTATCCTACCTTCCTCAACTGCATCCTTGATAAAATGATACCTGACATCGATGTGCTTCGTTCTCTCATGATACATCTGGTTCTTGGTCAAGTGAATGGCACTTTGACTGTCACAGAACAAAGTTGCATTATCTTTCTTGAAACCCAAATCACCAACCAAACCCATCAACCATATACCTTCCTTCACTGCTTCCGCGACTTCCATGTACTCTGCCTCAGTTGTAGACAGTGCAACTATGCTTTGCAAAACCGACCTCCAACTGATAGTACTACCACACAATGTAAAAGTATAACCTGTCAATGACCTTCTTCTATCAAGATCACCTGCATAATCAGAATCAACATAACCCACAACATTCGTCGAATCACCATAGTGTTTATCAAACACTAAAAAAAACATCTGTACTTCCCCTTGGATATTTCAAAATCCACTTTACAGCTTGCCAATGAGCCTTCCCGGGACTTCCCATGTATCTACTTACCACACTCACAGCTTGTGCGATATCCGGCCTTGTACAAACCATAGCATACATGATGCTACCAACTGCGCTTGCATATGGAACTCGAGACATATACTCTGCCTCATCTTCAGTTTGAGGTGATTGCTTTCTAGAAAGTTTAAAATGAGTTGCCAAAGGAGTACTTACTGGTTTTGCATCTTTCATACCAAACCTCTCCAACACCTTCTCGATGTAAGCCTTAGGGGACAAATGCAACTTTCCTTTAGCTCGGTTTCTATGAATCTCCATTCCCAATATCTTCTTTGCTGCGCCCAAATCCTTCATCTCAAACTCACTACTCAACTGCACCTTCAGCTTTTGTATCTCTGACATGTCTTTGCAATCAATCAACATATCATCAACATACAAGAGTAAATACACAAATGAACCATCTTGAAGTTTCCTGTGATATACACAACTATCATAGTTACTCCTGTCATAGCCATTTGCCACCATAAACATATCAAAACGTTTATACCACTTCCTTGGAGATTGCTTCAAACCATACAAAGATTTCTTCAACAAACATACATGGTCTTCTTTGCCAGGAACTTCAAACCCCTTTGGTTGTTGCATATAAATACTCTCTTCCAAATTACCATGAAGGAAAGATGTCTTAACATCTAGTTGTTCCAATTTTAGATCTTTCAAATCAACTATAGCAAGCAATGTTCTAATAGAACTATGTTTAACAACAGGAGAGAATACCTCATTGTAGTCAATGCCTTATCTTTTTGTAAACCCATTTTCCACAAGCCTTTCCTTGTACCTTGTTCCTTCACCATCTGAAGTACCTTGTTTCTTCTTGAAGACCCATTTGCTTCCAACAATCTTCTGCCCTTTTGGTCTTGCAACTATCTCCCAAGTGCCATTCTTGTCAAGAGACTCAATTTCTTCAATTGTAGATGCTCCCCATTCCGCTAATTATTCACCACCGATTTCTTCTTCATAGGTTGTTGGATCATCCATATCTATGCTCTCACCTACTACAAATGCATATGCAACCAAATCAGCATGGACGTATCTCTGAGGTGGTCTAACTTGCCTCCTCTCTCTATCTCTTACAAGATTGTACTGATGACCTTGTGCTTCTTCTTCCTGGGCTGGTTCTTGCACAATATCTTGATCATCATCATCATCAGAAGCAACAGTCTTATTGCTTCCTTGAACTTGCACCTCAAGTTCCACCTTGTCACCAAGATCCACCTTATCACTAACACCCTCTTCATATTTTCCATCTAGTTCTTCATTCTTTGGTTTCAACATCGATTGCTCATCAAATTTCACATCTCTGCTGATAAGAAACTTGTTTGATATTTCTGCAGGACACCATAACCTGTAGCCTTTCATGCCTTTTGCATACCCAAGAAATATACACTTCTTTGCTCTAGGCTCTAGCTTCTCCTCATTCACATGAGCATAGGCTGGACATCCAAAAATCTTCAAGTCTTCATAGTTAGCATGCGAACCTGTCCAAACTTCATTTGGAGTGTTACAATCAATGGTAGTCGATGGAGATCTGTTCACTAAATAAGATGATGTGTTTGCTGCTTCTACCCAAAACTTCTTTGGTAACCCGGCATTGGAGAGCATGCACCGTGCCTTCTCCATTATGGTTCTGTTCATCCTTTCTGCAACACCATTTTGATGTGGTTTTTTCTGACTGTGCGGTGTTTCACAATCCCTTGCTCCTTGCAGAACTCATTGAACTCACCCCCACAAAATTCCAAACCATTGTCTGTCCTCAAGCACTTGATTTGTCTTCCGGTTTGCTTCTCAACCATAGTCTTCCATTGTTTGAACTTGACAAAAGTTTTATCTTTGTGTTTAAGTATGAATACCCATACTTTCCTTGAGAAATCATCAATGAACGACAACATATATCTACCACCACTATGTGAATCAACCCGAGAAGGACCCCAAAGATCAGAATGAATATAATCCAGAATACCTTTGGTGTTATGAATAGTTGTACTAAACTTGACTCTACACTGCTTTCCAAAGACACAATGTTCACAGAAATCAAGCTTGCCTGTTTTATGACCACAAAGCAATCCCTGTTTGCTCAAAACAGCCAATCCCCTCTCGCTCATATGCCCTAGCCGCATATGCCACAACTTGGTAGTATCATCATCAGAACTTGAAGAACATACATCTGCATCACCCGTCATAGTAGTACCTTGCAGTGTATAAAGACCATTAATTCTCTCGCCCTTCATAATTGTAAGACTTCCTCTTGAGACACGAATAACTCCACCTTCACCTTGATACTTGCATCCATTTGAATCAAGCATACCCAAATAAATAAAATTTCTTCTCAGGTCCGGAACATGCCTAACCTTAGTTAGAGTCCTCACCATACCGTCATACATCTTAATTTGAATTGTACCTACACCCACCACTTTACAAGTGACATTGTTTCCCATAAGAACTTTACCACCTTCTCTAGCTTGATAAGTAGTAAACCACTCTTTATGAGGACACATGTGAAAAGTACACCCCGAATCAAGAATCCACCCATTCTCCGAGCTTTCGGTATGAATCGTGAGAACCGTTCCATCATCACTTTGTACTTTAACATTTACTGTGGTTCCTTGGTTAGTATTCTTCTCGACATTCTTCAATTTTGGACAATCCTTCTTGAAATGCCCCTTTTCCTTACAATGAAAGAAATAGAATTTACCGAATTTTGATTTAGACCTTGACTTTGATCTACTCCTATCAAATCCGCCCTTTTGGTTTCCTCTTCCTCTAACAAACAACCCATCTCCCGAATTATCTTTACCATCGATACCCGTCTTCTTTAACTCCTTAGAGTTCAAAGCCTCTTTAACATCTTCCATGGAAATTGTAGTTTTTCCATACATTACGGTATCAACAAAATTTTCATAAGATGGTGGTAAGAAACAAAGCAATCCCAAAGCTTGGTCTTCATCTTCAAATTTTACCTCAATATTTGCCAAATCCAAGAGAATTTTATTATAATCATCAATATGATATATAATAGACATTCCTTCATGCATTCTAAGAGTATGTAATTTCTTCTTAAGATATAAATGATTAGTTACGGATTTAGTCATATACCTCTTCTCCAACTTGTTCCATAGCCCGTGAGTTCTTCTCTCAAGACCTCGTTGCTCAAACACAATAAATTAATCCATGTTATTTCTCCATGAGTTCTTCCTTTGCTTCTTTCGACAATGTTGTTGCTAGAGCCGTTTTCCCCTTCAAAGTTTTCACCAAACCTTGTTGCACCAAAACAACCCTCATCTTTAGCCTCCATAAATTGAAATCATTCCTTCCATCAAATTTCTCAATCTCATACTCTGCCGCCATCGTTGATCGATTTTACCCGAAGCTCTGATACCAATTTGTTATTACCAATGGCTCTTCTAAGCACAATCAATCAACAATTGAAATAGAAATGAAATCAAAAGTAAAAGAAGCACACACAACACAAGGATTTATAGTGGTTCGATCAAGATGATCTACATCCACTTTGGAAGACGACGATAACGATTTCACTATGATTTGAAGAAGATTACAAGAGTATAAACTCCTCTCAAGAACAAGACTAAAAAGCCTGCCTCACACTCTCTCTAGGATACTTATGTTTCTCTCTTGTTTTTGGATGCTAATACAATGGAAACTAGAAGGCCTTATATAGGTTGTATGAGGTAGTGTATTTGTTGACATAGAGCACACAAGCAACATAATGGGAGCTCCACTTCTTTTCTTAGTGGTAGTTCCACTTCTTCTCTTAGTGGTAGTTCCACTTCTCTTAGTGGTAGTTCCACTTCTTAGTGGTATCAAGTCATATTACACTACAAAAGTAATAATTTCTCGCAGGAAAGATCTAATATATAATCTTGTCGTTGTGTTATTAGTGTAATAGTGTATCCTCCCCCACTAACATATATGAGGGAATCTGATTCCGGACACTCATTTATGCTAGTAGTTTACCTGCTCATCTGTTTTCGGTGCTCGCCTGGGAGTGAAATTTGTATCCTCAATTCTCAAGGGAGTTTCTTAGACCACTGAAAATCAACGTTTTCGCAAGAAAAACTTCATAAATTGGTCAGATTTTGCTGTACTCCGCCGGTGCATATCCTCACGAGACAAGTATCAGTCTCTTAACGGCGGATAAACTTATAGGAAGGGGCATGGATATTTCAAGTGTTTGTTGTTTTTGCGAGGAAAATGATGAAACTATCTCGCACTTATTCTATGATTTTTGGAGGACCCGAAGAATATGGAATTACTTTGTTGAAGGATGTCAATTTCGGTGGACTTATGATTCAAATGTCATCACAACGGTGAAATATTGGAAGTTTAATTGGGGAGATGAAAGACTTAGTAGAATATGGAATAATATCCCGATTGCAATATGGTGGTGTATATGGAATGAGCGAAATGCAAGAGTCTTCGAAAGGAAAAAGAAAAATTTAGTAAGCCTCATTAGAAATGTTAAACTCCAAGCATTCTTTTGGGCGGAGTCGAACACAAGGATGTTAGGTCTAACGGCGAATACGGTGATAACACTTTGGGACTCTTTATTCCATCCTTCGTAATCTTGGTTTGGTTTTGTTTTAGGTTGCCGAATCCCTTTTCGCTCCCTTTTATTGTTGCTCTTGTTTGTTTTCATTGGGTTGAGGTACCCCTCTTAAGTACCTCATTTTCAATGAATTTCCTCTTTATCCATCAAAATAAAAAAAGTATCCGTCTCTTAACTTATGGACCAACTTGACGCCCGGACCGTTCATAAGTTAACGAAATTGGAGATAATTAAAGTGAAGGCTCTCAAGAACCATCCGGAGACGGACACCAATAGTTATGCCGTGATTTAAAAAAAAATGATTACCTCAAATACTTCACTACGGACTATGTAAGTAGACAGATTTTTCAGGTGATAAAGTTCCTCCAAGCGGTAAAAAGAATAAAGTTGATGGAAAATTATCTCAAGAAACAATCCAACGAACTTTGAACCAGAACTTGACTTGGACAAAAACAGTCTCTGCAAAAACTGTAGTTGTTGGAGAATTTCTCTAACAGCGAAGGAACTTTGAACTCGATCATTTGTGGATAGAAAGTCAACACAACATCTTCAACGAACTTATCTATAAAAAGCCTGAACGAACTTCTATCTCGGTGTTGTTGTGGATAAAAAATCAACACAACAGCTTCCCAGAATTCAGTTGTAAAAGCTTAAATGAACCTCGATCCCGAGATTGTTGTGGATAAAAATAAACACAACAGATTCCACGAACTTATATATAAAAGCTTACACGAACTCCCAACTCGGTTTTGTTGCGGATTTGATCTGACGGCCCACTTGTTTATCGAATATAAACAATGTGCCGACGAGTGAATTTTGTAACATATTCAGGTGCCACGCAACTCGTCCTAAGCATGTTGTTTGGAGTGTTATGCAGCTTAAGGAATTGTCGTTTTTTCCTAGGTGTTAAGTATCTCTCCCCCAAATGACAATCATAGTAGTTGGAGTGATACTTAACTAGCCCCCAGCAATTGTCATGCTACTAAATGCTACTTGTTTTGTAGTATGTGTCTTGAATGATCATGACTACCACTAAGAGAAGAAGTGGAACTACCACTAAGAGAAGAAGTGGAGCTCCCATGATGACAACCACTAAGTAGTGGAGCTCTTATTATGTTGCTTGTGTGCTCTATGTCAACATATACACTACCTCCTACAACCTATATAAGGCCTTCTAGTTTCCATTGTATTAGCATCAGAAAATAAGAGAGAAACATAAGTATCTCATAGAGAGTGTAAGGGAGTAAATCATACTCTTGTTCAAATCATAGTGAAATCGTTATCATCGTCTTCCAAAGTGGATGTAGATCATCTTGATCGAACCACTATAAATCCTTGTGTTGTGTGTGCTTCTTTTACTTTTGTTTTCATTTCTATTTCAATTCTTGATTGATTGTGCTTAGAAGAGCCATTGGTAATAACAAATTGGTATCACAGCTTCGGGTAAAAGCGATCAACGATGGCGGCAAAGTATGAGGTTGATAAATTTGATGGAAGGAATGATTTCAATTTATGGAGGCTAAATATGAGGGCTGTTTTGGTGCAACAAGGTTTGGTGAAAACTTTGAAGGGGAAAACGGCTCTAGCAACAACATTGTCGGATGAAGCAAAGGAAGAACTCATGGAGAAAGCACATGGATTAATTTTATTGTGTTTGAGCAACGAGGTCTTGAGAGAAGTTGCGACGGAAATGACACCGGACGGGCTATGGAACAAGTTGGAGAAGAGGTATATGACTAAATCCGTAACTAATCGTTTATATCTTAAAAAGAAATTACAAACTCTTAGAATGCATGAAAGAATGTCTATTATAGATGATATTGATGATTATAATAAAATTCTTTTGGATTTGTTAAATATTGAGGTCAAAATTGAAGATGAAGACCAAGCTTTGGGTTTGCTTTGTTCCTTACCACCATATTATGATAATTTTGTTGATACCGTAATGTATGGAAAAACTAAGATTTCCATGGAAGACGTTAAAGCGGCTTTGAACTCTAAGGAGTTAAAGAAGACGGGTATCGATGGTAAAGATAATTCGGGAGATGGGTTGTTTGTTATAGGAAGAGGAAACCAAAAGGGAGGATTTGATAGGAGTAGATCAAAGTCAAGGTCTAAATCAAAATCCGATAAATTCTATTGCTTTCATTGTAAGGAAAAGGGGCATTTCAAGAAGGATTGTCCAAAATTGAAGAATTTCGAGAAGAATACTAACCAAGGAACCGAAGCAAATGTTGAAGCAGAAAGTGATGATGGAACGGTTCTCATGATCTTCTCTTCTTATCAGAAATATCAAACAAGTTTCTTATCAGCAGAGATGTGAAATTTGATGAGCAATCGATTTTGAAGCCAAAGAATGAAGAACTAGATGGAAAAGATGAAGAGGGTGTTAGTAATAAGGTGGATCTTGGTGACAAGGTGGAACTTGAGGTGCAAGTTCAAGGAAGCAATGAGACTGTTGCTTATGATGATGATGATGATCAAGATATTGTGCAAGAACCATCCCAGGAAGAAGAAGAACAAGGTCATCAGTACAATCTTGAAAGATACAGAGAGAGGAGGCAAGTTAGACCACCTCAGAGATACGGCCATGCTGATTTGGTTGCATATACATTTGTAGTAGGTGAGAGCATAGATAGGGATGATCCAACAACCTATGAAGAAGCAATCGGTGGTGAAGAATCAGCAAAATGGGGAGCATCGGCAATTGAAGAAATTGAGTCTCTTGACATGAATGGAACTTGGGAGATAGTTGCAAGACCAAAAGGGCAAAAGATTGTTGGAAGCAAATGGGTCTTCAAGAAGAAACAAGGTACTTCATATGGTGAAGGAACAAGATACAAGGAAAGTTTGGTGGCAAAGGGGTTTACACAAAGAGAATGCATTGACTACAATGAGGTATTTTCTCCTGTTGTTAAACATAGTTCTATTAGAACATTGCTTGCTATAGTTTCTTTAAAAGATCTAGAATTGGAACAACTAGATGTTAAGACATCTTTCCTTCATGGTGATTTGGAAGAGCGTATTTATATGCAACAACCAAAGGGTTTTGAAGTTCCTGGCAAAGAAGACCATGTATGTTTGTTGAAGAAATATTTGTATGGTTTGAAGCAATCTCCAAGGAAGTGGTATAAACGTTTTGATACGTTTATGGTGGCAAATGGATATGATAGGAGTAAGTATGATAGTTGTGTATATCACAGGAAACTCCAAGATGGTTCATTTGTGTATTTACTCTTGTATGTTGATGATATGTTGATTGCTTGCAAAGACATGTCAGAGATACAGAAGCTGAAGGTGCAGTTAAGTAGTGAGTTTGAGATGAAGGATTTGGGCGCAACAAAGAAGATATTGGGCATGGAGATTCATAGAAACCGAGCTGAAGGCAAGTTGAATTTTTCCCAGAAGGCTTACATCGAGAAGGTGTTGGATCGGTTTGGTATGAAAGATGCAAAACCAATAAGTACTCCTTTGGTAGCTCATTTTAAACTTTCTAGAAAGCAATCACCTCAAACTATAGATGAGGCAGAGTATATGTCTCGAGTTCCATATGCAAGCGCAGTTGGTAGCATCATGTATGTTATGGTTTGTACAAGGCCGGATATTGCACAAGGTGTGAGTGTGGTAAGTAGATACATGGGAAGTCCCGGGAAGGCTCATTGGCAAGCCGTAAAGTGGATTTTGAAGTATCTAAGGGGAAGTACAAATGTTGGTTTGGTGTTTGATAAAAACTATGGTGATTCAATGAATGTTTTGGGTTATGTTGATTCTGATTATGCAGGTGATCTTGATAGAAGAAGGTCATTGACAGGTTATACTTTTACATTGTGTGGTAGTACTATCAGTTGGAGGTCGGTTTTGCAAAGCACAGTTTCTCTGTCTACAACCGAGGCAGTAGTACATGGCGATCCGTGAAGCATGAAGGAAGGTATATGATTGATGGGTTTGGTTGGTGATTTGGGTTTCAAGCAAGAGAATGCAACTTTGTTCTATGACAGTCAAAGTGCCATTCACTTGACCAAGAACCAGATGTATCATGAGAGAACGAAGCACATCGATGTCAGGTATCATTTTATCAAGGATGCATTTGAGGAAGGTAGGATAGCGATGCTAAAGGTTCCTACAGCGGATAACCCTGCGGACATGTTGACGAAGCCAATTCCAAGTATCAAGTTCAAGCACTGCTTGGACTTGGTTGGTGTCAACAGGTGTTGAGAGCCCTTGAGGGGCTGAGCGAAGAAGATGATGATAAGTGGTGATGGTATTCAAGTCAAGGTGGAGATTTGTAGTATGTGTCTTGAATGATCATGACTACCACTAAGAGAATAAGTGGAACTACCACTAAGAGAAGAAGTGGAGCTCCCATGATGACAACCACTAAGTAGTGGAGCTCCCATTATGTTTCTTGTGTGCTCTATGTCAACATATACACTACCTCATACAACCTATATAAGGCCTTCTAGTTTCCATTGTATTAGCATCAGAAAATAAGAGAGAAACATAAGTATCTCATAGAGAGTGTAAGGGAGTGAATCATACTCTTGTTCAAATCATAGTGAAATCGTTATCGTCGTCTTCCAAAGTGGATGTATATCATCTTGATCTAACCACTATAAATCCTTGTGTTGTGTGTGCTTCTTTTACTTTTGTTTTCATTTCTATTTCAATTCTTGATTGATTGTGCTTAGAAGAGCCATTGGTCATAACACGTTTGTTCCTTGCCGCATCTCGCTCGCGCATAAACTGGAAATTTGAGTTTTCTGCTACGTTGAATTCGCTGGGGGGCAATCCTACTATTCAAGATTTGCGCAGAATTGTGAGAGAACGAGTAGGACTAAGGTCGCTATAGCTCTTTAATATACGTGGGAAGACTAATTCTACTGCTAGAACTCGCGTGGGACTCTAACTATCGCTAGTGTTCTCAGATCGCGTATAAATGCTTTCACCTTGCTGCCACAACTTGCCTAGGACTCGAATCGTCGCTAATGTTCTTTATGCGTAAAATTGGAGCTAAATTTCATCTGCACTGGTTAGGTTTTTACATTCCAAAAGATTACAGAACATAAAAATATGGCAGAAATGTTATCCAAATGTATACTGAACAAATTTTGTAGGGTGCAGCACTGACGAACCTATGAGGGGGCTAAGTGGGGCTTTAGCCCGCCCCCTCACAGGTGGAGAAACATTTTAAGTGTATGTATTTGATAAAAATGTAATTTGTAGCCCAGTCATCCCACTATTTAGCCCATTTTTCTTCGTCAAACTACAAATTTCTTTCCATGGTCATTTTTTCTTAATGATTTTGTTTGTTTTAACGTTTAGTTATCTGTTTATCTAGTATTTTTCGTGTGAATCATAATTATCCACTAATTACGCGGCTCATTTCAGGAAAAAAAAATTGCAGCCTTCGGCCGCTTTGCAATTTAATGACATTCTAGTCCTACCCATTGAAGAATTCTGGATCCGTTCCTGGGGTGCAGTATGTGATAATCAACGCAATTAATGTAACAGACTCACAGTGGGGTAATGTAAATGTACTAGTGCAATAGAAGCTCGGTCAGTTTGCTTGTGTTTTTTTTTTTTTTTATTTGTTGGTGCAATAGAAGCTATCTTTGTCGTACACCTACGGCCGAAGGAAGAACTCCTTTCTCGAACTTGTCGCCTTGTAGGTCCTCAAATTTTCGCATAATTGATCATATGCCAACGGGACGGTTTAATATCAGGGTGATCGCCAATATGTTCTTGAAATAGGAACTTCACGGAATTGAGCGGTAATGAAAGCTTACTCCTTCCGTGAGTATTGGTTTCTGCGAGACTGGAAAGATTTATTCTGCGTTATATGCTCCCCGAACAATAGAGCTCGTGATGTCGAAAACTGAGGCATGTTTTGCATTGCGTCTTGATCCCCAAAACAGCAGAGGATAATATAGTATGCATGCAGATTTGGCGTAATTAGGATCTCAGGTTGCTTTGGTGTCCTTGCGCCCAATAAGTAGGAAGCGAGTTTGCTCTAGCAGCGTTTATGGCCATTGGATACTGTAAATGTGACGTCATGGCATGTTTTTTCTCTTCTGCTAACATCATCTTTATAGCATCCAACGGGCACAAACGTTGCTAGTTCAAAAAAATGATTTAGCGCTGCTAGAGCAAAATAATTTCCCAATAAGTAGTAGGCTTCCTTATCAATTTTTTTTGTTGACAACAAGGGTTAATCATGACTTGAGACAGCATCTAACAGTGGTTCAAAAGTCTTAAAAATTCCTTTGAGACTTCATTGTTCGCCTCAAGACACTGAGCACGATCGAGCTCAGATTTGTTACGACATGGATTTGGTGATTCTTCGTGCCGTTAACAACGAGTGCTTTCTGTAGGCACGCTGGGTTTGTGCCATTGTTGTCCCTTACTCGATGCTTTAGTGAAAGTCACACCGATTCCTTATGAAGCTTTTTCTGCACCTTAATAATCTCCATCATTTGAATCTTTTTCTGCAACTTAATAATCTCAAGCATTTGTTATACAGCAGTTGCCCCCACTTGCACACACGAGGATAATACTTTTTTTGTTTATTCCACATTTGTTGTAGCTGCTCATAATGACTTGCGATTATCACCTGTGCTTGGAAATTTGGCAGCAACTGAGAACCATATACCCAATTTTCGCCCCCACTAGCGTTTAGCTTATGAAGTAAATTGGGCCAATGTAAGGCAATTTTGCAAAACTGTTGTGGTCCAGACGGATGGAACTGGATCTTTCTTCGCATAATGAACCTACATCTTGGATGTATCGTTGGTGTCGCCCTCACTATATACGATGGATTGCTGTAGTGAATTGAGATTTTTACTGGTACAAGATAGGCTGCTTATTGGGAGCATTCAAGCTGGATTGCAGCTCATACCCCATTATACAGGTCTTTCATGGCATCCTGAGTTTCGGTAATGACCAATGTAGATGTGAGACCGCTAGCGCTCGCAGCTGGGTTTAGGCTTTAATGTGCTCACGGCTCGAATAAAGCTTATTTCATACAGCAGTGATCACCGAGATCCTTGTACACGTTAAACATCAAGTCAAGTACAATATAAATAAGTTGATGGTCCAAAAGAACTACATACTAATTAATTAGTGAATTTCGCGGACAGCCGCATCAATAGAGTAATAACAGACCTATTCAATAATGTACTTGTATCCTCACGAATTCAAATAATGTGGCAGACAGTTTGATTAAATATTAAGGCATGATATGCTATCCGTTTGATTTATTTATTCAACAAGCCTGAATTTGTAAAAAAGAAAATTTTATTTAGGACGGAAGATACTTAGCTTGTTTTTGTGATAACTGAAGCGTTTTTCCTTCGTTCATAGTTGCCGCCCTTTCAAGACCCACAAATACCCCGGATTTAATGGAAGTTGCATATTCATGTTTCAAACTTCAAACGATGACTTCTTTGATTGTGGAAAAATCTTTTCCCCTTTGTCGGTGCCAATGTTTGTATCCAAAATTTCTTCTAGGCACTAAACACAGTGATTAGATATTGATGATGATATAAATTAGGGTTTGAAAGAGAATTAAAGATGAACAAAAGAGACACGGATTTAACGTTGTTCAGCAAGTGTTTCCTACATCCATGGAGGAATCTGATAGGATCCAGTTTATGTTAAGTTTTCCAATAGTTTTGGTTTTCAGTCTTTCTGTTTTTAGGGAGTCTTTATTTAGTATTTTTCCTTAATTAGAGTTCGTTTTATTTAGGAAGGTTTGTGGGTTGTCTTCCTGTATAAAAGGAGTGTTAGACGACGTGAATTAACACATCAGAATTCTTAAAATTTATTCTTTCTTCTTACCTTACATTGTTGCATTCCTGCTTCTGCTGGCCGTGATAAGAACCAAGTTCTTATCATTGGTATCAGAGCGTTTTCGCTCCTTTTATGACCAATACTCGAGAACAAAAAAGAAAAAAGATGGAGCAGTTAACATCACAAGTTACCGCCATGGCTACATCAAGCCTTCGTTTGACTGAACAATTGGAGAAGTTGTTGGAGAAAGACGCATCAACTAGTGGAGCTCGTAACGCACCTAAAAACGATGGGAAGGTGATTTTTCCGCGATTTGAAGGTTCGGATCCTGAAGGTTGGTTATATCGCGTTGAATTGTACTTTGAATTTTATGAAATACCGGCAGCAAAACAGGTGCAATTTGCGGGTATTAATCTTGATGGGAAGGCGTTACAGTGGTATAAGTGGATGAAGAAAATATCACCTAACCCTAATTGGGAAGGGTTCTCTGCATCTTTTTTGAAGATATTTGGACGCACAAAATACGACGACCCAGCCGCAGCCTTGGCCAAGATTAGCCAGATTAATTTTAACTCTATTGGAGATTATCAAGAAGAATTCGAACGACTTTCGAACCTTGTAAGTGACATTCCAGAGAGTTTTTTGGTGAGTTGTTATATTGGTGGGTTGAAACCATAGGTCCGACTTGATGTACAAGCGTTAAGTCCAGAATCCTTAGTTGAAACTATAGGGCTAGCTCGTCTACAGGATGAGAAGGTCAACCTAGGAAAACAAAGTTCCAGACCTGTGTTGCGACCTCATCCTACACCCACAACATAAACAATTAAACCCAATAATATTACTCCAATCAAGCGATTAACTACAGAAGAGGCATAGGAACGACGGAAGAAACAATTGTGTTTCAACTGTGATGAGAGGTGGTTCCGTGGTCACCGATGCAAGTCTAAAACTTTATTTCTTATCGAAGGAGAAGATGGTATCGAAGATGAAGAAGATGGAGCTGAGGACATGGAACGAGATGTCACAACTGCGACAACTGAAATTTCAATGCATACCTTAGCAGGGTCAACAACGCCGCAGACTATGCGTATTGTTGGTGAAATTAAAAAGGCAAAACTTACAATTCTTGTGGATTCGGGTAGTACTCACAATTTTCTTGATCCATCTATACCAAAACAGTTAAACATTGAGATGATTAGAGATGGACAGTTTGAGGTTATGATTGCTAATGGCAGTCGAATTCCGTGTCTAGGAAGATGCAGTAACTTGGAGTTTCGTCTTCAAAATAATTCTTTTGTTAGTGATTTTCATGTGTTGGCATTAGGGGGTTGTGACATGGTACTAGGAGCTCAATGGCTAGAAAATTTAGGTCCAATTCGTTGGGATTTTAAGAAGTTAACAATGGAATTTGAAGTAAATAACCAACAGCTACAGTTAGTGGGAAAACAGACTCTAGGTAACCAATTAGCATCTATGCACACAATGGAGAAGCTAATAAAAAAAAGGGCACCAGCTTTACTTTTACAAATGCGAAGTTTGGGGGAAAGTGTAACGTCACCAGTACCTAAAGAGATCAAACAATTAATTGATTCATATAGTCCAGTTTTTGAAACACCTACCCAGCTTCCACCAATGCGATCTCATGATCACAAGATTCCCTTACTACCAAACACAGCTCCAGTGAATGTCCGTCCTTATCGCTACGCACATTATCAAAAATCTGAAATTGAACGCCTAGTTCGAGAGCTCTTGAATGATGGTTTAATTAGGCCAAGTACAAGTCCATTTTCATCACCAGTCCTCTTGGTCAAGAAGAAGGATGAGACGTAGTGTATGTGTATCGATTACCACTCTCTCAATCAAGTAACAGTTAAAGATAAGTTTCCCATCCCTGTTATTGATGAACTTCTAGACGAATTACATGAAGCTATCTATTTTTCTAAGTTAGATTTACGTTCCGGTTACTACCAGATTCGTATGCATGATGAAGATATATATAAAACTGCATTTCGCACTCATGAAGGACACTATGAATTTTTAGTGATGCCGTTCGGCTTAAATAATGCATCTTCAAGCTTTCAACACCTGATGAATGAAGTCTTTCGACCCTATTTACGAAGGTTTATATTGGTGTTTTTTGACGATATTTTGGTATACAGTCGTACTTGGGAGGACCATATAAAGCATCTCCAGACTGTTTTTCAAATTTTGTTAGAAAATCAACTCGTGGTTAAGCTTAGCAAATGTTCATTTGGTAGAGAGAACACGGAATATCTTGGGCATATAATTACGTCCAAGGGAGTCGCAGCTGACCCTTCCAAAATCGAGTGTATGGTTAACTGGCCAAAGCCAAATACAGTGAAAGGTCTTCGTGGATTCTTGGGATTAACCGGTTATTATCGAAAATTCGTAAAGAATTATGGCACGATTTCATATCCTTTAACCCAGTTGTTAAAAAAATATAAGTTCATATGGTCGGAAGAAGCTGAAAAATCATTTGAAGCACTTAAAAAGGCAATGACAACAACACCTGCTTTAGCTCTTCCAGACTTCAGTCAGAGTTTTGTTATAGAAACAGATGCAAGAGGATACAGACTGGGGGGAGTATTGATGCAGAATCAAAATCCGATAGCATATACCAGTAAAGTGCTTGGGCCTCGCCATCTTATTTTATCAACATATGAAAAGGAGCTTCTTGCAATAGTCCATGCTGTTTCTAAATGGAGAACTTACATATTAGGTAAGAGGTTTACTATCTACACTGATCAACAAAGTTTGAAACATTTCATGGAAGCTAAAGCTACTACCCCTTCACAGCAAAAATGGTTAGAAAAATTACTTGGCTACGATTATGAAATTAGATATAAAAAGGGTGTGCATAATAGTACAGTTGATGCATTGTTAAGAGTTGGTGAAATTTCATAAAATTGTGTCATCACATATGCGAGTTGCTCTTGGATGGAGGATTTGAAGAAGGAATTGAGAACTGATCCGTGGTTAAAGGAACAAATGGTTAAGATAAATCAATCAAAATTCAATGCAAAGAACTATACAGTAGAAGATGGGATGCTTAAATATCATCAACAATGGGTTTTGAATCCAAAATCTCACTGGAAGGAGTTAATATTACAAGAGTTTCATTCTTCACCTGCAGCGGGACATTCTGGTTACTTGAAAACATTAAAGAGGCTACCAAAATTATTCTATTGGCAAGGAATGAGACAAGATATCAGAAATTACATAGCACATTGTGAAATATGTCAAAAGAATAAATATGAAACGATGTCACCAGCAGGGTTACTGCAACCGTTACCAATACCCGAGACTATTTGGGTAGACATATCGATGGACTTTATAGATGGATTACCAAATTCACACGGAAAGATGGTTATATTTGTGGTGGTGGAAAGATTAACAAAATATGCACATTTCATGGCATTAAAACATCCATATACAGCAACCTCAGTAGCAAAGGTTTTTGTAGAGTCCGTTGTGAAGCTTCATGGGTTCCCATGATCAATTATCTCGGACAGAGATGCGGTATTTACTAGTAAGTTTTGGCAGGAGATATTTCGACTTCAGGGTACCGAATTGAGAATGAGATCTTCCTATCATCCTCAAACGGATGGTCAAACAAAAGTTGTAAACCGAAGTCTTGAGTCGTATTTACGATGTTTTGCTGGGGAGAAACCAAAGAACTGGTCGGTATGGCTTCATTGGGCAGAATATTGGTATAACACAACTTATTACACATCTGCCCGGATGACTCCTTTTGAGGCACTATATGGCATACCACCTCTAGTAATGCACAATTATGTTCCCGGAGAAGCAAAAAGTACACCAGTCGAGGATGCAATGCTTCGAAGGCATCAAGTTTTACTGTCATTAAAGGAGAACTTAAGTGTAGCCCAGAATAGAATGAAACAAAGAGCTGACGCAAAGCGAATAAAACGAGAATTTCAGGTTGGAGATCAAGTGTACTTGAAATTGCAACCTTACCGACAACAATCTACAGCTCGTAGGAATAATCAAAAACTCGCACCAAAATTTTATGGCCCATTTAAGATACTTCAAAAGTTGGGAAGGTTGCTTATGAGTTGGAGTTGCCGAGTGAGTCCAAAATACACCCTGTATTCCATGTTTCTTATCTAAAAAAATCTTTGTTTCCAAATGTGAAGGTACACAGTAGCTTACCGGAATCAATGGGTGAGGAAGAAGATGACATGGTTGATTCCTCAGTATGCCTTGAGGACAAGGCATTTTCAAAGGAGGATGGAATGATAGGATCCAGTTTATGTTAAGTTTTCCAATAGTTTTGGTTTTCAGTCTTTCTGTTTTTAGGGAGTCTTTATTTAGTGTTTTTTCTTAATTAGAGTCTGTTTTATTTAGGAAGGTTTGTGGGTTGTCTTCCTGTATAAAAGGAGTGTTAGACGACGTGAATTAACACATCAGAATTATTAAAATTTATTCTTTCTTCTTACCTTACATTGTTGCATTCCTGCTTCTGCTGGCCGTGATAAGAACCAAGTTCTTATCAGAATCTCATAGGCAGATATTGTATTGATATGAGGTTTACAATAATTGTGTATGGTTAGCTAACCTATGATTCTATATCCTCTTAGGGTTTAGGATACATGTATTTATAGTGTTTATGTAATCCTAATATTGATATAAACTTGATGTGCAAGCAACTTGGGCAACAAGGCTTCTAAAAACTTCTGGAACCTTCCTTCATGGGCTAAACAGGCTTTGACCAGAGGGATTTTCGTGTATTTTATACACGGTACAAACAAACTTATTAGGTTGATAATCGAGAAGGAAAAACAGAGAATAATTTGTTGGGCATTTTGTCCAGCAGTTTCCATCCCAAATTTTAGAAATGTATTTTACCATTAAGGAACATATTACTAAAAGAAAAAAACGAATCTGTATAATTTCAGTGTAATGAGATTAATATCGAAATTATAAACAACATCCTCTGGAGAATTTAGATCGAAATAAACCTAAATTATTAAACCCTAGACTTAATGTTGGGATCTTAGTCCCACATTGGTTAGATAGGGCTTAATTAGGTAGTTTATAAGTCAATGGTTCCCTCATTTAGTTAATCGGTTTTCGATTTGAGTTCTACCCATGGGCTTATGACGAGCTGGGGTCGGTATCCTAACATTTGGTATCAGATCCAACCACCACGACCCATGCCCACTCCACGGAAGGGGTTCCAATTATCACGATCTATGCCCGCTCCACGGAAGGGGTGAGCTATATGCTAGATTAAAGTGTTGGGGCACCTATGTATGGGCATTGTTGTCACCCGCATTGAATACTGGTAGTTGAGTGGAGCCGCCATAAGGAAAGGGCTACCTCCGGGCCAGTTATATGGGTCTAGAAGTGTGGTGGGATGTTGGGACCTTAGTCCCACATTGGTTCAATGGGGCTTAATTGGGTAGTTTATAAGTCAATGGGTTCCCTCATCTAGTCAACCGATTTTCGAGTTGAGTTTTACCTATGGGCTTAGAAAGTAAAAGCGGAATCCACCTCTCATGAACAACTTATTAGGTTGATAATCGAGAAGGAAAAACAGAGAATAATTTATTGGGCATTTTTTCAAGCAGTTTCCATCCCAAATTTTAGAAATGTATTTTACATTTAAAGAACATATTACAAAAAGAAAAAAGCGAATCTGTATAATTTCAGTGTAATGAGATTAATATCGAAATTATAAACAACATCTTGTGGAGAATTTAGATCGAAATAAACATAAATTATTAAATCCTAGAGTTAATGTTGGGACCTTAGTCCCACATTGGTTAGATAGGGATTAATTGGATAGTTTATAAATCAATGGGTTTCCTCATTCAATCACCCAGTTTTCGAGTTCAGTTCTACCCATGGACTTATGACGAGTTGGGGTCGGTATCCTAACATTTGGTATCAGATACAACCACCACGACCCATGCCCGCTCCACGGAAGGGGTGCCAACCACCAGGACCCATGCCTGCTCCACTGAAGGGGTGACCTATAGGCTAGATTAAAGTGTTGGGGCACCTTTGTATGGGCGTAGTTGTCACCCGTATTGAATACTGGTAGTCGAGTGGAGCCTTCATCCAGTAACCGGCTACCATCGGGCCAGTTAGATGTGTATGGAAGAGTAGTGGGATGTTTGGACCTTAGTCCCACATTGGTTAGATGGGGCTTAATTGAGTAGTTTATAAATTAATGGGTTCCCTCATCTAGTCAACTAGTTTTCGAGTTGAGTTATACCCATGGGCTTATGACTAGTTGGGGTAAGTATCCTAACAGTTAGCAAGCACACAAAATAAAGATCATCATGACGATAAATTACTGGAGCGAAGTGAATAAAGGGAAACAAATCAAAAGCTTACATCTTTGAGAGAAATCGATCATGCTTTTTCCTTTTCCAACAGAGAAGCGGAGAATTTTTCAGCGAGGAGAATGAAAGCAGAGGAAAGGAATTCTTTTTCAGGTTCTGTTAAGAGGACAAGATATGAATTTTATATTTCTTTATGGGTATGATGGTTATTCCGAGGATTAATAGAGATATGGGCTCAAAGATAGCAGTTGACCGGTGCAATTCCTCTACATAATTTGCCTCTATATCTATAGGGGTAGTGAAAAAAAAAACATCAAAATTAGTAGAGTCCACCGCTACATAGAGGTTGGTAGAAGTTAGCCTCTGGATAGACTAAAAAACAAACATGCGTGGTAAAGCTATCATGAGAGGAGTGAGAGTTGGTTTGTCTCTCTATTAGCCCGTGAATCCGGAAAAAAAAAACAAAACATTTTATAGTAATTTTGTTTTTTCAGCCACTAAAACCAAATCACATGCACGCCTCCTGCCTGATGTGTTGCTTTCGTTAGCCAAAAATAAAATGATAGAACTAAAAGGTTTGTGAAATGAATGAAAAGCAATACATACATCCTTTAATGAGAAGTCATACGGGATTTCTCTTGAAATACATCAATTAAGCATGCATAAACTGTCCGAGACTGTTATTGTTGGCATCATGTGTACAATTTAAATTGATGTCACACCAGGACCTATATAAGTACATATGGGTTGTCCTTTTTCCCATCGAGGATCGTTCTGAATAATCAACAACCTAAAAAGACTTGTTGTCTTTTGTGTCCCTCAAAAATTATGAAATATTAGAGAGAACTAAATGTTTCCAATCCGAATTATATGGAAGTCAAGCAGTATATCTGCCTTGTTTGCAGCAGAAGACAACAGTTGTTTCAGCGAATATGTTCCCGGATTGTTTTTATAATCACAACTATAATAAGTAATACTAATACCCGGAGGATAGCGTTTAATAAAGAGTTTCTGCTATATGACAATTAGGGTGCGATTCACTTCCTTCTAATTGTACATATGGGACATATCGCATGTTAAAGAGTAATAAATGAAAATTTTCAAATTGTATTAATGAAATCTCGAAAATTAATACATTCCGCATTTACAACTAATCTGATTAATGAATTAACCTCGCAATAGTCCAATTTGAAATAGAAAATGGAATCTTATTCAGTGATTCAATATTTCCATTTCATATTTCATATCTTTTTGCTCAAAATGATAACAAGATTCCAATGTAACACCCTCGGCAAAAAGGTAAGCAAAGACACATCCTGATGGTAAAAAGGTAACACCCTCGGCAAAAGTTAGAATTCATATTGAAGAAGCATACTAGAAGTAAGCAAAAGACAACATTCCAATGTAAACATAGACTGAGCAAAGACACATCCTGATGTACCCTTAAGCCAAACTTACAAATCTATTTAAATTACACAAAATTGGTTAAAAAAAACAAAATTAAAATTTCTAGGTGAAAAGGACAGTTAGATTTAGATATTTTTTAAATTAACAAAAATTTAAGATATTTTTTCTTATTTTTATTTTACACAGGATGCATCCAGTTTCATCCTTGCTATTTTTTTTGTCCATTTCACCCATAATTTTTTTTACTCGTCCATTTGAACCGTGTTTTAAATTTTTTTTAGACAAATGACCCATTTTCCGTTTAAATTACATAAAACTGAGACAATTGGACATAACACTGTCAAGAATCAAGACAAATCCCTTGCATAACTTCATGATTTTTGCCCCAGAAAAAACTAGATATTTGATTTATTTTATAATAATTTTGTCTACAAATCCCTTGCATAAAAAATTTTACTCGTTCATTTCAACCGTGTTTTAAATTTTTTTAGATAAATGACCCATTTTCCGTTTAAATTACATAAAACTGACCCAATTGGACATAACACTTTCAAGAATCAAGACAAATCCCTTGCATAACTTCATGATTTTTGCCCCAGAAAAAACTAGATATTTGATTTATTTTATAATAACTTTGTCCACATTAAAAAATTGGTCTTCGAAGATGAGCTTGTTCTAATGAGTCCAGATTGTTCACGACATTGCCACCGGAAAGACCTTCCGAAGAAATTGATAACAAGATCAAAACAATTAGGCATAACCCATTTCATGTTTGTATAAGAAAGAATCAAAAAAAATTCTCTTCTCACTTCTCACTCCTAAGAAAAAAAAAAAAAACTCTAGAGCTTCTTATTCTTCTTGCTCAGATTTAGTCCTTTTGGGCTAGATCTGAGAAAGGATTTTCTGTTTTTTTATGAATAAAAGTAGTGTAATTTGTAGTTTTAGGTTTTGTTTTTGTTATTTTTGGTGTCTATGGACACATTTCTTCGCCATTTGAGAGATATTCTCTTCGTCTTTGGGACGATTTTCTCTTCGCTCTAATAGCGATTCTCTCAAATCTCCATGGTGTTTCTTGGCTTGTTATTCTCGATTCATCAAGAACATCAATGATTCTGCTCGGATTCGCTTTGGATTCATCTTCAGCAAGAGGGATTTAGGGCATCCGGATTCGTTTGGATCTACAAGATTTTGGGCAAATTACTCCATTTTATTTGGAGCATCTCTTATTGAAGAAGATAATTATTTCAAATGGTCGGAGTTGATTCCGGTTCACATCATTTTTCGTCAATACTACTGGTACAAAAATTGGATATCTTTTCGGTGCATGGCTCTTTCTCTTCGCGATGTATTTGTAATTGGTGTCATCATTTGTATTTGGGTTTTGATTATCTTGTATTCTGGTGTTTTTGATAATCTTGTAAGAAATCATGTAATCACTATTTTGGTTTGAGTGAATTGAAATGTGATTTTCCAAAAAAAAAAAAAAAAAAAATCAAATCAATTTGGCATAACCTATTTCATGTTCGTATAAGAAAGAATATATTGCCATATGGTATAAGATACAGAGCAGTGTATAAGTAAGTGTGTGTGACTAACACTAGTGCATATAATGCATCAAAAATTCACTGCTAGAGCCTAGATGTTTTATTTGTTACTTTTGAGCTGTATTCACTTGACATTTTTTCAAATTTGTTAGTTATTCATTTCCGAGATCGAATACACGGTAGTGCCAAGCATGAAACGCACAAACTCTCCTTCATTCTACATTGAGACTTAGGAATGAAGTTTTGGAATACTAGAACAATAATGCAGAATTCACGCACAAATATATATACAACCACAACAAACCATATTGTTTAGTAGACTTTACTTTCTTATTTATCGGCAGACCAGTGGAGGATCCACCTAGCAGCAAGGGTGTGCATTTACTACCCCTCCACATTTTTCTTTCAAACCTAAATTTCCAATCATAAATTCTCCTTCAAGCCTAATTTTGCTTTTTTGTTACCCTTAATAAAAATTTGCTTCCCCTTAGTTTAGTTTCTAGATTCGCCGCAGCGGCAAACATGAATTGCTTTTTAGAATGCACAAAAAAGTATCCCCACATATAATTCATATGATCCTTAATTTCGGGAAGAAAATTCATTTGTTATTAACAAGAAAAAGTATTACAAGGTGTAAAATGAATGAACGAAAAAGAACATGTACATATACCATGATGAGAAGTCACAATGAACTTCTCTAATAACAAACCAAAGAAGCATGCCTAATATTTTTTCTTAGATGAGTTTTTTTTTTTTTTGGGTGGGGTAGGGGGGACATGCTAACATCTATGCAAGTAATAGAAAACAACAAGTGCCGACTGAGGGTGGATACGAAGAATTTGTCATACCACGTTGCACAACATTAAATGTGGAGCAACTTATTATGTTACAACAACACACATTGCATCAAGCTTTGAATTGAATCGTGAAAAATATTTGGATCTCTCTTCCGATTTCTCCTCTACAAATCGGAGGTTAACCAGTCCGTTTTCTAGGCTTTGTTTCCTGACAGAATGTTTACTGAATTGTTTCAGAAACCTGTCGTTCATCTATTAATTTGCATCTGCAGCTTCCTTAACAACAGATTCTTGCACTATCTAACCAGTTTCATAATCAGAAAAGAACACCAGAAGTGCACCATTTCTACCACAACTAAGTTTAGATTATATCCAGATACCTTTGAGAGCAACAACCATCAGTCTCCTTTGTTCATCTCTGACTACTTACACTACATCTCACTGTGCTTTCTAATCAAAACCAACTGCAATCTCTACCACAGCATTACAAATAGCACAAATTTAGATTATAACAAAGTCATTAAAGATAAATCCTTAAGAGAAAACATTCTCAGAAATCATAATACTTTGTTCAACACCACTACATATACCAAGAAACCAAAAACCATCACCTATCACACTATCAGCAACCCATTTACACACACTCTTTTGAAACAGATAATCAACAACTACCCAACAAACACCACATAACCAGCTATATGTTGTTTCTAAACCCTGTGCAAGAACTAGTACCAAAATATCAAAACAAAATATTCAACCGAGAAAAGAAAAAAAGCAAGAGAAAACAACTTTCAATCTCCATAAACTACAGCTTCAAGAAGTCGGGTAGTCAAGGAAATCACCAGAGGAATCTTTTCACAAAAAATTTACTAACCATCTTCAAGATTTTCAACCAATCCAAAAACTTAGCTCCCCCTGGTGACTTTGTGGCATCCACCACACGTCTTCCTACCCCTCCTCCGTTCACCGTTCACTATCTTCGCTGCTTGATGGGGCTGGAGATGTACCACTGGAATCCGAATCCTCATCTAAGTAAGGAACCCGGGCACTCATACTTAATGGAAACTGCTCTCCTTCGTTCATGGTTCGAGAATACTTCTTGGGACTGGCTATCTCCTTCTCAAATCGAACCCTTAGATGCTCATCGTCATACACAAGTCGCTCAACCACCATCTCTTCACTGCTATCCCCATAATCAGAATCCATATCACTTGTATCCATTTCATCCCCACCTTCTCCATCTGCATCAAATCCTCCGGAGGAATCGGTTTCTTCATCAGTTCCACTCCCAAATTGTGGTCCCTTGGTCTTCTGTTCAGCCTTCTCCTATTATTTTGCCTCCCACTCACTATCCTTTCGTTATCGTCTTTTCAAGTACTGAGGCACCCATTCAGCATACATCCTTTCCTTCCGTTGTTTATCTCTTTGCCTGCGATATTCTTCTTCCATTTGCTGCTGTCGAACCGCTTCACGATGCTCCAACTCGGTCTGAGCATCAATTTTTAACTATTGCAATTCATCAGCACTTAAATTGCTCAACAATGTTATTATTGTCCTATATTGATCTGATATGGAGGGGATTATGGGATCAGAATTGCCGGAATTTAACATCTCTCAATCTCTACCTAGATCTTTCCCTTTCCAGTAAAAAAACTAATGAGTTTCGTAATCACTGCCAAAACCCACCTTTTAAAGGCATAAATTTTTTCATTAACTGTCATTTATGGCGGTTGGTTTATCGTCAAATTGCTTCGTTCTCTTCGCCCATGAAACTTCATGCGTGTACCTTTCACCCTAAGAACCATAACCATCCTATACTGAGTAAAATCCTGGTTTCGGTTTCAACCCTTTCTTTTCATAACTACACCACCATTCTCTACTTTCAACACCTAATTGAAATTATAACCTCTACGACTTATCCTGGTGCTTTAAAGAGGAGATTTGGTAGGTTACCAGCATTTGACTATTATCTTTGGGGACTAATTTACATTTTATGTGATATGTAGATTTGGATAAAGAAGCATCAGTTGGGAGGCACCATTGCAACTAGGGGTATACCGGCCAGGAAAGGGTCTAGTCCACTCACCAGAAATACCCGCCAAAATTCTATCCAAATACTTTCACCCACCCAATTCCCCACCAAGGATTACTTCCCTCAAATTACTACCATTATTACTTTTGGAAGGTTATATCATCAGCCTACAAGTACAATAAATTTTTAACAATACAATCTAAAAGTACCTACTCCCTTCCCTATTCGTACCAACATCTCACCCTGTCCTGCTACTTTCCTCTTAGCACTCACGTGAACATGGTAGGCTCGGAAAGATACCTACTTCTATGTATAAACTGCAAGTGCACAGTGTCGACAAGCAACACAGGGCAAGCACAGGTCGAACCACAGAGACTTGGAGAGTGTAGAAGTTGATTCTAAATCCTGATTCAGAGAGTAACCAAAAGGGGTTTGATTTTGTCGATACGACGATATGATTTTCAAGTGACTGAAATAATAAAAGTAAAAGATGCAAATAACAAGATATGTAAACAATGATAATATGGATACTAGGGTATTCAAATCCACCAATAACCTATGATATGCATTCAACTTGTAATATTATTCTTGTCCTTATAGTAGATTCAAGTCTACCGTATAACTAAGGTGTTTCTCCAATGGATAATTTAATCACAACTAAAGTATTTCTCCAAAGAATTAATTGTCTAATTAAGCACAACTAATCTAAAGATCAATATTTGGTTAAGCATGAGTTGTAGCATAATCAACATAGAGATATTCTAACTACAATGGATACATGGCATACATTGTGAGAGCAAGATGTTGACAAACTTGGATTAAATTATATCTTTAAACAATTCTAAACTTTCAAGAACAAGATACAAGATATGAATACATACCAATGAGTTACGACTTCATTTAAACCCTAGCAAATGAAACTAGAACATGAAGAACATTACAACAAAACTTAAATTTGATAAACTAACATGAACAAGTTATTCTTGGATGGATTTTCAACACAACAACCCTCTCTATTTATACACAAAAATTCTCTCACACTTGGGATCCGAATTTCACTGTAGCAACCACTCAACAATTAAACAAAACATGTTTTCTTAATTGATGGATAGAATGGAATACAATGGGGGTGAGGTGGATGTTTTGGAAAGAATCCAATGGGGGTGAGGTGGATGTTTTGGAAAGAATCCAATAGGGGTGAGGTGGAAATGGATTTGGGTCTTGGGTTTTGGATCATGGGTTGTTTAATCCCATGAATTTGTAAACAGGTTGCCACTGATGCGCGAGCGGGTTGCAACGCTTCCAACTTTATTCTATTTTGTCTTCTCAATTCTTCCAAGTTTTATTTAGTACTTAAAAACACAAAATTAATTAATACAAATATTTATTCTTGAAGATGGTAAGAATGCAGAATTTGGGATAATATATGACTTTGAAGCGCGAAAGATGAGTTAAGTGCCAATGAAAAGGTGTATGAATATGCAATATTTGGCACTCATCAAATACCCCCAAACCTGAATTTTACTTGTCCTCAAGTGAAACAGAAATCCAGAAATCCTAACTATACCACTGTCGTTGGTCTCTCGAATGCATTTAGCGTATGCACTAAGCCTTTAAACCCCTAGGTGTCCCTAGTGGACGAGTTGTAGTCTCGTGAGGGCCTACCAAAGATGTACCCACAAAACCTTCTCCAATTTCAGAGCATCCATAGAAATGTCTTCGTCTTCGGTCTTCAACTGTAGATGATGAACTTCGGAATTTCGTAGAACTATGAAAATTTGTAACCAATTTTTTTTTTTTTTTTAAGACCCGCTACACAGCTGATCATCATTTTTTTTTAGTGACCCGCTACACAGCTGGTCATCAGATAACACACTACAAAAGACCCTCTCCACAGCTGGTCATAGAAGACAATAAAAAAAAATGCAAAAGACTACAAAAGATCCTACAAAAGACCCGCTACACAGCTGGTCATAAAAAATGCAAAAGACTGCAAATGATCCTACAAAAGACCCGCTACACAGCTGGTCATAGAAAACACTCTACAAAAGACCCGCTCCACAGCTGGTCATAGAAGACGATATGCAAATACTCCCCCAAACCTAAATCTAACATTGTCCTCAATGTTTCAAAAGAACAGAAACAACAAAACATGAGAACAAAACAGATTCAAAGGAAAGAGATTACCAGATGCCAAAAAGGGTGGTGCTAACCATAATTGAATGAATGCTTTGAAAGCAAAAAAATATGAGCGCAAGACAAAAAGTTTGGTTAGCACAAAAATATATCAACAAGATTCAAAATTTTACCTACTAGATTATACAATGATGACTCACCATGTACCAATAATCTAAAAAGTTGAGGATCAACCCAAAAGACGTAGTGCGGAAACATCAACAGCCTTACACAATTATAACAGGACAGCAATGCAAGTGAGACTGCATATGTGAATGAGTTACCCCCAAACCTATATTTTTCAATAGATATACTTTTGGGTACAAAATCTAACAATTTCAGGGGTGCAACATGCACAAGATCTAGTTCAAAGTGGATTTTGTCAGGGATGGATGGAGAGACATGAGTGAACTCTAATTGTGGCTCATCAAAGGTATTATATTTAACTGCAAAATAGTCCAAGAGGACTTTAGAGGCACACAGTTCCAATCCTAGATTAGGTACTCTTAGAAAAGTAGGTTTAACAATAACTTTACAAACCAAATCTAGGTTGGGTGCAAGATTACTAGTTTGTGACATGGGCAGGGAGGTAGGCACACCATTATTAGGCGCATCTATAGCTCCTAAATCATTTGCCAGTGTCGCAAAAGATGCTCACATTCATAGAACAATCCATCAAGACCCAAATAAGTATCATGCTCATCCAAAGTTTTATTCTCATGCATAGACAAATCCAAAGAGACATCACAATGTGACCCAAGCAGAGAATCAGACACGTCAATTATGTTTTCATGCATAAGATCATTAGTGTTGACAGGATATTCAACACTACCTATGACAGACACAAGTATAACATCATGCTCATGCTCATAAAACAAATCAATAAGCCCCAATTCACAATCATCCCCTAGAACTTCAGTTTCATGCATAGGAATATCACAAGAAACTTCACACTGTGACTTAGACAGAGAATCATACACATCAAAGTTATTTTCATGTATAGTATCATTGGTGTCGACAGGAGATTCAATATTTTATAAGTCATACACAAGAAATGTGTCATGCTCTTGTTCACGGGACAATTGCACAGGCTCAAGATCAGTATCAACATCACATGTATATGTAACACTAGAAGAAACATCATTCATTAAGGTCGAGGCAGAGAAGCCTAATGTCTCTGAACTCAAAGGTTCGACAATATTTTCAGTAAAAACATATTCTTCTAACATAACATCATCATCATCACAGAAATGCATTTCATTATTTAAAATCGCAGTATTTCTAGTCCCTTCATTTAAAACAGGTTCATATGCAATATCATCTACACAAGTAAGACTAGGCATACTATTTTCACATTTTATTTCATTAGGACAAACAAATATTTCATCCTGAAATTCCTCCTTTCCTACATTTTGTAAATGAATCAAATTCATTTTTAATAATGCATTAAGTTGTTCAATGGAATGAGAGTCTTCAACAGTAGGAAATTCATAATTAATGCTATATGGCTTATCATGCAATACACTCCTAGCATTATTTTGTTCGATGAGTCTGAGATTTTCCTCCATAGATTGAGAAGTACAAAATTGTTCAACTTCCCACTGTGGTGGATGATACATATGTGCAGGGTCATTAGGGTCTATAAAATACTGATCGCAACCTTCGAAAGGTTGATTATGGTCCCAATGACTATCATCTTTGTAATCTGTTGGCATTTCATATTTTGGATTTTCATGATATTCTCTAGATTGCCTAAAATCATGCAAAATATAGCAATTCTCAGCAGGGTGGCCTAAGCCTCCACATAAGGTACAAGCATAGATTTCAGATTACATTTCTAAAGATGTGATTTTAGCTTCTAACTGATCCAAAAATGATGACTGTGAGGGTTGGGCACTGTCAAGATGTTCATTTTCACCCTGTGGTGGATGATACATGTTTGAATAGTTATTAGGGTCCATGTATTGATGCTCAGGACTGTGAAAATGTCCATAAAAATCCCTATAACTATTGACATCATGGTCTGTTGGAGGCTCATAATATGAAGCATGCCTGTAAGCAAGCTCTCTAATGAATTTGTTTTCATCCTCACCTGCAGACCAAAATCCTGACATGATCTCTAACTAGCACTAGGCTTGTTGCAGACATTGGGAGGTACACACTGAAAACAGACCAATATTTTTTTTATTATTTGTTTTTTGTTTTTTGTTTTTTGTTTTTTTTTTCAAGCCCGTTCTCTAATGACCTCGGGCATACATTAGAAAAACAAAATAAAAGAAGAAATAAACGGAAGGTAAGTTCTATGCAATCGCAAACAAGGATGACTCCACCACAGTAAACCTACTGATTTCTAGCAAACAAAAAGCATAATGGCTCCACTTAGATTGTTTTCTAGACCAGCTTCTAATCCTTCGAAAGGGAATTCGTTACAATCTGAGTAAACCTCTCTGGAATCAATCTGAGTTTAAATAAATTGAATAGAGGCGAGGAAGGCTGCAGAGCTTTGATACCCAAGGCCTCACCGCAATACAAGGCGGTGCAGTCACGCATTCAATTTACAGAAACCGTCATGAACTTCGAAGTATGCTTAAAGAGTAACCAATATTTTTCAAACGACTTTCCTACTAAGCTCGTTACCCTATAGGTCTCGTTCTATTCCAAATTTTAAATCTTAGGTTCGCGTTTGGTAACGTTTTCCTAAGGCGGGCAAGAAGAGAACGGTGATGAAATCCGAATCCCTTATCTTGTATGGCCAGTTATTGCCCTTTACTAGGAAAATAAAAGCAGCCGTATTCAATTTTTCGACATATATGCAACCGAAGGAATACAGTAACTCGCTAACAAGGGATTCGCAAGTGTTTCGACAAACTTACCTCCCGTTCCAGACGGGGGATGAACCGTTGTTGTCGACTTGGGCCACGACTCCTATGTCATGAACGAACCCGAGGGGCCGAGGTGATATTGTAATCACCGTCCTTCTCTGCAAACAGTTTGATATTTAATATTACCCTTCCGTAGGGTTTAAAAATAAAAATAGAATGTCCAAAGTCCAAAGTCCAAAAATAAAAAATGCAAAAGAAAAAGAAAATTACAAGAGTAGAGGAATCCTAATACAAACTAAAAATAGATAATTAAAATAAACTCTTTTTTTTTTTATTAAAATAAAAAATTCTTCCACTTCCTTTCCTTCGCCTTTACAACAGCTACTCAGGCACCTGTTGAGCTCAAAAGAGGTAGTTAGGGTTTCGAAGTTTTAAAGAAAAAAAAATTAAGAAAAAATATATATATATATATATATAAAATAAGTGTAAAATTGACTGTGAATAGTTGTGTTGCTACAGTAACTATGCTACAGTCCAGGAGACGAGATATGAACAATGAAAATATGCTACAGTCCCAGGAGACAATTTATGAACAGTGACAGGAGATAGAAACTTCAACTACACCGCTACTGAGTCCCCGGCAACGGCGCCAAAAACTTGGTAGGCTCAGAAAGATACCTACAACTATGTATAAACTACAAGTGCACAGTGTCGACAAGCAACACAGGGCAAGCACAGGTCGAACCACAGAGACTTGGTGAGTGTAGAAGTTGATTCTAAATCCTGATTCAGAGAGTAACCAAAAGGGGTTTGATTTTGTCGATACGACGATATGATTTTCAAGTGACTGAAATAATAAAAGTAAAAGATGCAAATAGCAAGATATGTAAACAATGATAATATGGATACTAGGGTATTCAAATCCACCAATAACCTATGATATGCATTCAACTTGTAATATTATTCTTGTCCTTATAGTAGATTCAAGTCTACCGTATAACTAAGGTGTTTCTCCAATGGATAATTTAATCACAACTAAAGTATTTCTCCAAAGCATTAATTGTCTAATTAAGCACAACTAATCTAAAGATCAATATTTGGTTAAGCATGAGTTGTAGCATAATCAACATAGAGATATTCTAACTACAATGGATACATGGCATACATTGTGAGAGCAAGATGTTGACAAACTTGGATTAAATTATATCTTTAAACAATTCTAAACTTTCAAGAACAAGATACAAGATATGAATACATACCAATGAGATTACGACTTCATTTAAACCCTAGCAAATGAAACTAGAACATGAAGAACATTACAACAAAACTTAAATTTGATAAACTAACATGAACAAGCTATTCTTGGATGGATTTTCAACACAACAACCCTCTCTATTTATACACAAAATTCCCTCAAGCACTTGGATTCGAAATTTGGAAAGCATCCACTCAACAAAACATGTTTTCTTAATTGATGGATTGAATGAAATATATTTGGTTGTGGGAAACAAATTGGGAGTGATTGAGTGAGAGAATGGGGATGTTTTCTTTAATTGATGGATGAAATGGAATACAATGGGGGTGAGGTGGATGTTTTGGAAAGAATCCAATGGGGGTGAGGTGGATGTTTTGGAAAGAATCCAATGGGGGTGAGGTGGATGTCTTGGAAATGGATTTGGGTCTTGGGTTTTGGATCATGGGTTTTGGATCATGAATTTGTAAACAGGTTGCCACTGATGCGCGAGCGGGTTGCAACGCTTCCAACTTTATTCTCTTTTGTCTTCTCAATTCTTCCAAGCTTTATTTAGTACTTAAAAACACAAAATTAATTAATACAAATATTTATTCTTGAAAATGGTAAAAATGCAGAATTTGGAATAATATATGACTTTGAAGCGCGAAAGATGAGTTAAGTGCCAATGAAAAGGTGTATGAATATGCAATATTTGGCACTCATAAAATACCCCCAAACCTGGTAGGCTTGTAGATGACTTAGGAGATGTTAATGTAACTAATGATAATGGTACTCTTGATCTCATCCATATGAGCAACTTAGACGTGCCTACTCTCCTGATTAAGTCACCAACTGATGGTCTTGCAGTGGACCTAAGAATTGTTCCTTTGAAGTGTGCTGAATCGATGTGGTTGACAGTTCCAAACCTAGGGTTAGAGTTATGTGCATCTCAAATTCTTTTGGACTTTTTGTCCACTAAATATACTGTTATTGAGAAGTCATATCTGGAATGCATTGATGTTTCTCTTCCCATCCCGAACAAATCCCATTTTGAGATAGACCTTCTGCGTGATGAACCCCTAAAATTGTTAGATTTCGTGCCCAAAAGTATTACTACTGAAAAATATAGGTTTGGGGGTATCTCATTTTGTTTTACTTTCTCACTTGCATTTCTATCATATCATAATTATGTAAGATTGTTAAAATTTCTGCACTTCATCTTTTGGGTAGATCCTCAACTCTTTAGATTGCTAGTGTATGGTGAATCTTTGTATATAATCCAGTAGATATTGTTAAATCTTGTTTCATGAACCGGTTAAGTTGTATTTTGTATATATTTTGTGCTAAACAAATTTTTGTCTTATCACTCTTATTGTTTGCTTTCAAAGCATTCATCCTTCTATGGTTAGCACCAACCTTTTTGCATTTGGTAATCTCTTTCCTTTGAATCTGTTTTGTTCTCATGGTTTGTTGTTATTTCTGTCATCTTTTGAAACATTGAGGACAATGTTAGATTTAGGTTTGGGGGAGTATTTGCATATGCCATTTTGAGTTTTTTTGTTGTTATTTTTTATGACCAGCTGTGGAGCGGGTCTTTTGTAGGATCCTTTGTAGTCTTTTGTATTTTTTTTATGACCAGCTGTGTAGCGGAAAGATACCTACTTCTATGGAAAAAATGCAAGTGCACAGTGTCGACAAGCAACACAGGGAAAGCACAGGTCGAACCACAGAGACTTGGAGAGTGTAGAAGTTGATTCTAAATCCTGATTCAGAGAGTAACCAAAAGGGGTTTGATTTTGTCGATACGACGATATGATTTTCAAGTGACTGAAATAATAAAAGTAAAAGATGCAAATAACAAGATATGTAAACAATGATAATATGGATACTAGGGTATTCAAATCCACCAATAACCTATGATATGCATTCAACTTGTAATATTATTCTTGTCCTTATAGTAGATTCAAGTCTACCGTATAACTAAGGTGTTTCTCCAATGGATAATTTAATCACAACTAAAGTATTTCTCCAAAGCATTAATTGTCTAATTAAGCACAACTAATCTAAAGATCAATATTTGGTTAAGCATGAGTTGTAGCATAATCAACATAGAGATATTCTAACTACAATGGATACATGGCATACATTGTGAGAGCAAGATGTTGACAAACTTGGATTAAATTATATCTTTAAACAATTCTAAACTTTCAAGAACAAGATACAAGATATGAATACATACCAATGAGTTACGACTTCATTTAAACCCTAGCAAATGAAACTAGAACATGAAGAACATTACAACAAAACTTAAATTTGATAAACTAACATGAACAAGCTATTCTTGGATGGATTTTCAACACAACAACCCTCTCTATTTATACACAAAAATTCTCTCACACTTGGGATCCGAATTTCACTGTAGCAACCACTCAACAATTAAACAAAACATGTTTTCTTAATTGATGGATAGAATGGAATACAATGGGGGTGAGGTGGATGTTTTGGAAAGAATCCAATGGGGGTGAGGTGGATGTTTTGGAAAGAATCCAATGGGGTGAGGTGGAAATGGATTTGGGTCTTGGGTTTTGGATCATGGGTTGTTTAATCCCATGAATTTGTAAACAGGTTGCCACTGATGCGCGAGCGGGTTGCAACGCTTCCAACTTTCTTCTCTTTTGTCTTCTCAATTCTTCCAAGCTTTATTTAGTACTTAAAAACACAAAATTAATTAATACAAATATTTATTCTTGAAGATGGTAAGAATGCAGAATTTGGGATAATATATGACTTTGAAGCGCGAAAGATGAGTTAAGTGCCAATGAAAAGGTGTATGAATATGCAATATTTGGCACTCATCAGAACACTCCTCAGAAAAACCAAACTAGAAAGTATTTTACTGATTTGGATGTTACATATGCTAAATCTCTCTCCCAAAGTACTACTATCAGTCCCAATCTTGCTACCTTATATCAAAATCTCACTAAAACCTTCCTAGACTTTCGTCATCAAGATTCTCATTCTATTTTTAAGGTTCATATACACAAGACTACAAACTTTGCTACCTTTTCCATATGGTACTATGCTTTCATCACCACCTATCAGCATAATACTCAACAAAATTTCCTATTCTTAACCATCCTTTTTATAATAGCTTCTGAGAATCCCAAGAGTACCAAAATCTTTGAAATATATATTCTCATAACTCTCACCATGGAAAAACCATCTTCCTCAAGAGATTCAAATATTCTGAACCTTGAAATCCAAGCTCTCTCTACCCAAATTTCGGATAAGCTCAATCTCCCTGCAACCCTCACAAAACCTGTTTATATAGATAATAAAGTCATTCTAGCTGAAGATGATACTAACTGGAAATGGTGTATGGCTGGTTACATTTGTTGTGAAACCCTCATCCCAACTTCTTCTATCAGATATTATATCTGCAACAATTGGCCCCTGGCTCAAAATCCTACGGTTTCTACTTTCAATGGTCAAAGAAACAAGGTTCTCATCCGTTTTCTCTCTGAAGAGGATTTTAACAGAATTAATTCACAAAAACCTTGATTCATCTATGGCTACCTATCCATCCTGAAAGTGGTACCAAAGGAAGGCTGGCCTCCAAACCACCAACTTGTTTTTGAAGAAGAGATCATGTGGTTTATATTGTGTAATGTTCCAAATGAGTGTACTGGTTATGAAGACCTAAATCTACTCAATACAAGTATGGGTGAACTAATCGAATCTCATAATCCATTTAGCAAGCATCCTCATAAGAAAAATATTAAAGTTTGCATCAAAATTCCAGTTCAGAAAGCTTTACCAACTGGTATACCTCTCTTTACTAATGGTAGAAATGAACCTTTCCTTATTGAATGCAGACAAATCATAGTCCCAAGATACTTCTGTATGTATTGTCGCATTCTTGACCATAAGGATCAGAATTGCCCTGCTTGGAAGCTCAAACATAAGAAGATCAAAGAATTAGACTCAAGCCGCAAAAAATATAATCTGCCAAGTGTTTCAAAGCTCATGATATCTCCAACCGCAAAACAAAAATGTAACTCCTCTTCTGGTACATCCAACACAAATATGCAAATGTTTGAGGATATCCAAGATACTCCGATGAGCTATTCATTGCAAGGAAAGTCCTCAGACAAGAATGTTGCTTCTGATAATGGTATAGATGATCCTACCAAGTTTTTTCTATCCAATTCTTTCTAGATGGGCCCCTTTGTCAATAGATCTCCAACTCTGAAGATTCTATATGTTGGAACTGTACAACAACAAACTACTCAAATGGATATAGGTCTACCAGTAATTGGAAAGCAAAATACCATCCAGACTAATTCTGTTACTATTATTAGGGCTGTATCAACTCCGAGTGGCCCGATTTGGACCAACAATTCCTCAAGGAGATTCAAAACATCTACTGTCTCTAACGTTAGTCCCATCGTCACTAGAGGATATGCTACCTCAGATGAAAAAGATGCTATTGCTAATCTCAAAAGAAAGATTAATCCAAGAGATGATTTAAGGAAACGTACCAGAGCCACTCCTATTGTTGATTCTTTAGGTACCACTCCTGAAGATCAAATTCCCAATGAACCGGATTATGCTCTCTCATTACCAAATTGGATGATTTACCTAATATTGATTTATCCAACTGTTCTATTAATACCCAAGCCATGTTTAACTTTATGGGTAAATTCACCGTTCATGTTGTTAATTCCTCTACAAGCAATGATGTCCGCAATAATTCCCCTCTCAATGTTGATGATCCCAATCTATCCTCTCCTCAAAGTTCTACTCAGAATGGTGACACTGCTATGTATCTATCCTCTTGGAAGTGATCTTGTCTCTCCTCTCCAGGTAAACCCTATTCCCAGTAACCCGATTCTTGATAATTTCAATCCTACTTTAAATCAATTCCCTGCCAATAACATAAACCTCATAGCTTGGAACATTAGAGGCCTAGGTAAAAAATATGCCAATAAAGAACTTGCCATGCTCTGTAGAAATGTTAATCCTGATATTATTTTCCTATCTGAGACAAAAATGGGGAAAGATATGGCTTCCATGAATCTAAAAAATATGGGATTTCCATGTACTTTCAATGTTCCTAGTATTGGTAGAAGTGGTGGTTTGGTGTTGGCTTGGAAGAAGAAAATTCATTTGTATGTTATATCCTCTAGCTTAAGGGGCATCCATGTGACTACTTCTGATATAATCCACTCAAAAACTTGTCATATCCATTTTCTATATGGTGAACCTAATAGTTCTCTTAGAGCCTCCTTTTGGGAGCAATTCTCACAACATATTATATCCCTATAAATGAACCAGTTTTTGTCATTGGTGATTTCAACACTCTTCTAGGATATGAGGATAAGAATGGTGGTCTAGAGATAAATGACTCTGATTGTGAATTTCAAAAAACCTTTTGCTTACTTCATAATCTGCATGATCCTGGTTTCTCTGGTCCTAGGTTTACCTGGTCAAATATGCAACAGGGCCCTGATTTGATTCTTGAAAGGCTTGATAGATGTCTCCTAAATCAACTGGCTGATGACCTTTGCCCTAAATTTTGTGTTAATAACCTTCCTAGAGATTCTTATGATCATTGTCCTATGCATGTTGGCTTCAATTATGAGGAACTTTTTATGCCTAGACCTTTTCACTTCATGGATATGTGGATAGAGGATCCTACCTGTCGAGATGTTATTTCTAACTCTTGGTATGTAAATGTCATAGGGTCCCCATCCTACAAACTAAAAGCCAAACTCCTTAGTACCAAGAAGGGCCTTAGAAACTGGAACAAAACTTCCTTTGGTAATATTCAATCTGATATATCTACCACTAGGAAGGATCTCTTAAATCTACAAACATCTAATCCTACTGATTCCATCACTTCTACTAGACTTATCTCTAAACTTGAGTTTCTGTATTTCCTTGAGGAACTTTACTGGAAAGATAAGGCTAGAGAAGCCTGGATCGTTGAAGGAGATAGAAACACTCCTTACTTCCATAAAGTTACCCTTTTTAGAAGGAAAAGAAATGATATTAGTTGGATCAAAGACTCTAACAATGCTACTCTAACTGATAGGGACATCATTGGGAAATATTTTTTTAGATTACTTTAAAAGTCTTTATTCTTCTCAACCTCAACATTTTCAGGAAGAAATCTTAAGGGATCTCCCTGTCAAATTCTCTGCTGAGGACAATGATTTGCTAAATGTTCCTCTTACAGTTGAGGAGATAAAAAATGTTGTTTTTCAAACGGGAGGGAAAAAATCCCCTAGACCTGATGGATTCACTGGTTTGTTTTACCAAAAACATTGGGATATTGTGGGTGAGGCAGTAGTTGATATGACCCAAACTTTTTTTAGAACTGGTCAGATTGCTAAAGCTTTCAATCATACTAATATATCTCTCATCCCTAAAGTCCCCTTAGCTGAATTAGTGAACCATTATAGACCCATTGGTTTATGCAACTTCATTTACAAAATCCTTTCCAAAACTTTGGCAAACAAGCTTAAACCATTTATGAACAAAGTAATCTCCCAAAACCAAAGTGCCTTAATTCCTAAGAGGAGTATTTCTGACAATATTCTTCTAGCAAATGAAGCCATATATTCTGTAAATCATAATGATAAAGTGGAGGGTACTGCTGCCATAAAACTTGATATGTCCAAAGCTTACGATAAAATGGAATGGAATTTCCTAGAAAAAGTCTTGAGGAAAATGGGTTTAGCTAAAAATTGAATAAAACTTATAAACCAGTGTGTGTATACTGTCTCTTATTCTGTTCTTCTTAATGGTAGCCCCACTGGTTTTTTCCAACCTGAGAGAGGTCTTTGGCAAGGAGATCCTTTATCCCCTTACCTATACATTATCTTTGCCGAGGCTCTTTCTTCTTACATAGATAGTCTCTAGAGAAATGGCTCTCTTAAAGGGATAAAAATTTATAAAAATGCCCCTGAGATGACTCATCTTCTTTTTGCTGATGACTCCCTTCTTATTTCTTCTACCACTCCTCAAAACTTTAGTGTCATAAAAAATTATCTTCAAAAATATTTCCTTGCTTCTGGCCAGGAAATTAATTTTGAGAAGTCTGGTATCCTTTTTAGTAGAAAGGTACCTGAACATAGGAAAGTTATACTAGCCAACATACTGGACATCCAAAGCAGAGACCTAGGAGAAAAATATCTGGGCACCCAAACTTTTTTTCAGTCTTCTAAAATTCAAACTCATATGAGTATTTTACAAGCTGTGGATGCTAGGATTACTGTCTAGTTACATAAACTTCTTTCTCAGGCTGCCAGAACCACCCTGGTTAAACACATTGGCCAGGCTATCCCTCTTTACCAAATGGGCGCTTTTCTCATCCCCAAACATCTTTGCAGATTGATGGATGCTCATCTCTGCAAGTTTTGGTGGGGAGAATCTTTAAACCCCAAAGATAGGAAACTACATCTTTTGGGGTGGGATTCTCTTTGCTCTCCAAAATCTGAGGGTGGATTGGGATTCAGAATATCCGAGTTAAACAACTTGGCTATGCTTGATAGAAATGCTTGGAAACTTATTGAAAATCCTGATTGCATGTTAGCGAAAATTTTAAAAGTTAGATATTTTCCCAGAACTGATTTTCTTAATGCTAAGTGTCCTCCTAAGTGTTCTTGGACCTGGAAATGCCTTCATGCTATAAAAGAGTTAATTAAACCTTTTGTTTCCTGGATTGTTAGAGATGGGAAGTTTATCAACCCTTGGTGTGATAAATGGATTCCTTCCTTAGGGTCGGCTTCTCCTAACCCTGTTACCCATCTTGATCCTAGCTTGACTTTCGATTATTTCATTGACAATACTTCTAGAACTTGGATTGTTTCTAGACTTGCTACTCATTTTGATGATGCTTCGGTTAAGAAGATTATCACTATTCCCTTAAGCCAGCTTTGCACTCCTGGCAGGAGGGCTTGGGACCTTTCGAAGAATGGGAAATTTTCTTCAAAATCTGCTTACTTGGGACTCAGAGGATCCTACCCCTCTCCCTGTAAGTCTCTTTGGTTACATATCTGGAAAATCAGAGTTCCTTATAGAATTCAACTTTTCCTGTGGAAGGATGCTAAAAATGCTCTTCCAGCTAGAACTGTTCTCTATACCAGAATGCCAATGCATTCTGTTGCTTGTACCAGGTGCAGTGATCCCCTGGAAACCATTATGCATGCTTTGGTGCTTTGTCCTTTTTCCTCAAAAGTTTGGTTTCTATCTAAGTTTTGCATAAACATTGTTTTCTTTACTCAAAAGACTTTTCAACGATGGCTTGTTTTTTGGTTGTTGGATTCTAATTCTAGGTTATCAGAAGATGATCAACAGTTCTTTGTTGCTATTTTATGGTCTATTTGGACTAGTAGAAATAATTTGGTTTTTCAAAACTTGTCTGAAACTCATAAACCTGTCCTAGAAAGAGCTAAAGCCATGCTTCTAACTAGAAAGAACAATGTTGTAGTTCCATGTACTACCCCTGTCAGTTTTAATCATAAATGGATGCCCCCTTTGACTGGTTGGATGGTTTTTGAAGTTTCATCTGCAGAAGAAGCCGAAGCTAGAGCAATTTGGGGAGGACTCAAGAAATCTGTGGAACTGAAGCTTACACATCTCATTATTGAAAGTGATGCTCAACATTTGGTGGAACAATTCTCTTCAGGTCGTTTTGAGGGTGACTCTAGAACTGATGCAATCTTCAAAGACATCAAACTTTTTGCTTCTTCTTTAATCTCTTGTATTTTTTCGTTTCAACCTAGAACTTGTAATTCGGTAGCTCATGAGTTAGCTCTTTGGGCAAAGATGAGAAAAACATATATGTTTTGGTCCATGCCTCATGCTTGGATAGCTCCAGCAGTTGAGGCGGATCGTTACCTTGTTCCAAGGCCTTTGCTTATAAAAAAAAAACACATTGCATCGCTTCTTAGAGTGATTAATTATAAAGTTATCTACATCAACATGTAGAGCATTATTAAAGTTGGGAGTAGCAAATTACGCTACAACGGAGTACACTACCAAGATTGTTTAATTCTTAAGTTATAGGCTATAGTATAGGCAAGTGGGTGTGTCTGTTTTTTAGAGGTAGCTTATCATTTAATGCGAAGGCGTTTGCTCTTTAACCACGTGGGTTCAGAGTACGTGGCATCCTTTGATTGGGGAAGGTACGCGGCCAATGAAGGTACAACTTGTACGGTGGATTAACAGTCCATGAGGGCATGTGGACGAAGCTGAGGTGGCATAATATGACTGGAAACGTGAGCGACCAACGAAGGTATAAGATTGACCAAGGACTATCAAATCTTGATGGATCAGAAGACATAGAAGATAGCCATGATGCATGCAGAGCTATAAATGCCCATCCTTATCTAAAGATAAGAGGAAAATTTGGGTTTGTGAGGAATTAAGGATAAAAACACACTCTCTCTCTCCACCAAAATCTCTCATACGTGGATATATTTCCTTCTCCACCCAAATGTAAGTAGATCTATAATAAACTTATCATATTTACCCGTGGACGTAGGTTAGCTGATAATTGGAAGTTGCATAGTTGGCTGTAGAGGTGTTTTTGCGATATGGAAAGATAGTGATGGCATTGATGAAGTGCTCGGTGATTTAGGGAGGAAGCTATGGTCACTGCTGGCAGAATGACAATGAAGAAATGGTGGAGTCTGTGGCTTGAGCGGGCGCGGATCCTCTGTACCGAAAACTCCCTATGCCTCTGTCCCAACAAATGATGGAGTGGCACGTGTAACTAATTTTAACAGTAAATGTGACTGTATTTAACACCGTTAAGTCACTAAGTTTTTCTGTGTTTCACACAAAAACACAGTAACTCTCTAATCATAGATTTTATTTATTTGCATAGATTATTAAAAAGAATTTCTCCATGTTCAAATGATACCATTGAAATCACAATCTGCTTCCACTTGAAAATAAACCTAATTAAAACTGGAAAATAATCTACAGATTAACTTTAAATATTTTCTGAAAAAAAATTAAAGTCTGATCTATTTTCTTACAAAAATAATTGTTATCTAGCTTTAAGTCTTGATTTGATTAAGCTTAAACTTCCTGTTAATGAGATGAATAATTCAGATCAGCTTCTCAAAAAAAAAAAATCAGAATGAAGATCAATTAGTTCTTTGAATTTTCTTCATCACATTAACAATTGTTCTTCTCAAGAAGACCAAGTGTATGTATACCTTGAAGATATCTGTTTTTTCCTTATCAGAAGATTCATAACTGAATTGTTTCTCTTTCAAAAGTTTTATGTAGTCTTAATGGCGTGACATGATAGATGAAAAAACTAAAAAAGCAAAAGCACACGTGGAGGTTTACTATTCGTCGGGACAGAGGCACAGAGAGTTTTCGGTACAGACGATCCGCTGCCGGCTTGAGCCGGTTATTTCCATAGACGGGAGAGATGCAGTTGACCTGTAGTTTGTTGACAGTGAGATGGAGGGCGCAATTAATTATGAAGTTTGAGAAGAAACCACTGAGTTGTGGTTGACGGAGAAAATCAGGGAGAAAATAGAGAACGAAGGAGTGTTGTTTGTACGGTTGAACTTACGGTGAGTTAGTCACACCTTAAGAATTATCAGGGAGACTTACGGTGGTATTTTCCCACCGTATGTAAACACAAGAGAATTTACGTATTCCAGGTAAAGATACGATTGGTCTTCCCGCGGTAGGAAAACTCATGAGAAAGTTCTCACCGAGTAAATTCTGGGGTTTAAAAGTATGAGCTGTCAGTTTCATGAAACTGACAAGATATGAATTACAGATGGGCTGCGCTTTTCTAGCTGGTGCAAGCCATATGAATTACAAGAGTCTTCACACGGTCAGTCAGACTTAGTTTTAGGAATGTTGCGACTTTTGGCAACCTATTGAACGGGATTCATTACACGGGCACATATATATTTTGGATATTTATTCAAGAGAGGGGATCTTTATCATTCATTTTACACACACAAGAGGAGAAAGAGGAGAGCTTCGGAGTTGGAGATTTTCTACAACCTAGGGTTTGATTTATTTTATTCTTTATTATTTTACATGGATTTTAAGAAATACATGAGTAACTAAACCTTTCTTATTGGTTAGAGATGTAGTCCTTAAGTTGGAAGACATCTTATTCAATTGAAGTATTCATTCTCATTCATTCATAATTTGTTAGTATCGCTTATGTTCTACCGTTTATAACTCCATGTATGATTGATTGCTAGTTTGTTTAAGTTGCAATTTAAATGAGCATGTATTCATATCTATTGCTAAACTAGGTTTGAGATCCCGAATTGTCGAATAATCCTTGTTAGAAGTAGCATACTATAGTTGTTAACGACGGAATGTTTTCATACAATTATTGTTAGAAGCGTAACCTAGGTTAAATCTGTATAGCTCTTGCGCAGGATTGCTTAGAATAACCTCAACTCATAAATATTTGTGCTTTCATTAGGTTAAACTTGAGTGGCTCTTGCGCCAAGTTATTTAGTGAAAAGGATTCAAAAAGTGGCTCTTGCGCCTTTGATGATAATAGGAGTTTTTCCGGAGTAAGCCTGCGATAGGACGCCCTAGGGTTATTGATATCGATAGAAAATGAATGTTGAGATTGATTCAGTTGATAACATGTTGGAAGATGGAAAATGAAAACTCTAATCAGTACTTTTTATTTCTGATATTCGTAATATTCTATTTGCTTTATTCTTATTTAATTATAATCACAAACAAAACCCCCCAGTTTCTTTAAGTAATCAAAACAATTTGACAACCCATTTCTCCGTGTGGAACAAATCTGTTCTTATAACTATACCCTTATTTATAATTGTGAAGTGAAAGAACTTAAATTATTTTTGCGCCGGCTGACAATTGACCAATCTTAAGGAATACAACTTTCAGTCACTTGACAGGAAACTTATACTTGATCAACATATTGTGGTAAAAATATCGAAAAAAGTTTCTTGTCTTAAAAAACTGAAAGACCATTCCTTAGTAGAAAGACAGATTATACCACTACCGGGTAAGATCATCACAAACAAATCAGAGGAAATAGTTGATAATCGCTTATGGAAAAAGGTTCCTCCTCACCCATATCGAAACAATCCTTGTTTTGATAAAGAACGACTCCAGAAGAAAGGGAAAGAGAGAATCTCTGCCAAAAGAAACAATCAAGAGTTTCCGATAATTGTTTCAAATAATCACACTGATGTGAATCATAAGGAAGTCCTTAGAATGAGTAAATCTTATGAAAATCTCATTTAAAGAATCAATTAAGAGAGATTTATCTATCTCTGAAAATTCTCATGTTTGTACAGTCTCTCCAAATGATCATATCTCTAGAGTTAGAAAAGATCATCGTCTTGGGAGAAAATATTTTGGGCTGAAATTTCTAAAGAGAAACATGAACTATGTTTCTGATAATTACTGTAAGCTAGAAAAAGCTTACTCCGATGCAACCTAGTTGTGTCAGAATTGTGCACTCTCATTTTTTTCCATGCTCTTAGTTATGGATGAGAAAGGCACAATAAAACTGGAGCACATTTGTTTGTATAGTTGTTTATCAGAAAAGTTGTAACACTTGATGGATAGCTATGAATCTATTGTTGTCTGAAAAATGTTCATGTTTAACATGATCTTCCAAAAATAGGTTATATTTGGATTTTTCAAATTTTAATAAACCTTCCAACTTGAGAAGTTCGGACAAAGGAAACGAAATATATTCTTTATATTTTTGGTTTCCCCTGATATCTTTTGGTCCGAAAGTTGTCTCTTTTTAAAGAGAAACTATCTCTTGCATGTATTCTGATACCCTGATCAATCCTTTTATATACATATAACCAAGCATGTATCCAATAACTCGCAGTATCTCAAAGACTAATAAGGAGGAAGCTCAAAAGGTTAAAGATGGTCAAGGAATCAATACAGAAAGGAAGGGAAAAAACATATCAAATATCATGTCTGATTATGATTCTGATAGTTCAGTTGAATCACAAGATGAGTCATGTCTATTGGATTACAACCTACAAGATCCAACCAACAACAAGTGGATTCATTCCGACGGTATTATTGACTATATCCAAGGTTTTGAGTAACTAAGAACCAATCTCATAATAACAGTTCGAAATCAAGATTGGCTCAAAGATAAGATTGAGGAAACAAAAGTTGATATTGCTGATATGAAGGTTCAAGTTGAAAAGCTTGAGAAACATGAATTGGTTGAAGAAAAGTCTCTTGAGACATGCTTTAAAAGTTTGAACACTGAAGAAACCTCAGTGAACAACTAGAGCACCACTAGATATTAAGTTATATGCTGTAATACTTAATCCTAAAAAAATAGACATCAATTTTTGATTTCTTTCAATGGTTGTATTAGGTCTATTATGAATAAAACTATGTTATTATGAATAAAATTATTTGATTTATAATTTTTCTTGTGATAGTTTTTGATTTACATAGCTCGTGCTTAAATGCATTATATTATTGCTATGTCTGCTTATGGGATGTTTGATTTCGGTTTTATTACCTTGATATTCGATCTCATAATGTTGTGAACCCTTATGGTTTGGGTGACTTTTTGATTTAGCAGGATTAAGTTCTATCCCATGTTTGTAGGCTTTATCAAAGGATCATGAGGGGTTCTGATAGAAACAATATGTGAAAAAGTCACAATATGTTGAATCGATTTTGGTTTAGCATAAAAGCATATGTGTTTCGGGGGTTTTTAACTTTTTCTTGCAATAGTTAAAAACCGGTTTTCAACCTTTCTCTGGTAAAGGTTGGTTGTTGTTATTCTTTTGTTTTGCATAAGGATGACAACATAATGACATTTCGATATCAATTCTCTCTGGAAGAAGATGGAAACATATTGGAGAAGAAGATGCAAAATTTGAGGTAACAATCTTGTTAGTTAATTTTTTTCCTGTTTAATAAAAGCCTAATTTTATTGCGTATATCTTTATTGCGTTAGCTTAAAAAAAATTGGTACAATTGATGTTTTATTCCACTATGTGTGTATGGATGTGTGTGTGATTCAATTGGTTCCAGTAAAGAAAAACTATTGTTATCTTGCTTTATTGTGTGATCAATTGTTTAGTCTTACAAAATTTCGGTGCAATTGCGGTGCTTTAATGTTTATGTTGTTTCAATTGCTTCCGGTTGAGGTGAATAATTATGCAAGTTAATTTGTTTTGGTTATGAATTATTTATGGTTTAGAGAAAGAAAAGGTTTACGTGATGGATTGTTTAGTCCAATTCGATTCCGGATAAGAGAAACTAAGTTTATTTTGATCTTAGTGAGACTTATCAAAGTGGCGGTTTTGGTTATTCAAGTCTAATTGAATGCCTTAACAAGAAATGCTAGTTAACTAACCTAATATTTATCTTGTTTAAAAAGTGAAAGGTCTAAGTTATATGGATAATTAGAACCTGATGATAAAAATAAAGTTATCTTTATTTTGGTCTTATCAAACAATTCGGTTGTATTTGTACAATCGTCTTAGCAAAGGGACTAAGGTGCTTAGTTGATTTTGGTTTGCTAAACTATTAGGGAAAATTGCTTTGGGCAAATGTTTCCTTGATAACTTATCAAAACAAATTATTTTGTAGTTTCGGTTTTAATATTGGTTATAATAAATGGTGTGTGGAACCCTCGTGCTTAACTCTATATGTTTGCAAGTCTATTTTGATATTTGTAAGATCCTTTCGGTTTGTCCTTTATTTTTTCATTTCTTTGTCATTTATGACAAAAAGGGGGAGAAATATATGGAGTAAACAAGTGATACTGGTATTGATTTATATTGATTGGTATCACTAAGGGAAAGGCCAATTGTGCTTAAACGTTTATCTAACGAACGAGTGAAAGCATAGACTAAGGGGGAGTAACATATTATTACATAGGGAATAAAAAAGACGTGCGGATTGATAAAATCTACTTATCTTACCTCTAGGGGGAATAATATTATTTGTTATTATAATGTCAACAGCGGCATTTAAGGATTGAATGTATACAGGTTATTGTGATGTTGAATTCGGGAATCAAGCGTATGTGTAATGAATTCTTGTAATTTGTTTATCCATATGATGTGAGAGTTTTGTCACTAAAATTGACAAAGGGGTAGATTGTTAGAGCATTGCTCGGTTGAACCCACCAAGCGTTGATATGTCAAGTTTGGTTGTCGACATACTTTGAACACGTACAGTAATGTTTATCTTTTATTGTTCAAAGTTATTCTTTAATAGGTAAAGGAAGAAAATCCCGAATCGAAAGATTAATAAGTTAAGAAACTTTTATTTAAGGTTTTAAATTTTATTTTAGGAAAATGAGAATTAGTAATGTGCATTTACTGGTTAAAGATTTTCCAAGAGATTTTCGGTCAATATTTTTGACAGAGCATTTCCAGGAATTATGGAAACCGGATTTGGAATATATTGCATATCTTGAGAATATTTTCGGTCTTGGGAATTCCTTGGTGTCCAAACTTCCTTGTCTATAAATACTTGAAGTTTTCATTTCTAGCAAACTAATCCTTCGTGACAGCAAACTTCCTTGGTTGTGTTGTTACTAGTGTAGCCGCCTATTCGGAGAGGGGAGTAACCTAATTAGGCGAAATCTATTACGGACGCTAAGTTTAAAGTATTCTTTGGTATTGAGAAGCTCTATTAGTACCGTTGGTGGGAAAATAGATAATTGTGGTTTATCTTTTGTTTTCGATTGATTTGATTGACTAACGGTTGTTGAAATTTGATTATACCTAGTTTGTTTATGCTTGAGAATCTTCTCTTCTGATATAAGATTCACTCAAAATAAATCAAAGTTTCGACAGGGATCTTTAGACTGTTTGTAGTTCTAAAGACGATCTTGTGATAATCCATTGTTAACAGACTCCGTCGGTACGTGATTGATCGCAAGAGATTCAAGTTGTTGTGTGCAAGTGTTTATTGAAGATATAAGAAGTTTTGAAAACAAAGAAGATATTGAATATTTCTGATTTGGGGTTCATAATATTTGGTGTGCACAATACTTGTTGTGTAGATCGGCATCAATACAATTCTTTGTGATTAAAAGTATTGATTGCAAAATCTTAACAATTACTTCGGTAGTTGAGAATAAGATAGATCTAAGAACATGACGAATGAGTTTATTGAGATAAACAGAAGATCCTTTGTCGAACTCATATCACTTGGTTGAAGAGAGTTGCTACCGAACAGATTTTTTGTTCCTTTACTGTTTGGAATACGAACCAAAGGAATTATTCCAAGTACATGACTTATTCATAAGTTGGAGGTGTGGGAATACAGACAAAACTAGGTGAACTATAGGTTTAGTTGCTTGGTCTCAACTATACGAAGTTGGTTTAATTTTGTGTAACGGTTTAATCCTGAGAGTATTCAATTTTGGATAGGGTCCCGGGTTTTTTTTTCATTTGCGGTTTCCTCATTAACAAAATCTTGTTGTGTCATTTACTTTTATTTTCCGCAATTATAATTATTTGTTATTATAATTTAAAGTAAATTACACAAACGTTAATTCATATTTACATGATAGCAATCCTATTGTGTTTTTTTTAGTCCGAACCTTTTATCAAGTAAACATACTTCATTGTTGTATTGTCTCGATCTCGTATCCATAGACGATCACACGAAGTGTGAACCTATTAGTTGCATTGTCTCGACTCTGTCCATCGACAATCAGTTTTGGAGAAAGAACTTATAAGTAGGAAAAGTTTTAGATTGAGGTATATTTGGGTACCCTCGCCTTTTCAGGAGGCATTTGGTTTCTAAAGTTGCCGCACTTAGTGTTTGTAAGGATGTGAGTGCTTACCTTAGTGACTTCCAGTTTGGTGTTGGAATCCCATGTGGTGGTGAGGCTATAATTCACTCGGTTAACCGCTTACTATCTGAAAAGGGTAATTGCTCTTCTATGTCTATGCTGTTAGGGGATTTCCGGAATGCTTTCAACCTTGTTGATCGAACTACTATGATCTTGGAAGTCCGATGCAAGTGCCCTTCTATATCGCGATAGGTGGAATTTGTTAGTATAGTCCGACTAGATTGTATTATGGTTCTCACACCCTCTCATCATAGCGGGGAGTGCAACAAGGTGATCCTTTGGGGCCTTTACTCTTTGCTCTAACCTTATATCCTATTATACTGAATATCTCTCAAGTTTTTGATTTGGATTTGCAAGCATGGTATCTTGATGATGGGACTCTTATTGGTGATACACTTATGGTATCCAAAGATTTAAACATCATTCGAGAGGAGGGGAGCTTGGTTGGACGTGATCTCAATATTTTCAAAACCGAGTGATTTTGGCCTACAGTTGATGTTAGAAGTACTATATCGTCTGTCTTCCCTTTTGATATCGATAAACCTTCCTTGGATGTTAAGCTCTTAGGCGACCCTGTTAGTCTCGACCCCTATTTTACAACCAATTGGTTAGTGCTCGCGTTAAAAAAACTTTACAGCTGATAGACGTTATTCAGAGTTTAAAAGATCCTCAGATTGAGATGTAGCTTCTTCTGAGTTGTTCTGGGGTTTCTAAGCTCTATTTCACTTTGAGGACTACTATCCCAGTTTTTGTTATAGAATATCAGACCATTTTTTATTGTCGTTTTTTTAACTTTTTCCAACAATTGGTTACTTGCGATGGTCATGGTTTTGGGGTTTTATAGATACGTGTGGCCTCTTTGCCTATTAAGATTGGTGGTTTGGGTTTATACACAGTGGCTAACACGATGCAGTATTGCTACCTTGCTTCTTGCTTGCAAACCCAACAACTTCAGAGTGACATTTTTCTCTTTGTATGAGCTGGTCCAAAGGTATATGGTCACGTGTGGCCTCTTTTTGCCGTTGCAAACACCGGTTTTTTCACCATTTTATTAAGATTTTTGTATGCTTGAAATCAAACCCTTTTAAGTTTAATTCAACAACTTCAGAGTGACATTTTTCTCTTTGTATGAGCTCATTTTGTATGCTTGCTTTAGATGAGTTTACCCATGTTTGTGGTCTCGATTCCTTTTCTCTTTGTGTGAAACTGTTTCCCCCCATCCTATGAGTAAACTGGCATCTATGTATTTCGATCATGTGACGAAGGAAATGCCCACCAAGTATGGTATGATGCAAAGAGATCTTTCTCTCTGGCATAATAATAAGATCAAGCATACTCAGGATTATTTGATGGTTAATCCTATTGAAGGTTTGGGTCAAAAAATTGGTTCTCGACAATTTAGTGGAATCCTTGGTTATAGGTTGGGTGTACCTTTATTTTCCAAAGATAGTCTTTGCTCTTGTTGTGGGAATGATATGGTTGTTTTTGGTGATTACGATATACACTGTGCGCATGATGTTGGTTCGAAACTCCGCCACGATATTGTGCGGGGCATCGTGTCCGATATTTGTTTTCGAGTTGGTGTCCATGATAATAAAAAAAAATGAGGCTTCCCTTGGATTCCTTGCTAACGATGGTGGTGAAGCTATAACTGCAGATATTTTGGTTCTCAACTGGGATAATGGTCGGGATACTTACTTCGATGTTACCAGTGTGTCACCTTTTACTGGTAATGGTGTAAAACAAATTTTTCCTGGTGTGTATATTTCTCGTGTTGTTGGCTGTAAAGAATCCAAATATCTTGACATCTACTCTAGGCATGGTTATTGCTTTGGTACTCTGGCTTTTACGACTTTATACGAGCTTGGGGATGAGTTTGATGTTTTCCTTAAGAGACTGAAAATTTTTCTTGTTAGGCATGATTCGTCTTTTAAAGTAGGCATTTTTTTTTCATTGGGTTAGCGTTTCTATTCAAAAAGGAGTTGGAGCTCAGCTTGCTGCTCGGCTTCCAACTATTACCTTGTCTTCCAAGTTTATTGATATCTAAATCTAAATTTTATAAAATAAATTATTTAAAAATAAATAAATATATAAATAATAAGGGCATTTTTGCCATTATGAAAAATGGCTAGATACGAGGTACCCTAGAAATACTATTTCCACTTGTGTTCTTGTCTTATTCAAGAGGACTCAAAAACTAGAGGTGAGCATGGGCCGGTATGGACCGGTTTATACCTCATCTGCATCGAATCCAATTCACTACGGATTTCAAATTTGGCATCCTCATACAATCCAACATTCAGCGGATTTGCATCCATTGGATGCACGGATGAACGGATTGGGTGCGGATAATCTAATGGATTTGTATTAGTTAAAATTTATAATGAAAAAAAAAACCTATGGCCTTGTTTGGTAAAATTTATGATTAATGATGTGAATTAATAATGTTGTAGAAAGTGATAAGAAAAGGTTGTCGTTCACTCAGACTTGATGAGATTGATTTTAAGAATTAATAAACTAAAATAATAGAAAACTATATATACAAGATATTGTCACGGGATGTAGAGACACTAGGACGCAGGATTTCACTACTTTTCATATTCTTGTGGTTCAGTCATTAACTCTATACAATATGCTCAAACAAAAGAAGTTGTGACTCTAATTCTTTTCCAAAAATAGATTTCATAAAACATTATATGTAAGTTGTAATCATGACGCATCAAAAGTAATTAAAACCAAGCATGCGACGTCAGACAAAATAACAAATAATTAATAGAAATCATAAAGCAATTAAATCTATGCAAAAAGTCATATAAAGAATTAATTCATTTACCGCAATCATGAAAAGTTGCTTCCTCCATTGTCCCAATGATGGGTTCTAGCTCCTCATGGTGAAAACACACTCAAAATATTGATTCATGGCTCAAAAAGGTGTTTTTATTGAAGAAATATATGAAAACAGAGTTTCGCAACGCTGTAATAGTGTTACAGACATCACCGTTACAATCCTGGTGTTGCAAAATCACACCAAAATGTTACAAAACTACTATCGCATACACTGTGTATAAACGACAGTTCTGGTTAGTATGTTCTTCGTGTTCTTGCGAACGACACTTCTACGGTGTCGTCTGCAACTCCTCCTCATTCTTCTATGTTGCTGTTGTGATTCTTCTTTGCAGCGTAATTCTATGCTTCTTCTTCACCCCAAACTCTCCATATCCCTTCTATGAATCATGTGAAGACTATTTATACTCCTAACACCTTCGAATCCTCCGATTAAAAGAAAATATCTCCTCATTATTTCTCTCGGGAAAACTTGAGATTTTGTTTCCCTCTTTACTTCTACACGTCTTCTACTGCTGTAAAATCTCTTGTATACGCATTATTCTCGCAGAAAACGAACTCCAACAAGTCACGGAACAAGTCAAGCACGAGCAGTCACACGCCAGTAAACACGTGAATATCACACACCCTGTTTTATCTCGTGGACCCGATATTTTGAATTCCATGTCAATTACCAGTCATGTTTTAGTGCAACAGGATAATAGGAAACAAAATCTAGCCAAAACTCCAAGAAGATCTCGACAAAATCTTCTCCAAAAATCGCACAGGAGGCTATAATTTTTTTCCCGCCAAAATTGTCTTTTAAACCCGTGAAGAAGAGGGTTTCCCCCTAACTAAACTGGGGGCGCGAATAGCAGCTGGATCCTGGGGTTTCCCTTATCCAAATTGAGGATGCCTTTAGTACTTTTCTCTGGGGTTCAAATAACAATTTTTGACCAACTTTTTCCGCATAAGTGTAATTCTCCAAAAACACCTACACAAACATCAAAACACCATAATAAGTACAAAATCAAGCACTGACAATAGAGACACTGAGGACAATTCAGACACAAAAATGTGTCTATCAAATACCCCCAAACTTATTATTTGCTAGTCCTCGAGCAAATTTAATCTAGAAAATAAAATGACTACACTTAGCACGTGCAGCAAGCCGTTAAACCTCTAGGTGGCCCTAGTGGCGGAGTGTTTTCTCCGGAGGGTTTACCAGAGGTGTACACTCAAAACCTTTACTCTAGACCCTAGATATCTACGCAGAACCTTGGAAGGCACTAAAGAATCTCCTTGGTTGGCATACTTATTAACTACAGGAGGAAGTACCCTGATGCGAAATTCCAATTGATGTACACGAGTTTGCACTCAAGCATACTAAAATTCATATAAAGTGACAGAGCTCTACTCAGGTAGTTTCTGAACATCATAAACCGGAGTCAACCAATCACATGGATAGATTAAGAATATGGATGTAGAGAAAACGTGAATGATGTTGACTAAGGTGAACCTATCCTAATGGACTGAGATACTTGTCTGGAATAATATCAACACACTGGCATATACAATGGAACCAGTGGTCGATGACCCTAACTCTAGGTCAACTCAGCTGGCATATACATGGGTACCAGTGGTCGACTTTATTGAATTTATTCCGGTTGGTCTGATGGTCTGGTCTCAATTTCTTTTTCTTTTTCTCAATTTTAATTTTAAATTTTTTTTTTTGATGTATCTCAGTCACTCTATTTCACCCTAGCAATGGTAAATAAAAATAAAATAAAAGAAGTGATCAGGATTCTTTCGATGTTTCAATCACGGGGATATGGAGAAACTACCATGTTTTCTTTTCTAACACCTGAGCTCTGTGCTTTTATGAATAGACTCTTCTAGATGTTTCCATCTAATCAGATTGGTTCCTCAACTCCTACAACCAAAATGTTTCCATCCACTTAGATTGGTTAGTGCCGACCTTAATAAGCATAAATTTCTAGGTTCTGAAGTTTATTTATTAATACTGCAACTAAAAAGTTTCTCCCATACCCCCAAACTTAAATCTAACATTGTCCTCAATGTTCTAAAGATAGAATTAAAAGCATGAACAAGGAGAAACTGTTATCACTTGAAAAATAGTTCAGGAAACCAGAATCAGAAACTGTTATCACTTGAACAAGGATATTACCATGTTGCATGAATATTGGGTTACCTCCCAAGAAGTGCTAAGTTTAAAGTCTCCAGACAGACAATGGAAGAGATTAGTCACCTCAAAGAATCATAAAGTAATAACCGGAATAACTGCGGATCACCAAAACCAAATAGGGATATCATAAGTAAAAGGAATCTACAACATCCCAAGAAAATTACCAAATAAAGCACACCCTTGTCTGGTTTCCTGTTTAAGACAACTACAAATAGTTGTGGTTCAGGTTCATGTTCTATAACTGGGTCTAGATAACATATTTTCATGGGTTGCAATTCCTCAAAAGTTAGATCTGAATGTTCAGGTCCTAGAGTATGGAAAAACTCAAATAACAACTTAGAAGCACATAACATTAACCTGAATAACTGGGATCCTCTAAGTCAATCAGATTTTACTCACATAGCTGACCACAATGAAAGAGGTGGTCTTCCTTAAGCAAATAAGTCGACCCTATTCTCCTAAAGTAATTAGGTTTAGTCTGAAAACTTAATAACCGACACATTATAAAATCATAAGTTCCCACAATTGGATGAAAAGTTTTTGGTGGGAAAACAAAGTCAATTTTGGTATCATAGTCTGGGTTAACCACATAAACCAGAGGATGGGTTTCTAACAACTGAACTTCTTCCTGGACATTATTAGGTTCGGGAGAGCTAGCATGAAGGTAATCTTGCACAATGGTTGAGGCAGATATATCAAGTCCCAAGTGAGGGATCTATGTAAGAGATAAAGTTAATGTACAAGGAGAATGATAATCACCCCCAAACTTAGAATTTTGGGTGTCTCTAGATAGACTAGATATAATTTCCCTAATTTCTAGATCATCAGAATCCTGGAAATGGTCAATTGCTTCTTGTAGGTTATTCGCAGGTGATGCATCCTCACTCATATTTAAAAGATCTATGAGTTCATCTTCTTTTTCTAAATCTAATGTTTCTAGATCGCTAGACTCTAAAACAATATTCTCAGAATAAACTCGTTCCTCAAAACTATCATCGGCTTCGTAAAAAGGAAAAACTACATCGTCTAAAAAGGTGGTATCTCTAGTCAAATCCTCGTCCTTTTGAATAGGTGAATAATTTTTAAAATTATTTGGATTTGAACTAGAAACATTATCATTATTAAGATCAATTGGAGAAACAAATTCCTGATCACTATGCCTAAAAACTTCAGATTCTTCGTCAGTACTATCCACATCATGATCATCACTATAATAACATGAAAATGATTGAACCTCATCTAAACAAGTAGTGTTACCAATTCTAACCTCGTCATCCTGATTATTAAAATTTTCCTCATTTTCACGGGTTATATTGGAAAGAATGTATTGGCAATCAAGAGTAATTCGAGCAATTCTTTCTTCCGTCTCTAACTCTAACCTACATGTTGACTCAATAAACTCACGTGTTGACTCAGTTAACTTACATGTTGACTCAGCTAACTTCCTGAGGTTATATTCTAAAGAAGTTTCACTCACTGTTATAGTTCTTTCGTCCATAACTAAGTCATATGTGTTCGCTAACTTATGCGTCGACTCAAGTATCTTACGTGCTTCATCTAGAGAATAGAAATTATAGGAATTTTGCTCGTATGACCGGTGGGTATGCAAATAGTAATTTGGCTCACCATGGTATGGGCCATAACCTTCAAAACATTGGCATTCCCAACTACTATTCACACTATGGTCAAAGTAATGTCCATTTTGAAAATTAGTCGTATATTCGTTGTATTGGCTATTGTAATACTAGTTCGACATAAACTGCAAGGGAATTTTACACAAACACAAACAAGGCTGACTCGACCACAACAAACCTATTGATTTCTAGCAAACAAAAAGCATGATGGCTCCACTTAGATTGTTTCTAGACTATCTTCTAATCCTTCTAAAGGGAATTCGTTACAATTTAAGCAGACCCCTCTGGAATCAATCCGAGTTTAAGTAAGTTGAATAGAGTCGAGGGAAGCTGGGTAGAGATTTGATACCCAAGGCCTCACCGCATTACAATGCGGCGCAGTCACGCATTCAACTCACAGAAACCATCATGAACTTCGAAGTATGCTTAAAAGAGTAACCAATATTTTTCGAATGACTTTCCTATTAAGCTCGTTACCCTATCGGTCTCGTTCTAGTCAGTATTTGAAGCTTAGGTTCGCGTTTGGTATCGTTTTCCTAAGGCGGGCAAGAAGAGAACGGTGATGAAATCCGAACCCTTATCTTGTATGGCCAGTCTTTGCCGTTTACTAGGAAATTAAAGCGACCGTTTTCAAAACCTCAACATATATGCATACAAAATCATCCAGTAAACCCGCTGACAGGGGATTCGCGGGTGTTTAGAATTCTTACCTCCCATTCCATACGGGGGATGAACCGTTGAAGTCAACTCGGGCCACTGACTCCTATGTCAGTGTACGAACCCGAGGGGCCGGGACGGTATCGTAATCGTCGTCCTTCCCTGTGCATTTTATATTTAAAGAACCATTCCTTAGGGTTTAAAAAAATGTCCTAAAATAAAGTCCAAAAAGTGTCCAAAAAGAAAAAGAAAAATTACAACAATGAAACCCTATTTACAGTTTCTAAAAATAAAAAGATTCTTCATGAGTTTAGAGGAAACTCTGAGAACTTTAAGACAATGGTTGTGCTTCGAATGTATGAGTATTCAGGCTTGGAGCAGAGCGTGCAAGCATGAAGGGAACACTGATATTAAGCCTGAGATATGTGCGAGTTCTGGTGAAGTAGCTGAAATAATTTTTGGAGTGCCTAAGCCTCGTCTACAAGAGGATTTAGTGCAGCTTGACAGCGACTTCGAATTGAATGAAGCAATTGTGGATGCAGTCTTTAGAGCCCCGGTATGTACGGTTAAGAGCATTCCAAGAGGTTGCAGGTTAGCTTTTTCTCATGCCCTGAAAGCGGCACTACAGAAAGTCGCGGCTGAACCTAAAGCTGTTAAACATTGGGTCAGGCTTTTGCTGCTCCCTCGATGCACTTTGAGAGTGTTCTGACCTAAGGGTAGAGCTGAATGCAGGTCTGGTAATCGCAAGGCGACACAACAGACACAAATTCTTAGAGCGCTGGCACTTTGGGGTGAACCTAGTGGGACTATAAATCTTGTTCGTGAGATTTTAAAGCTGCCGGCAACAGTTAGTGTTAGAGATGATTACACAGAGAAAGACAACAAAGATGATGACACGGGGAAAGACAACAGGCTCGGTACCAATATCTCTACTTGTTTGCGCAAGGTGGCGGATGGGCACTTCACAGCGGCTGTTAAAGCCATCAGTTCGTCCGGGGTGGCGCCATACAACGAGAACACAAGGAAAGCACTTGAGGATAAGCATCCGACGATGCCGCCTCCAAGGAAACCAACCTGTACGTTGCAGGAGACACCGCTAGTGGCCGAAGAAGGTACCATTCTTAGTTGTATTAAATCTTTCCCTAAGGGAACTTCGTGTGGAGGGATGGCCTTCGGGCACAACATTTGTTGGATGCTTTCTGTGGGGAAGGCTCAACTGTGGCTGCTGATATGGTCACGGCCATAACTAGGGTTGTTAATCTTTGGCTTGGAGGGAGATGCCCTCTTAACCTAGCGGAGTTCATTGCATCGGCTCCCCTAACACCCCTCCTTAAACCGGATAAGAGCATTCATCCCATTGCTGTTGGGACAATTTGGCGTCGACTGGTGTCCAAAGCGGCGATGAAAGGGGTTGGTAAGGACATGGCAGCGTATCTACAGGATTTCCAGTTTGGTGTAGGTGTTTCAGGTGGTGCTGAGGCAATCCTACATGCTGTGAATAGGTTTGTCAGTAAACATCATGTAGACGCTAGCCTCTCTATGCTAATGGTTGACTTTACCAATGCTTTTAACCTAGTTGACCGAACGGCTATGCTTTCTGAGGTACGTAAGCTTTGTCCATCTATATCGCCTTGGGTAGAATACTTGTATGGTCAACCTGCACGGCTCTATGTGGGGGACTCCTTTATCTACTCATCCACAGGAGTACAACAAGGTGACCCTTTAGGGCCTTTGTTATTTGCTCTGGTACTTCATCAGCTTATAGCTAAGATAAATGAGCATTGCATATTATCCCTACATGCCTGGTATCTTGATGATGGCACTGTTATTGGCGACACCGAAGAAGTGGCAAAAGCACTCACTATTATCAAAACAGAAGGGCCTGCGCTGGGGCTTATACTGAATATTAAGAAAACTGAAATATTTTGGCCCTCTTGTGATGGACGAAGGATAAGTGATGGGATGTTTCCTGTCGAAATCTCAAGACCAGATAAGGGAGTCAAACTATTAGGTGGTTCAGTTAGCCTCGACGATGGTTTTGTGAAGGGCCTTGCCATTAAGAGGGCTGAAAAAGCAGTGGATTTGATGCAGATTTTATCCAATCTCCATGATCCTCAAAGTGAATTGCTGCTTTTACGAACGTGTATGGGTATCTCCAAGCTTCTTTTTGGCCTTCGTATTTGTCACCCAGACTATATTATGGAGGCGGTAGATATATTTGATAGAGGCTTGCGAGAAGTGGTGGAAGGCATCGTGGTGTGCGGGGGACCGTTCTTTGGAGAGCTTCAGTGGAGACTATCTACTCTACCTATCAGATATGGAGGTCTTGGACTTTATACTGCTAGGGAGGCATCTGAGTATGTTTTTGTGGCTTCACGTGTGCAATCTTGGGGATTACAGGATCACATATTGAGGAGTAGTGGTGTGGACGGTATGGATGATAATTTTAATAAGGCTTTGGAAACGTTACAAGTGACTCTTCCTGATTTTGATCTTAACAACTTCACCAATAAAGACAACGCCCCCTAAAGCACAAAGCATCCTGGCGAGTGCTCTTTTTGGTAAAGTGGTTAAGGACATTGATAGAGTTTACATGCTAACGGAGAGACAGAAAGCGGTTTTTGGTTGTTTGCAAGCAGCACATGCCCAAGATTTTCTTCTGTCTATTCCGATTGAGGGGCTAGGGCAGAAGATGTCTCCTTTGGAGTACCGGTCTATCCTCAAATACAGGTTAATGATCCCGCTTTATCCCTCTGACTCTCGCTGCCCTGCTTGCATCACAGGTTGCTTGGATTCATATGGTGAACATGCAGTTCATTGTAAAGTAGACCCTGGTTATAAATATAGACATGATCATGTGAGGGATATTTTGTATGATGTACTGTGGAGGTCTGGCATTTCGGCAAAGAAAGAAGCACCTGTGCATTTCCTGACAGACCCACTTGAAGGGAGATCGACACTAAGACCAGCTGATGTTCTTATTTTTGGATGGGCTAATGGGAAACACACATGTGTTGACCTCACCGGGGTATCTCCTTTGGTAGGAATTGGACATGGCACCTTTACAGTCGGGCGAGCAGCGCTAAAGGCTGCCTCAGGTAAGATATCGAAGCATGAGAAAGCATGTGTTGACAATGGGCATGCTTTCGTCCCCTTTGCTTTTGATACTTTTGGCTATTTGGCTCCAGAAGCAGTTGGACTACTCAAGAGGGTCCAGAAAGTCATGCGCAGCAATGTAATGACCCCTGGCTCACGAGATTTTATTTTTAATAGGATAGGTTTTGCTATTCAAAAAGGGCTAGCGCAATAAAGTCCAAATAAAATAAATTTGTACAAAATCTTCTTCACTCCTTGGACTCCTCTTTTCTTTCCTTCTTTGGTGATGCTTTCCTTTTATAACACTTTTTATTTCCTTATAGATTCGCTCCAAATCTGAAAAGAACCAAAAAAATACCAAAGGCGTAAATGAGAACAAAAATAATACAAATAAACCTAAAACAAATCTATACACAAGTCCGCGTCGGAGGCGCCAAAAATTGATGTGAATCAATAATGTTGTAGTAAGTGATAAGAAAAGGTTGTCGTTCACTCAGACTTGATGAGGTTGATTTTAAGAATTAATAAACTAAAATAATAGAAAAATATATGTACAAAATATTGTCACGGGATGAAGAGACACTAGGACGCAGGATTTCACTACTGTTCATATTCTTGTGGTTCAGTCATTAACTCTATACAATATAGCACAAACAAAAGAAGTTGTGACTTTAATTCTTTGCCAAAAATAGATTTCATAAAACATTTTATATGTAAGTCGTAAGCATGATGCATCAAAAGTAATTAAAACCAAGCATGCGACATCAAACAAAATAACAAATAATTAATAGAAATCATAAAGCAATTAAATCTATGCAAAAAGTCATATAAAGAATTAATTCATTTACCACAATCATGAAAAGTTGCTTCCTCCGTTGTCCCAGTGATGGGTTCTAGCTCCTCATGGTGAAAACATACTCAAAATATTGATTTATGGCTCAAAAAGGTATTTTTATTGAAGAAATATATGAAAACAGAGTTTCGCATTGCTGTAATAGTGTTACAGACATCACTGTTACAATCCGGGTGTTGCAGAATCACACCAAAATGTTACAAAACTACTATCGCATACACTGTGTATAAACGAAAGTTCTGGTTAGTCTGTTCTTCGTGTTCTTGCGAACGACACTTCTACGGTGTCGTCTGCAACTCCTCCTCCTTCTTCTCTGTTGCTGCTGCGATTCTTATTTGCAGCGTGATTCTATGCCTCTGCTTCACCCCAAACTCTCCATACCCCTTCTATGAATCATGTGAAGACTATTTATACTCCTAACACCTTCGAATCCTCCGATTAAAACAAAATATCTCCTCATTATTTCTCTCGGGAAAAGTTGATATTTTCTTTCCCTCTTTACTTCTACACGGCTTCTACTGCTGTAAAATCTCTTGTATACGCATTATTCTCGCAGAAAACGAACTCCAAAAAGTCACAGAACGAGTCAAGCATGAGCAGTCACACGCCAGTAAACACGTGAATATCACACTCCCTGCTTTATCTCGTGGACACGATATTTTGAATTCCAGGTCAATTACCAGTCCTGTTTTAGTACAACAGGATAATAGGAAACAAAATCTAGCCAAAACTCCAAGAAGATCTCGACAAAATCTTCTCCAAAAATCGCACAGGCGGCTGTAAATTTTTTCCCGCAAAAACTGTCTTTTAAACCCGTGAAGAAGAGGGTTGCCCCCTAACTAAACTAGGGGTGCGAATAGCAGCTGGCTCCTGGGGGTGCCCTTATCCAAATTGAGGGTGCCTTTAGTACTTTTCACCGGGGGTTCAAATAGCATTTTTCGACCAACTTTTTCCGCATAAGTGTAATTCTCCAAAAACACCTACACAAACATAAAAACACCATAATAAGTACAAAATCAAGCACTAACAATAGAGACACTGAGGACAATTCAGACACAAAAATGTGTTTATCAAATAACTATTTATTAGGAGTGTCAATATTTGTCCGATATCTGGAATCCGTTTCCGAGTATTCGAGATCCTATGGGTTTTATCCCTTATCGGATATCGGATCGGATTTGTTATCAGATATTTTTTCCTTAACATAACAGAATCGGATTAGGCTTTATCCGAATTGTTAATATCCGATATCCGATAAGACATGAATTTATTTGTAATTTACCCTAATTTAGAGCCATTTCGGATATTATCGGATAAATATCCGACAAATTTTAGTTATGAACATGTTTTACAAGGTTTTTAAGTTTGTTTTGTCAGAACCGGATATTATCGGATATCCGATTGCTTAGCATATCGGATTCGATATCTTATTTTGATATCATGTAGGATATTATCGGATATCCGATAACACTTAACCTATCGGATATCGGATTTCCAAATATCTGATGGATATCCATCCGTTGACATCCCTACTATTTATGATTATCAATAATCATAAATAGATAAATGATTTTGGTATAATCATTTTAAAAATAAATTTTCCAAACACTTTTTTTTTCTTCAAATAATTGATTATCTTAGAATGATGATTTCGAAAAGGAGAACAAAGAACAATGAGCTAAGATTTTTTTTAGTCCTATGTTGTTTTTTTGCCTCTCTCTTGATAGTTTAGAGAAAATAAGAAGAAATTCAATTTGAGTTTGTTAGAAAAAATAATTGATTATAATAAATTTTCAAAATAACTTTTTTCTATTTATGGAAATAATGGATTATTTCAATTATGATTAAAATAAGCAATTATTATAATGGTTACCAAATTCATATAAAATCCATTATAATCTGCATAATAAATTATGGGATGATAATCCATTAAAATAATGGTTACCAAACAGCCCCCATATAGATGACTTTTTATAGAAACTACACATTTTATATATGTACTAGCCCTTAACCTGTGCCGTTACGACACGAGCCATGATGCTGGTTCATTTTTAATACATCATATAATTTGTGTCCCGAATACTTATCAACTCCTTATGATTTAATATGTGTTTTTCAATAAAATAGTTGGGATTTTCCTCATTTTTTCTTTGTTTTTTCCTTTAATATTTTACCGCCGAAGATTTTCTCAAACGAAAGAAATATAATCTTAACTTCCAAACACTTTTTTATTTAGGTTCATTGCTTATAATGAGATAATGCTCTACATGAACATGGAAGTTTAAATATATTTTGGAAATATGTCGTCATCAACACTCATCTCAGTGAAATCAACTAATCAATATCGTCCATAAAAGTCTCCACATGCTCCTATTTCGCTCTAGCTGACTCATCTATCATGATCATGTTGTCGATCCTCCAAATAGGCAGAGAATAGTATTTTTTTGCATCGAACGAATGATACAAACTATTAGATGACGATGTATAAAATGTGTACCCATTACCTTTTCGAGGGTCGGGGATTGTATATATGCGAACCTCTGCCATTAAATCTTCTACAAAGTATTGTGCCCAATAATTCGTCTTAACGAATGCTTTGGTAACTTCAAAAGTCTTGGACATTTTGTCACTTCCGTATGTTCCTACCTTCACTTGGAATACAATATGGCGACACATTACCTCATAAAGAACCTTGAATACATATTGTACTCCTTGATCCTATTTCAAATTAATAGGTTGTCAATAGATCCTTTACCAAAAGTTGACATATTGTATGTTGAACTAGAAATAACCCGTGCCGTAACGGCACGGCATGAGACGATACAATTTTTGGTCATAATGATTTAAATAAATACTATAAACTATGATAAGAATTATTTTGACCCATGAAAACTTGTAGTAATGAATATCTTAGATATTTGTCATCCAAATAATTATAAATTCGGTATTTCCTTGAACTGATCTGTGATAAATGTATAGCGTTTCTTACATTATCCAAGTCTCCTAAATTATTGGCGGTGCACTTTCAGAAAAAAAAAAAAAAAACTACTATCCTCCATTTGAAGACCCTAATTGTAGCTTTGATAAGGAAATAATTTGTGTTTTATTAACTTACATATAATTTAAACAAAGTTTTACTCTCATCGATTGTGATTCTTTAAAACAGGTAAAAATATGGAACTTGGCAAGGTTTAAAATTTTAGACTAACAAAACTCTTTGGGTTTAATAAGAACCCATCTACTCTAGAATGCTTGCACGGTAATTATGACATTCAAAAGTTTCTCAAAAGTTTCAACTAAACATTGAATACATGAGTATTTCAAATAAAAATCGACACTGGAACAGAAAAAGGTAGTCAACTATAATCTTTGTGCACCTTTATTTCAGAAGTACGGCTAGTTTACGCACTTGCTCAACATTAGACTCTATTAGAAGTAACACACGTACACATTATTGTTCGAATTTTCTCTTAATGGTATCTTATCATATTTAACTGGTTCCCGAATATAAAATATTTTTTTTCAATTTATGTTGATAAAATTTCTAATGTTGTTCTTTATCACATTATTGTTCAAATTTTCTCTTGATGAAATCTTATCATATTTAACTGGTTCCCGAATGATTTTTTTTTTTCTTCTATTTATGTTGATAAAGATTCTAATGTGAAAAAGGGAAATATCCAACGGGTTATAAATAGATGATTATAGTTTGTAGTATGTTTGACATGTTGATACTCTTAAGCTAAAATTCACCAAGAAAATAAGTTGGGAATAAGGAAATCAATTGGAAATGAGTGAATGTGTGTGGTTGATGAAATATACTCATCTATTTATAATGGTCACCGAATGAATGCATGTGCTATTACATCTTAATCATAATGTGGTGCACCCGTTACAGAGCTCTCCATAATTAGGGACGTTTTTTTTTCTTTTGCATGTGCAGTTACTCGATGGAGCCAAAAAAGGGCAATATCCGATGGTGCAAAAATTGATTCCAGAATTGCTCATAAGTTTTAGTCTCATGCATCGTGAAAAAGGGCAATACCCGCTGCATTCTTCTTAGTGTGAAAAAGGGAAATTGTCGGTAAAAAAAAATGTATCAAGAATTCCGGAAAAATATTGATCGCAGAATTGCAATATAGTTTGCGCCGTTCAGTTTTTTTTTTTTTTTTTGTGTGTGCAGTAGATTTGATGGAAAGATAACATGACAGGTAGTTCGATTTTAATGTTTGCATATGATTAAGAGTCGGAGATCGATCTTAATAAGGATGATAGAAACTGTTTCTAACCCTTGACCATAAGTTTCATCCTTCCTTTTCTGGGAATAACCGTTGTTTGGGAAGCTCATAAGTTTCATATGCTAACATTGCTTTTTTTTTTTATTTTGGAGTTTGGCCTCCTTTTGTTTGTGCTGTTCAGGATTCTTTCCCTTTATTTTTTGGTTTTTTCTTTCTTTGAGTTTGAGTTTAGCTTTTTTTTTTTGCTTGAGCATCATCCTGCAAAAGGTAGCATTGGTGTAGTTCGATCTTAATGCTAGCTATTTAATTATTGGAAATCGATCTTAGTAATGATGATAGTAAAATTTTTAAAAGTTATATGTGTTTTGGGTTTTACATTGTAACTTTAATCTTTTTTTTTTTTTTTTAGTAAGGATGATGAAAATAGGCTACATTTTCATGATGAAAATTTTCTCGTGAGTCATATTTGTTACTCATTGTTCCAAAATACATTGAGTATAATGAAAACCATTATTTGTATTTTTTGATTCTTCCTTCAAATTGTTTTATTTTTAGATAATAATGGCTTGTAATATTTGTGTTTTTAAAGACATGGGATGACATCTATTTTTTCAGTTTTTTTCTATATAGGTTAATTCAATAGTATGAATGGCCAACAACTGTAACTAGTGCACTGAATTCCCGCGGATTGAAGCCATGACATTGAGTGATACTCATTTTTATCCATGATATGGTATAGAATCTCTTAATGCTTAAAAATGTCTCAATACCTTGCAAGGAACTTTTGTAGTTATTGGTATTCACTTTAGATGATTGGGACACAGTTTTTCAATGATTAGGACACGCATGAATGGTTAGCCTTCATTCCTAGATCTTAGATTTCAATACAGGAAAATGGAACCGTTTTGATCGTCCAAGAGATTTTATTTTGGAGTTTGGCCTCCTTTTGTTTGTGCTGTTCAGGATTCTTTCCCTTTATTTTTTGGTTTTTTCTTTCTTTGAGTTTAGCTTTTTTTTTTTTTTTGCTTGAGCATCATCCTGCAAAAGGTAGCATTACAGGTAGTTCGATCTTAATGCTAGCAGTAGGAAATCGATCTTAGTAATGATGATAGTAAATTTTTTAAAAGTTATATGTGTTTTGGGTTTTACATTGTAACTTTAATCTTTTTTTTTTTTGCAGGATGATGAAAATAGGCTACATTTTCATGATGAAAATTTTCTGGTGAGTCATATTTGTTACTCATTGTTCCAAAATACATTGAGTATAATGAAAACCATTATTTGTATTTTTTGATTCTTCCCTTCAAATTGTTTTATTTTTTAGATAATAATGGCTTGTAATATTTGTGTTTTTAAAGACATGGGATGACATCTATTTTTTCAGTTTTTTTTCTATATAGGTTAATTCAATAGTATGAATTCAATAGTATGAATTCAAACATTAAATCAATTTTATGGAAATTCATTTGAGGATCCCACTAAATTTATTTTTAGGTTTATTAATATTAATATCTCTATAATGAATATCCCCATAATGAATGGAGGTTACAAACACCATAGCCGCTAGATGTCCTAGGCTGGGATGAGACTCGGATGGTCAGATCACCTGTTTGTCTCTCCAAATGTTATCCGACCGTCCAAGGCTCAAAAACCTATGCTGTTTTGTATTATAGATATTTATTACAAAAATTTTATGGTATTGTGGATCGTTTCTTTCTAAGATTGTAGTTTTTAAAATTGGCCTGTTCAAGTCCCTCGGCTTTCTAAGTTTATATATCTTGTTTTTTTTTTAACATTTTAGTTAGCCATATTATGTTTGTTACTAACTTTAAACTTGATGTCATCTTCTACTGTGAACTTTATGTGATTTCAGAATCGAAATAGTTATACCTCTTTCATTCGTATCAAGTAATCCATTGTATATCCCAACAATTCTTCTACAACAATTTCTTTCTTTTACTATTTCCGGACCATCAGTAGCCATTATTGTCAAACGTAATTTGTCTAATTTTTGTTGATGTTATGTATTTGCAATTTTCATTTTTATTAAATAAATATATTGTGGAAAAACTAAAAAAAAAAAAAAAAACCTAAGTATTACATCGGGTCTAAGTTACTATATCCAAAATACTCCGGACACTGCTTCTGGTTCCTTGTTTCCTCAAATTCCTCGTTGCATTCTAGACAGTACATGCAACACCAATAATTTTCGAATTGAGCTATTTGCGCAAGTGTGGTCAATGTAAATGTATCCCTTGCCTGTAATAATAATAACAACACGTCAATTATTTTCAAGGCATCCAGTTGTAAATGGTATGAATCTAATATATTTGAATTATACCTCAATCTTAGATATCACCTTCTTCTCACATAACATATATAACAATTAATGAAGGACAAATCTTGACCACTCTTTACATAGGCAGAGTCATCCAAAATGTGTTTTGCAATTGTCTTACGTGAAAATTATTATTAATCCATATTTCAGTCAGCTCATATCGAAGCCGATCTAATTAGTCATATAGAAAGTTAATCTTAAATTTTTGACCTTATCTCTTGAACAAATTATTGAAGTATTCTCAGTCATGTTCTGCATTGTGTGATCTACTCATCTGTGTCTACTCTACCTTCTAACCCAGTGAATGAAACCTACACATATTGATCTGTAATTTGATATTTTTGATTTGTCATCAAGAGGTTGCATGATTTGAGAATGTAAAATATAAAAAATATTTTATAAACTTCGGAGGTGAAATTTAGATTTATGATTTAGAGTTTTTTATGATGATTTTGATGAACAAACATAATTTTCAAAAAAATATTTTAGAATGCAAATACATTTTCCCGGTCAACAAGGTTTTATATGGGAAATTGAGTGAAAGTTGTTGTCTTTGTAGGTATTTGTCGCGAAACAACTCGACATTGATGGTCTTTCAGGAAAAAGAATGTAATAGTACTTGAGAGAGAGATAATGTTCTCTTACGCGGGTACACCAATTTCCTTTCTATAATACGGGTTATCGAACAGTCGTGATCATATTGTCTTATACGTTCCGGTGTCATCCTCGAAATATTTGGTTTTTGTCCTTATCAATCGTGCTAAAAACAACTGATTACATCTTTCACAATACAATGTTGCATGTTTTGTGAAGATTATTTTTTTTACTTGGTCGATAAAACTCACTAAAAAACAAAAACTATTATTATACATTACTATTACCAACACCCACCACCATAAAAACCATCCACCACCACTATTTCTTCCACCAAAATTAATGTTACCTCCTCCACCATTCACAAACACCCACCACCACTTATACTAACCCTACTTGACTACTTCCACTACCATTATTAGAATTAATATAGTTTTTAGCAAAATTATTTATTAATAAAATTATGTATTTATGTTAAATTATTAAAAGGACATTTATAATATAAATTTAATTAATCATTATGAATAACCAACGAGACACTAATTAATAAAACATTTAAAAATGGTTAAGTTGAACAAACCTCAACGGTAAATTTATCTTTGCCAAGGACAAATCCTGACCACTCTTTACATAAACAAATCGATAATAAATAATTACATATGTTCTGATCTTGATTCGTGTCGTTCGTTTAGTTATTACATAACATGGAAAATGATTGCACCAATTTTTAAAAATGGACATGCGTTTTATCGAGTTTATTTTAACATTAGAATGATCAACCACGTTTTGTACTTTATAATATAACATTACACATTTGGTGGCGTTACGAAATTAGTTTAGTATGTTTTTGTTCACCAATACCCGCCACCGCCATAAAACCATATGAATCCACTTTTTTTATCCACCACCACCTAGTGGCGGAGCCAAGGGTTGACTAACCTGTCTCTAACCCTTTAAATTTTTAATAACTACATAAAGTTTTTAGTTTATTTTATAAATAGTACTTTGTCCATATATATTTATGGTTTAGTCCACCAAAGTTTACATGTTTCATTTTATAAAAAAATAGGCCTCCTCAATGTCAATTTTTGACTCCACCACTGCCACCATTACTACCTCCCATCCCATGTAGGTTGTTGGACAAAATTATAATTTTCAATCACAAATGCCATGTATGAGGTTTAGATTGAGAAAAATTTCGTCAATTGATTAGTTTCATTATTTTTATTTCGTGTATATATTCTTTTTTGTATTGCAATCAATTTTATTTTAACATTAAAAGATCACGATTTATACGATATAGTACCAAAGATAACAGGGGTACCATTCGGGTGATCCAACTACGATCATGAAAATATTGTATTGTATGATATCATCCCTGAAATATATGGTACCTTCATTTATCAAAAGTGTTAAAAACAACAAACCACATCTTCTACACTACGATGTTATCGATGTGGTAACGAAAATATAAAATTAATATTGTCCATCACTACTCACCAGCATTCACCATCACTACTTCTTACACCACAAACTAGGGGCGGAGCCAGGATTTTGAGGAGAGAAGGAGAAAAAATTCTTGGAAAGTTGGATACATGTGAAAAATGGATTTTGTATCCCATTTTACAATAAAAGAACAAAAATAAATATAATTGTGCTTGGCTCTGCCCTTAACCACCACTAATATTTCGGCCTCCACCTCTTCTACTACTCATTGTCGCAGAAAATTTCCACATCTTCCACACTACGATATTATCGATGTGGTAACGAAAACATAAAATTAATATTGTCCATCACTACTCACCAGCATTCACCATCACTACTTCTTCCTCCACAAACCAGGGGCGGAGCCAGGATTTTGAGGAGAGAGGGTGAAAAAATTCTTGGCAAGTTGGATACATGTGAAAAATGGACTTTGTATCCCATTTTACGATAAAAGAACAAAAATAAATATAATTGTGCTTGGCTCTGCCCTTAACCACCACTAATATTTCGGCCTCCACCTATTCTACTACTCATTGTCGCAGAAAATGTCTATTGATATTATTTATCAAAATTACTTATTAATCGAAATAAATATTATAATTAATTAAGAAAAAAATTATAATTAAAAAATGATTAGTCATTTATTATGAGCAATTAGTTAAACACTAATTAATGAAACACTTTATAATGAATACATTATTTATTATGTGCAATTAGTGAAACACTAATTAATAAAGTAATTATGGTATTTAAGTTGAACAAAGCACCACTGTTGATTTATCTTTTCTATCAATTCCAACCAAGGTGGAACACTGGTTAGAAGCCACTCTTATGACACTATAGGTCATGAGTTCGAACCTCCCCGTTATAATTTTTGAATTTCCATATCTTGACTTGAGTATTCATTTTTCATTCATAATATTGGAATTAACGGCACATGTGCGAGATGTAGGGGGTGGTCAGGAGAACCACATCCCTTGATTTATCTTTGTCCAGACAAATCCTGACCACCACTAACAAAGTAAAACTTATCCAAACCCTGTTTTATACTAATGACTAGCCCTTAACCCGTGCCGTAACGGCACATGCCATGATGTTGGTTCATTTATAATATATCGTATAATTTGTGTCCCCAATACTTATCAACTCCTTATGATTTATTACGTGTTTGTCATAAAAATAGTTGGGATTTTCCTCTCTTTTTTCTTTTTTTTTTCCTTTAATATTTTACCGTCGGAGATTTGCTCAAACGAAAGAAATATAATCTCAACTTCCAGACACTTTTTCATTTAGGTTCATTTTTTATAATGAGATAATTCTCTACATGAACATGGAAGTTTAACCTTCTTCTCACATAACATAGCAATTGAGGAAGGACAAATCTTGACCACTCTTTACATAAGCTGAGTTAGCCAAACTATGTTTTGCAATTGTCTTACGTGAAAATTATTATTAATCCATATTTTAGTCAGCTCCTATCAAAGCCGATCTAATTAGTCCTATATAAAGTTAATCTTAAATTTTTGACCTTATATCTTGACCAAATTATTGAAGTATTCTCAGTCATGTTCTGCTTTGTGTGATCTACCCATCTGTGTCTACTCTACCTTCTAACCTAAGGGTGCACACGGTACGGTTCAGATCGGTTCTTGGCGAGACCGAGTACCTGTACCTCCCATGCCTCGGTTCCTAAATTTTGGACCGGTACATGTACCTTGTACCTCGGTTCCGGTTCCATTCGGTACCAGGTACGGTACCGGTTCCATTCGGTTCTTTTTTTTTCTCTGATAAAACTAAGTACCTGTTTTTTAATTTCCAAGACAAACAAAGTTTCATCACAGTTATCAAAACAATATATCAAACTTTCTAATTTAACAGAAAACCACAAATATGAAATCCCCCCTACCAAAATATACTTCTGTTTCAAAAACAAAAATTCACATCCCATAATATCAGACAATCTGTAGTGATGATCAAGCATAAGTTGCATAACACTACTATATCCATGATAATAAAACAACCATAAAGAAGAGCACAAATAAAATGTCAAAGACTAAAAGAGTATAAGAAGTGCAGCTAGTGATGCAGTAGTCTTGAATCTTGATCTTCTAATCCATATCAGCAGCACTTGTGGTGTCATCAGTGTTGATAGGACTAAGTAATGCTGCAAAAACAAATAATATCAACTAAATCTCCATCACTTAGCATCCAAACTATCAATCACATGGGTTCATTGGGTTCCTTCAATCAAGATCAGGGTCAAGAATTGTTGATCAAAAATGTTTGTGAGATTTATAACAGCCTATCAACAATTGTCTAAGGCAACCATTTCTGCAATTTCTAACTGGAGTTGAGACAACCTACCAAGACATATTTTAAAGTGTAGTCTGTTTTTGCATTACAATGATAAACCTAATACTATAGTTCAATTAAAGTTCTTAATCATCGAATAAGTAAATTATATACTAAACATGAAAACCCATTTCAACAAGAAAACTAAATTACCATACAAATTACAGCAACAAACTCAAAAGTATAGCATCAAAGAACAGAAGCATATATTATGGTATCACAAAATTATCAAAAACAGTAGATATCACAAAATTACCTCTAATTTAAAGATTGATTCTTTCACAAACCAGCTGTAGCCCTTGGAGCAGTTTCTTGATGAAAAGAAACGTCTAATTTTCCGCAGCCAAAATTTGTCTTCAATGAAACCTAATTTCAAATTAAATTAAGTAAAATTGAAGAATCTATCACTTAGAAGGAAAATCAACCACCCACTTCCAAAATTAGCAAAAGAAACTGAAAAAAAAGAAAAAAAATCTCAAGAACCCTAATTAAATGAAATCCCCAAATTAACATTCAAAAACCTTATTGAACAATTTAAGTTCAAACAAACATGCATCAAATGAATTAACACAAACCCATTATCTAAATTTGACGAAATTTGACAGCAACAGTTGAGACTTGAGAGTTTGATACGAACCTACACCTGTTCTTCACTTCTTCTTCACTGCTTTTCCTCAAAACAAAACTGACTATCTGAATCAATTTACCCTCTTCTTCTCTAAACAAATCAAAAGAAATAAAGCAGGCAGAGAGAGGATTTAGTAAGGTTACTTGGGGTTCTTCTTCACCGCTTCTCCTTCTCAGAGAGAGGAGTCGAAAAAACAAAAAGAAAAGAAAAGATAAACCCTAAACGGCTAACCCTATAATGTTTGCTTATATACCCCCTAAAATCTAACGGCTAATACTGATCCTTATCCCCTAAATCTAACTGCTCTAATAATTCGGGACATTCGGTCCAGTACGGCACGGTACTTATACAGGATCGTGTACCTGTACCCCCAGACCTCGGTTCCTATTTTTGGGACCGGTACCTGTACCTTGTACCTCGGTTCGGTCCAAAACTAGGTACAGTTCCACCGGTTCCGGTTCGGTCCGGCGGTCCGGCTCGGTTCCTGTGCACCCTTATTCTAACCAGTGAATGAAACCTATACATATGGATCCGCAATTTGATTTTGTTCATTTGTCATCAAGAGGTCACATGATTTGAGAATGTAAAATATAAAAAAAAATCTATAAACATCGGAGGCGAAATTTAGATTTATGATTTAGAGTTTTTTATGATGATTTTGATGAAAAAACATAATTTTCAAACAAATATTTTAGAATGCAAATACATTTTCCCGGTCAATAAGGTTTTATATCGGGAATTGGGTGAAATTTGTTGACTTTGTAGGTAGTTGTCGCGAAACAACTCGACATTGATGGTCTTTCAGGAAAAAGAATGCAATAGTACTTGAGGGAGCGATAATGTTCTCTTACGAGGGTACACCAATTGCCTTTATATAATACGGGTGATCGAACAGTCATGATCATATTGTCTTATACGTTCATGTATCATCCTCGAAATATTTGGTTTTTGTCTTTATCAATCGTGTTAAAAACAACCAATTACATCTTTCACAATACAATGTTGCATGTTTTGTGAAGATTATTTTTTTACTTGCTCAATAAAACTCACTAAAAAGAAAAAAAAACTGTTATATTATTACCTGCTTACTTACTAGAGTTTTTACTGTAAGCAAATGATAGAATAATGAAAGAAAGATGGAAAGATAGCATGAGAGTTCTATCTCCAATTGTATTCCTTCTTGTATATCCATACATCCAACTAAGAATGGATATTTATAGCCACAATATAGGATAGGTGAAATAGGAAACACAAATGAGTTTACAATTCAAATTTTGCTTGATAAAATCTTATTCTAATCTTAGTTGTTTTTCTTGACCAAAGATATGTCTAGTTTTTTCTAGATTGTTCTAGAAATGGAAATGGTGGTTCATGCATAAACCTTGTTTATTCAATACTCCCCCTTGGACCATCATTTCTAATAAATATTTTCTTGTCAAGTTTTGCTGGAAAAATATTTAGGAAAAACTTGAACTTGGAGTGAGATTGGTCATTCCCATGAGTTCGACCAAAATTTGTATTAGGAAAAACAACTTGGGACAAAACCCTACACGTCTGCGTCAGGAAAACCATTTAGGACAAAACCTGAGCTTATAATAAGGGCGGTTGCCGTCACGAAATATTTTCTTTGACAAATCCTATTCAGGAAAAACCACTCGGGACAAAACCTGAACGCTAATAAATACTTCCTCCGTTAAATTTGTGTTAGGACAAAAACCTGGGCGCCGAATCTCTAGAACCTCTATGGATATGCATCTCGTTAGATGGTGATCGTCGTTCTAAAATTGTTATCTCATTAAAAACCTCGTCAGGAAAACCCATTTGGATAAAAACCTGAACGTAGGAAAACATGAGTACTCAGAACAGTGTTGAACCCGAAGATGTTGCCTCATTAAAAACCTTGCCTGGAAAAAACCCAGTGGGACAAAAACCAAGACTAAGGAAAAAGAGTACAACATAACGAACTTTGGATAGCAATGGACTCGCATGCCTCATTAAACCCTTGACGAGGAAAACTTTGTGGGACAAAACCTTGACTAAGGAAAAAGAGTACATGACGTAATGTCCAATATGCCCATATCCATATCCTTCCATGGCTTTACTCCCCCTGATGAGAAGCCTTCTCGGTTGATCATTATGCTTGGTAGTACTGCTTAGATTTCCGAACCACTATTTAAAGTCTTCAGCAGTTCCAACTTCCTTTAGTTGAGAAAACCAGTCTGATTTTCCTTTGTGCAATTTCTTAATAATCATTTGGTTGTGCCAGCCGTAATATATTCTCCACTAGCTTTGTCTGAACAATCATAATCGATCGGAGGATAAACGAGTATCCTCGACAACCATACTTTAGCTTGGAAACTATTTTAGTTTCTTTAACAAACCTGCCAAAATCAAAACTTAAACAACATGATTAGCTTTTATCTGTGGGAGAAATCTGGCGATCTTTTAAGCAAAAGATCAAGCTTAATGGTACCACGAATATGAGGGGAGACTTTCTTCGGACCAATATCTCGATATTGGTGTTGGGCAGAGCCAGACTTACATGTTTACTACAAACCCAATATCGGGTATCTATAGCATATTTTAGCTAATATACCATTTACACATCTTTGTGTAATACAAACCACAAAGTGATACATTTCTATTGTTGAGATGCAAATCGATTAATCTTATAAGAGATCGAATGACTGAAACTATGTCAGCTTGTCCATTTAAACATTTTTAAACCCTTAAGGTTGACGAAATTAATGGACTTCCATTTACAATGCTCAACCAACAGATTGAAACCTTTTTTTACCGAGAGTCTCATCTCGAACTCCTGTTTTAAGCAATTTTTTGCTTTGGAGAATTCTTCAGAAGTTCCAATAAGGTAGATGTTGCAAAAATCAAATCTAGTAAATGCATAGTTTATGAGCACATAAGATGGTTCACATATCTCTGGATAATAATCATTCACTTAGACGATTGACCATGTGCGTCTTTATAGGGAAAATGCACATGACATGGTAATTCTACTGATAGGTGAAAAGTTATCTGTATCATGTTTTTCACACAGATTCACAATAAACACATCCTCTAGATGCACGTCGAGTCCTTAAAAGACTACCACACAAATACCAAAGAGGTAGTTGCATCCATAATAGGGAATATGTTACGAAAAAAATCCATCTCAAGTTCATGTAAAAGACTTTGTGCCATTATTTGACTTTATTTTTCTCACTATGCACATACACCCACCTGTAGACACTAGGGGTTACATTATCGGGTGTCGGAACTGCAAACACCTGTCTGTGTCCAAGAGTAGCTCACATTATCGAGTGTTCTGGTTACAGTACCATAACTATGCATTTTATGAGATATTATTATTTTTCCTGAATATTTCCTTTCTCATTTAACCAATCATTCCTTTGATGACATTCTTATAGAGAGTGGTTCAACACCAACATCATTTATGGCAGTATCAGTGGATACTTTAACGATATCATCAACAATCATTGGATTACTATCACAAATTTCTCTATTTCATGCATGCCTTAAGGAAATCCTCTCATTTTGAGGTTCCACGGCATTTGCAGAGATATTCTCTTGTTAAGATAACTATACTTAGAGAAATTAGATCTTCCACTAATAGTATCTTTGAGAGCACTATCTTTCAATGATTGTGACTGGCTCTCTTTTTCAGGAGGTGCAGAATATTTTAAATTAACTAATCATTCATTCTCAAGATGTGTTTTAAATAACACATTAGCTACTACACTCACAGCTTCTCATAAAGCAACTTGATTTGCAATTCCTGAAGATATCAAATCTTCTTCATGTCTTTCATTGCTGAAAACATCCAAATGAGATGCATCCTGGTTTATCTTTGTCCAAACCAGGATACTTCACGCCGTTTTTCAGGTGACAGCCTTTCCTCCCCCAAACGGTGGGAAGACTTTCTCATCAAATTTGCAAATCTTGTAGTAACAGCAGTGGAATATAGCATGTATTAAACAGAAAACATGACAATGGTTTCATGAGTAATAAGTTCAAAATGCACAAGAACATCAAACCATCAATGCCCAAAGCATTACTAGGATGATACAACATCAATGATTGACAAACAAGAGTTTCTTTTAAAATCTATACGAGTATAGATACACGGTTACCATTCAGGTGATATGTCGAATCATGCATGACTACCAGACCGTACTCCCATGAACCTGGTTAGTGTCTGTGGAAACTCGTTGTCAAGATTATCGCTATATAACAAGTGACCTTAATTCTCTCATTACACTTTATTATAAGCATCAAGTTTGTAATCGATGCTAAGACTAATGTCCCAAAAGCGTAAACAAGGGAGAAAACACCTCTATATGGACTAAAGTCCATACCTGCCAATCATACAAACTTTGTCGATAATTCCTTTGCAAAGGGGGATATACATCCACAATGATTTCAGTAGCTAATCTGAACATTATCAACAGCCAGTTAATAATCAGTTAATAAACACTCTTACATCATTCTTCAGAGTATGAAGATATCATAATCCATTGGTACCAATTTTCAACATGCGGATATTCCTCGCCATGAGATATCAACGCAACGTTTATGGATGTGCTCCTCGTCAGGAGAGATATAAACTCATCACTCAAAGAGAATATGGACGTTATCTGATTAGATTGGCATACCTCGAACTAGAGGCTTTTGTCTATGCATGTAAGAATATTTTCAGACGAAATAATCGCTGCGATTCCATGGAATGCCTTGCAAGGAATTTAATTTATGTCGAATCAAACAAGCGTACTCTTGCAAAATATAGCAATAGAATAATCTTCAACACCTCAGGCATTTCTCGGTGTGGGAATTTAGATGAGACACAATTGGAATTAACCAATATCATCGACGATTCTCCCCTTGATCCTTAGGCGGGAATGTCTCATCAACAGAACATCCAGTTACGCATTATTATACCTATCAAGGGAGTAACTGGGTGCCTAAAGTAACAATAACATGCAACCGAGGAGATATAATTGGTCAGTATTTCTCTCTCGTTTACTGTCCAGCTGGAATAAATTCTATGGATTATATTGCCATGTAAAATCCACAGTAAACTGTAAGTTAAATTCTGTGAACATAGACACTATCTCAATATCAGTTCCAGTCCTACCAAGACGACCGATAGAGATCAACAAAAATGAACGTCATTTCATATGCACGTACCATGTCTCTTATGTCACAACGATAGCAGAGCTCTTTCCAGGCTCAAAGACGGCTTAGTAAAACCAATCATTATGCTACCGTCCAGTATTTCTCCACTTCTAGTGGTATGGGATTTATCAGGTTTTAAAAACCGAGAACTATTGTGGTTCCCATATTCAAAAATATGCCTACCACAATTGTCTTTTCCTTCTTTGCCAAAGATTTTAAACTTATTTGCATAGGTATTGTTGCAAATTTAATTCACCAAATTCAGAATTTTAGGTAATAGCTCAGGAGACTAGAAGACATGATATTAACTTTAAATATCACATACAAAAATGCAACACTCATTATAGATCGACGTTTGTATATCTATGAGGCGCAGTTAACATTTACATCACTTGGTGTTGTTGAAACAACATATACAAAGCGAAAATTAAGCACTAGCTCTTTAAAGCTTGTCGATGCATATAATTGGCGCATATAATGCACCCCGTAAAGCTAGCAGGAATACATAAGGGCGAAAAATATGCATCTCTCCTTATTTCTCACCACTAGATTATATACGGTGCATATATCTTCTTTAAAATCAAGCCGAACTATTTTTCACAAATATCAATGGTGAAATAATACCGAGAAATCTCCAATTTCTTCCATTAGACTCGACGAAATATTAATTTATCAAAGTTGAAAATATGAACACATTCTTTACTTCTTAAAAGAAATTGTCTCAATATAAATTGCAGCTCATTTCAAAGACCGCTGATAGAGACTGGATAACCGTGTTAGCCCAGTGTCCATTTTTCATCGCATTCCGACCTCAAGCAGAACAACTTTAAATTCTGGAGATTATTATAGCAAAGGAATATTAAAATTTTGCTATCCCCAGGATGCAATAATTCCTTGCTCTGTCGATATTAAAACCATTAACACCAAAAATCATTGGTGTACTAACAAAGGTAATTTTATTCTCTACGCTATCCAAGAGGACGCGGAAAAACCTTCCGTTGGTTGGCTAAGGAGAAAAATAATAAAACGCTGCAAAACTCAAATATTTGGCTAAATTCGAAAATCGAATAACATTACAAATATGAGTCGTTGGTAATACGTACCCATTTTGGATATCTCTTCATATACCGTATATTTCAAGTGCTCCAAATAGAACATATAAATACGGTACTATGTCTATAAATACGGTACTATGTCTAATTCTTTCTTTAACAAGTCCTGCTTAAAATAGGAAACAAGGTTAGACATAATAAAAATTATATGCATAAAACTACTTAGAAGCAGTTAAATTAAATATGCAAGGGTTGAAGAAAATTATCATTTTTTTTTTTCGTATCGTCAGCCCAACATCGATCACCACAGAGCAATTCGTGCTGATAACGTATTATATTGTTACCTGCTTACTTACTAGAGTTGCTAATTTAAGAAAATGATAGAAGAATGAAAGAAAGATGGAAACATAGCATGAGAGTTCTATCTCCAATTGTATTCCTTCTTGTATATCCATACATCCAACTAAGAATGGCTATTTATAGCCACAATATAGGATAGGTGAAATAGGAAATACAAATGAGTTTCCAATTCAAATTTTGCTTGCTAAAATCTTATTCTAATCTTAGTTGTTTTTACTGACCAAAGATATGTCTAGTTTTTGCTAGATTGTTCTAGAAATGGAAATGGTGGTTCATGCATAAACCTTGTTTATTCAAAAAAACTATTATTATACACTACTATTACCAACACCCATCACCATAAAAACCATCCACCGCCACTATTTCTTCCACCAATAGTAATTTTACCGCCTCAACCATTTACAAACACCCGCCACCGCTTATACTAACCCTACTTCCACTACCACCATTAGAATTAACATAGTTTTTAGTAAAATTATTAATTAATAAAATTATGTATTTATGTTAGATTATTAAAGAGACATTTATAATAGAAATTTAATTAATCATTATGACCAAACAATGAGACATTAATTAATAAAACATTTAAAAATGGTTAAGTTGAATAAACCCCAGCGGTAAATATATCTTTTCCAAGGACAAATCTTGACCACTCTTTACATAAAAAAATCGATAATAAATAATTTCATATGTTCTGATCTTGATTCGTGTCGTTCGTTTATTTATTACATAACATGGCAATTGATTGCACCATTTTTTTTTAAATGAACATGTGTTTTATCGAGTTTAATTTAACATTAGAATGATCAACCACGTTTTATACTTTATAATATAACGTTACACATTTTGTGGCGTTACGAAATTAGCATAATATGTTTTTGTTCACCAATACCCGCCACCACCATAAAACCATGTGAATCCACTTTTTTTATCCACCACCACCTAGTGGCGGAGCCAAGGGTTGACTAACCTGGCTCTAACCCCTTAAATTTTTAGTAACTACATAAAGTTTTTAGTTTATTTTATAAATAGTACTTTGTCCATATATATTTATGGTTTAGTTCACCAAAGTTTACATGTTTTTTTTTTTTTTAAATAGACCTCCTCAATGTCAATTTTTGACTCCACTACTGCCGCCCATCCCATGTAGGTTGTTGGACGTAATTCTAATTTCCAATCACAAATGCCATGTATGAGGTTTTGATTGAACAAAATTTCGCCAATTGATTAGTTTCTTTATTTTATTTTTCCGTGTATATATTCTTTTTTGTATTGCAATCAATTTTATTTTAACATTAAAAAATCATGATTTATACGATATAGTACCAAAGATAACGTGGGTACCATTTGGGTGATCCAACTACGATCATGCAAATATTATCTTGTATGATATTATCCCTGAAATATATGGTACCTTTCTTTATCAAAAGTGTTAAAAACAACCAACCACATCTTCCACCACCACACTACGATACTGTAACGACAACATAAAATTAATATTGTCCATCACTACTCACCAACATTCAACGTCACTACTTCTTCCACCACAAACCAGGGACAGAGCCAGGATTTTGAGGAGAGAGGTAGAAACAATTCCTGGCAAGTTGGATACATGTGAAAAATGGACTTTGTATCCCATTTTACGATAAAACAACAACAATAAATATAATTGTGCTTGGCTCCGCCCTTAACCACCACTAATCTTTCGGCCTCCACCTCTTCTACTACTCATTGTCGCAGAAAATGTCTATTGATATTATTTATCAAAATTACTTATTAATAGAAATAAATATTATAATTAATTAAGAAAACATTTATAATTAAAAAATGATTAGTCATTTATTATGAGAAAATAGTGAAACACTAATTAATAAAACACTTTATAATGAATAGATTAATTATTATGTGCAATTAGTTAAACACTAATTAATAAAGTAATTATGGTATTTAAGTTGAAAAAAACACCACTGTTGATTTATCTTTTCTATCAATTCCAACCAAGGTGGAACACTGGTTAGAGGTCACTCTGATGACATAATAGGTCATGAGTTCGAACCTCCCCGTTATAATTTTTGAAATTCCATATCTTGACTTGAGTATTCAGTTTTCATTCATAATATTGGAATTAACGCCACACGTGCGACATGTAGGGTGTGGCAGGGAGAACCACAGCCTTTGATTTATCTTTCCCACAGACAAATCCTGACCACAACTAACATAGGCAAACTTAGCCTAGCTTTGTATTGTATTGTATTGTATTCTTGACTTTGTCCATATATATTTATGATTTAGTCCACCAAAGTTTACATGTTTCTTTAAAAAAAAAAATAGGCCTCCTCAATGTCAATTTTTGACTCCGCCACTGCCACCATCACTGCCCCCCATCCTATGTAGGTTGTTGGACGCAATTCTAATTTTCAATCACAAATGCCATAATTTCTGCAAATACATTTCCTGGTCAATAAGGTTTTATATCGGGAATTGAGTGAAAGTTGTTGTCTTTGTAGGTAGTTATCGCGAAACAACTCGACATTGATGGTATTTCAGGAAAAATAATGTAGTAGTACTTGAGAGAGCGATAATGATAATGTTCTCTTACACGGGTACACCAATTTCCTTTATATAATAATAATACGGGTGATCGAATAGTCATGATCATATTGTCTTATACGTTCCGGTATCATCCTAGAAATATTTGGTTTTTGTCCTTATCAATCGTACTAAAAACAACCAATTACATCTTTCACAATACAATGTTGCATGTTTTGTGAAGATTATTTTATTACTTGCTCAATAAAACTCACTAAAAAGTCAAAACTATTATTATACACTACTATTACCAACACCCACCACTATAAAAACCATCCACCGCCACTATTTCTTCCACCAATAGTAATGTTACCGCCTCCACCATTCACAAACAACCGCCACTGCTTATACTAACCCTACTTCCACTACCACCATAAGAATTGATATAGTTTTTAGTAAAATTATTTATTAATAAAATTATGTATTTATGTTAGATTATTAAAGGGACATTTTGCTTCAAAAAAAAAAAAAAAAAAACTTACAGGGACATTTATAATGAAATTTAATTAATCATTATGAACAATCAATGAGACACTAATTAATAAAACGTTTAAAAATGGTTAAGTTGAAAAAACCCCAGCGGTAAATTTATCTTTGCCAAGAACAAATCCCGACCTCTCTTTACATAAACAAATCGATAATAAATAATTCCATAAGTTTTGATCTTGATTCGTGTCGTTCGTTTAGTTATTACATAACATGGCAATTGATTGCACCAATTTTATAAAATGGACATGTGTTTTATCGAGTTTATTTTAACATTAGAATGATCAACCACGTTTTATACTTTATAATATAACGTTATACATTTTGTGGCGTTACGAAATTAGCATAATATGTTTTTGTTCATCAATTCCCGCCACCACCATAAAACCATATGAATCCACTTTTTTTATCCACCACCACCTAGTGGCGGAGCCAATGGTTGACTAGCCTGGCTCTAACCCCTTAAACTTTTAATAACTACATAGTTTTTTTAGTTTATTTTATAAATAGTACTTTGTCCATATATATTTATGGTTTAGTCCATCAAAGTTTACATGTTTCTTTTTAAAAAAAATAGGCCTCCTCAATGTCAATTTTTGACTCCACCACTACCGCCCATCCCATGTAGGTCGTTGGACGCAATTCTAATTTTCAATCACAAATGCCATGTATGAGGTTTAGATTGAGCAAAATTTCGTCAATTGATTAGTTTCTTTTTTTTTTCTGTGTATATATTCTTTTTTGTATTGCAATAAATTTTATTTTAACATTAAAAAATCATGATTTATACGATATAGTACCAAAGATAACAGGGATACCATTTGGTTGATCCAACTACGATCATGAAAATATTGTCTTGTATGATATGATCCCTGAAATATATGGTACCTTCATTTATCAAAAGTGTTAAAAACAACCAACCACATCTTCCACACTACGATGTTATCGATGTTGTAATGGCAACATAAAATTAATATTGTCCATCACTACTCACCAGCATTCACCGTCACTACTTCTTCGACCACAAACCAGGGGCGTAGCCAGGATTTTGAGGAGAGAGGGAGAAACAATTCTTGGCAAGTTGGATACATGTGAAAAATGGACTTTGTATCCCATTTTACGATAAAAGAACAAAAATAAAAATAATTGTGCTTTGCTCCTCCCTTAACCACCATTAATCTTATGGCCTCCACCTCTTCTATTACTCATTGTCGCAAAAAATGTCTATTGATATTATTTATCAAAATTACTTATTAATAGAAATATATACTATAATTAATTAAGAAAACATTTATAATTAAAAAATTATTAGTCATTTATTATGAGAAATTAGTGAAACACTAATTAATAAAACACTTTATAATGAATAGATTATTTATTATGTGTAATTAGTGAAACACTAATAATTAATAAAGAAATTATGGTATTTAAGTTGAACAAACCACCATTGTTGATTTACCTTTTCTATTAATTCCAACCAAGGTGTAACACTGGTTAGAGGCCACTCTTATGACACAATTGGTCATGAGTTCGAACCTCCCCGTTATAATTTTTGAAATTCCATATCTTGATTCGAGATGTAAGGGGTGGTCTGAGGAACCACATCCCTTGATTTATCTGTGTCCTGACCACCACTAACAAAGGCAAACTTATCCAAACTATGTTTTATACTAATGATTTTAACATTAGAATGATTAACCACGTTTTATACTTTATAATATAACATTACACATTTTGCGGCGTTACGAAATTAGCATAATATGTTTTTGTTCACCAATACCCGCCACCACCATAAAACCATATGAATCCACTTTTTTATCCACCACCACCTAGTGGCGGAGCCAAGGGTTGACTAGCCTAGCTCTAACCCCTTAAATTTTTAATAACTCCATAAATTGTTTAGTTTATTTTATAAATAGTACTTTGTCCATATATATTTATGGTTTAGTCCATCAAAGTTTACATGTTTCTTTAAAAAAAAAAAGGCCTCCTCAATGTCATTTTTTGACTGCATCACTGCCGCCCATCCCATGTAGGTTGTTGGACGCAATTCTTATTTTCAATCACAAATGCCATGTATGAGGTTTAGATTGAACAAAATTTCGTCAATTGATTAGTTTCATATTTTTTTCCGTGTATATATTCTTTTTTGTATTGCAATCAATTTTATTTTAACATTAAAAAATCATGATTATACGATATAGTACCAAAGATAACAGGGGTACCATTTGGGTGATCCAACTACGATCATGAAAATATTGTCTTGTATGATATCATCCATGAAATATATGGTACCTTCCTTTATCAAAAGTGTTAAAAACAACCAACCACATCTTTCACACTACGATGTTATCGATGTTGTAACGACAACATAGAATTAATATTGTCCATCACTACTCACCAGCATTCACTGTCACTACTTCTTCCACCACAAACCAGGGGCGGAGCCAGGATTTTGAGGAGAGAGGGAGAAAAAAATTCTTGGCAAGTTGGATACATGTGAAAAATGGACTATGTATCCCATTTTACGATAAAAGATCAAAAATAAATATAATCGTGTTTGGCTCCGCCCTTAACCACCACTAATCTTTCGGCCTCTACCTCTTCTACTACTCATTGTCGCATAAAATGTATATTGATATTATTTATCAAAATTACTTATTAATAGAAATAAATATTATCATTAATTAAGAAAACATTTATAATTAAAAAATGATTAGTCATTTATTATGAGCAATTAGTGAAATACTAATTAATAAAACACTTTATAATGAATAGATTATTTATTATGTGCAATTAGTAAAGCACTAATTAATAAAGCAATTATGGTATTTAAGTTGAACAAACCACCACTGTTGATTTATCTTTTCTATCAATTCCAATCAAGGTGGAACACTGGTTAGAGGCCACTCTTATGACACAATAGGTCATGAGTTCGAATCTCCCCATTATCATTTTTGAAATTCCATATCTTGACTTGAGTATTCATTTTTCATTGTAATGAACGCCACACGTGCGAGATGTAAGGGGTGGTCAGAGGAACCACAACCCTTGATTTATCTTTGTCCAGACAGATCCTGACCACCACTAACAAAGGCAAACTTAACCTAGCTTTGTTTTATACTAATGATATAAATATATAAGTGTCATGGACAACACTCCAAGAAAACACCTTAAAAATTCCAAAACTATCTATATATTTTCTAGAAACTATATAAATTCCTTTAATCTAACGGATATGGATGTCCAGCGGATTTTCAAGGTTACATCCGAACCCAAATCATAATCCGTTGGATTTTAAAAATCTCTTCCGCGTCCAAACCATTAACGAACGGTCCGTGCATCCATCCGCAAAAATACGGTTGGTCCCGTTTATATTTGCGGATAACGGGTAAAATGCTCACCCCTAGGCCGCCAAAAACTTTGGGTATTCCCCAAATGATGGTTCATAGAAATTGTTGAGAATCTATGGATCCGGCTTGGGCCCAACTTACCCCAAAACAAAGCCAACCGATGGAGCCCTGGATAATTTATGTATAAATCCAAGTCTCATGGTTTTCGTGTTATTCTTATCCTAAAAGAATAAGGAAAAAAATCCCATCATATGTAGCATGGGTTGCACATATGCTGTATATTTTGAGCCGTGTCCGCGTCCGACGCATCAATTTGCGCGTCTTGCGCGCGTCTGGCTTAAACGCACCGATGACGCGTGTCCGACGCATTTTTTATCTTTCATTTTCATTTAAACTTCTTTCTTTATTTTTACTATTATTTATCAAATGAAGAAAATCAAACATTTAGATCAATAATTTAGGTCTTTATTAGGGTTTTGTAATTGGAAATGACATCACGTATACCCTTAATTTGGCATGTGTTGTTCTAAGAATGCATTTTGATTGTGTCATGTGTTTAATATTGGCTGATTGTTTAACATTCGACGTGTATAAACAAACGATATCTTCTTGTCTTTTGAAATTTATACACATGTAGCATCATTTTCTAATTTTAAGGGTCGAAATACTTGACTTTGTTGTATAAATACATGATTACTAGTGTGTAACCCATGCTACGCACCGGGGTTGATGGGAACTGTCGATTTATGTGGCAGGGCTTCGCCCCGCGCCCGTTACCCAAATCCATTTAAACAGCTGCAAAAAACAAAATCTTGATTAGTTCGACTATTTTTAATGGATACCTCAAACTATATTTTGAGGAAGAATGCTAGTTTAAAATGATTTGCACAAAAACGAAAGTATGAATTCTAGATACGTCTATTATGTACCCCTTTGACAATAGCAACTAAAAACATCAATTAAATCGTTTATATATTGCAGTAGCCTAAAATTTTATTTGGAATGTGGCCAAGTTGGAAAGGATTCCATCCCGCACCATCGAAGGAATAAGAATTAAAAACACATAATCAACATGAGAACAAACAATTATCTTAAATTAGAAACTACAAAAAGTATAATTGAGGCATAAATACCATCTAATAGTTTAGTAATTGTAATGAAATCCATTTAATTAAAAATTGTCACAACGTAAGCCTAAACTTGATTATCTTCCTTAAATAATTACCATGAAATTCATTTAATTCAAAATTGCTACAACTTAAACCTTTGATTATTGTACTTGAAGCCTAGATATCAACCATACTTTTATATTTGTGTGTAATTTTTCCCATTGTGTGATAGTTTTTTCCTGGTTGCATTAATCTGCGGCACTGCTTATTTATGTTTCTTGTTGTACAATTAACATTTATGAGTGATTTTTTTCTCACTCGCACAACTATATTGTTGCCTAAAAAGAAAAAATAAAATAAAATCTCATATACTAACCAACAAAGATAAATATATAATATAAAAATATATGGAGTGCAAATGCACAAAGCTTTCACTTTCTTAGATTAAATACTAAATGAGGGGTAAATCTGAAAACAGTGTAAGAACATTGAATTTTTATTCATTTAAGTATAATAATTTTATTTTCATGGCATAAATTTTAACATGGTGTGGTGGTTCTCAAAAATAACGCCAACCCACTTGAACTACATAGCCAATAAATGAAGAAAATGAAGAAAAATAGTTACATAATTGATGAACCTCTTCATGGGTTTGTTTTCTATTGCTTCACTAACAATCTCGGCGGATTCACCTTGCTAGAACACTACATGATTAAAAGACCAACATTTTCTAGAAAAGTTTAAACAAATCAGCGACAATATGGCAAGTTTAACAAATAACTATCTCCTTGGACGATGTTGTGCATAAATTTGTCTCACTTTCCAAAAAAAACATACGCTAATTTTTTTTCCAAGTAGGTAAATTATTCTCAACCTAATCCAAAATATTTTCTCTACCACACACTTATCAGTTTTTTTTTGTTCATTTTCTCATCAATCTTGCAGCCAAAACTGCTTCCATATATTGGACAAAACACATCCAAATTTATTAAGCTAAATTGACATAAGACCCAAAATTTGTCAACAATAAGATAAAAACATTTATCATATACTCTGTCAACTTCTATGACCATTCAGCACCATCAACATGTAATATTTTCACTCAAATAAGTTAATACTGTGAATTGTTATAACCTTGGTGATGTCTAATCAATGAGTCAATTTTCTAGGTGATCAAAAATCTAATGACGGAAAATAGTTCAATTATTTTTCATCTGAAATATCATGAGGAAAACTTAAAATATAATCAAGAAATCTCTGATTTCCCTTCTAACTACGAATATCTTTCATAGTTCCAAAATTAACACTAGGCCATGTGGAATTAGTACGTTGGATACCACATTTTTTCCAAGGTTTGTAAGTCGTATTTTCAAGTCAACGGATTTTACACTTTACAAACTATAGATGAGTATAGATGAGAACAGTTTGGGTTTAAGTAGCTCAACAACCAACAACAAATACCTAATCACAGAGTATTTTAATATCATTTATTTATGCAAGATTTTTTCTTTAACTCCCAATAAATATCATGACTCCATTCTATTACATCCCAATAATTAATAATTTTACTAAAAACTATTTTAATATCATTTATGTTTTAGGCAGAATTTCATGGACCATATATATATATATATACGTGGTTCATGACCATTAGAAACTCTAAAACATATTTTCTTTCAGTTTTGTTTGTATTTGGAATTTTAATCACATAGATAGTCCAGATCATGTCATAACACAGGTTGGTGATTGAGCCCCAGTTTACCAGGATTGACGTCATAAAATCATTCATAAGAGTGATGCACCACGTTAGTAGTTATACCTTTTATAAGCAATAACCATATCATCATTGGTCAAATTAGCTTGTTTAAGAGATCAGAAAACAACTTATCTACATATTAGTACATTCTATAACAAACAGAAATGAGAGCTTATTATTCCTTTCATGTGATGAAAAATTGATATAGTGTCTCCAATGCCTTATCAACAGGTTTGGTATAGTAAAACAGTTCCCACTTATTGAAAGTGGCACCAGAAGCTTAATCTGAAGACCTTCTTTTGGGATAGTAATCTTCCTTCTTTCTCTAGTTCACAATTGAAGATATCATTGTAAATTGGATTTCGAAATTCTTCAATCCTCCTTAACTTTTTTTTTTCATTTTTTCTTCAGTTTGGGTCCTTATGACATCTTTTGTATATAGCCTTGTATCCTTTTGGGCTATGCTTCTTAGCATATGCTTCCATCGTTAATATATTATCTTTGCCGATAAAAAAAAATGCCTAAGGGATAATTTTTTATTTGTTTTAAAGCACACAACCTTGCCCAAAATTATATATCCATTTAGGAGTTTTCCCCAAAATAACAAATCCATAGTCCTTGTTAAGCAAATCATGATTGTCACGATTGTTCATTTGGCTATTTTTGAATGCCGTAACAATATCATTAGAAGCATTACGGTAACAACAAATCTCATTTTTATAATCTAAATACACAAATAATTAACCTCATGCAAAACAGTTTGATCATTCAAATATCCAAGGGAAAAAAATAAAATTGTGACTATGACTCCTACTCCTAATTTCAAATATGTGTGGAAACATAAGGTATAGAGGAATCTCCTTCTGTCATGTGCAGTTTCCAAACTCTTTTAGAGCAAAAATTCTAAAATCACAACCCAAAGCAGCAGCAACTCTTGGTTCATTAAAAGAACACGTAATTGGGGGATATGAAAACTAATTGGGGGATATAACTATAGGACAAAATAGGTGTCCCAATAGCAATTCTGGGTGACCCCCTATGTAATTATTTTTTTAATTCCTAATCTAGCCCCACTAATCAAGATTAGTGATTAATTAAAATTAGTAAAAATCTTAAGTATTTGGGGGATAGATTAGTGTGTATTTTTATTTGTGTTTGGGTGAGAGTAGAAGGAGGGAAAAAGATATTTGAAAGGAATTTCTTTTTTTGAAAATGGAAGATGATTGTGATGAGAGAATTACTGTTAATAAGAGGTTGAAAAATTGATTTTTTTTTCTTTGAATCCACCATTGTTGTAGCTGAAAAAGCTTGGTGTCGGCATGGTATTCAACCAAAAATCCATGTCGGCAATTGTTGGAAATGTTCATAAATTGTTTGCCACTATCCGGGGGGTTCGGGGGGGCGTAGCCGGTTCCCGGTTTTTATCTTCAGAATGTTGATTTTTTTTCTGGTTTTGAACATGTACCGGCATGGTAATCTAGTTTTCGAGCATGTCGGTTCCTGTTCCGGCATAGTATTTTGCTTAAATTTCTATGCCGGAACAGGATGAAAAGTATCCAGAATGTTGATTTTTTTTTCCACTTGATTACCGGCATGGTAAGTTGATATGAATACCATGACGGTATTGTTTTCCGGCATAGAAAATAAAGAAACATGCTATGCCGGAAAACAATACCGGCATGGTCTTCATATCAACTGACCATGCCGGCAGTGGACTGATGAACACCAGAAAAATTCAAAACGGAAGTGATGAAGACCATGCCGGAATTGATGAAGACATATGCCGGAACATGGTATCGGCATGGTCTTCATCCATTCCGGCATGGTCTTCATCACTTTCAGCATGATCTTCATCACTTCCGAATTAAGAAAAAAAAATTGTTTCCAAAGTGAGGAGCCGGCAGAGAAGGAGAAGATAATTTGATAGGGAGTGGGGAGAGTTTAGAATTTGAAAGGGAATGGGGTATATTTGGGGTTTCAAAACTCTAACCCTAAAAGAGATTAATAAGAAATGGAGATGGAAATGGAGGATATGATTTTGTTTTTTGATTTTAACTTTTTGATTTTTATTTTGAGGGAAGGGTATTTTAGTATTTTCATAACCAAAAGTCACCCCTTAGCACACACCATGGGTTGGGGGAAGTAATTCATATCCCCCAATTAATTTTCATATCCCCCAATTAATCCTTCCATTAAAAGTCATCCATTTTTCCACATATATCACCAAACATCTTGAAAATAGAAATCAATAAAAGTTGCATAATCCCTCATAACTCTTCGGTTCAACGACACATCGTACTTCTCCTCAGATGCATTACGAAGATCAACATTTCCATATGGTGTAACACCTTTGTCAACCATGTAATTAATCAACCTGTGATAATAAGCAACACCCTCGATGGTCACATTTATAGTTCCATGTGTAAATATCCTAGACCATGAGATCGAGAAGCATTAGGCGTCGAAGTTGATCTTTATCTAGAATATCTACATATTATTTATAGTGATGATATTGATCCGTTGCAACATCTCCAATAGCATTTTTGCAATTTATCCTGGAGAATTTAACATATTAAAGAAATTCATTAGAAAGCTGATATGATATGCAGCAGAAGAAAAAAAAGGAAGACAATTGGCTGCAATTTTTCCTAGAATTTTAAATTTTAACGTACGTTGACATCCTGGATACTGGGTCCTCTACAATTTTAAGTTGTAGTCCAAAGATATCCAGCATTTAACTTCGATGGCGTAGGAATGCAAGTGACATAATATTAACTAATATAAAACTACACAACATAAGGAATGAGATGAATAAAGAAGTATTAGATGCTTACTCAAAGTAGGAGAACGATACATGAACAAACCGGCAATGTCTTCACTAATATATACCAAAAATTCAGAGTCGGAAATGATTAAACATGCAAATGGATCACTTTCAAGTGCATAAATTATATCTCTTGTATTCATTTCAAATAATTACAGCTTGTTGCCTATCAAAATGAATGGCTAATTTTTTATATAGCTCAAAGGATCGTTTAGTATGCGGCAGGGTAATCGACAACAAAGATAACGCCTTCAGTTTTGTGATTAACTTAAGTCAAGTATAGCCTTCAAACCGTTTCATATACCTATCTTTTCCATTGCATCCATAAATCATCAGTTGAGATTTGTCTGCCAGAATACCGGTGTGGTATGAGCCTTTAATGCTACTTATGTCTGTTAGTGCAACTTTCAAGACCGATTTCACATAATTTAAAACTTCACATTACAAAGCATTTAGCCATTTTACCCGGCTCTAAGTTCGATGACTATACGAAGGCCATTCACAGCAAAAATATATGCAGTTTCATACCCAATGCACCGATAAATTACAGTGATGATGGATACTAAATTATAGGTGTGAACCTTTGATGATAAACCTACTCAAAAGGATCTATGTTGAATATAAATAAATAAATTGCTAAAAATGATACCACTGTAGGTGAAGAAGGTAATGAATATGAATACATCCATTCAATCACAATTACAACATCAGCTAAAGAAAAAGTATTATTCTGTTCGGAGATGAAGTTGGGTCTATAACGGGACCTAAAAAACATCAAAATAAATGAAAATAAATAAATAGAGAACAACCATAAAAGAATTCACTAAACTATAGAACCAAACGTCCTTTCCCTCAGGTATTCAGGATGGCCATCCCTTGATTCCCTTTTTAAGGATTTCGTCACGATCTCACCTACTTGCTTAAGTGTTATGGCTTGGATTAGATCCATGCACTACCTCTGATAAATCCTTTGCTAGTATCTATATTATGAAGTAACACCAATGGCATTATATTATCCTTGCTAAAGTATATCTATTTCTCAACTACCACTAACGTAATGTTAGTCTAGACCATCATTGGCCTCATTACTAACTTTTTGGTGGTTAAACTTCCCTAGTAACACTTTAAGCAACATTAATGTAATCATTATTAGACTCATTCATGTAATCCTTCCTTGAATGTAATCATTACCTTTTTAGTGGTTAAACTCAACAAAATGAAGATCAGATCAACAGAATAACATCCAAGAGGGGGATTTTTCGACAATATATAAAATAAACTTTTTTTTTTTTTGAAACTCATGACTTATATTAATATCATGATACGACAAATTACAACCATATTGGGTTAGTATTTTTGATCTGGTTAATAGCCGTGCCTTCCTCTACTAACTGAGTAGAGCATCACCCTTCTGAGATTGCATTCAATATTGTTCTGAACCCACTATTGCATTCGATCTCTGTATATTAGCGCTTTAACTTGACCTCATTAAATCTCGAGATGAACTGTTCATAGTTCCAAAAGTATCCGTTTTATGTATGAAGACAATTCGCAGGACCTGACTTGGTGGTATACTGGTATTCTTCTCAGCAACCATACATCGACAATAAATAAAATATATATATATATATATATATATAAATAAATTTCCATCCAACGTTAAACGTTTAAATATACGATATGGTACCAAGACATCCAACGTTTCATAAGGTAGATACTGACCAAAATAATAGGATTTGAGATGTGACGTTCATTTTTTAGGTCGCAATTTGGTAAAAAAACATGTGATAATTCCTGCTTTTTTAAATGGTGTCATTCAAAGTATGCCTATGTTTATGTATTTAATCATGTTAATAGCACTTTGAAAGTAACAAAAAAACCACCCTCAGAGCTTCTGCAGTGGTGCGACTAAAACTAAAGATTAAAGAGTAAAAAAAACGACCAAATTTGGGTTTAGTCTGGTGCGTGATGTAGTGGGCAAAATACTAAATTTGGTCGGGCAAACACTTTACGTACGCCTGGTATGGGGCGAACACTTTACGTACACCCGATGACCAAAAATGAAAAAGAAAATAATAATAATAATAATAATAATAATAATTTGTGGCTAGTGCACCCTTAACCCCACTTCTCAAACCTGGTGGCGGTTTAAGACCTATCGCGGTAGGCACTATATGGCGTAGGCTGTGTTCTAAGCTAGCTGCGAACTCGGTTTGTAAGAAACTGAACTCCTATCTAGGCAATCACCAATATGGTGTTGGCATTCCTTGCGGCGGGGAGGGGATTCTTCACTCTGCAAACAGGTTACTTGAGTTGCATGGGTCGGATAACACAAAATCTATGCTATTGATATATTTTTCGAATGCTTTCAACCTTGTTGGTCGTTCTACTATTATCCGTGAGGTAAGAGCACATTGTCCTAGCATATCCAATTGGGTTGAATTTTGCTACATGAAGCCGGCCAGATTATACTATCGTGAACATGTTCTCTCCTCTACACAAGGTGTTCAGCAGGGTGACCCTCTTGGTCCTCTTCTTTTTGCTTTAGCTTTACACTCACTTGTTGAGAAGATTGCTGCCCAATGCACTTTGGATTTCCATGTTTGGTATTTAGACGATGGTACCATCGCAGGGGACACTATGGAAGTGTCAAAAGCTTTGAAAATACTTCAGGAGGATGGACCAGGCTACGGGTTGCATCTTAATATTTAGAAGACGGAATTATTTCGGCCTTCTTATGACTTGAGAAGAGACGCTGATAATGTCTTCCATGCAAACATTGGTAAGCCTTTGGATGGTGTCAAACTACTTGGTGGACCGGTCAGCTTGGATGCAAACTTCTGCGGTAATGTAGTTATGAATAGAGTTGATAAGATTATTCAGCTCATGGACAAAATTCAGGTACTGCATGATCCTCAAAGTGAACTTTTGTTTCTTCGTAGTTGTACCGGTGTATCGAGGTTGTACTTTTCCTTACGAACTACTAGCCCTGAGGCACTTCAGAATGCTGCAGAACGCTTTGATGATTATCTTATGCAATATCTTCGTCGCCTGATAGTCGGAGATGGGGCGGGTTTTGGCTTAGTTCAGCAACGACTTGCCACTCTTCCCATCAAAGATTGGGGCTTGGGTATACTCACTTGTCAGATACTATGCAGTTCTGCTACCTTGCTTCTCAGGCACAGACTCACCACTTGCAGAATACTATTTTGGGATTGCCGGAAACTGCTGCCTCTTGCAATGGTTTTCGCAATGCTGTCCACGGTTTCACACAAGCTTGTGGGATTTCTTCTCCCGATTTCAACATTAATGATGCTGCCCCCCATTACATGAAGTCTCTGGCAGCTATCTACTTTGGTGCTATCCGGGAAAAGGTACCTTCTAGCTTCTCTTTATCTGCACGTGAGACTTCTGTTTGGCAATGCAATAGATCTGAACATTCTATGGACTTCCTAAAGGCGATACCAATACCTGGTCTTGATCAATCAGTTGGTTCTAGAAAGTTTAGTTGTATCCTACAATATCGTTTGGCTATACCCCTCTTTGAGGAAGATAGTAATTAATGTTCTTGTTGCGGCAAGCTTATGGACATATTTGGTGACAACGCTATTAATTGTGCTAGCGAGGTTGGGCTTAAGTTCAGACATGATTTAGTAAAAGATATTTTGGCAGACATGTGCTATATGGCCGACATTGTAGCTAGAAAAGAGGTTTCTTTGGGCATCATCAACAATAAGGAATTTCGACCAGCGGACATCATGGTTTATAATTGGGAAGATGGTAGAGATGTTTTTTTTGATGTCATAGGTGTTTCTCCTTTCACTAGTGCGAAAACTCGTAGTTTCATACCAGGTCATGCCGTCTCTGCAGCAACCACTCGTAAGAATAAAAAATATTTAGATGTTTGCACTTCACTCGGCTATGGGTTTGGTGTGTTGGCCTTCTCCACTTTTGGTGAGCTTGGAACGGATTTTTTAATTTTTCTGAAGAGATTAAGGAATTGCATGGCAAGACACGATGCTAATTTTAAGATAGGCAATTCTCTTTTTCATAGGCTTAGGATTGTTATTCAGAAAGGTGTTGGTGCCCAGCTTGTTGCTAGGTTACCCACCATCTCTTGTAATATTGATTTTGATTCATAATAAAAAATAATAATAATAATAATAAGAACGGGCCCTAGCTCAGCTGGTCATCCCCGTTCCCCGAAGTTTCATGCGTTCCAGGAGGTCCCAGGTTCAAGTCTCCAATGGCGTAATATTGCAGGAATTAACATGGAAGGTAGTGTTAGTTTGCCCCCCTTGTGACACAATCTCGCCCCCCCTCCCGCTTCGGCTCCCCTTGGCAAGATTATCCATGAGGCTCGTTGGTAGGCTAGCACAGCAACCTGTTCAATTAGTGTAGTAGTATGTTGTTGGAGCCTAGCTTGTTAGGCTTCCAACTAGTTTCATGTAATAATAATAGTAGAAAAAGATAATAATAATAATAATAATAATGGGGCGGTGGTATAAATGACCGCCCCACTCTAAAGATTATAAACAAAATTTTTTGGGGCGTAGGTATAAACCTCGCCCCAAACAAAAGAAATAAAAAAAATAAAAAAATATGGGGCGAACACTTTACGTACGCCTGTTGTGGGGCGAACACTTTACGTACGCCTGGTGGTGGGCGTAAACTATATCAACGCCCGATTATATTTAGGTTTAGTCTTAGTCGTTGACCAAATATAGTCTGAGATTTAGTCGATGGTATTCGTTTAGTCGATAGTACGTCCCATTACGTCTCGTTCTCGACCCATATTTTTGGTCTTAGTCTCCCGCTGCGGATGCTCTTATACCAGAATGTTGCATGAGGACCAATTTGGTTGTATATTATAATTAATTCCCCTAAAAGAAGCAACGTGTTTGTGCCAAGTTGTGACTTTTAGTTGCTCCAAAAATATTCATAGCTGAACCACTCCCGTTTTCTCATTTTTTTTGTTGCTAATTCTGAAGAGAATATCTGGAGATGACGAAATTATTCATAACAATTTTTATATGTAACAAATGATTTATGGAGTGACCGGTCTGTACTCATGTGAATTTGTCAGTATTCGAAAGCAGAGGGATCTCAATTGTATGCCACGACGGGTTCTGGGTCTCTTGCTGCTATCGCTATGTTCGAATCACAGTACAGAAAAGGCATCACTGTAAGTCGATTTACCTTTTATTCTTTTGTTGTACCATTGGGAAACTGTTAGAATACGGGCATCCAACTAAAAAAGGTGTTTCATCTTCAAACAATGAAATGTGGATGGAAAATGTAACTAAAGGAAATGCGTAGTATTACATGTTCAAAAACATATCCAACTACTACTGTGCACTGTTCTACTACCTACCTCTCGCATTTCCAAGAGATTTTGATAATCTATGGCTTCAACGCAAACCGAATTTTGCCCTCTTATCGATGGCTTTGGTGTCAACTTATCCAAAGATGTTGAAATATGACTTGGGGTAAATTTCATGCTGGATTAAGGCATTTATTATGCATAAATTGTTGTACTCTGGGCACGGGAAAAGCTATAGCTCAGTTCAGCACCAGCAGATGCATTGCTCAGGTCAGTCAATGTCTGATATAAGAGGCATTCAAGCTGTCCCCTTTGTCATTCCTAGATCATCAGAAAACAACACAATCTCAACAACCAGGGATGTGAAATATATTTCCAACTAACATTTGTTAAACAGCCCAATCCATGACATCTAATATTCCAGTTGTCTGGATTTGAAAGTAGTGTTCAATTGACTTTAACTTACCTAGTGGGAGAAGGCTTCTTGAATAGCACCATAGAAAATAAAAACAAAAAAGGAAAAAAATATGTGATGAAATAAAAGACTCACAAAGTCAACGAAGCAACCAGGTCAGGGCGATCCAAGCTCAACCCACCATTGTACTTCACAAAATTCCCTGATGTTGTGTCAAATGAGACATCAGTCCTAGCAGAAATTTGGCTTTTTCCAAATAGACCTGAGAAATTCACAACAGGGTTGGCAGTGAACCCGATTCTAGCTGCAAGCCCTGCATAATCGAGCTCTAGGTGTTGTCACAAACACTGATAAAATGCAAACAAAGTAAACTAAATGCAAAATATGAAATCACATTATGCCAACATTGGTTTAAGAGTGACGTAAAACGTAAATATAAAGTCACTTACCTTGCCAGAGCTTTGATCGGGAGCAATGAGGCTAATTACAGACTACTCTGGTGACTGACCCTTGCTCAACAAAGATTTTAGGTGAAGGCATTTTGGCACAAAACAAAATCCAAATTCATGACATTACCATTGGTCTCTAGTATCCTCATGACATACCACAAGACCATAACCATGTGATCACCACCATTACACCCCATATCATCAATATAATTAATACTTCTTGGTTCTATCAAATACGGTTTCTCTTACCAATTATATATCGAAAGAGAAAGAATTATGTTCCAGAGACCATACTTATATTTATCCTCCAGATATAAAAAGCTAGATATTCACTGTTTTTTTTTTTTCATTATCATCAATATAATGCGTAGGTCCGGTGTGCCGGAAAAAATAATTAAAATTAAGAACAATCAATGATGAAAAAGGAAAATAAGAAAGATCAACACACTCGATGCCATAAAGAGCAATGACAAAGAAGAGTTAATTTTTACAACACGCTTCATGAGACTTACGACTGCATAAATAAAAATGATTGTATACCTTTAAATTACATGAATCTGATGCTAGTCGAGCAGCAGCATAAACTGGAACGGTATTTGTTTCCCTTACTTGAGTAAAGTTAGCATTAGTACATCTAAGAGGATGCGTTTCCCTACGTAACAAATCTTAGATGTACAAATGCTAACAACAATTTATTCTGTGTAACATATATACTTGAGCATGAATAGATGCAAAACATTAATCAGTATAAAAAAAAATCCAATAAAATTGATATTCGTTTTTGGTCTAATAACCCGGATTATGTAATATATATAACCCATATTTTGTCCATTTTTATGTTCTCGAATTTCCACATCTTCATTAGCAATGCTTTTGAGTTATCTGATCCGGTCTGAGATCGATGAATGGTGTGTAAACTATTCCTGCGGCGTGTAAACCATTGAGAGTTAATAAAGAACCAACAAAACGATCAATAACCCATGAAATCCAATCTTACAAAATGAAACACATACATAATCTCATGAACATGTATATACAATCAAATTAAATGATGGTTCAATGTAACACCAACCAAACATACCAAAAGGCATTCAATTAAATCTTGAATCATTAAAAAACCCATCAGTAATTTGATTGGTTTACAAACCTTGTTCAGAGTTCACGGATCTCCATTGTTATTTGATTTTCCTTCACCACTCGTTGTTGTTATTTGTTATATTTCCAGAACTTGGTAACCACGAAATTGTATAGAATGTTTTTAACTGAATAGGTTCCTTTTCTTTTCTTCACTTAATTTGGCAAAAGTTAAACCACTAAAAAGTAATTAGCAATTTATCGTATTCGTATTGCAGACTCATCAAAAAAACTATCTGAACATAAGATATTAACTGCTTGATTCTTAAAAACAATTAAAAAAAAAAGAAATATAGTGCTTGATACTCTGTCTGAATGTGGAAAACCATGAGTTTGGGCAGCTTATATACATATCTCTCGAACCTAAACTCCACGAAACTGCCTTTTTATTAACTGCCAATGATAGAATTGCATACTTCTCCATTAATTTCCAATGAAAGAATCCCATAAAACCTTATTTTCGTTGATTTTTCCTTTGATATGAGATTTTTCCCATGAAAAAATCTCGTAAATACTTATGTATGGTAATTTTTCTTCATATAGGGAAGCAATAGAATTTTTTCCACAAAATTCCATGCACAAAATCAAAATATTTGGAAATCCTAATTATATTTGACCAAGAATCTGCGCAAATCTAGAAGCCAATATCTACGTGTTTTTTTTCCACAAAAGTACATGCACCAAAGCACAATATTTAGAAATTCTGGTCATATTTGGCTAAGAATCTGCGCAAATCTAGCAACCAATCTCTAAAAATTTCACAATATTTGGAAATTCCGAAATTTATTAATTGAAATTTCCGTTTTTCTTTTTTTTAATTAATCTCTAACGCTTTTCTATAGTAAATAATTAGATTTTCGAGATTTGTTTTTTTAATTCTACGACCCTAAAATATCCTGACCCTCCGTTATTGATTCATTTTTACGATTCGGATTTTATTAATATTATGTAAACTTGGTGTAAGAATTTTTAACAAATCTCAGCCAACCAGAATCAAGGGTTTCGTCTACCCACCACAAAAAAAGAAGGTGGACGCAACCACTAAATTTGGAGCATCGGATCGAATCCACGTAATTAGAAATTGACGGCCACGAAATATAAGGGGGCTAACTTTGATTTTGGCCAATCAGGAGCAACGGTTTTGTTCACCAGCCAATGGGAGAGGAGGTTACCGCAACTCTCGACGTGGTGTGAGAGATGTGGTTGGGTTTTTAGGTTATTGATTGGTATATATAAATAAAATATGTATATACGTGTCCGCGTCCTAGTTTTTTAAGAATTTTGTAGTGTCCGCGTCCGCGTCATGTCCGCGTCTACGTCTGTGCAACCCAGTCTGTAGCCCCTCTCTAGAGAGAGAAACGCATGAAACCAGATCTCTCTTCTGATCATCTTGAAGTTTAGGTATGTACATATGATTTGATTTTTGTTTACATCTTGAGGTGTGGTTCCTTTTTTATTTTCCTTTTCTTCTTTCCCCCATTTATATTTGTATACTTTTGTTATTTAATTTCCATATAATAGTTTGTGTACATGCATGATCCAGCACTGCATAATTTAACTTCCTTAAAAAAAAAATTGATTCTTACATTTAGGGTTTCCAATTGTTTTTTTTTTTTTTTTTTGATTGGTAAAGAATGTTATGTTAATGTTAGTTTGTTAGTGTTTGAGCGGAAAAAACCTCTTGTTTGATTCAATTTACAGATTTAGGGTTTCCAATTGTTGTTCGATAATCTTTTTGTTTCACTTTATTTACATACTTTTATTGCTTGATTTCGTGCTAATAGTTATATACATGCATAATTCAGTATTGGTTGATGTTGATCTAATTTTGATTTTTTTTAGAGGTAGAGCAAAACGGTGAATATAAATTCTCTTTCACTCGGGGCTAGGATTTTCGATTCAATAGATTATCTCTAGTATCTAAGATTAGTACTATCAAATTCATTGGTTACTGTTGGGATATTGAAGAGTTTATGGGAGATTTATCATTGATAGGTTGCGGATAGAATCAGCAGTGCTTAAGTATTGCTAAATTATAGTAGCTCAAGCACCCTGTAAGACTTAGAAAAAAATAGAAGAGAAGCTGTACTTTTTAGAACTAGTTTTTAGTGCTTAGATTGGTACTCAAAACGATTACAGGAAGGTGGCTTTTATAGCCTTACAACTGACCTCTTCTAGGGTCTTCTAACTTAGTATGAAAACAAGAAACTATAGATATTTGACCGTAGAATGTCTGGTAAGCTACAATAATTGTTTGGGGACCAAACTTCTTGAGTTCGCACTGGCTAGATACTTCTAGAATTAGTTGCCTAATTTTACATTGTAGAAAATGGAAACTTCTTAGAAAATGCATTATTCTTAACACTCCTCCTTAATGCATTTTTTGCCAACTCCGAGTAAACTTCTCATGTACTCGAATTTTGGTCTTGGTAACCCCTTTGTGAATATGTCTGCCATTTGTTCCTCAGTATTGCAGTAGATAACTTCTATTTGTTTGTCTTCAGTTACTTCACGAATGAAATGATGTTTGATAGGTATGTGTTTCGTGCGATTGTGAAAAACTGGATTCTTCTTCATTGCTATCGCAGACTTGTTGTCACAAAATATTTGAGTCTCTTGATTTTGCTTCTCACACATATCTCCAAATACTCTTTGTAGCCATGTTGCTTCGCGTGCTGATTCTGCTGCTGAAATATACTCAACTTGTATAGATGATAGTGCTACCGTTTCTTGCTTCTTGGAAGTCCAAGAAAATATCCCAGAACCAATTGAGAATGCATAGCCTGATGTGCTTTTCATGTCATTGACTGAACCAGCCCAGTCACTATCTGTGTACCCAATTAATTTGGTTTCTGTAGTTGGCTTGTACCATATGCCATAGTCTTTTGCTCCTTGCAAATACCTTAGTATCCTTTTTGTTGCTCCAAAATGTATCTGTGTTGGGTTTTGCATGAACCTTGACAGTAAACTTGTTGAATACATGATATTCGGTCTTGTTGCCGTAAGGTATAAAAGACTTCCAATAAGACTTCTATAGACTGATACGTCTGCTTTTGTTGAACCATCTTCCTTTCTTAATTTCTCATTAGGTACTAATGGTGTAGCTACAGTCTTGCATCCAACCATCTTGAACCTTTTTAGTAGGTTTTCAATGTATTTCTTCTGAAATATAAAAATGCCTTCTTCTTCTTGACTTATTTCGATCCCAAGAAAATAATGCATTAAACCAAGGTAGCTCATCTCAAATGTATTCATCATATCTGCCTTGAACTCTTGAAGTAGAGACTCGTTGTTTCCTGTGTAGATAACATCATATACATACATCAAAACAATAATAGAACCTGCATCTGTACTCTTGATGTATATAGTTGGTTCATTTGGACTCATCCTGAATCCAGAATCAGTGAAGTATTTGTCAATGCGGCTGTACCACGCTCGTGGTGCTTGTTTAAGACAGTATAGAGCTTTCTTTAACTTTAGAACTTTTTCTTCTTCTCCTGACTTGACGAAACCTTGTGGTTGCTCAATATATATTTCTTCCTCTAACTCGCCATTTAGATAGGCTGATTTAACATCTAATTGATGAATTTTCTACTTCTTTTGAGCTGCAAGTTCCACAAGTGCTCGTATTGTGTTAAGTCGATCTACTGGTGAGAACGCTTCATTGTAATCTATTCCTGTATGTTTTGAGAATCCTTTAGCAACGATCCTCGCCTTGTATTTTTGAATCGACCCATCTGGATTAGTTTTGATCTTGTTGACCCATTTTACTCCAATTACTTCTTTGTCTTGTGGAAGTTCTACAATCTCCCACGTTTGATTTTTTTCGATTGTTTTGATATCCTCTTCCATAGCATTCACCCATATATCTTGCTTAGCAGCTGCCTCAAAGCTCTCAGGTTCAACAGCTGCAAAGTTGAAAGTTTCATATAGATCACGCAATGATCTAACCTTTCTCGGTGTTGATTCTGGAGAGGATTCTAGTTGTTGTGGAGTTAATGAAGCTGGAGATTGTTGCGGAGTTACTGATAGAATTGGTGATGGTGGTGGTGAATCTACAGCTGTTGTAGTTTGGTTGCCGGTACCATCATCTTTTTTTCCTGACTCAGGTATCATCACAGGTCTTATTGCAATACTATTTGTTTCCCAATTCCATGATGAATTCTCGTCGAATTCAACATCTCTGCTAATTATGATCTTCTTTGTTTGAATATTATATACCCGGTACCCTTTGGATTGAGAACTGTATCCCATGAAGATACCTTTCTCAGATTTTTCTTCAAGCTTATGCCTTTTTTGTGTGGGGATATGTACATAGAATATACACCCAAATACTTTGAGATGATTTTCTGATGGTTTCATGTTGTTCTAGGCTTCAATTGGAGTTTTGTCTCTAACTGCTTTTGTTGGACATCTGTTGAGCAAATATACTGCCGTGTAAACAGCTTCTGCCCAAAATTTCTTTGGCATACCCTTATCGCAGAGCATATACCTAGCCATCACTATGACAGTTCTATTTTTCCTCTCCGATACACTATTTTGTTCCGGAGCATAGCCTACTGTTAGCTGGTGTTGTACTCCTTCATCTTCACAAAACTTGTTAAAATCTTAGAAGTATACTCTGTACCCCTATCACTTCTTAATACTTTAAGATAGTGACTACTTTGTTTCTCCACCAAATTTTTGAACTTTTTGAAGATTGTAAATACTTCTGACCTCTCGCGCAGAAAATAAACCCAAGTCATTCTTGTAAAATCATCAATGAAAAGAATGAAGTACTTGGATTGATCGAGTGATGGTGTTCTCATTGGACCACAAACATCTGTGTGCACAAGTTCTAATGGTGCATTTGCTCTTTGATCTTGTCCATATGGGAATGATAGACGATGTTGCTTCCCAAGTTGGCAGCCTTCGCACACGCCGGTAAATTCTTGTATACAAGGCATGTCTTTCATCATATTTTTCTTCTGAAGTATCTTGAGAGCATGAAAATTGAAGTGACCGAATCTACGATGCCACAACCATGAGTCTTCAACTTCTACTCTCAAGGATGTATTGTTAACGCAACTCCAATGAATCGGAAAATTTCTGTTTACCATTTTGACTGTAGCAATGATCTGATTCTTTTTCCTTTTATCGTATATGAAGCATAAGCCATCGATGAAGTACATAGAGTACCTATTTTCCACCATTTGGCCAACACTCAGTAGATTGGCTTTTAGACTAGGAACAAGAAAAACATCTTTCATAAATTTTATACGCGCTTAGTTTGGACATCAATAGTACCTTTTCCTTTTGTTTCAATTAGTGCGCCATTTCCCAATCTGATTTGAGATTTTTTGGATGTATCGATGTCGCAGAAAATGCTCTCGTCTCCGGTCATATGATTGGTGCAACCGCTGCCGATGTACCATGCTTCATTTGTCTTTGCTGGTGAAGTTTGACGAGCATAGAACAACTGAGCTGACTCCTTTTCTTCTTCAATCGGAAATATTTTTCAATATGGCTGAATCGTTTGAAATTGTTACATTGTGGCTTTCCTTTAAATCGACAATCTTCTTCTCGATGATTTGTTCTTTTACAAATATTACAAGGTGGATGCGTCTTCTTTTCTGCATCTTTTTTTTCCCAATTATTATTATTGGGTTTATCTCTTCCAGCGTTTCTGCCATCATCTTTAGATTTTTGAGACTTGCTAAAATTGAGTTTCGACTGAAATGCGCTTTCGATTGGGGATTCATGTCGCCTGCTCAATCTTTGCTCGTATTCTTCTAGAGAACCCATAAGTTCTGTCACCGAAAGAGTCGTAATATCTTTCGACTCTTCAATGGCAGTAACAATAGGGTCATATTTATCGGTAAGACTTATGAGAATTTTTTCGACTATCTTTTTTTATCAGTGATAGCTTCTCCATAAGTACTCATTTGATTGACGATGTCTTTTACTCTTGAATTGAAATTCTTGGCAGTCTCTGAATCATTCATCTTGATGTTTTCAAAAATATCTTCTAAAGGTTTGCAATTTAATGGTGTGAACCTTCTCGTTCCCTTGAAACTCCCCTTTCAATGTAATCCATGCATCTTTGGTTGTTGTAGCTTTCATAATTCGTGGGAAAAGAGTATCATCAACTGCTGACTAAATAGTATACAAGGCTTTAGCATCTTTCTGTTGCTTTTCTTTTTGTTTAGTTTGTTGTTCCTCGGTTAAATTTTCTGTAGTTGTTGTCGTGAAACCAGTATCAACTATTTCCCATAGATCTTGATACACGAAGTACGTCTTCATTTTTATAGACCAATAATCATAGTTTTCACCTGAGAAAATTGGTACTGCAATGGATGATTGACTACTGCTAGCCATTATTGTAAGCGGAAGTGAAACGCCGATTAGATCGAACCGGCTCTGATACCACTATTGGGATATTGAAGAGTTTATGGGAGCTTTATCATTGATAGGCTGTGGATAGAATCAGTAGTGCTTAAGTATTGTTAAATTAGAGTAGCTCAAGCACCCTGTAGGACTTAAAAAAAAATAGAAGAGAAGCTGTACTTTTTAGAACTAGTTTTTAGTGCTTAGATTGATACTCAAAACGATTACAGGAAGGTGGATTTTATAGCCTTACAACTGACCTCTTCTAGGGTCTTCTAACTTAGCATGAAAACAAGAAACTATAGATATTTGACCTTAGAATGTTTGGTAAGCTACGGTAATTTTTTGGGACCAAACTTCTTGAGTTCACACTGTCTAGATACTTCTAGAATTAGTTGACTGATTTTACATTGTAGAAAAAGGAAACTTCTTAGAAAATGCATTATTCTTAACAGTTACTTTATGAGTTTGTCGTCAGAAATATTGTTGTCTATGTTTGCGGTAATGACTTAAGTTTCGAAGATTTTTGAATCACAATTTCTTTGAAGTGATTAAACTTGGAAAGAACTTAATGCTAATTTTCAACCTGAATTCAAATCTCTTTGTAGGAATATAAATTGTATAAGACTGAGATTTAAGAGCATGCATTATGAGTACTCTCAATAACATTAAACAAGATGTATTTTCTTAATCTTTTAGATTCAATGGTAATAATTTCTAATCTCTTGCTTTTTTTTTTTTTTTTTCTGTTCCAGGTAGGTTACTTGTTACAACCATGTCTTGTTTTCCAAAACATTGTGAGATGACTGAGGACAGGAGCGGAGCCATGCTTGTACTAGGGGGACAGTTGTCCTCTAATTTTCAAGCTTGAATGAGATGAGTCTGAATTCAAATCTCCTATGGATCTTTACAATATAATCTTTTCTAATCTCTTGTTTTTTGTGAGATGAAACAGAAATGTTCTTTGAGTTGTCCTCCCTAGTTTTTTGGAAACAGAAATTTGATAGAGATAATTTGATCTAGTAGAATATTTGTCCCCCCTAATTTTTCGATAGATAAGAGAAAATGTAGGTCGTCTCTTTCCATGCCAATACCCTGTTGTATTTTCCTTCCTGTTCCTATCCTATACTACAGATTATGAAAGTTATAAAGGCAGAAGATTGATGATGAAGTTAGGGTTTCTGATATGGGTTTTTTATTTTCTCGCAATTACAATTGAGTAAGTAGTGGTTGGTCTGAAAGTAATGGTTTTTTAGACTTCTAGCAGTAGGCATTAAGATTCAAGATTCTAATCTGTTGAAGAACATGTGAAAAATGATTTTTGTTAGGAAAGACCAGAGGGAATAAAGGGAAAGGTGTTCCTAGTTTCAAGGTAAAGAAAAACCGGTAACGGATCAGTCCAATATGAAGAAAATATTTTGCGGCCTTCGGCCGCAATTCAGTGAGATGGTATCCTTCTTCAATGTTAGTAGTATATTTGTCCCCCCAACCTAAACTTTCTGGCTCCGCCCCAAACTGAGGAGGATAAGGAGAATGACGGTATGCTTCGTCAAGCAGACCTCGCCCGCAGTCTAAGACTGCTGACGGCGGGAAGTTTCAGTCTCCTGTTGGAGAGTTCACCGAAAAGAGCGAAGCCCTTCTCATGCAGAAATCATTGTACCCCCCTAAGCATGAAAACCACTGGGTTGCACAGTTACCTAAGGTCCTACTCCTGTGTTCGAATGGAGAACGTATTACGGATACCCTTGAGGCCGCCTGTGGGAGTGGGTTCATATTCACAGCCCCCGATATCCATGTACATTTCAAGGATACTAGTGTTGCACTATGTTTCTATTTCAGGAGTGAAACTGTTTTCGGTTTTGCGGATCCTGATAGCTACGATCCTGATAAGGAACTGAAGATACCTGGCTTGCAATTCCACTTGCGTGACCCCGTGATGGTGGGGACAGTGGAGACAAAGGATATCATGTTCGCTCTGGTGAGGTATTTGGAGGACCCTGTCAAAGAGTTGGACAAGTTTGTGAAGATTGTCGAACGGGCTCAGTGGGATTCCCATTGTATGTTACCTGAGTTTCAGGTGCTGGGTAATTGCACATTTGAAGGAGTTCTTTCGTGGTCATCAGAAAAGTTTGCCCTGACTTATTGCTCCCTAGTTATGCTTACCCAACTGCCTTGCACTGTGTTCCCACTAACGGATATTGAGATTGTTGATCTGAGTGTTAATGTGGGAATTGATATGATAGTGGTGTTCAAAGACTTTGAACGTAAGGTGCTTCAAATCAACTCAATCGACATGAGAAAGCTCAACTTCATAAAAGGTTGTCTGGACAAGGGGAGAGTGAAGTACTATTGTCGTGACTATCTTAACGGTCCTAAAGTAGACTGGAATTCCAAATTGAAAGAAATCTTAAAAGACCCGAAGAAGTTTGTTGAATCTGGTGGATGGGAATCCTTGAATCTTGAGGACCCGAAGACTTTGTCATACTATGAGATTGCAGGTGAACCCAAATTTGTTTGGCCTGGTGCCTATGCATGATAAGAAGGTGAATCAGAGGAGCAATGGGTCAGATAGCGAAGAAGAGTAAAGCAGGAAAAAGGTTTAGTGTAGACATTGCAGCCACACAAATTTACATTTGTTGATTCTAGTTTCTTTTGTTTTTGCTTCTAGTTTCTTTAGTGCTTTGGCTTCTGTTTATTGTTGCTTCTAGTAGTTTCTTTAGTCGTGAATACTTTGCTCGTGTGTGGTATGTCCTTCTTGAATGTTTATTTTAAAGCACGGGGTTAAGCTCATTATCCCAGAGAATTGCAGTTTACTGTCCAATAAAGATTTGTAATTCACTGTTAATTGACCGTTAAAGATTTGTAATTCACATGCTAAGAGAGAGAACTAGTTAACAAATAGACCGCACTTTCTTTTGAACTGACTAAGATCAAATTTCAAAAGTTATAGATCAGGATTTTGTTTGATTACCCATTTTTGAAAATCTCCATTGGGTCAAGATGAGAAAGATACCACAAATCCAAGTTGTTGCGCATGACTGTCAAAAGGTGATTGTGTGCTTCATTAGGAATTTGAAATTTTGGATTCAAAGTTGCATCCGCTTTCAAAAGACTAATACTGGAACCTCTTGGAGAGGAAGTTGGATGTATCTCCTGGTTGTTAAGATCCTAAGTCAAGATCATTTTGGTATGTTCTGTGAGTACATTTTGTCTCCTCTCAAAATTTTATCTCCAATTTGGCTTGGCTCAGTTGAAATCTTAGTATGCACAAAGAAAAGTAAATGGAAAATGAAGCTCTGATACTTTATTGATTAAAAATCAAAGACACTACAGAAGGAGTAATGTCTGATGGTGTTTCGGAAGTGAAACATATGATTTTAACAAATGCTGAAGGTTCACAAGAAAAAAAGGTAGAAGTCTTACTTTGAAAAGCAAAATATGGGACATAATACCCTTTGGTATTTGGTGGGCAGTATCGGTTGAGAGAAATGTAAGAGTATTGAATGGAAACTACAGTTCAGTGGAGAATTTGAAAGACAGTGTGAAGTCTTTCATCTACAATTGGTGTGTGGGAACAAACATTTTTGAAGTAATTACTTTAAGCATGGCCTTACATAACTGGGAGGCTGTAATCCATTAATTAGATAGTTTTGATCTTTTTGTCATGGCTGTTACTGCTGTTTAAGTTGTATTTTTTTTTGCCAGCTTCATCACTTCCTGAGTGATGAAATGGTCTTTCAATAAAATCTGTCCTTTTTGAGTCAAAAATAAAATAAAATATAAAAGTGTTAATCAATTTTCACGGTACCAAAAATGTGGGTCCCCTTTGGTTGTATAAGCCCAACTTTAAACCGAGAACATATCAGCATCGATGATACTTTCATGACATAAAATGTTCATGAACGGTTGACATTAAGTGTCACCGAAATGCTATCGTTTAGTAGAAGATTTCTGAAGTCAAGTTAATCTTCCATGATACAAAATGACAAAATTTGGATATTGTAGATACCCCAAATTTGACAGAATGACGAAATTGGAGTTCGTTAGAGAAATGGACTATGTGTCAAAGAAAATAGAGAATGCGCCAAGAGCTAAATGAACATGCGCAAAAGGGAGCAAGGCGTGCGTTATAGAGCATGCACTGACTGAACTGGTGAGTGCGCCTGAAGCTGGTGAGCGCGTCCGATGGAGAGTGCGCCTGGAGTTGGAGGGACACGCGCCATGGTTGGAGGATGTGCCTTGTAAGACCCTAGTTAGCAATTCGAGATTCGGCAAACGTACGAGTATTATACGGTTTTGTAAAACCCAATTTCGGTCCAAAATTCGGTCAACGGGACGTGATTCCTCAGTAATTCGGAACGGCATACGTACGTGTATAATTCGATTTATAAATGTGAGTTCGGCTCTGAAAATTCTAATAAATAATTAGTATTTATAAGGACATAGGCTAATTTTTATGCATATTTGTGAGTTATTTAAAGAAAAAATAAACTTAATATGATGATATTAATAATATATACAACATTAGTCATCCAAGAAGACGTGGTATAGTGGTTTAGATGCTTGGTTAATGGGTTTGAGATCTCTCTCACCTTCACATTTCAAATATCTTCAGTCATTTTTGTTTCATGAAAGTTACAAAAATGTCTGATATTGAGTTGTGTATGCCCAGGAGGAAGTAAAGCCCAAAAAATGGGGCCTTTGGAAACTTAAAAACTAAAGAATTTCTGGCGAATTAAGCAGACGTATTAATCGGGATACGTAAAGTTCGTGAACGATTCGCGAATAATTCGGAAATGCTATATAATATGCGTCTAGGGTTCCGAGTTGAAAATGTACGCTAATAAGACGGTAAAATTCGTGATACGGAAACTTACTAACTATGGTAAGGATCAGTAAGCACGTCAATGGCATTAGACCAGTCAAGAGACGATTAACCGATAATGACCCGATTAATTAAATATGAACAATAATCTAATAATATTTTGGAAATGAAATTAGTACTACTGGATATATCTCAAAAAGTTACGTGAAATGGACTACTCGAATGCGTCATTCGGACACAGGACGAAGAAGTTACGGCATTTTGAAGTTATCATGCAAATCTTGACTTTAGTCAATACAGTTTGACCTAGGGTTTGACCCTGTAGATGGGCTATTGGTTAGTCTGAGTTGCAATTAGAATAAATGGGCTTTGGTTATGTTAGTCATTTTTGGCCCATAATCTATTTCCCTATAAGACAAAGATCATTGGTACAAAACAAAGCTAGGATAAGTTAGCCTGTGTTAGTGGTGGTCAGGATTTTTCCAGACAAAGATAACTCAAGGGATGTGGTTCTCCTGACCACCCCCTACAACTCGCACGCGTGGCTTTAATTCCAATATTATGAATGAAAAATGAATACTCAAGTCAATATATGGATTTTCAAAAATTATAACGGGGAGGTTCGAACTCATGACCTATTGTGTCATAACAGTGACCTCTAACCAGTATTCCACCTTGGTTGGAATTAATAGAAAAGATGAATCAACGGTGGTGGTTTGTTCAACTTAAATATCATAATTGCTTTATTAATTAGTGTTTCACTAATTGCACATAATAAATAATCTATTCATTATAAAGTGTTTTATTAATATGTGTTTCACTAATTTCTCGTAATAAATGACTAATCATTTTTTAATTATAAATATTTTCTTAATTAATTATAATATGTATTTTTATTAATAAATAATTTTGATAAATAATATTAATAGACATTTTTGGCGACAATGAGTAGTAGAAAAGGTGGAGGCCGAAAGATTGGTGGTGGTTAAGGGCGGCGCCAAGCACAATTATATTTATTTTTGTTCTTTTATCATAAAATGGGATATGAAGTCCATTTTTCACATGTATCCAACTTGCCAAGAGTTTTTTCTCCCTCTTTCCTCAAAATCCTGGCTTCGCCCCTGGTTTGTGGTGGAAGAAGTAGTGACGGTGAGTGTTGGTGAGTAGTGATTGACAATATTAATTTTATGTTGTCGTTACAACATCGATAACATCGTAGTGTGGAAGATGTGGTTAGTTGTTTTTAACACTTTTGATAAAGGAAGTTACCATATATTTCCAGGATGATATCATACAAGATAATATTTTCATGATCGTAGTTGGATCACCCAAATGGTACCCCTGCTATCTTTGGTACTATGTTGTATAAATCATGATTTTTTAATGTTAAAATAAAATTGAATGTAATATAAAAAAGAATATATACAAGGAAAAAAAATAATGAAACCAATCAATTGACGACATTTTTTTCAATCTAAACCTCATACATGGCATTTGTGATTGAAAATTAGAATTGCGTCCAACAACCTACCTGGGGTGGGCGGCAGTGATGGTGGCAGTGGTGGAGTCAAAAATTGACATTGAGGAGGCCTACTTTTAAAAAAATGTAAACTTTGGTGGACTAAACCATAAATATATATTGACAAAGTATTATTTATAAAATAAACTAAAAAATTCATGTAGTTATTAAAAATTTAAGGGGTTAGAGCCAGGTTAGTCAACCCTTGGCTCTGCCACGAGGTGGTGGTTGATCAAAAAAATTGATTCATATGGTTTTATGGTGGTGGCGGGTATTGGTGAACAAAAACATATTATGCTAATTTTGTAATGCCACAAAATATGTAACGTTATATTATAAAGTATAAAACGTGGTTGATCATTCTAATGTTAAAATAAACTCGATAAAACACATGTCCATTTTAAAAAATTGGTGCAATCAATTTCCATGTTATGTAATAACTAAACGAACAACACGAATCCAGATCAGAACATATGAAATTATTTATTATCGATTTGTCTATGTAAAGAGTGGTCAGGATTTGTCCTTGGCAAAGATAAATTTATCGCTGGGGTTTGTTTAACTTAACCATTTTTAAATACTTTATTAATAAGTGTCTTATTGATTGTTCATAATGATTAATTAAATTTCTATTATAAATGTCCCTTTAATAATCTAACATAAATACATAATTTTATTAATAAATAATTGTATTAAAATCTATATTAATTCTAACGGTGGTAGTGGAAGTAGGGTTAGTATAAACGGTGGCGGGTGTTTGTGAATGGTGGAGGCGGTAACATTACTATTGGTGGAGGAAATAGTGGTAGTAGATGGTTTTTATGGTGGTGGGTGTTGGTAATAGCAGTGGATAATAATAGTTTTTTCTTTTTAGTGAGTTTTATTGACCGAGAAAAAAAAAACTTCACAAAACATGCAACATTGTATTGTGAAAGATGTAATTGGTTGTTTTTAGCACCATTGATAAGGACAAAAATCAAATATTTTGAGGATGATACCGGAACGTATAAGACAATATGATCATGATTGTTGGATCACCGAAACGGAATCCGTATTATATAAAGGCAATTGGTATGCCCGCGTAAGAGAACATTATCGCTCTCTCAAGTACTATTACATTTTTTTTCCTGAAAGACCATCAATGTCGAGTTGTTTCGTGACAATTACCTACAAAGACAACAATTGTTTGAAAATATTTGTTTGTTCATCAAAATCATCATAAAAAACTCTAAATCATAAATCTAAATTTCGTCTCCGATTTTTATAGAATATTTTTTATATTTTACATTCTCAAATCATGCGACCTCTTGATTACAAATCAACAATATCAAATTACGGATCAATATGTATAGGTTTCATTCACTGGGTTAGAAGGTAGAGTAGATACATATGGATAGATCACACAAAGCAGAACATGACTGAGAATACTTCAATAATTTGGTCAAGAAATAAGGTCAAAATTTTAAATTTGTCTTTCTATAAGACTAATTAGATCGAAGCCGACTAAAATATGGACTAATAATAATTTCCGTGTAAGACAATTTCAAAACATAGTTTGGCTAACTCTGCCTATGTAAAGAGTGGTCAAGATTTGTCCTTCCTCAATTGCTATGTTATGTGAGAAGAAGGTGATATCTAAGATTAAGGTACAATTCAAATCCATTAGATTCATACCATTTACAACTGGACGCCTTGAAAAAAATTGACGTGTTGTTATTATTATTACAGGTAAGGGATACATTGACCACACTTGCGCAAATAGCTCACTTCGCAAATGATTGGTGTTGAATGTACTGTCTAGAATGCAACGATAAATTTGAGGAAACAAGGCACCAGAAGCAGTGTTTGGAGTATTTAGGATATAGTAACTTAGACCCGATGAACTACTTATGTTTTTTTTTTTTTTAGTTTTTCCACAATTTATTTATTTAAGAAAAATGAACATTGCAAATACATAATATCAACAAAAATTAGATAGATTGCATTTGATAATAATGGCTACCGGTGGTCCGGAAACGGCAAAAGAAAGGAATTGTTGTAGAAGAATTATTGGGATATACGATGGATTACTTGATAAGAATGAAAGAGGTATAACTATTTCGATTCTGAAATCAAGTTCACAGTAGAAGATGACATCAAGTTTTAAGTTAGTAACAAACATAATATGGCTAACTAAAATGTTAAAAACAAAAAGGATATATAAACTTAGAAAGTCGTGAGACTTGAAGAAACCAATTTTGAAAACTACAATCTTAGAAAGCAACGATCCACAATACCATAATTGTTTTTATAAATATTCAATGTAAAAAATGTCAAATTTTGGTAAAGGATCTATTAACAACCTATATTTTTGAAATAGGATCAGTGAGTACAATATGTGTTCAAGATTCTTTATGAGGTAATGTATCACCAGATTGTATTCCAAGTGAAGGTAGGAACGTATGGAAGTGAAAAAATGTCCAAGACTTTTGAAGTTACCAAAGCCTTCGTCAAGACGAACTGTTGGGCACAATACTTTGTTGAAGATTTGATGGCAGAGATTTGCATATATACAATTCCTTCGAAAAGGTAATTGGTACACATTTTAAACATTGTCATCTGATGGGTATTGAAAAATTAAAGGAAAATCATGTCACATTGGAGAGTTTGTACCATCCGTTCGATGCAAAAAAAACATTATTCTCTGCCTATTTGGAGGATCGACAACATGACCATGATAAATGAGTCAGCTAGACCGAAACAGGATCACGGGAAGACTTTTATGGACGATATTGATTAGTTGATTTCACTGAGATGAGCGTTGTTGACGACATATTTCCAAAAAATATTTAAACTTCCATGTTCATGTAGAGCATTATCTCATTACAAGCAATGAACCTAAATAAAAAATTGTCTGGAAGTTAAGATTATATTTCTTTCGTTTGAGCAAATCTCCGGCGGTAAAATATTAAAGCAAAAAAACAATAAAAAAAGAGAGAGTAAAATACAGACTATTTTTATGACAAACCCATATTAAATCATAAAGAGTTGATAAGTATTCGGGACACAAATTATACGATATATTAAAAATTATCCAACATCATGATCTGTGTCGTTACGGCACTGGTTAAGGGCTATTAAGAAGAAAAAGAAAAAGAAAAAGATGTATGTGGTTGGTATTGTTAGTAAGTTGATAATGAAGATGAATTAATTAATTATGATGGTGATAATTTGGAAAGCTACAACAAAACAGTTAAGGTAACATACTTAATCCCTTCTATTAGTTAATCAATGATTGGTTTTGTGTTGAATCTGTTAGGAAACAAGCATATCAAAGACACATCTGAATACTGTAAGAATATTTATATACATATAAAAATATCCTGTGGGGCCATGTAATAACTTTGGTTAATTAAGAATATTGCTAAATATTTCGGTTACCATTCTAGGGGATTAATTCCTATCAACTCTTCCTTGATGGATGGTAGAGATTGATTTTTAACTCTAAACCCTAGGAACCTTGGTCCTCCTTCTACCTATAAAAGGAACTCAATAGCCATTAGTATTGGTTCGAGAATTTTATTATTCATTACACAAAAGGTCAAGAAGTAGAAACCAAGATATTCCATTGTATTCTGCTCTACGGGTGTGCTTGCAGCCTTGAAGGATTTCTTGGATTCAATCAATGGCTTCATCAGGTATTTTACTTTAACACAACTATGCGTATTGTGATTATCATATTGTTCGAAGATCCAAACCGTTATATATATATATATATAAAGGAAATATTATATTTGGCATCTAGAGCCTGGTTTAGAACTCTATTATTTTCTATGATGTTGTATGCAATTGTTTTGTTTATATCAATCCATAGTATGTCTGTTTGATTACTAATAATCATATTTATGTACTATTTATAAATATGAATATTTTGACTTACTTGATTGATATTCGATTTTTTATTGATTGAGCAAATAAATCGTTCAGCTATTTCTTTAAAGTTTTAGATCCTGGCTCACCTATGATAGCTTGATATGTTTCTATATTTTTTGGACTTATAACATATAAGAAAGATTTGATGTGTTGTTTTATCCGATTGAAAATGATATGATCTCGTATGATTTTTTGCTTGATGTGATATAACATAATGATGTGATGAGTTTATGATTAAAAGTATGTTTTGTATGATTATTGGGTAAGTACTTAAAACTTTTTTTATGATGCTTGTAACGTATGCGGCTAGGTCAAACAAAGTTTGCGATGAAATTAATTAATTTTTTCTCATTCTGTAACGTATGGTCTCACTGTGATATGTTTATTAGATTTGTTGGGCTTGGCCCAAATAGGTTATGTGTATCTGTTTTCAAAGGTTGGACATAAGATGTTCGTCTGTCCATGAAGAGAAAACTTTAAATGTTTGTTTGACTTCCATTTCTGACTGTTGACTTTGACCGACTGTTTGACTGTTGTCGTTGACTGTTTGACTTCCGCTGCTGACTTTCACATGTTAACCGGTGAATTTTGAATGTTGACTTTAACTTTTGATTTTGGGTTTTAATATGATTAAATATTATACCATGTTTAGATAATCAAAATGTGTGAATTGTATGCTCTTTAGCTATCACCACAGTGATACTAAAGTATTATGTTATATTAATATATCATATTAATATGTCATTATAAGTCTATATTGTTTTGTGCAATCACATAAGAATAATTATCCCCCACAGGAGATGTTTGTTCACGTGTTTGTATATAAACATCAAGAAATTAACCATTTAGTCATACATATTAGAATGAAAAGTTACCCACATGTAACTCTAATTCACATGTTTGAATATATATTATGATTATGTATGTAACCACGAAAAGCATAATGGCCACAGATGTTTGTCTTTGATTGCTTATATATGTGTGAATGTTTATGTATGTAACCATGAAAGGCATAATGTCCACAGATGTTTGTCTTTGCTTGCTTATATATGTGTGAATGTTTTTATGACTTTGTGACATGATTGTTGCTTTATTAAGATTCTACCCACATGAGTTTCTTAATTTATATGCATGTGAGTTTGACTTTGTGTATCTTTGTCATGTTTAACAGCTTCTAGTTCTAAGTTTTTGCATTCGTATACTTCTTCTATCCCATTCTTCAATGGCACCAACTTCTCCCAATGGAAAGAGAATGTTGAGTTCACTTTGGGTGTGCAGGATATTGACCTTGCTCTCCAAATTGAAAAGCCAATTATAGATGATAAGAATTCCATTGAATATAAGGATCTCTTGAAAAAGTGGGAGAGAAGTGATAGGCTAAGCATATAGTTGATGTGAATGCACATTGATGCAAACATTAAAGAATTGCTTCCCAAACCTAAAAATGCTAAGGACTTTATGGAAATCGTAAAGGAACGCTTTAAGACAACGGATAAGTCTCTAGATGGGAAGTTGATGGCTGATCTGACCACCATGAAGTATACCGGTGTACAGTCAATGCACCAGCACGTGATAGAAATGAGTAGAATTGCTTCTAAGCTCACTGAGATGAAATTAACTGTGGATGAGAATTTTCTTATCCAATTCATTCTCAACTCGCTTCCGCCTCAGTATGCCCCTTTTCAAGTGCATTATAACACTATTAAGGAAAAGTGGACTGCAAATGAACTGGGAAACATGCTGGTTCAAGAGGAAGCTAGGATAAACCATCAAGGGCTTAATCAAGCACATTTCGTCAATCGAGGAGTGAATAATAAGCGCAAGCCTGCAAAGGGCAATAAGGGAGCACCACAGAATAATTCTGGTCAACCTGAAAAGAAGAAGGAAAATAAAGATGACAATAAGTGTCGTTTCTGTAAGAAACCTGGTCATTTTCAGAAAGATTGCACTAAGCGTCAAAAATGGTTCGAAAATAAAGGTATTCCATTGGGATTCGTAAGTTATTTTGAAACAAATTTGACTATTAAAGAATCTTCTTCATCATGGTGGTTTGATTCTGGTGCTAATGTTCATGTTTCTAATTCGATGTAGGGATACCTTTCAACCCAACTCACAAACCAGAATGAAAACTTCCTTTTTATGGGCAATGGAAATAAATCCCCAGTTAATGTTGTAGGCACCTATCGTCTTATTCTAGATCATGGATACTTTCTTGATTTGGAAAACATTCTTTATGTTCTAACTATTTTCCGCAATTAAATTTCAGTTTCTCAACTAGATAGACAAGGTTTTCAATTTCAAATTGCCAATGGATGTTTTAGGTTGTTTAAAGATTTAAAGTTAGGGTTATTTAACATTTGGTACCCAACAAATGTCCAACACCTAGCTTTGGTACCCAATATTTGAAATATTAGAGGTTGGTACCTTGACTAGCAGTTGACCGTCAAAGTCAAACTTTGACCTAACAATTATTAAATTTCAGTAATTTTAATTTAATTTAGAGAAAAAATAGTTTAACAATTATATACCTAACCCTCATCTCCTTCCTCGTTTTTTTTTTCCCTACGAAGCCTCCTTTGTTTTCCCTACGAAGTAACGATCTGTGTCTCTTCCGCTTTAGTATTAGGTAAAGGTACATATTTAACCGAATCCATTCGCAATCAAATGAAAATACTCGAGTCTTTGGGTCTGATTTGAGGTGAGATACATCCTTGGGACACCACTATCTTCTTTTTTATTTCACGACAGATCTGCAGTCGTGATTGATTGCTGATGATCATCATCTTGATGGTGGTTAATTGATTTGACAGGATTTCTAATTCAATTGAATTAATGAGTTTCTGAGGCTATTTAAAGATGTGGGTTGTGTGTGGAATTCAAAATAGCTTGACAGTGGTGTTGCTGCCATTAATGGGAGTGAGGAAGTGGTGCTCCAGTTTGCTATTGATGATGATGCTTCCCGAGTCTGTGGTGGAGATAAATATGTTGTTGTTGCTGTCGTTGGTGATAGGATTGAGATGGAGTTGGTAGTTGCTGGCATGATTGAAGATGGGGAACGAATAATGGGTTTTAGTTTCCATCCAATGATAATGAGACAGAGAAGGTGGAGCTGAGCTGCTGGATGCTTTCATAAAACGAGAAGAAAATATGGGAGAAATGTTCTTGCTTCCTTCGACGAGGAAGAATGAGTTGTGAAAGAAAATCCGTTTTATCGACTTGGAAGTGATGACGAGATGGCCAGATGGGTTATCAAAATTGTTGGTGTTGTTCGACTGATGGATAAGTTAAGGCTGTAGTGGCAGTGATGATGAAGTGATTAAAGCAGGGGATGCTGGTATTGATGATGTTTGACGAAATCTACGGTGGTGGTCGATGTAGTTATAGACAGAGTTAGTGGTGAGTTACAGAGTTAGGAGTGGACTCTATCACCGAGATCTGCAATGCAACTATTAACTTTCTATATGGAAGAATTTCTTTTTGATTTTAGGGTAAATTTGTAAACTCATATTTTATTTAAAATGACAATTAGCAAAAATAATTAAATATTAGTCAACCCGTTTAACTTGATAGTCAACGGCTAGTCAAGGTACCAACCGCTAATATTTTAAATATTGGGTACCAAAGCTAGGTATTGGTCATTTGCTGGGTACCAAACATTAAATAACCCTTAAATTTATTGGTTTTGGTTATCTTTCATATGGTCTTTACAAGTTAAATTTATCATTATCATCAATACCTGGAACCTATTTAACCCTGCATCATAATGATAGAACTGAACATGTTGAGGGTAATTCCTCATTCTTGTGGCATAAGAAGCTGGGACACATATCTCGTGAAAAGCTTCAAAGATTGGTAAAAGATGGGATTCTACAGAACCTTGATTTTACTGATTATAAGAGTTATGTGGATTGTATTAAAGGAAAGGTGACAAAACACACAAATAAAGGTGCCACAAGAAGTTCTGAACTCCTTGAAATAATACATACAGATATTTGTGGACCCTTCGACGTTCAGAATTTTGGAGGAGAAAAATATTTTATCACCTTTATTGATGATTTTTCACGTTATTGTTAACTTTACTTACTGCATGATAAATCTCAAGATGTGAATTTTGTGGAGCAATTTATTACCGAAGTTGAGAGACAATTAGAAAAGAAGGTGAAAATCATTAGATCTGATAGGGGTGGAGAGTATTATGGAAGGTATGACGAGACAGGAAAACATCCTGGACCTAATTTCGCTTTACTTCTTCAAAAGCTTGGAATTGTTGCTCAATACACAACGCCAGGTTCACCTTGGAATAATGGTGTAGCATAAAGGAGAAATCGTACTATAATGGAAATGGTTAGAAGCATGATTAGTCATGCGAGTTTACCCTTAAGTTTGTGGATGTATTCTCTTCGTTATGTTGTGTACATTTTAAATAGAGTTCCTAGAAAAGCAGTTCCAAAGACTCCTTTTGAACTGTGGAAAGGGTGGAAACCTAGTTTAAAACACCTGGAAGTTTGGGGTTGTTCAGCAGAAGCGAAAGTTTATAATCCCAAAGAAAATAAATTGGATATGAAAACTGTTAGCGGTTACTTTTTTGGTTTTCCTGAAAAATCCAAGGGGTATATTCTTTATTGTCCTAACCATAGTATGAGAATTGTTGAAACTGGAAATGAAAAATTCATTAAGGATGGTGAAGTTAATGTGAGTACACCAGTGCAAGAAAAATTTGTTCAATAAATCAGAGTAATAATCCCTCTACCTCATATTTCTACAGATATTGTGACTCCTTCGGTTGTAGAATCGATTGATGAGGGATAAACACAAATAACAGCACCGGAGCTTCATGATGCGACTATTTCCAATGAAGAAATTGTAGAACAACCACATGAACTAGCCTTAAGAAGATATATTAGAGAACGGAAAAGGGCTGTTCCTGATGATTATATGGTTTATCTACAAGAATCAGATTTTGATTTAGGGATTATGAAAGATCCAGTTTCTTATTCACACGCTATAAAGTGTAGTAATTCTAGTAAATGGATTAATTCTATGAAAGTCGAGAAAAAATCGATGGATGATAATGGAGTCTGGGAAAACGTTGAATTGCCTGAAGGACACAAAGCAATCGGGTGTAAATGGGTCTTTAAGACCAAACGCGATGTTAATGGAAATATTGAATGTTATAAAGCTAGACTTGTAGACAAAGGTTTCACTCAGAAAGATAGCATTGATTACAAAGAGACTTTTTCTCCCGTGTCAAAGAAAGACTCTCTCAGAATTATTCTATCATTAGTAGCTCAATATGACCTTGAGTTACATCAAATGGATGTGAAAACAACTTTTCTTAATGGTGAGATTGAAGAAGAAATTTACATGTGTCAACCTGAAGGTTTTTTCCTAGAAGGATAGGAATACATGGTCTGCAAACTTAAGAGATCAATTTATGAACTTAAGCAAGCCTCCAGGCAGTGGTATCTAAAATTCAACGAAACCATTCAAAATTTTGGTTTTCAAGAAAATGTTGTAGATCCATGCATATACCTCAAGATCAGTGGGAGGAAGTTCATATTTTTGGTATTGTATGTAGATGACATGCTACTTGCGAGTAGTGATCTTGGCCTTATGCATGAAACTAAGGAATATCTCTCGAAGAATTGTGAAATGAAAGATATGGGTGAGGCTTCTTATGTGATTTGGATAGAAATATCCCATGATAGATCACTTGAAACATTATCAATCTCACAGAAGGCATATATCGAAAGAATTCTAGAGAGGTTTGAGATGAGTGAATGTAAGCCAAGTATAGTTCCTGTTTGTAAAAGAAACAAGTTTGGACTCAATATTTGTCCTAAGAATGAACTGGAACATAGAAAAATGGATAAAATCCCTTATGATTCTGTGGTGGGAAGTTTAATGTATGCCCAAGTTTGCACACATCCAGATATCAACTATATAGTTGGTATGCTGGGAAGATACCTTGTGAATCCTGGAATGGAACAATGGAAAGCTGCAAAGAAAGTTTTGAGGTACCTGCAAGGAATGAAAGATCATCGTCTCACATTTACGAAGTTAGATCAATTTGAGTTGGTTGGCTATACAGATTCCGATTTCATGGGATGTAATGATACTCTAAAGAGCACTTTTGGATATCTTTTTCTATTAGTTGGAGGAGAAATATCATGGAAAATTGCAAAAGAGTCTATTCTCACTCGCTTAACGATGGAAGCTGAATTTGTAAAAATGTTATGAGGCTACAAATCACTGTTCATGGCTGCAGAATTTCATCTCAATGTTTGAAGACCTAAATTTTTCCTCCGCACCAGTGAAACTTTACAGTGATAATTCCGCAGCAGTATTCTTTTCAAATCATGCTAGATATACTAAGGGTTCAAGACACATGGATCTAAAGTACCTATGCGTGAAACAAGCTATTCAAATGAAAAAGTTGTTCATTGAACACATATGCATAAAACTTATGATTGCAGATGCATTTATGAAGGCGTTACCTCCCAAGACCTTTCTGGAACATGTTGGAAATATGGGTCTTGAGGGAGTAACAAATAATTAGTTTCACTTAGACTTTTGCTTATGTTTGAACACTTATTGAGATCTTATTATTGCTATCATTTTGAACTTATTTATGTATCCACTTTAGTATACTTTTATGTTATTGGATGAATGTTACAGAAATTGTTTTCTTTTGAAGAGATTAGTGGACCATTATGATATCCCCATTTAAGGCCTGATTAAGTAAGTTGCTTGTGTTGTGGTACATGGAAGGGAACATGTTGATAACATGACAATGTTCCATCGCCATGACTCGCATACGTGATTTGCTTTGTTAAGGTATTACGTTTAACCATTAAATTTTTTTAGCAATTATGCGCGCTTATGTTTTTCTATAATTAACCGTTAAATAAATTATCACATGGACCAGTGGGAGAATGTGAGAATATTTCTATACATATAGAAATATCATGTGGGTCCATGTAATAACTTTGGTTAATTAAGAATATTGCTAAATATTTCGGTTACCATTCTAGGGGATTAATTCCTATTAACTCTTCCTTGATGGACGGTCGAGATTGATTGCTAACTCTAAACCATAGGAACCTTGGTCCTCCTTCTACCTATAAAAGGAACTCAATATCCATTAGTATTGGTTCGAGAATTTTATTATTCATTACACAAAAGGTCAAGAAGGAGAAACCAAGATATTCCACTGTATTATGCTCTACGAGTGTGCTTGCAGACTCGAAGGATTTCTTGGGTTCAATCAATGGCTTCATCAGGTATTTTACATTAACACAACTATGCGTATTGTGATTATTATATTGTTCGAAGATCCAAAACGTTATATATATATATATAATAAATATTATAAAGACTTGATTCAAAACTTTTTCCTAAAACCAGAAGATCCATCTACTTTGATTATACATATGAAACAAAAGAATATGGTTGAATAACTTACCTTTGAGAAGACCCAAAGATTCCAACCTTGACTTCTTGCTCCTGTGTTTTCTTCACCAAAACTTCAAACAAGAATAGTATACTAATAATGGAAAATACTTTTAGTGCTTGGGTTTTCTTATACCTAAAAGTATTAACAGTTTTATCAGAAGGAAGAGAAGATATTTTCAATGCTAGTGTGGGCGCAACAAGAAAATAGCCTACTATATCTATATATAGTAGTTTTCATTCCACTCTCCCACTAAGATAAAACGGTTAGGTCTTTTAGGGTTTAACATTAATTAGCTTAATAATCGGTCAAAACCAATACCACGTCTCACGTAATCAGTTTTTCCAACTATTAACCACAAATCACTCCACTATAGATTTGTGATTGAACCCTCTAATTCATGTTATATTTATTAATAAATCCTTTAGCCTTGTTACAGTCACATAACAATCCCTTCATTGTACCTGGAATCCATAAATAATCCATGGCATAGCAACTCTTGTTTGTCAGTGTTATTATGATTATTTATGTCTTATATCCTCGACTATTACGTGTGCTAGAAAACCATTATTAATCTAATAATCGCTCAAACAATTTGAGTCATCACTGGCCAGTTTAGAATAATAACTATTGCACTGTAATACGAGGGGATGTCATAATTCATGGACTTCATATTGGATCACGTAATCCTACTATGTCATCATAACTATCCATCTCGTTCAGAATATTGGATCACTTATAATGTTTACGACCTCACTGCTTAACGAGACAAGATGGAGATGATGAACATGTAAGGTATACATCAATTCTTAGAATTAAGAACTTTATGAAATAATAATAAAGAAGTACTCTTTGTTTACTGACGTAGTAAAAGAGTTTCTAGTAGAACCATCAATATGATCTCGTCACATTGATAGATAACTCATATCCTGCATATAAGTTAATCACATAATAATTCATTCAACAATATATCTCATGTGTATGCAGAAACCATTTATTAAACTACTTTAAAATGTCACAATAATTGTTTTAGGGCATTAATCCCAAAAATCTCCCACTTGCACTAAAAACGATCAATCAATAGTGGCTCTAACGCCCATTCCAGTAACATGTGAATCAAAAACCTTTTGAGGTAAAACTTTCGTAAAAGGATCTGTTAGATTCCTTGCACCTGGAATTTTGGTGACAACGATGTCACCTCTTTTAACTATATCCCTGATTATATGATATTTCCTCTCAATGTGTTTCACCTTTTGGTGATCTCTTGGACCCTTACTATTTGCAACAACACCACTATTGTCATAATAAAGAACAAGTGGTTGCTTTTCTTCTGGTACTACATTAAGTTTCATTAAGAATCTTTTAAACCAAACACCTTCCTTGGAAGCTTCCATGTACTCGGCTTATGTGGTTTAATTAGCAATGCATTTCTGCTTCACACTTCTCCAACTCACTGCTCCACCTCCTAAAGTAAATACACATCCTGAAGTTGACTTCCTTTCATCAACATCTGATTGAAAATCAGAATCATCCCTACTGCACATAATCTCTAGTTCTCTTGAGATATTTTAAAATGTGCTTGACCGCGATCCAATGGTATTTACCAGGATTAGATTGATATCAGCTAACCATCCCTACTGCATGAAAAATATTTGGTCGAGTGCATAACATGGCATACATGAGACTACTCATAGCAGAAGCATAAGGGACAGTCTTCATCCGTTCCTCTTCTTCACATGTTTTTGGACATTCATTTATAGAAAGAGGAACTCCATGTCTATAGGGACTAAATCCTTTCTTTAATTCTTTCATAGAAAAACACACCAAACTTTTGTCAATATAAGTAGCTTGGGATAAACATAATATCCTAGTTTTTCGATTCCTTAAAGTCTTAATCCCTAGAACATAGCTGGCTTCCCATAGATATTTCATACTGAAATGATTTGATAGACAAATCTTAGTTGATGACAATGCACCTATGTCATTCCCAATGAGCAGGATGTCATCTACGTATAACACCAAAAATGTTACCACAACTCCATTGAATTTCATGTATACACATGGTTCTTCAGGATTTTGAATAAAACCAATTGATATAATGGCTTCATCAAATCTGATGTTCCAGCTCCAAGAAGCCTGCTTAAGTCCATAAAAGGACTTTCGCAATTTGTAAACCATGTGCTCTTGACCAGGTTATATGAAACCATATGGCTGGACCATATAAATTTCTTCTTCAATATTTCCATTAATAAATGAAGTCTTGACGTCCATTTTCCAAATATCACAGTCATAATGCGTAGCAATAGCTAAAAGTATCCTGATGGATTTGAACATGGAAACTGGCGAAAAAGTATCCTCATCATCAACTCCTTGTTTTTGAGTATACCCTTTTCCCACCAATCTCGCTCTAAAAGTTTCTACATTTCCATCAGGGCCTCTTTTCCTCTTGTAAACCCACTTGCATCCAATGGGTTTAATATTAGATGTTGGATCTACAATATCAAAGACTCAGTTGGAATGCATTGAAGTAACCTCATCTTTCATACCCACTTGCCATTTTGATGAATCTTTATCACGCATTGCTTCATCATATGTAGTTTCATCCGAATCAGATTCATCTGGGATAGATTCAAAAGTTTCTCCCAAATGTAAAAACTTTGGGGTTAGCCGTTCTGATTCTCCCACTACGACGAACAACTGGTGCATCTACATCATTAGAAGGGACAGGTTGTGCTAGTTCAGGTTCTTCCTATACTATTGGTGTTGTTAAGGTACTTGGACCTGGTGTATTATCACCAATTTGTTGTGTACCAATTGCGTTATGATTAGTATGAGGATTGTTCAAGTGACATATCCCTGAAATTGGTATCGACAAAGTGGAAGCCACGTCGTTCATTATGAATGGATTTTGTGAACTTTTTACACCACTAGTTACCGTCGATTCAATTTCGATAACTTTTCAAGAATTACTTTACTACGAGGCTTGTAATCCATCATATAATCTTCTTAGAGAAAAATTGCATTTGCGCTAACAAATACCTTTTGTTCCCTGGGATTATAAAATAGACCATCTCTAGTTCCCTTTGGATATCATACAAAAAAATATACTTCTGACCTTGATTCCAACTTGCTAGACTTACTTTTTAGCACATGTTCTGGACAGCCCTATATCCTAATATGTTGTAGACTTGGCTTGTAGTCCACAATTCCTTGGGTGTCACAATAACATCCTTGCTTGGAACTAAATTCAAAATGTATGTTGCAGTTTATAAGGCGTATATATCCCCAAAAATAAATCGGTAAGGTTGTATACCTCATCATAGATCTCACAATTTCTAGCAAGGTTCTATTTCTCCTCTCAGCTACACCGTTCTGTTGCGGAGTACCGGGTGCAGTGAATTGGGATCCAATACCATTTTCCACTAAGTATGCTCCAAACACATTAGAAAGATATTCACCACCACGATTTGATCGGATAGCTTTTATCTTTTTACTAGTTTGATTTTCCACTTTCATCCGATACTCTTTGAACTTTTCAATAGATTCGGATTTATGTTGCATAAGGTAGATATGGCCAAATATCGAGCAATCATCAGTAAATGTAATGAAATACTCAAATCCACCTCTTGCCTTAACATTCATGGGACCGCATACATTTGTGTGTATTAATTCTAATATCTCATTAGTTATAATTCCTTTACCAGAAAAATATCTCTTAGTCATTTTACCTTCCAAACATGACTCACAGAGAGACCATGGTTCAATATCTAGTGAACTAAGAGGTCCACTTTGTACCAATCTCTTGATCCTGTTAAGGTTAATATGACCAAGTATAAAATGCCATAGATATGTAGAATTAATACTAGGAGACTCCTCTTATTTGAGGAAGAAGATGCAATTATTTTCTTATTATAAATGCAAGGTATAGTAGGAGATAAAATATATAAACCATCTTATAGTAAACCAGAAAAAATAGTTAAACTGCCTTCAATTATCAAAATCTTGGTGGAATCAAATTTAACTTTCAAACCGTCTTTAATTAGACAAGAAACGGAAATTAAGTTCCTCCTAAGATCTGGTACAAATAAACAATTTTTAAGTACCATACTTTTATTCCTACTACTAGAATTAAAACTAGAAAGAAGTCGGACTTCTCCGATAGCTTTGGCAGCAACTCTTGCTTCCAAACCAAGGTTTAGATATATTTTCCCTTCACTTAGGTGCCTGGTTATATGGAACCCATGCAAAGAATTGCATACATGATTAGTGGCCCCAGAATCAACACACCAAGAATTTGGTATGTTAGTAGTAACATTTTCTTCCACAACTAAGGATTCAAAATTACCTGCAGCCTTTTTATTTTCTAAATAATCCTTGTAGTTCCGCTTCCAATGCCCAGTTTGCTGGCAGTGGAAACATTTCCCTTTAGGCTTATCACCTTTTCCTTTCTTGACTCCAAGAGCATTAGTTATTGCTGGCTTCTTATTAGCATTCTTCTTGAACTTCTTCTTCTTTCCCTTAGCCCTAGATGGACCAGAAGAAGACTCCCCAATATGAAGTGTTCCAATGGGCCTTTGCTCCTTAATTATCCCCTCAGCCGTTTGCAACAGTTGGAGTAGCTTAGGGAGACCCATTTCCATCTTGTTCATATTAAAATTACGCTTAAACTTTACAAACGACGGAGGAAGATAATTGAGAACCATGTCTACTTTCATTTCAGTGTTCATGGTTGATCCCAAAACATCCAGTTCATTGCAAAGGGACATCATGTACAATACATGATCTCGAACTGGAGTTCCATCAACCATATGGGTGTTCATAAGCTTCTTGACAGCTTCATTTTTTGCAGGACGACTATGTTCCGCAAACATGTCCTTGAGGCTTTCTAAAATGTCAGCAGCAAACTGATAACCTTCATAAGTGTATTGCAAAACATTGCTCATAGACCCCATGATATAACACTTGGCCATATCATTAGCCTTTGTCCACTTAGCAAAGTCATCTTTCTCTTCTTGAGAAGTATTCTCATGAGGAACTTGAGGTCTTTCCCCAACAATAGCGAACTTATAATCTTGAGAAATCAAACAAATGTCCAAATTTCTTTTCAATTCCACATAGTTAGGTCCAGTCAACTGATTCTCTCTTAATAAATTAGGCAAAACGTTCATATTCGACATCTATTCAAGTAGCAATAAAACATACAGTGAGATACAAGCATTTACAGAATTAAAAAAAAAAAAAAACTTTGTTCATTAAAGCATTTTCATGTCATAACAAGCTTGGAGAATCAATGCATACATCTACTCATTCTAAGGAATAAGCATACATATATATTTATTAACAGAATCTCATTCAACTTGATTCAATTTATCTAACATCTCATGTAAAATCAATCAAATAATCCAATCAAATTTATCTTCTGAATATATGATAACCACCAGTTCCTATGGGAAGCATTATTATTCATATATCAGTTAAGTGTCATCCCATTAACTTATCCATGAATTGTTAATGGAAAGTTGTAGGTAGGGCTGGCAACGGATAGATATCCGGCGGATATTGGCAAATCCGTTAAGGTTAAGGTTAAGCATTATCGGATATCCGGTATCCGATAATATCCGATGGATACCAAAAATTCCAATTCGATAAGGTTAAGGTTAACCTACCGGATATCCGATTTTTATCCGTTAAAATCCGGTTTCTGGGAATATCAGTTAATGTTGAAATTTAACAGAGTTTTAACTTTTAAGTCACATCACATATGAAAAAAAACTACAAGTCTTCTTCAACAATGCCAACAAGTCAACAACAGGCTAGACTGCTAGTGATGAAGACTATGAAAAAACAATGTCTTCTTGTACACAGTAAAACAGACTTAAAAACACTACACAGAGTCACAGACTTGACAACAATGCACAGTAGTGATGATCTCCCTTGGCTTCCTGGTTGCATGTTGCATCATTGCATCAACTTCAGTCTTGGAATTCCATATCTGCATTCACAAATAATCAATTAGAAAGACAGTAGTAACAATGCACAGTAGTGATGCTTACTTATATTTGTATGGAGGTTAAGAAGCAGCCACCCATTACAACTCAAATCTGGGGACAACAGCTACTGCATAAGGCTACAACTCAAACATGAAGCACAAGGTAGTTACTAATAAAAACAGATTACAATGGATCATTATTGGTAAATCAGGAAACACACAATCATCCTGCACACATTCTGGGACCTTAACTCTCAAGGGATAACTATATGTGAAACAAATTAGTAATTACTACCAGACATCAACAAAACTGTTATGAGTGAACAATAAAGTTCAGTTATGCTCATAACTCATGACATACGAAAGGAAGCCAAGCAACCTTTCCCTGCAGATTTGGTAAATCAGCACTGAACCCATTTCATCATAATTATGTTCTTGTAAACTACATGATAAAATAAATTACCAAGCAAAGGAAAAGAAGATTTACCTGCGTCAAAGAAGCCTGGCAGCCAATCACTTAAGCATAGCAATGCTTGGACTAATTCAGGACTTAATGAAGCTCGGTGTGTTGTTAGAACCCTTCCACCATCGCTGAACATGGACTCCGATGCTACACTGGTCACTGGAACAGCCAACACATCCCTTGCTATCTTTGATAGAATTGGGTACTTACCGGCACTTAGTTTCCACCAACTCAATATATCAAAATTGTATTCATCTTGGGGTGACACAGTTGGAAGAATTGGTTCTTCTAAGTATGTCTCTAACTCAGATTTATGAACATCATATTCATCATTTTCCAACAAAAAAGTAGCATAATCTGGGTTACTTAACTTACTTGTACCTGGGCCTCTTACTTCCTTGCGAGAGACAGAGCTGCTAAAGAAAGGAGTAGCTAAAGTGTTGTTCTGAGATTCATACGCCTTGAAAATTTTGGTCAAGTCTGTCCTGAATTTCTCATACTCAACTGCTGCAAGTTCATTATCCCCAAAAATTATCTTATATGTGAACCTTACCCATCTTGCCTTGTACCTTGGATCTAGAACCACTCCAATGCTCATAGTTAAATTACATTCACTCCAGTATGTATTAAACTTTTGTCTCACTTTCAACCCCATTGCTCTGACATACTCAAAAGTACTATCTTCCCAACGTTTGATGCTTTGGTTAATTTTATATACCCCATTATAATAAAGATTTGCAGTTGGATACTTAATCCCTGCAAACTCAGTTGAAATATCATTAAAATCCTCCAAACAATTACAAATTTCTATTCCTTGTTCCCACTTCTCACTTGATGGCAGAATATTGAAGTCAGAATCTAAATCACCAAGTCTTTCAAAACCTTCTCGCAGTTTAATTGCATTCTTAAGCATCATAAAAGTGGAGTTCCACCTTGTGTCCAAATCTAAACTAACTTCTCCAGACAATCTACATTGTGTCAAGGCTATTTCAAACTTCTCTTTTCTAGCTTGTGAAGCCTTTACATACTTAACACAATCTCTAATATCCTCTATGAACTCAGCAGCTACTTTCATGCCATGCAATACAATTAAATGCAATATGTGGTTGCTACACCTCATGTGAAACAATTTTCCTTGAAGCAACAAACAATTCTTACCATCTAGCCACTTCATAAGATTTCTCATCATCACCCCATTAGATGGAGCATTATCAGCAGTCAAAGCAAAAAATTTCCTATCAATGTTCCATTCAACTGTGCAAGCTTTGATAAAATCAGAGAGAACATCTCCTGTATGCGGTGACGGCACTACAATGTAAGCTAAGGTTTTGGATATCAAGTTCCACTCATCATCTATAAAATGGCATGTAACACAATAATAACCATCTTTAGTGTATTTGGCAGTCCACATATCAGTTGTGAGACTACATTTGAAAGTCAAATTCTCTAATTGTAATTGCAATTCCTCTTTCATTTCAGCATAACACCTCAACACATCAGCTTTACTTGTATTCCTACATGGAATTCTAGCAGAAGGGTTCAAAGACTTAACAAACTCTCTAAAATAGAAATGCTCAACCATGTTAAGTGGATAATCATGCTTAGCAATCATTATAGCAAGGCAGTTCCTAGTAACTATAGGATTATACTTGTAATTAAGTAATTTCACTTGGTTAGTACCTGCCTTTTTAATTGCAGTGGTAATCTTCATTTGTCCTGGCTTGTTTTCAGGCTTCTCGGGGCAGATTTTTAGATGTTGAGCCAACCGGGTAGTTCCTTGTTCACTACAAGCATGTACCAACTTATGACAATGATGACAGTCACCATAAAGAACAACAACTTCCTTACCCGGATTATCTTTATCAGGCTCTACAATGATTTTCCTTGTGAATTCATCCCATGACGGTGACCTTGTTGTGCACAATTTCTTCCTTAAAGCAATAACAAGTGGATGATTTTCATCTCACGCTTCTGCTAATGATCTCTTATTACCCGAAGAAGGTGTTGTTGAAGCAACACTTTGATCTCCTTGTTCTGGTTGCTCGGAGTTGGGTTGACTGCTTGAAGTTCCAACTCTATTGGACGCTCTTTGACTTTCAGACATTCTGAGAACACACAAATTTACATCATTCATCAGCACACACATATTACATCCAGAGAAAACAGTGGGAAAAAAGAAGAAGAAGAAAACAGCATACATGAGCATATTACAGCCAGAGAAAACACATATTACACCCAGAGAAAACAGCATACATGAGAATACATCATCACTCAAAACAGACATAAAAATTCACAAAACAGGATCAATGGAACATCAAAATAGGTTTGACAGTTGTAGTCTAATAAAGATAATGTCATACAGTCGCAGAAGTAGAGATTGTAAACAGCCACAAACACAAAGATGGATCAAAATATGTCAAAAGGAATGAAAACACAAAGATGGCAGCGGAAGCTTGATCCAGATTACGATGTTATGAGGACACTACAAACATTGCTATTCAAGAAGGATTGGGCAGAGTCACTTGTCTATACAGACATAGTCGAAGGACTGATGGCCCCTTAGAACTGCTAATCTTTTGAGCTATTCTTTCAAACAATTTGATCGACTGGTAATGAAGACATAAAAAATTGAGAGAAGAAAAAGAAAAACAAGGTATATATTGTACACTGGAAAGAAAGAAAAATAAAACGGATGGAGCAAGTTTTGTTACGGCTTCCACATTTTTTTTGTTGGTAGCTTCCACTATATATTTAAGTTAAGACTAAGCGAAGTCCCTCTCCATAGTGAGGTGAACACTCTTAGCTTAGCCTAACAGTGAGGTGAACACTCAACAACTATTAACAACAACACATTCTCAATTTGTCACCATTTAAGTAACTAGTGTCGGCTAAACTTGTTAGTAACAGCCTGTGATTCTGTCAAACTAGCAATTTTCCATCCTTAATCTTCACAACTGTTCTAATTAGTGAGTCATATTTGTATATTACACAGTAGCTAATGTGTACCTGGGGAAAGATTGTTCTTCTAAAGCTAGTAATAGCATATAACAGCAAAGAGATTAGCCCAAATTTCATGAACAAGACAATGAATCAATGATAAAACCATGAAAAAACCATGAAACTGAAAACCCTAGAAGACTGAGGGATTTAAATCGAGCTGAAATCGCACTTTATCAAACCCTAACTACCAATATTAAGTTATTCTTCGACCACATGTTGTAATTTAGTTTAAACCCATCTCAAATCTTTCATCCATACATAAATGATAAACCCTAGTTTTTTTATTGCAACATAGAAATCGAACAAATTAAAAGAAAAAAAAATTACAACCTAAAGTTGGGAGCGAATCATACCTTTAACCTGATTGAGTGATTAAATTTATTGGAGAGGGCCGAGGGGAAAATTATTGGGAGCGAGATTGAGAACTGAGGAGAAGTACGGGAAGAGAACTGAGAAGAGAAGAAAAAAATTGAAGGGTGAGTTCTGTCTAATCTTATCGAGTCCTCCTCGACTAGGTCTAGTAAGGTGGGTGGGTATGGGTCCTATGGGAAATTACATGTACGCCCCTTCACTATCGGATATCGGATATTAACCAATCGGATAGAGCCCAATCCGATTCCGATAGGTTAAGGAGAAATATCCGACAATTTATCGGATCCGGATATCCGGTATCCGATATAACGGATAAAATCCTATAGGATTTCGAATAATCGGAAACGGATACCGGATATCGGTTATCCATTGCCAGCCCTAGTTGTAGGTATCTGTATACCCTCTCCAACTTAATATTCTTAAGAGAAAGATATGCAAAGATCATTCATACATCACACATATATTTGATTCACATGTTAGCAATCAAAATCACGATCAACATGTCATGCATATTACTCATATATAACATTACTTCTAAAAAACAGACAGTATATAATTAATTTCAGAAACAGTATATAGCTAAACATCAAAAATGATGTTATTAGAATATAGCAAAAACATAACTTTACACCCAAACAGACCTTATAACCAAACAGATCTTTAGCACCAACCTAAATACAGAACTAAACAACACTATAGAACTAAACTGACTCCAGAACCAAACAGACCCTTAAATCTAATTCATAATCCTGGTTCAGAACCATTCAGGATTAGTTTAAAACTAGATCAGAACTGTTCTGATCCAAGTCTGGTTCAACTCAATTCACACTACTACAAATTTGGTTATTGGACCTAGTCAACATCAGGCCCACTTGCTTAATCCTTTCAAGTAAACGATTTGTGTTCCAAATAATAATGTCTGAAACCTATTATTCACATAAATCAATTTTCTAAGGAAAGGTGGTATTTATAATGGACAAAAGACAACTGAGATAAATCGGGACTGGACGGCAGAGATCTTGCCTCGGCCCGGATAATAAGACTTTGCAGGACTGTGTAACTTGAATAAAAAACAAAATCCTAAACTATTTTAGTTTGCAAACCAGTTTAATTACTATGCATGACATAACCATAGTAATCAAGCCTATGATAGATAATATGTTTTCCGGGAGTTAACGGATGGCCATAATGAACCCTTAAAGGTTTTGTACTGGTGAATTTTGCCGAAACGTTAGGAGTGAAGAAGAACTTGATGCCATTGGTCGCGGATGATCAATGGTATAAATTGATCAGCGTTCTAGAGTTTGCAACGGGATTACAAGAGAATGGTTATTATCAGAATTATTTTTAGGTATTGGACATCAAGAAACTGGAATTACAGGGAAAAAAATAAACTGTTGTCGTTGAAGATTGTGATGAACGGAGCGGGTTACACTATTCAAGATGATATTTTCAGTTATGTGTTGAATTAAAAGTTGGAGAGAAGAAAATTTAAGTTTCCATCAAGGCAGCAAGTTTGCATTGTATCTGAGAGAAGAAGGATCCATCACCAGACCATAACCAGTTCAACACCATTAGCGCCACACCCGTCTATATTCACCTGCAGCACTTCAGTCCGCCAGTGGAAGTTTAATACATATCCACCGGCTCGCTGGAACTAACACAATTAAGCACCTGAATCAGCGTGTTCATCAACTTTCCATCCCACTACCACCAGCTGCTTGGGTTATTGTTTTGGTTTAAATTTTCTTTGTTCTATGTGGTTTCCTCTTCAACCCCACCTTCATCAAAACAGTCACGTATGATCTTCATCAAAACAGTCACGTATCAATTCTTCTTCTATACAAACATGTTTTTTTTTTATAGAATGAGACATTTGACTCTGTAGGAAATCGACGATATGATTTCGTATTGCATTGAGGGATGTAGAAGTAGCATCAATAGAGATTCGCATAATCTTCTTTTGGAAAAAATTCGCTGAGAATAACTCCCGTGCAGCTAAATGCATCGAGTGGGACAGTCACGGTACCATCCTATCCTGGGACTAGGTCAGCAACCTACAAGAACTGTCTTTTCATTGATAGATCAGAGGGTTTTTCACAAAAAAACTAGGTCAGCAACCTGCAAGGACTAGATCAGCAACCTATCTTTGGGAGTTACGATTATTATAATCTAATGTACTAGTGTTCTTTTGAAATAAATGTATTGTCAGTATGGACCGGTAGTAAATAAATCATTGATCACTTTGTTAATTTAGCATTTTCACCATCTTAATCTGGGAGATTCGAACCCAATTGTAATTACAGGTATAACTATCAAGAATGCAGTTGTTATCCAAGTTAAAAGAAAAAAGAAATATTTGTTTATGTTTACAGATTAGCAATTGCTAATAGGATTCTGCTTATGTTTATGTTTTCATATTGGTCGCTAGAGATAATGCCATAGCCCGACCAAAGGTCAAAAGATAACTTGAACCATGCTGGGACTCGACCGAGATTAACCTTAACCTAATCAGAGATTATGTCATGACCCAACCAAGGTTAACTTACGGTAGCCCGGACAACCCTGGAAGCCAACTACCAAGAAAAGGTTGAGCCCGGCCGTAGGCAGGGTAATACCTAGTCAAATATCTAAGATTAAGCAATATTTAAGACCTATTTTTACTCGGTCAAATATTGAATATGTTTTGAAAACTAATTTTCAAAACACGTTTTCCTTTATTTATTTATTTTCTAAAATTAAATCAAATCAAATCCTAATATATTTCATTAATTAAAATTAATAATATATTTTTTATAAAATAAAAACAGACGTGATTAAACTTGATTTCTACTGTATTCAAAAATAAAAATTATGATTAAATAAAATCAACCATCTTATGTCATATAGATTTGCACAACAACATGTGATTCAAACAAATATAATATATAAATAGATATCATTTTATTATATATTAATTAGTAATAATAATAAATCACATATGCAAATCAATCAATCAATCAAAAATACATTAATTACGATTAAGTATAATACATACATACAATCATAGTAGAACCTGGCTCTGATACCACTGTTAGGAAACAAGCATATCAAAGACACGGCGGAAGACTTGATTCAAAACTTTTTCCTAAAACCAGAAGATACATCTACTTTGATTATACATATGAAACAAAAGAACATGGTTGAATAACTTACCTTCTTAGCAGTAATTGAGAAGACCCAAAGATTCCAACCTTGACTTCTTGCTCCTGTGTTTTCTTCACCAAAACTTCAAACAAGAATAATATACTAATAATGGAAAATACTTTTAGTGCTTGGGTTTTCTTATATCTAAAAGTATTAACAGTTTTATCAGAAGGAAGAGAAGATATTTCCAATGCTAGTGTGGGTGCAACAAGAAAATAGTCTACTATATCTATATATAGTAGTTTTCATTCCACTCTCCCACTAAGATAAAACGGTTAGGTCTTTTAGGGTTTAACATTAATTAGCTTAATAATCGGTCAAAACCAAAACCAGGTCTCACATAATCAGCTATTAACCACAAATCACTCCACTATAGATTTGTGATTGAACCCTCTAATTCATGTTATATTTATTAATAAACCATTTAGCCTTGTTACATTCCCATAACAATCCCTCCATTGTACCTGGCATCCATAAATAATCCATGGCATAGCAACTCTTGTTTGTCGGTGTCATTATGATTATTTATGTCTTATATCCTCGACTATTACGTGTGCTGGACAACCATTATTAATCTAATAATTGCTCAAACAATTTGAGTGATCACTGGCTAGTTTAGAATAATAATTACTGCACTGTAATACGAGGGGATGTCATAATTCATGGACTTCATATTGAATCACATAATCCTACTATGTCATCATAACTATCCATCTCGTTCAGAATATTGGATCACTTATAATGTTTACGACCTCACTGCTTAACGAGACAAGATGGAGATGATGAACATGTAAGGTATACATCAATTCTCATAATTAAGAACTTTATGAAATAATAATAAAGAAGTACTCTTTGTTTACTGACGTAGTAAAAGAGTTTCTAGTAGACCCATCAATATGATCTCATCACATTGATAGATAACTCATATCCATGCATATAAGTTAATCACATAGTAATTCATTCAACAATATATCTCATGTGTATGCAGAAACCATTTATTAAACTACTTGAAAATGTCACAATAATTGTTTTAGGGCATTAATCCCAACAGAATCATGTAATAGATTAGAATTAACCAAGTTCTATTAGTTATGAATTCATGATTTTATGTGAAACTATATGTGTCTCTTCCCTATGTTTGAGCATGATAATAATCATCTTATAATGTGAATTAGTCTTTGGTTAAATATTGAAGTTGTATATGAGTTTTTCATATTTTTAAAGAAACCGAGTTTGATCGATTTGGATAAACAAAAAATTAGTTATGAATTTTCAAATATCACCCTTTGCAACTGAAAACCTGGACTCATCTGTGTGTGAGTGTATTAATGGACCTTTCTAGGTATGTTAAGTTCAGAACTAGTTCCCAGTCAAAACTAGAAAGTTGTATAGGAGGCTGCCACCTTTATAAATAGCTATCATTTGTTAGTTTTGGATCAAAAATGAGAAATATAGACACCACGAAACTTGACCCTTTGTTCTATGTACAAGTTATAGTTGTCTGTCAAATGTTTGTAAAAATAACTGAGTCAAATCAATAAGTTAGTGAGTCACACCTAGTTGGCCGTGTTGACTCGGTGAGTCAGATTAGGTGACTTGTTTTTCAGATTGAGTCAGTTGGACAGGATTAGTGGGCCGGACTAGATTAGCACGTGGGCTTGGGCTTTGGGACAGTTTGCTTATTTTGAGTTTCTGGGCCACTTATGGTCCGAATTAGCTTTCGGTTCCTTCTGCAAAGTTGTAGAGTTTTTCAAGGCCTTTTCGATGATACCCAATGTGATCCTATTTCTATAAGTAGATATTGTTTTATACCAAAATTACTATATATCAGGTTATAGAACCATTGATAAACCTAGAAACCATTAGTTATTTGACTTAGCTCATAACAGGAAACTTGTATGATATTGTGCTATGATTGTTGTATGAACCTTCTAGCTAAGGACTTAGAGTGCTTGTGTGATTAACATTTAATCTAATTTAACAACGATCGATTCGAAGGATGATCATGTGGAACGCGGATCTCGAGGTAGGCGTGGCTTTTCATCAAAAGAGGTGGGAATCGATAACGAACTCTCTTGTGTTCATTACTGTTTTTCATGGTCATTCGCTTTTAAAATTAATGGTTCCTCATATTACGGGTATGCCAACCCGATATATAGGCCCCATATGCTTTGGGGACTTCCCCATGTTTGCCGGTATGGAATGGTGCAGAGGCCCGGGTTTTCCTGGTAGCATTTATTACTTTTATTATCTAGAGGAACCTTTAACATGTGAGATGAATGCATTTTGTTTTCATCCGACATGCATTATAATTTTCAGTGAATGTTTAAAGTTTGTTATATATTTCTTCTGAGCACCCCTTTGGGGATGATGTGCTCATTCGTTCCCACTCCAGTTTCAGATAACAGGTTCGATAACATTCGCGAATATGATCAAGATTGGATGTTTCTGGTTTATTTGTTTTATGTATATACATAGTTTGAAAACTAATACACTATTGTATATGTATCATTGGAGAGGAATTTTGTATATATTTTTACAGAGAGAGTTTAGATTTGGGTTAATATTTCGTTATAACTTTTAATTATTGCTTAACTAGATGTTTTAGATTCATTATGCCTCCGAATGTAGAACGTTGATGTAGGATTTCTAAGTAGGTGGACTTAGGGGCGTCACGCGCCTGAAGGTGGAACATGGACCAAGGGTGGAGCATGCGCCTGGAAGTGGGACATGGGTCATGGGGAGCGTGCGCCTGGAGTTGGAGGAGGTGTATTGATGTGTTGAGGTACGTATGGACTATTGGAGCTTGAGGTAAGTATGGACTATTGGATCTTGAGAAAATTAGTGGATTAACCAAGAGAGAAAGGAAGAAGGTCGTCGGTTGTCAAATGAGAAGTGATTGATATTCAAATAGGAAGTGCATGTCAGCGATAGTGAGTCCCAGAGGAGACCGCCCAGAATCCGTTAAATGGGTGTCAGAAGAAAGGTGCCACTGGTAAAGACACGTGTATTGAGATCAACGTACACGAATATTTAGAAGGTCAACATCGTACACCTGTACGATGTTAAAGGATTCAAGGGAATTTAGGAATGAGAGAGATTGAGAATTTTAAGCCTTTTGTGTATAAGTTTAGCAGTGTACTACTTTCTAGATCAGGGTAATTCTCTTTCCATTTCGTATAATCCAGAGGTTGACCCTTCCTAATTTGTACTATTTTACATTTGGAGACTTCTACTGGGCTCTGATCTCAGTAATAATATACTGACCATGAAACACGAATGGCGAGGTTATGCTCCACAACCAAACATTAGGAAACAAGAACCTTCTTACTGGGTCACAACAAGCATTGATGGGATTCCAAGAGACTAGATGACATCATTTGGAGTTGGTAGCGCACATGTCACCTAGAGAGGAAGGTTTACTAGGAGATGGTCATAGTGACATGAGAGAACAATGTCAAAACATACTAAAAGAGAATATTCACTGATTCGTAAACATAGACACTGCCTAACCACAACCATACTATGGCCTATTCTTATGCATATGCCAAATATTGATTTTTGGAATATATGCACCCACTATGGGTATGCCAAACTGTCAAACTCATATGCCTACATGTCAGGAATAAAATATAGGCATACACGATAGAGTTTCCAGCGAGCGATAGAGTGTATATCGCTCGATGGTCAAGCCAGAGCTAGCGTTGGTCAATCTGTCGCTCGATGGTATGATCAGCGCTTATCATATCTTCATCCAACGGCTACCATTTTCCCCCTCTATAAATACCTAACTTCTACCCATTCCAACCCAACTTCAAATTCCTAGTGCTTGCATAACCGAATTGGAATTTACTCCATAGTAAGATGTTTCTCTAATTTGATATTGGGTTTCAGTTGCAAGCGATAAAGATTTCAATTTAGAGACTTTTAACTCATGGGACACTGTGTTTCAAAGGCTCGCGACGTTAAGTCATGTAAATCCAAGAAGAACAAATGAGTGTCTTCAAAATCGTTATTGTTTCATCAATAACAAAATTAGAAAGTACCAGAAAATTATGTGGTTGATAAAAGGGGATAATCCTAGGTTGTCAAATGAAGAACTAAAAATTAGAGCTCGTACCAAATTCACTGAAGACAATGGAAGATGGTTTAGTCACGACGAATGTTATGAACTCTACAATGTTCATGTGCAGGGATTCAAATTATAAGTTTGTATTTACAATCTTGATTTTTAATGAAATGTAAAACTAGTTTGAATTTGAAAATTAATCTAAAAAAAGTTTCCATTAATTAAAAAAAATACATTTCAACTAAATTGCTTACATTTAAACTACTCATTACCTTGTCAATTTCCTCCCTGACCAAAGATCCAATTTCCCGCGTTTTCTGGACCAAGAGTGTTGTTCAACATATCAGTTAGCGAGCCGGTTTGAGACTCACTTGGTGCTTGAGTCTCATCATAATCACCATACCTTGATAAGCAATGGGTTCAAGGCGCATGGGAACACGATACACATCTTGAAAGACGTGTTGTTGATATTCTGGAGGAGTTTGCTGCAATGGCTGCTAGAATGGTTGAAATGATGATGAGATGGGGGGGGGGGGGGGGAATTGGGGTATACAGATTCGATTGCCTAATTACTTCCATGTTCACACCACCACCTGGAGTCATTATGGAAGTTGGCATATGACTAAACATACGTGGAGGAATTTGTAGGCAAGCCAATGTTTTATTCACCACCACGTACTACTTGACTATCTAACACTGAGTTTGGAGTAGAACTTTCTGGTAACTCCTGCATAGAACGAATTTCATTGGTTCCTGTATCATATCATCAGATTTTTGCCAATGATGACCTTCCCTTATCAATTTCAAGTAATCGTCTTCTGAAACCTCTGAACTTGGATAAGGGTTGACGACTATCACTGATCTTCTTTGCAACTGAAGAAGTTGTCTTTCACCATAATACCAAACACCCTTTTGAGAAAATGGATGGAGGGATTGGGAGAGGAGGAATTTGAAAATCAATAGGCGCTTGCCAAATGTTTTATTCACCACCACATGATTATAAACGTTGCAACTTGATTTTCATCACTATCTAACATTTTGAGCAATGAAAAACCATTTTGAGGGTTTGGAGTAGAACCCATCATGGGACGAAGGAGGAAGTCATGTAATGTGGTAATTCAATTAATTCCTTTATGACTATTTGCACTATTATAATTGATTTATGATTTTTATTGATTATTTGTGAATTTGTTAGAATGCTTAGTCTTAACTTTTCATTGAGTTCAAAGAATTAGAGTCGATGTTTGTTATTTTATGAGAGACCTTCCCATTATTGATTCATATCAATTTCAAGTACGTGGAGGAATCGTGTTTTATTCACCACCACGTAAACGGGTTTGGAGAAACTTGGATAAGGGTTGACAATGATGACTTATCAATTTCATCGTCTTGATCTTCTTCTTTGCAACTGAAGAAGTTGTCTTTCACCATAATACCAAACACCCTTTTGAGAAATAGGGTTGTATAACACCATCCTTGTAAGGCTTAGTTGTACCATTCTCTGAGCTTGTTCTTCTTCGAACTCAGGTATTGCTTCATACGAATGGGAGATAAGGTTAAGGCTTGTTCTACACAATTGCTGAATCTTATGAACAATAGCAGTATGTTGACCATCTTCAATCTGTGTAGCTTCCCAGTTCTCGGAATTGTACTTCCGTATGATCGGAAATACATTGGTATGATTCTTAAGAGAAGGTTCTGAAACAAGGAACCATGTATACCACCAATACTGAAAATAATAACATTATTGGTTATTAAATTTTCCAAGTGAAAATAACAAACAAATATTGTGAAAAATGTTGGTTCTCTTACCTCAAGAATTCCCCAAAATGCATTAAAACTATCTTTGACACACGTTGAGCAATCACCGAGGGCCATGTAAATCTCTAATAAAATCGAAGACCCACAATCATATGTTGGTGCTTGCTCTAAATCTTCTAATGCTTCGAGAAACTCAATTAACACCATTCAGATAGCATTTGGAAATAGACATTGGCCTAGTGTCCACAATACAAACAGACGTTCGAGCTCCTCATAATGGTCGGGGAAAAAATATTCATTACCAGCTACCTTGTTTTCATTCATTTTCCTAGCATAACGTATAAAAAATGCTTTCAACCCAGCCACTTTTAACCCATTCACTTTTAATTGTCTATATGAAAAATTTCCATCTAATTCATTTGAGTATAAAGGAAGTCTTTGTTTCCATTTATCTTCTGATAACCAATTTAGCTTGTTAAATGGAATAAGTTTCCAGCACATGGAATTCCCGTTAACATGTACAAATCTATCGGCGTAAGTCCTATTAACAACAATTATTCATAATTAGAGTTTGTTGATTTTTATAAAACAAAATACATAATTTAAAAATTAAACTAGTAGAAAAAACCGACTTACCGCATTCAAAGTCCTTGAAAAAGAACGTGTTTGTAGTCTTCCACCATCGTTCTAATATAACTTGAACTCTTTGAGTCATGTGGTTTCTAGGTGATAGATTTGTACATGATATAGATGTCACCAAGGATATAACTTGAACTCCTTGAGTCTGTATATGATGTTGATGTCGCCAAGGATATCTTCTAACTCTCTCTTGAACAACAGGGGGAATTAATTGAAAAATCGTATGTAACTCAGTCCATCCACCTCTTAGAGTTACTGAATTAACTCGCTCTTTATGGTCAGATAAGTGATTAGAGAACATACCTTCACCGGCTACTTGTCTGACATGATTAAACCCATAATTAGTATCCACAACAAAACTTATTCCACTGGCTGGGGTACTAGTACATCATTTGGCTTTTCTATTTCTTTTTCTTCTCTCCATATTTGTTTAAAACGAAAGATAATTGTTTAGAACATAAGAAGATTTGAGAAGCGTAGAGAACATAAGAGAACAAGGTGAGACATTTATAGGCATTAGAAAGTCCAACGTTGGCGAGATGATTATAACGCCAGCACTGGAGTCAATATCGAGCGTTATTGACAATATCGCCAGCGATAAAGACACTCACTAGAAACTTGGTCGCTCCGTTGTTTTCCCATAGTAGCACAATTGGTTTGTCATGCCACCTGATATGCCAAACAGGTTTTTTTGGCATGTGCATAGGAGTAGGCTTAACATGCTTAGAGAGAGTATTCAACAATAAATAAATAGGTTTTTTTAGCATGTGCATAGGAGTAGGCTTAACATGCTTAGAGAGAGTGTTCAACAATAAATAAATAGAGTAAATAAATTTGAAGAATATAAAGCATATGTTGAGAAGAAACTAGTAAAAGGATACAAGCAAGACAAGAGTGCGATGAACCACAAAGACCAATGAGAGAGAAGAAGTTTTACGCAGATACCCACACCCTCCCATGACATTGTTGGTGCGGAGACCCCACCCTCTCGTGACATAACGTTGGCGCGGAGACACCCACCCACCCATGATTAGTGCGGATACCCACCCCCACCCTGTTGCCTATGACATGTTTACGCAGAAAGAACCACTTTCATACCCACGCCCAGTGACGGAACTGGGGTGGCTTACCTAGGCTGTAGCCCAAAAAAAAAACAGAAAAACCCCATTTTTACCGTAGTAATTGTTGGAAGAAAAGGAGAAAGCCTAGGTAGGATTTTCTATAGTCCATTACTAGCCGAAAGAAAAGCAAACTTGGTGAGAACATCTAACGGCATAAAATATATGTGTTGTATTTTATAGTTTACAGTTAATAATGATAGGGGAGTGAGAATACGTTTCTCATATTACGGTTTATATTGCATATATATGTACAGCTGCTTTATCTTTATCTTCGTCTACGTAAATGTTTGTCCTTAAAATTACGTTCTTTCTGAACTTACTAGATTTTTATGTTTAAGCATAGCGTTCTGGGGACAAAACTAAAAAATTCCATGACTTACTATGCTTGCAATATTTTGCAAACAAAACATAACTTACAAAACACTAAAAAAATTGGCGGCCTTCGGCCGCGAAGTTAGTTCAAGATATTGATTTGATATATATATTAGCTATAAGGTAAAACTAAAAGACTTGATTGAAAACTTTGCTCTTCAAGGTAAATATAGCGTGTTTAGCACCTTCCTCACTTTAGGTGTTTTACCGCAATCATCTTTATCGCAGTTGAGATCAAACTGCGAGTTCCTAAAAAAAAAATAGCCCACCTAAACTTAAATTCATGGTTCCGTCGCTGCACGCCTTTCATCTCTCTCCACCATCACTACCAAAGCTTCAAGTGCATCCATCTAGATGAAGAGTAACTGAAGAGATGCAGAGAAGAAGAACTATCATCATACACTTTAACTCGAAGAATACTCGGCAATACAGTTGGAAAGATAAGTCTTTCCTACTCTAGCATCCTAACTTTCTTATTTTAAGATCTAAAACTTCTCTATCTTGTATCTTTAATTAATTTTGATTGGAAGTAACTCATCATATTCAACAATAGGCCGCTTTAATCTGTATTACCCATTGATTTTGTTTGATTTTTATCCATTTGCATTTCCGAGTTGAGTCCGTTCTAGATCGATTCCTTCAAGTACGGTCAAAATCTACTTTAAATGTTCAACGCACCACGAACGATGCAATGTGATTCAATTCTCTAACTTATCATGTCTAATCGAGATTATATTTCTTAATTTCTTGATCAATCTCTCAGATGTCAATGAGGAAGGGGTTTTGATGCATATTGCAAAGAACTAATGATGGAAATTGAGAAACTCTGCAACACCTACTTTGGATTAGAAGACTTGGGTTTGTATTCAATTGAATATATATATTCCGCAAGAATTGAGGTCCTAAATGAAGGAATTAAGCCTGCAATGGTAATACCACCGCATGCACTTCAACTGGTTGTGAAGACTCCATGCATAGGAGCTTGTATACTCTACTCTATTCCACATCACACAACAACATCAACCTCCACAAATCACAACGAGAGTAGCATCTGCCACCTGAAACACCAGCGAATCAGAGTCAAGTTATGACCTTCACCTGATGCAGAGCCTCCATATTGCATGTACCAGCTGTTGCGCTAAAACCTTGCGGAAGAGATTTGCACAGCTACAAACGGTACTCCAAATATTGCCAAGAACACAAACTAAAGAAGAAAAGAGAACAACAATTTACGTGGTTCGGCAAGTTGCCTACATCCACAGGAAGAACAAGAGATTCATATATTATCACAAGGGAGAATACATATCAACTCTAAGAGAGAAAGAAGAATTTTGGTGATGTGTTCATTTGCTTTATCTAATGGCCTATTTATACTAGTTAGCTAGCCTCCAAGTGACCAAATCCAAATTGAGTTCCACTTCCTTAGCCTACACACTAAGACTAGCCTACAATTGGACTTCCTTAGCCTTCAAACTAGGAATCAAAGACCTACCTTGTTTGAATGCATGAATTTACAAGTGTGAAAGGGAATGCTATGGAACTCTTCCACCAACCAATATTTTTCACATGGTTTTATTCCCACCTACCTACTAGCCACCATCCAAACATGCACCATCCAACAATCTAGAAGGCACCGTCCAACAATTCTCCACCTCGGATCATGCATTCATGATGAGACGATCAATACAAGAAATCTCCTTTATCTTCCAACATCGATTGCGCCATAGGCTGCCTACGTATCCTCTGCAAGGAATCAAACCAACCGTAGTTCACTCAATGGCCTTGCAAGAAGGCCTCCACCAGGTTCCTAAGAACCTCTACCCCAAAGGGTATCACCAAACTGGAAGAATGTGGATCAATTTCAAGCAATGACGAAACTTGACCCCGGATACAACTTTAGTTAACATATCAGCTGGATTATCTTTGGTATCGATCTTCACAAGTAGAATATCTTCTTCTTCCATAATTTCTCTAACAAAGTGAAATCGAACATTTATATGTTTGGTTCTGCCATGATGAACTTGATTCTTAGCCAAGTAAATTGCACTAAGACTATCACAATGCACAGGAAGTTGTTCCTGCACAACACCTAAGTCATCTAGCAAACCTTGTAACCATATAGCCTCCTTAAATGCCTCTGTCACTTCCATATACTCCGCTTAAGTAGTTGAGAGAGCCACATTATACTGCAAAATCGATCTCCAACTAACCGGTGCTCCAGCCAAGGTAAATACATACCATGTAGTTGAACGCCTTTTGTCCAAATCGCCAGCATAGTTAGAATCCACATAACCAACACACAGCTGATTGTTCCCATCTTCCTTCACAAAATCCAATCCAACATCAATAGTACCATAAAGATACCTCAAAATCCATTTTACAGCTTGTCAATGTACTTTACTAGGATTATGCATATAACGGCTGATCATACTTACTGCATGTGAAATATACGGCCTTGTACATACCATCACATACATCAAGCTACCAACAGCACTAGCATATGGTACTTGGGCCATATACTCACGCTCTTCTTCAGTAGTAGGAGACATATCAGAACTCAACTTAAAATGAGGACCAAGGGGAGTACTTACAGATTTAGTTCCTTCGCAGATACCAAATTTCTGTAACACTTTCTTCAAGTATTCCTTGTGAGACAAACAAGCTTTACCCTTCTCTCTGTCACGTTGAATCTCCATGCCAAGAATCTTCTTAGCTTCTCCTAGATCTTTCATCTCGAACTAAGTTGACAATTTCTGCTTCAAATTATCAATCTCTTTCTTGTTATTCGATGCTATCAGCATATCATCGACATACAAGAGAAAATATATGAAAGACCCATCACGTAGCTTCTTGAAGTATACACAATGGTCATAGTGACTTCTTGTGTATGTATGGCCAATCATAAACTGATCAAATCGCTTGTACCACTGTCTTGGAGACTGCTTCAGCCCATACAACTATTTTTTCAGCTTGCATACACAATCTTCTTTTCCAGCAAATTTGAACCCACTCGGTTGAGTCATATAGATCTCCTCTTCTAGATCACCATGTAAGAACGCCATCTTGACATCTAGCTTAACTAGGTCTAAATCATATTGTGCTACCAAGGCCAACAAAATTCGGATTGATGAGTGTTTCACAACTGGAGAGAACACCTCATTGTATTCAATCCCTTCTATTTGGGCATAACCTTTCGCAACTAACCTTGCCTTGTAGCGTACTTGATTCACCTAAGGTCCTTCTTTCTTAGCATATACCCATTTGCACCCAATGGACTTCTTACCGTTCGGAAGCTTCGTAAGAACCCATGTGCCATTCTTGTAAAGAGACTCCATCTCATCCTGCATATCAGCTTCCCATTCTTGACGCTCTACACTGTGTATAGCTTCAAAATAGGTATTTGTAATGCCTTCTTCAATAACTGGTAATGCATAAGCTATAAAATCATCCATCCAACCAGGTTTCCTGGTTTGTCTTCTCGGTTTGTTGGTTTCTATGGTCTCAGTGACCGTAGCTTATGTATCTTCCACTGCTTCATGTTACTCTTCATCAAGATCGTCACTATCATTTGGAACTTCAGTATTTACCTCCCTTGCAGACGCCACGCCTTCGTAAGTATTCGTAACAGATACAGACTTAACTGTAATTAGTGGAGTTGCATCAATATCCACTTGCTGCAAAGGTTCACTGGTACCGGTGCTTCTGTTCTCCACCTGCCGAGAACCCCAAGACTTCACCATAGACGCTTCATCAAATGTAACGTCTTTACTCATGACTATCTTTTTCTTAACTGGATTCCAAATTTTGAACCCTTTAACTCCTTTATTCACACCCATAAAGATCCCTTTAACATCACGGCTATCAAGTTTGTTTTCACTAACATGATACCAAGCAGGGCAACCAAAGATATGAATTGAGTCGTAATCATAAGCTGGTTTACCATACCACTTCTCCATCAGAGTTTTACCTTCTAACGCAGATGATGGCAACCTATTAATGAGGAAGAACGCATATGTAACTTCCTCAGCCCAAAACGCTTTACTTAATCCAGCATTAGATAACATACATTGTACCTTCTCCAGCAAAGTACGATTCATGCGTTAAGCTACCCCATTTTGCTGCGGTGTCTTCTTAACTGTGAAGTTCCTCTGTATTCCCTCATCCTGACATACTTGCAAGAATGGATCACTTTTGTACTCTCCACCATTGTCCGAACGTAGTACCTTGATATTTCTGCAAGTTTGAGTCTCAGTTGCCTTTTTCCACCTCACAAAGACTTCTAGGACTTCATCCTTATGCCTCATGGTGTACACCCATACGCGTCTAGAATAGTCATCAATAAAAGACATGAACCAATGTTTCCCTCCCAATGATGCATTCTTGGAGGGACCCGAAACATCTGAGTGAACATAATCAAGAACTCCACTAGTGTTGTGGATTGTTGTGCCAAAGCTTGTTCTTGTCTTCTTGCCTTTCACACAATGTTCACAAAACTCTAATTTGCAGGAAATATCACCTTTCAATAATTCTTGACGAATTAAAGAATATAACGACTTGTCACCTGGATGTGCAAGCCGCATATGCCATAACTCCGTGGTCTCCATAGCTGCAGTTTCGATGTGTTCATAAATAGACACATCTCCTGTTATTGTACTCACAGTTAAGTAGTACAAGTTATGATGCCTTGTTCCCTTCATGATTACCAACGATCCAGCGATTACCTTTAGAATGCCATTTTCAGCGCCTAACTTGTAGCCCTTAGCTTCCAAAGTTCCGAGCGAAATCAGATTCTTCTTCACAGCAGGTACGAACCTTACTTACTTCAGCTCCCGAACCATACCATCATGCATCTTGAATCGAATACTACCAATCCCAATCACCCTGCAGGTGTGATTATTCCCCATACGCACTTCTCCATCAAACTCTTCAAAGTCTGAGAACCAGTCCCGATGAGGACAAATATGATAAGTAGCACCAGAATCTAATACCCATGTACCGTCGGTTACGATATAAGTTGATGGTATCACAGTCAACGAGAAATCTGAAGCTTCATCTGAATCTTCACTTACCTTAGCAATGTTCACCTCAGTTTTATCCCTTTCTCGATCCTCACGCTTGGTACAATCCTTAGCCCAATGTTCAAAGTCATGACACCATGCACATTTATCCTTCTGCAGACGCGCTCTTGACTTTGAACGCCCTTTAACTTTGCCACGATCACCATTCTTCTTTCTCCTATCTGTTGAACGACCTCTTACAAGAAGCAAGTCACTGTTAGCTTCACTTGACAGGTCTTCACGGTCCATCTTCCTGAATTCCTCACTGCGCAATCCTGTATTGACCTCGGCGTATGTCATCTTATACTTTCCGTGCATTAAAGCTTTAATCACGGGTTCATACCTTTTAGGAAGAGAGTTTATCAGACACAAAGGTTGTTCCTCGTCGTTGATCTTCTCATCGTAGTTAACCAGCTCACCAAGAAGTTTTTTATATTAATCTAGGTGCTCGGTTAGAGTTGCACCTCTCTTCATGTTATACTGATACAAATTCCTTTTAAGATGTATCCTATTTGCCATGTTCTTCACAAGGTATTCCTTCTCTAGCTTTTCCCAGAAGATCCTTAGATGAAGTATCGTGCTGATAATTAACTCTTACTGCTGTTTCTAAACACCCTCGAATCGAACCAAGACATAATTTATTCATCTTGTTTCACTGCTTGTCAGACATCTCCGCTGGCCGACCTTCTAGGTCAAGATGAACAAGAGCATCCATTACGTCTGTTCTCCGTAAACCAAAGTTATTGGTTCCGGTGAGCTTTTCAACCTTCAGTTGTGATCTATGTGAATGAAGTATTTCTTGTTTTGTTTATTTATCTTTATATGTGGACTCTGAATGTTGTCCTTCATGATCGTTCAGATCAACTAGTTTATCCCTGTCAACCATTGTTCTCAAACAACCAAATATAGATAAAAAAATAGAACCTTTGAGATTAGTATTACCTCAAGCAATCTTCAGAAAAATACCTTCACTTCAACTGCAATCTGAGTACCCGTATCCAAGAGCGTAACCTTTCTCTGATACCAATTGTTGCGCTAAAACCTTGCGAAAGCGATTTGCACAGCTACAAACGGTACTCCAAATATTGTCAATAACACAAACTAAAGAAGAAAAGAGAACAACAATTTATGTGGTTCGGCAAGTTTCCTACATCCACGGGAAGAACAAGAGATTCATATATTATCACAAGGGAGAATACATATCAACTCTAAGAGAGAAAGAAGAATTTTGGTGATGTGTTCATTTGCTTTCTCTAATGGCCTATTTATACTAGTTAGCTAGCCTCCAAGTGACCAACTCCAAATTGAGTTCCACTTCCTTAGCCTACACACTAAGACTAGCCTACAATTGGACTTCCTTAGCCTTCAAACTAGGAATCAAAGACCTACCTTGTTTGAATGCATGAATTTACAAGTGTGAAAGGGAATGCTATGGAACTCTTCCACCAACCAATATTTTTCACATGATTTTATTCCCACCATCCAAACATGCACCATCCAACAATCTAGAAGGTACCGTCCAACACCAGCAGCACCTGGTGCCACCATCGAGAATAGTTCCTAGTACGAATAGGAGCTTAGCAAGACCTGAACTTCCCTAGAGCAACATATGATATCGTGACAATCTACAGCTTTCCAAGGCAACCCTTCTGCAACAAGAAAGCTATAATTTCAGCAATAACTAAGTTCACCTGCTTACGAACGCCCGGGAATCAATTACTGAAATACTAAGCAGCGCAAAAATAAGTGTTGCTGGTTCGCAATAACAAAAACAGAGCATATACCTGCAACACAAAGTTAAAAAGCATTATAGTCGCATAAAGAAATGGCAGTCGACTGCATACCCCACTACCCCAGTATACACATCCCATTAAGACGGGAGGATACTTAAAAAAGTAATGAGAACACCTCCGAATGAGATGAGCTTAAGACATAATCACATATACCCAAGGCGCCTGAGCGCATAGTCTATAACAAAGACGTTGGAAATAATTAGAATACCGTTGCCACGGTGGGGAGGGCCGATCGAAGAAAAATAAAACACCGGTGTAATGAAATTGTAAAAAAGAATTATGATCGCCGAAGACAAATGCAACCTATTTGCTTTTCTCTCTACGGTAATAAATTGGAGTGGATGATTCGTGCCACATAAACAGTTTTTTTTTTTTTAGTGTGGGCCTGTTGGCCTATTCAATCCGATATGCTTCCGACATAACATCATGCATATAACACGTAGTAGTGCCGCTTTCAATTTGATATGGTTTGACACAATATCATGCACATAGGGATGGCAATGGATAACCGATATCCGGTATCCGTTTCCGATTATTCGAAATCCTATAGGATTTTATCCGTTATATCGGATACCGGATATCCGGATCCGATAAATTGTCGGATATTTCTCCTTAACCTATCGGAATCGGATTGGGCTCTATCCGATTGGTTAATATCCGATATCCGATAGTGAAGGGGCGTACATGTAATTTCCCATAGGACCCATACCCACCCACCTTACTAGACCTAGTCGAGGAGGACTCGAGAAGATTAGACAGAACTCACCCTTCAATTTTTTTTCTTATCTTCTCAGTTCTCTTCCCGTACTTCTCCTCAGTTCTCAATCTCGCTCCCAATAATTTTCCCCTCGGCCCTCTCCAATAAATTTAATCACTCAATCAGGTTACATGTATGATTCGCTCCCAACTTTAGGTTGTAATTTTTTTTCTTTTAATTTGTTCGATTTCTATGTTGCAATAAAAAAACTAGGGTTTATCATTTATGTATGGATGAAAGATTTGAGATGGGTTTAAACTAAATTACAACATGTGGTTGAAGAATAACTTAATATTGGTAGTTAGGGTTTGATAAAGTGCGATTTCAGCTCGATTTAAATCCCTCAGTCTTCTAGGGTTTTCAGTTTCATGGTTTTTTCATGGTTTTATCATTGATTCATTGTCTTGTTCATGAAATTTGGGCTAATCTCTTTCTTTGTTATATGCTATTACTAGCTTTAGAAGAACAATCTTTCCCCAGGTACACATTAGCTACTGTGTAATATACAAATATGACTCACTAATTAGAACAGTTGTGAAGATTAAGGATGGAAAATTGCTAGTTTGACAGAATCACAGGCTGTTACTAACAAGTTTAGCCGACACTAGTTACTTAAATGGTGACAAATTGAGAATGTGTTGCTGTTAATAGTTGCTGAGTGTTCACCTCACTGTTAGGCTAAGCTAAGAGTGTTCACCTCACTATGGAGAGGGACTTCGCTTAGTCTTAACTTAAATATATAGTGGAAGCTACCAACAAAAAAAATGTGGAAGCCGTAACAAAACTTGCTCCATCCGTTTTATTTTTCTTTCTTTCCAGTGTACAATATATACCTTGTTTTTCTTTTTCTTCTCTCAATTTTTTATGTCTTCATTACCAGTCGATCAAATTGTTTGAAAGAACAGCTCAAAAGATTAGCAGTTCTAAGGGGCCATCAGTCCTTCGACTGTGTCTGTATAGACAAGTGACTCTGCCCAATCCTTCTTGAATAGCAATGTTTGTAGTGTCCTCATAACATCGTAATCTGGATCAAGCTTCCGCTGCCATCTTTGTGTTTTCATTCCTTTTGACATATTTTGATCCATCTTTGTGTTTGTGGCTGTTTACAATCTCTACTTCTGCGACTGTATGACATTATCTTTATTAGACTACAACTGTCAAACCTATTTTGATGTTCCATTGATCCTGTTTTGTGAATTTTTATGTCTGTTTTGAGTGATGATGTATGCTCATGTATGCTGTTTTCTTTGGCTGTAATATGTGTTTTCTCTGGCTGTAATATGCTCATGTATGCTGTTTTCTTCTTCTTTTTTCCCACTGTTTTTCTCTGGATGTAATATGTGTGTCTTGATGAATGATGTAAATTTGTGTGTTCTCAGAATGTCTGAAAGTCAAAGAGCGTCCAATAGAGTTGGAACTTCAAGCAGTCAACCCAACTCCGAGCAACCAGAACAAGGAGATCAAAGTGTTGCTTCAACAACACCTTCTTCGGGTAATAAGAGATCATTAGCAGAAGCAGCAGATGAAAATCATCCACTTGTTATTGCTTTAAGGAAGAAATTGTGCACAACAAGGTCACCGTCATGGGATGAATTCACAAGGAAAATCATTGTAGAGCCTGATAAAGATAATCCGTGTAAGGAAGCTGCTGTTTTTTATGGTGACTAAAATCATTGTCATAAGTTGGTACATGCTTGTAGTGAACAAGGAACTACCCGGTTGGATCAACATCTAAAAATATGCCCCGAGAAGCCTGAAAACAAGCCAGGACAAATGAAGATTACCACTGCAATTAAAAAGGCAGGTACTAACCAAGTGAAATTACTTAATTACAAGTATGATCCTATAGTTACTAGGAACTGCCTTGCTAAAATGATTGCTAAGCATGATTATCCACTTAACATGGTTGAGCATTTCTATTTTAGAGAGTTTGTTAAGTCTTTGAACCCTGCTGCTAGAATGCCATGTAGGAATACAAGTAAAGCTGATGTGTTGAGGTGTTATGCTGAAATGAAAGAGGAATTGCAATTACAATTAGAGAATTTGACTTCCAAATGTAGTCTCACAACTGATATGTGGACTGCCAAATACACTAAAGATGGTTATTGTTGTGTTACATGCCATTTTATAGATGATGAGTGGAACTTGATATCCAAAACCTTAGCTTACATTGTAGTGCCGTCACCGCATACAGGAGATGTTCTCTCTGATTTTATCAAAGCTTGCACAGTTGAATGGAACATTGATAGGAAATTTTTTTCTTTGACTGCTGATAATGCTCCAGCTAATGGGGTGATGATGAGAAATCTTATGAATTGGCTAGATGGTAAGAATTGTTTGTTGCTTCAAGGAAAATTGTTTCACATGAGGTGTAGCAACCACATATTGCATTTAATTGTATTGCATGGCATGAAAGTAGCTCTTTGAGTTCATAGAGGATATTAGAGATTGTGTTAAGTATGTAAAGGCTTCACAAGCTAGAAAAGAGAAGTTTGAAATAGCCTTGACACAATGTAGATTGTCTGGAGAAGTTAGTTTAGATGTGGACACAAGGTGGAACTCCACTTTTATGATGCTTAAGAATGCAATTAAACTGCGAGAAGGTTTTGAAAGACTTGGTGATTTAGATTCTGACTTCAATATTCTGCCATCAAGTGAGAAGTGGGAACAAGGAATAGAAATTTGTAATTGTTTGGAGGATTTTAATGATATTTCAACTGAGTTTGCAGGGATTAAGTATCCAACTGCAAATCTTTATTATAATGGGGTATATAAAATTAACCAAAGCATCAAACGTTGGGAAGATAGTACTTTTGAGTATGTCAGAGCAATGGGGTTGAAAATGAGACAAAAGTTTAATACATATTTGGAGTGAATGTAATTTAACTATGAGCATTGGAGTGGTTCTAGATCCAAGGTACAAGGCAAGATGGGTAAGGTTCACATATAAGATAATTTTTGGGGATAATGAACTTGCAGCAGTTGAGTATGAGAAATTCAGGACAGACTTGACCAAAATTTTCAAGGCGTATGAATCTCAGAAAAACACTTCAGCTACTCCTTTCTTTAGCAGCTCTGTCTCTCGCAAGGAAGTAAGAGGCCCAGGTACAAGTAAGTTAAGTAACCCAGATTATGCTACTTTTTTGTTGGAAAATGATGAATATGATGTTCATAAATCTGAGTTAGAGACATACTTAGAAGAACCAATTCTTCCAACTGTGTCACCCCAAGATGAATACAATTTTGATATATTGAGTTGGTGGAAACTAAGTGCCGGTAAGTACCCAATTCTATCAAAGATAGCAAGGGATGTGTTGGATGTTCCGGTTACCATTGTAGCATCGGAGTCCATGTTCAGCGATGGTGGAAGGGTTCTAACAACACACCGAGCTTCATTAAGTCCTGAATTAGTCCAAGCATTGCTATGCTTAAGTGATTGGCTGCCAGGGTTCTTTGACGCAGGTAAATCTTCTTTTCCTTTGCTTGGTAATTTATTTTATCATGTAGTTTACAAGAACATAATTATGATGAAATGGGTTCAGTGCTGATTTACCAAATCTGCAGGGAAAGGTTGCTTGGCTTCCTTTCGTATGTCATGAGTTATGAGCATAACTGAACTTTATTGTTCACTCATAACCGTTTTGTTGATGTCTGGTAGTAATTACTAATTTGTTTCACATATAGTTATCCCTTGAGAGTTAAGGTCCCAGAATGTGTGCAGGATGATTGTGTGTTTCTGATTTACCAATAATGATCCATTGTAATCTGTTTTTATTAGTAACTACCTTGTGCTTCATGTTTGAGTTGTAGCCTTATGCGAGAGCTGTTGTCCCCAGATTTGAGTTGTAATGGGTGGTCGCTTCTTAACCTCCATACAAATATAAGTAAGCATCACTCTTTGTGCATTGTTACTACTTTCTTTCTAATTGATTATTTGTGAATGCGAGATATGGAAGTCCAAGACTGAAGTTGATGCAATGATGCAACATGCAACCAGGAAGCCAAGGAGATCATCACTATGTGCATTGTTGTCAAGTCTGTGACTCGTGTAGTGTTTTTAAGTCTGTTTTTTCTGTGCACAAGAAGACATTGTTTTTTCATAGTCTTCATCACTAGCAGATCTAGCTTTGTTGTTGACTTGTTGGCATTGTTGAAGAAGACTTGTAGTTTTTTTTTCATATGTGATGTGACTTAAAAGTTAAAACTCGTTAAATTTCAACATTAACGATATTCCCGTAAACCGGATTTTAACGGATAAAAATCGGATATCCGGTAGGTTAACCTTAACCTTATCGAATTGGAATTTTTGGTATCCGCCTGATATTATCGGATACCGGATATCCGATAATGCTTAACCTTAACCTTAACGGATTTGCCAATATCCGCCGGATATCTATCCGTTGCCAGCCCTACATGCACATAACCCGCGAGGACCGTGCCATAATACAACGCCTTTGTATTGCGGAAATGATTAGCTTACCGCAACTTTCTCCCGATAGAATATCCCGCCTGGGATAAAGAACGGATCCATTTTAACCCTTTTTAAATCCAGTGTAAAGAAGCGATGTCGTGACCGCACGATCCCCTCGCGGGATTTATTCTCGGTAGATTTGTCGGTGAGTCTATCACTCTTGTTTGTATTGTTAACCAATAACCATAGTATGGATGGTCGCGTGATGAAACAACATGTTTACAAATCCACGTATTAAGAGATACTCCCTCTGTCTTTTTTTATTTGTCCTAATTTCTACTTTGGTCTGTCTCTTTTTATATGTCCGCTCTGTTTATAGACATACTTTTCTCTTAAACTATCAAATATACATTTTATGTTTTATAATCAAAAAATCATTTTTAATATAAACTTAATTCAAAATCTTAAATAGTATCACCATATATAAGGAAAAAATCTACTCAATATCTTTGTATTAATTGTCATTCCTAAAAATATTTATGGATAATCATACAATTCCTAATAAAACTTTTACGTATTCTTACATCCCGCTCTAATTATGGACTCCGTAATAAAAGCAGTATAAGTTTTTTTTTATTTTCTTAAAATATTTTCTAAAATAATACTAATATTATCCAATTTATAATTCTTAATACTATTAATATTAGTTTTGGTAACAACATAACATTAAATAGGGCTAGTCAAGGGTTAATCACGGTATTTTATAGGATTTTCTTAATATCTTGACAACGTCAATTAAGACTGTTAATTTGAGACGGAAGGGGTATTACTTTGTTTTTTTCCGAAAAACCCTAAACTACCTCTTTCACTTCTATAGAACAAATATTTTCCTCTTCCAACTTTACGTGCCTCCTTTTTCTCCTAACTCGGCTGCACAACCACTTTCATCTGTTCCTTGCATGAACTTATTTCCCAAACCACAGAGCATCATTTACATTTCTATTGGCACCTTGTTCAACAAACATCAGTTACATTTGTTTAGGGTTTGTTATGCTGCCTCCATATGGGTGCGTGTTACAGTTCTAAGAGAACATTTTCATTTTATTGGTACTTTGTTCTCTTGCAGAAATGAGGAGCCTCCATATGATGGATTAATTAAGAAATTTTCAACATTTCTTTTGCAAAAAAATGATTTGTAATTTCCCTGAAAATCTTAATTGATTGATTTATCATAAATTGAGAGATCATTTTTTTTTTTGCATTTGAAAAGATTGGATGAAAAATTGATCGGGTTCAATCAATGATTTTGCTTTGAAGAATTAGGCATTTATACTGTTGTTTTTGATCTACGAAATAGAATTGCTTTGATTAGCTTTATTTATTGGAATTTGGTTGATTTGATTTAAAAATCAAATATGAAAAATCTGCTGGTGGTGTTGCTTGTGGTAGGCGGTGGTGGTGATGGTAATGGTAACGAAGGTGGTGTTGGTTATGCTAACAACATTTATGGTCTCCTGCTTATGTTTGTGGTGGTTCTGCTCCTGATGGTGGTAGCGATGGGGCGGAGGTGCTGGCGGTGTTGGTGATAAGGCCCGGTCCTACGTTTCTAGGGGCCTAAGGCCCAAAAAAATTGGTGGCCCCCTATCAAGCAAAAAACATTATAAATCATTTCTCTTTTGGTCCCTCATAAGTCAGTCTTTTTATTAGTGACTCCTTGTAATTCTACTGTTTAAGTTATGCCCCACAAATTTTATCAGGTTGACAAAACATCCTTATTCTAACATACGAAAGATTGAAATCGGAAGGGAACATTTTTAGTTTTGTGGCATCTTTCTCTGCGTGGCCTCAAGTGCGGCTTGTGTGGCTTATATGGCAGGGCCGGCCCTGTTGGTGATGGTGTTGGTGGAGAAAAAATAGTTAATTTTTGATTAGAAGAAGGTGATGACGGTTCTGTATGGGTGGTGGCGGCGGCGGAGATGGCAGAGGCGCTAGTGGAGATGTAATAGTGGTACTTGAAGTAAACTGAGCTAGTGACCAACGGTTGTGGTCTGGTGCTAGTGGTGTCGTTGGTCATGGCAGTGATGGTGGGGATCTGTCAGTTGAAGTGAAATTGGAGGAGGGTGGAGGTGGCGACTTCGATTACATGAAGAAAAAAAAGGCAGAGGTATTGGTAGCGGCACATCTGTGGGTGTTGGTGGTGTCGGCAAAGTTGATGCTTTCGGTGATATTGGTAGCAGTGAAAATAAAAAGAGGGGAGGATAATGAAGGAAGTAGTTTTTAAGTATAAGGGTATTATGGTAATTTCAGTGGAAATTGGGTTTCCAGATTTTTCCAAAGCCGGTTTTTTATCGAGTTTTTTCCAAAAGCTAATTAACTACGCCAAGAATCTGGCCAATTTCAGCTACTAATTCTTCGTTTCGCCGGCCCTATAACACCAATTAAATCGTTGGTTGTTCCTTATCTACGATACCTCTCCTTCATTCATGGTAATTTTTTCGAGATTATCCTTTTTGCTACTGTGTTGTTTTTTATATCCAGAAGAAGTTTTTCGGATCTATATACATCGATCATTCTTATCAAAACCTGGTTTTGATGCAATAGCCGATGAACTCTATTAAGATGATAGGTAACCATTCAATCACAAAGTCTGGTTTTTCATATAAGCGCCCCTCCTTAGGGGTAAAAACTAGGGTTCATGATGTTCTTTGTGTTTTGACCTTATCATTTGTACCTAAATCCTATCCAATCCAAAGTATTTTCCCTGATTAATCGTCAAAAATTTAGAAGGCGTCAGTGGCAGAGCCAAGATTTCAAATAGGATTGTATTACCTTTGGATTGTATTACCAACACAATTTGAGGGTCTCAGTGCGAGAGTGATGAAGACGTGGCGTAGGCTTTACTTAGCCCCGCTATTTTCTTTTCTCTAACTGTTCCGCGTGGTTGGGGATGTCTTTAGCTTGTATCCTCGTCTTACCTTCGGGATGAACAGGCGCGCCTGTTGGTGTTAAGATAGGAAATGGGTATGCTATGTACCCCCACTGATTCTTTATGATAAAGCGCGTAAGGAATATGATGAACATGAAGACACTCTTTCATTCACCCGTGGGGCACAAGATAAATACGATTATACAGGATATCCACAAGTTGGTAGCGCGTATCGTGCCTCGATGAGGGGGAATGAGGCGTGTCGTTAAACGCGCCTATTCCCACTTTTTTTGTGGAGGATGGGCTAGGGTGTGCCTATTCCCACCTTTTTTTTTTGTAGAGGATAGCCTAGGGCATGTGGATAAACGCGCCTATTCCCCCTTCTTTTTTGTGGGGGGATGGGCTAGGGTGTGCCTATTCCCACCTTGTTTTTTTTGTAGAGGATAGGTTAGTGTGTGCATGTTTTCTTCGTGATTATGTCTAGGTAGGAAAAACGCGCCTTCTAGGGGTGAACCCCTTGTAATGGGGGTAAGTTCATATGCTTCGCCCCTCCTTTTTCGTTCCTTTTCCAAGGTAGGCAAACACACTCCCCTTTGTTTTGTAGTCGATCGGATACGCAGAAATGCTCATCGCCTTTTTTGTACATCTGTGGCCGATCGGATGCACGGAGCAACCATTCTCCTTTTTTGTAAATCTGTGGCCGATCGGATGAGCGAAGCAAACCGTCGCCTTTTTGTATATATGTGGCCGAACGGATGAGCATATCAACCCGTCGCCTTTTTGTATATTTGTGGCCGAACGGATGAGCATATCAACCTGTCACCTTTTTGTATATGTGTGGCCGATCGGATAAGCATGTCAACCCGTCGCCTTTTTGTATATCTATGGCCGATCGGATGAGCATGTCAACCCATCGCCTTTTTCTATATATGTGGCCGATCGGATGAGCATATCAACCCGTCGCCTTTTTGTATATATGTGGCCGATCGGATGAGCATGTCAACCCGTCACCTTTTATGTATATATGTAATGCTGGCTCGATCAGTATTCATGGCCTTTTGCATAATCGTCAGCCAACCGGGTGCCTTTGGCATTCCTGTAACCTTTTGTATAATCGTCAGCCGACCTGGTGCCTTTGGCATTCTCGTAGCCTTTTGTAGATTTGTCAGCTAAGTGGGCGTCTTTGGCATTCCCATAGCCTTTTGTAGATTCGTCAGCTTATTGGGCGCCTTTGGCATTCCCGTAGCCTTTTGTAAATTCGTCAGCTGATTGGGCACCTTTGATATTCCCACAGCTTTTTGTAGATTTGTCAACTAATTGGGCGCCTTTGGCATTCCCGTAGCCTTTTTTAGATTTGTATTTTTTTTCAAGCGGCCTCTATGGACCCTTGCTAATATGGTGCCCGGAGTACGTTACTAGATTTTTCACTTTTTTTTTGTTGCATAGCAGACCATGAAGTTCACAACAAGATAATATTGATGCTCTGTAAGAATAAAGTGACAACCTACTCATGTGACTAGGTTACATGCATATTTCATGCAAGGACGGACCCAGGATTCTCCATTGGGTAGGGCTGGAATACAACAGTCGATAATGCGTCCGTAGGCCGCGGCAAATTTTTTTGGAACACATAACATAAATAGTGGCCAAATAGTGATCCACCTATAAAATACTAGATAGCTAGGGAATAAAAGTTAAAACGAACACAAATAAAAAAAAAAACAAAATGATTCCCAAAAAATATTTTTATACAGAAGAAAATAAGAGAAGAAATGTATTGAGTGCAAGAAAATTATTTACTTTAAACATGACTTAAATTTTGATCACCTCATAATATGGGCTAAAAATCACATATAATTAGCTAACTACAACTAATATGTGGGCTAAATATAAAATTTAATCAGATTTTCTATACTAATTTTTTTTTACCTCAAAATCAGGGACGGGCTATAGCCTCCTTGAGCCCCTTGCTAGGCCCGTCCCTGATTTCATGAATTGCAAATATTCATAGGCGTGAAATTAAAACACTCGTGAGGGCATCATGAAAGCAAATCTTGCAAAGGCGCTTGGTAGCATTTGCGAAGAAAGTGACAGCCTATACATGCGACTAGATGATATGCATATTTCAAAGCGTAAATATTCATGCTCTAGTAAAATTTAATTTAGATACTTCATACTTGGGATTGACTAAACGTATGCACATACGGAATAAATATTTGTACAAAATTGTAAACATGTGTTACAAGCATTTGTGAAGGAAAAATCATGAAAGCGGATTTTAGAAGTACATACTAACGATTTTGAGTACAATCTACTGTAAGCTCATGAATATTCATCAATGCTATCATGCTTATCAAATTAATCATCAAATAAATAATAAGAATAAGAATAAGAACGGACCCTAGCTCAGCTGGTCATCCCCGTTCCCCGAAGTTTCATACGTTCCAGGAGGTCCCAGGTTCAAGTCCCCAATGGCGTAATATTGCAAGAATTAACATGGAAGGTAGTGTTAGTTTGCCCCCCTTGTGACACAATTTCTCCCCCCCCCCCCTCCCGCTTCGGCTCCCCTTGGCAAGGTTACCCATGAGGCCCGCTGGTAGGCTAGCACATCAACCTGTTCAATTAATGTTGTTAGGCTTCCAACTAGTTTCATGTAATAATATTAAATAATAATATTATTTTAAATAATAATAATAAGAAGAAGAAGAAGAACGGGCCCTAGCTCAGCTGGTCATCCTCGTTCCCCGAAGTTTCATGCATTCCAGGAGGTCCCAGGTTCAAGTCCCCAATGGCGTAATATTGCAGGAATTAACATGGAAGGTAGTATTAGTTTGCCCCCCTTGTGACACAATCTTGCCCCCCCCCTCCCGCTTCGGCTCCCCTTGGCAAGGTTACCCATGAGGCCCGCTGGTAGGCTAGCACAGCAACATGTTCAATTAATGTAGTAGTATGTCGTTGGAGCTTAGTTTGTTAGGCTTCCAACTAGTTTCATGTAATAATATCTTATAATAATAATAATAATAACGCCCTAACACCTTCAGATCTTTTCACGACACACATTGGTGATCTCGCATCCTTTTTGTCAATCGATTGAGGTAAGTCTCCGCGTTTTTCATCAAGTTTGCCTTAGTCCTGCAAAACGGTTATTGTAGTTCCTCCATTGGATGGCGGTTCCCTTATCAGACGACGATGAACCAGACATTGACAGAAGCGGTAATTCATTGGAAGACACAATGGCTCATTGTCCCTTTAAGAACTTGGATGATTGTAAAGATTTTCAAGGACGTGGATATGCCAAAACCTCTATTATGCGGCACATTAAGGATCAACATTGGCCTACTCAAACTAGGTTAATGACTTGTAAAGAACGGATACAGACTCATGTGGGTGTGTATCAGGCTTGGACAAATTTATTAAATTTGATGGAAATGTGGCTTTGTTGTGACTGTATGAAAGTGCAATCTTGGAAGCGCCCTTGCCGTCCTCATGGTGGTAACGTATTACTAGGTCCATTCAATGGAAGGTCTGCAGATTTTCTAATCCATGGTATCCATAAACCACAGGCAGTGGCAGATTCTTCACCAGTGTCTAATGCAGATCCTTCACCAGTGTCTAATGAGGAACCAATGACTCTGTCTTTAAACTTACTTCATTTGGTTTACCAGAAGAACTTCACAACTACTTCCAGTATCCCACCTCCATGTAGGCTAAGCTTTTCTAGAACATTGAAAGCAGCACTTGATAGAGTGATTGCTCATCCCATGGATTTAGTCTCGTGTCTTCAATTGCTGCTGCTTCTTGTATGCACGCTGAATTTGTATGTCCCTAATAATGCCAGTGAAGCGCGATCCAGCACTAGGAAAAATCTGCAAATTGCAGCCATCAATAGAGCACTTGCAGAATGGGGATCACCTAATGGATGCTACACCATCGTCCAATGCCTGTTGGATCTAGCACGTCAAGATCAACAACAACAACAAAATGTTAAGCGGCCCAAGCGCAAGAAACCCAAAACTAATGCAGAAGCATGTCAGAAGAAGCTGGAAAAAGGACATTACACTGTTGCAATCAGGATTTTGTCTTCTGGTGGTGTTGCCGAGTCAACCCCAAAGACCCTAGCCAAATTGCAACGTAAGAACCCTTACTCTCGTCCTCCTTCCATACCTGCAGCTTCCCCTAATGTAGCTGCTGTCAGTGTGGATGTGCAAGCAGTAGTTAAAGCCCTGGACAGCTACCCGAAAGGAACATCTTGTGGGCGGGACGGCCTCCGTGCACATCATTTGCTTGATGCAACGAGTGGAGCGGCTGCGGTGGTAGCCGATGAACTTCTTTCGTCTATCACCGGTGTTTCCAACCTATGGCTCGATGCCAGATGTCCTTTAGCCCTCTGCGAATTCATCGCTAGTGCTCCGCTAACACCGCTTCTCAATCCTGATGGCAGTATCCGAACGATAGCGGTAGGTACAATATGGAGACGGTTGTGTTCTAAGCTAGCATTATCCGCTGTGCTTAAGGACATGACAACATATCTAAGCAATCATTAGTTCGGCATAGGCATACCTTGTGGGGGAGAAGGTATATTGCACTCAGTGAATAGATTGCTTGAACTCAAAGGTTCTCGTACCGACATGACTATGCTATTAGTCGACTTTACTAATGCATTCAATGTAGTCAGCCGCACAGTTCTGATTCGAGAAGTACGAGAACAATGTCCCAGTATTGCTAAATGGGTCGAGTTTTGCTATGCGCATCCGGCGAGGTTGTGTTACAATGAGCATTCTCTGACCTCTTCACAGGGAGTCCAACAGGGAGACTCGTTGGGACCTCTCCTATTTTCTTTGGCTTTGCATCCGGTGATTTTCAAAATTGCGGAAACCTGTGAACTGGACTTGAATGGGTGGTATTTGGATGACGGGACATTAGTTGGGGAATTGACAGAGGTTGCTAAGGCTCTTCGGATCATACGTGAGGAAGGGCCTGCTCGGGGTCTCCAACTGAATTTAAAAAAGACGAAGCTCTATTGGCCATGTCAACACCAACGCTGCATGGACCTCTTCCCTGATGTCATAAGGAGGCCTACATCCGGTGTTAGTATACTTGGAGGACCAGCGAGTTTGAATGATGAATACTGCAGTCACATCATCCAATATAGGGTTGATAAAACGTTGCGCCTAATGGAATGCGTAAAGATACTGAAATACCCCCAAGCCGAGCTTCTTCTCCTCCGGAATTGCGCTGGTGTCTCAAAGTTGTATTTCTCAGCACGTACAACTAGGCCTCAGTGCATGGAAGTGGAACAACAGCGATACAACGACGCCCTCATTCAGTTCTTGCAATACCTGGTTACAAGTGATGGACCGGGGTTTGTTCAGTTGCAGCAACGCATCACCACTCTCCCAATCAAATCAGGCGGATTAGGGTTATATACCTTACATGACACCATCCGGTATGGCTATTTAGACTCTTGCTACCAAACACAACACCTGCAGAGTCAAATCCTACAAGGCAATCCCGGACTTAGCCCGCATTTTTAGACCGAGTTGGATCAGTACATACAAGTATGTGGTTTAACTCCTTCATTTTTCAATATTAACGAAGTCGCCCCACATCCCATGCATTTACTGGCTACTCGTTATTTTGATGTTATCATGAAGGATATACCATCTAGCTTTGTCATGTCTGAGCGCGACTCAATTCTGCGGCAGTACAATAAGAAACCGCATGCTCAAGACTACCTAAAAGCACTTCCCATCCGTGGTTTGAACCAGGCCTTAGGTTCTAGACAGTTCAGATCGGTGTTGCAGTATCGTCTTGGTATACCGCTTTTTGCAGAGAACAGTTTTTGCTCATGTTGTAACCGTGTTATGGATCGGTTCGGAGACCACGCCATTCATTGTGCTAGTGAAGTAGGGCTCAAATATCTCCATGATATGGTTCGGGACCTCTTTGCTGAACTGTGCTATAAAGCAGGAGTATATGCAAGGAGAGAGGCATCATTGGGATTTACCCTTAAACCGGCAGATCTTATGATATATAATTGGGAAAATGGCAAGGATATTTTCTTAGATGTCACCGGTGTTTCACCTTTCTCCAAGGGGGGGAATCGGACATTCACACCAGGTCATGCTATCTCGGCTGCAATCACACGCAAACGCACCAAATACGCCGACCTATGCTCAACCAATGGTTACGGGTTTGGAGCCTTAGCCTTTACTACTCTTGGGGAGCTAAGTGAAGACATTGTAACACTCTTGAAAAGATTGAAGAATTGCATGGCGAGTCACGATGTCAACAATAACTTAGGCAATTTCATTTTCCTTAGGTTAGGCATTATCATTCAAAGGGGCGTCGGGGCGCAACTTGTCGCGCGTCTCCCTGCCAAATCTATGTAAACTTTTATTTGTTTTCTCTTCTTAATAAAAGCCTTTATGGCCCCTTTTCATAATAATAATAATAATAAACAATAAGGCCATAGAATGGACAGGCGACACCAAAGATGTATTAATCTTTCATTTTAGTAAACACTAAGCTAGCTATGGCATGTGAAATTTCGTACATATAGATCAGCGGGTACATGCTTGACAATTTTAAATGCAAAACATACATATCAACAGATCCTTCACCAGTGTCTAATGAGGAACCAATGACCATGTCTTTAGACTTACTTCATTTGGTTTATCAGAAGAACTTCACAACTACTGCCAGTATCCCACCTCCATGTAGGCTAAGCTTTTCTAGAACATTGAAAGCAGCACTTGATAGAGTGATTTCTCATCCCATGGATTTAGTCTCGTAGCTTCAATTGTTGCTGCTTCTTGAATGCACGCTGAATCTGTATGTCCCTAATAATGCCAGTGAAGCGCGATCCAGCACTAGGAAAAAGCTGGAAATTGCAGCCATCAATAGAGCACTTTCAGAATGGGGATCACCTAATGGCTGCTACACCATCGTCCAACGCCTGTTGGATCTAGCACGTCAAGATCAACAACAACAACAAAATGTTAAGCGGCCCAAGCGCAAGAAACCCAAAACTAATGCAGAAGCATGTCAGAAGAAGCTGGAAGAAGGATATTACACTGCTGCAATCAGGATTTTGTCTTCTGGTGGTGTTGCCGAGTCAACCCAGAGACCCTAGCCGAATTGCAACGTAAGCACCCTTACTCTCGTCCTCCTGCCATACCTGCAGATGCCCCTAATGTAGCTGCTGTCAGTGTGGATGTGCAAGCAGTAGTTAAAGCCCTGCACAGCTTCCCGAAAGGAACATCTTGTGGGCGGGACAACCTCGGTGCACAACATTTGCTTGATGCAACGAGTGGAGCGGCTGCGGCGGTAGCCGATGAACTACTTTCGTCTATCACCGGTGTTGCCAACCTATGGCTCGATGCCAGATGTCCTTTAGCCCTCTGCGAATTCATCGCTAGTGCTCCGCTAACACCGCTTCTCAAGCCTGGTGGCAGTATCCGGCCAATAGCGGTAGGTACAATATGGAGACGGTTGTGTTCTAAGCTAGCATCATCCGATGTGCTTAAGGACATGACAACATATCTGGGCAATCATTAGTTCGGCGTCGGCATACCTTGTGGGGGAGAAGGTATATTGCACTCAGTGAATAGATTGCTTGAACTCAAAGGTTCTCGTATAGACATGACTATGCTATTAGTTGACTTTACTAATGCATTCAATGTAGTCAGCCGCAGAGTTCTGATCCGAGAAGTACGAGAACAATGTCCCAGTATTGCTAAATGGGTCGAGTTTTGCTATGCGCATCCGGCGAGGTTGTATTACAATGAGCATTCTCAGACCTCTTCACAGGAAGTCCAACAGGGAGACCCGTTGGGACCTCTCCTATTTTCTTTAGCTTTGCATCCGGTAATTTGCAAAATTGTGGAAACCTGTGAAATGGACTTGAATGGGTGGTATCTGGATGACGGGACATTAGTTGGGGAATCGACAGAGGTTGCTAAGGCTATTCAGATCATACGTGGGGAAGGGCCTGCTCGGGGTCTCCAACTGAATTTACAAAAGACGGAGCTCTTTTTGCCATGTCAAGACCAACGCCGCATGGACCTCTTCCCTGATGTCATAAGCAGGCCTACATCCGGTGTTAGTATACTGGAGGACCAGCGAGTTTGAATGATGAATACTGCAGTCACATCATCCAATACAGGGTTGATAAAACGCTGCGCCTAATGGAATGCGTAAAGAAACTGAAAGATCCCCAAGCCGAGCTTCTTCTCCTCCGGAATTGCGTTGGAGTCTCAAAGTTGTATTTCTCAGCACGTACAACTAGGCCTCAGTGCATGCAAGCGGGCACAACAGCGATACGACGACGCCCTCATTCAGTTCTTGCAATACCTGGTTACAAGTGATGGACCGGGGTTTTCTCAGTTGCAGCAACGCATCGCCACTCTCCCAATCAAATCAGGTGGATTAGGGGTGTATACCTTACATGACACCATCCGGTATGGCTATTTAGCCTCTTGCTACCAAACACAGCACCTGCAGAGTCAAATCCTACAAGGCAATCCTGGACTTAGCCCGCATTTTCAGATCGCGCTGGATCAGTACATACAAGTATGTGGTTTAACTCCTTCATCTTTCAATATTAACGAAGTCGCCCCACATCCCATGCATTTACTGGCTACTCGTTATTTTGATGCTATCATGAAGGATATACCATCTAGCTTTGTTATGTCTGAGCGCGACTCAATCCTGCGGCAGTGCAATAAGAAACCGCATGCTCAAGACTACCTAAAAGCACTTCCCATCAATGCTTTGAACCAGGCCTTAGGTTCTAGACAGTTCAGATCGGTGTTGCAATATCGTCTTGGTATACCGCTTTTTGCAGAGAACAGTTTTTGCTCATGTTGTAACCGTGTTATGGATCGGTTCGGAGACCACGCCATTCATTGTGCTAGTGAAGTAGGGCTCAAATATCGCCATGATATGGTTCGGGACCTCTTTGCTGAACTGTGTTATAAAGCAGGAGTATCTGCAAGGAGAGAGGCATCATAGGGATTTACCCTTAAACCGGCAGATCTTATGATATATAACTGGGAAAATGGCAAGGATATTTGCTTAGATGTCACCAGTGTTTCACCTTTCTCCAAGGGGGGGAATCGGACATTCACACCAGGTCATGCTATCTCCGCTGCAATCACACGCAAACGCACCAAATACGCCGACTTATGCTCAACCAATGGTTACGGTTTTGGAGTCTTAGCCTTTACCACTCTTGGGGAGCTAAGTGAAGACACTGTAACACTTGAAAAGATTGAAGAATTGCATGGCGAGTCACGATGTCAACAATAACTTAGGCAATTTCCTTTTCCTTAGGTTAGGCATTATCATTCAAAGGGCCATCGGGGCGCAACTTGTCGAGCGTCTCCCTGCCAAATCTCTGTAAACTTTTATTTGTTTTCTCTTCTTAATAAAAGCCTTTATGGCCCCTTTTCATAATAATAATAATAATAATAAACAATAAGGCCATAGAATGGATAGGCGACACCAAAGATGTATTAATCTTTCATTTTAGTAAACACTAAGCTAGCTATGGCATGTGAAATTTCGTACATATAGATCAGCGGGTACATGCTTGACGATTTTAAATGCAGAACATACATATCTCGGGTAATCTTGGATAAGAGATATAGAAGCCTACCAGTCTTACCTATTAGATGAAGAGACTTAAAAAAAGAGAAGTGGCGCTGGCGAGATTTTAGCATAGGCGAGCAGCATTAACGGGGTGGCTTCTATTTCTTCAGATGGTTAAGCGATGATGTTGCTGGTGCAGTCAGTCAACTAGTGTTGATGGGATTAAGTAATGCGTCGCTGCTTCTCTGTAACTTCCTTCTCTCGGCTCTGGCTGGTAGTTTCCTAAAGAGTGGAAGCGCTGGCGCTGTTGTCATGGGTTGAGCTGGTAGCGGTTGATCACGCGTCAATGGACTGGTTTCTCCTTCATCAATTGCGATTCAACCCAAGAGATCTCCAGAACTAATTTAGCTGGACGAAGGCACAAACACGGGGAAAGAAAAAAGCGGCATTGGCTTGCTGTGGTGCTAGGATTATGTAGTGTTACCACCACTATTCACCAGGGAAACTACAAAGGAGAACTGTAGGAGTACTGCATATTCTACAAGTCCAAAGCAGAAGACATCATATAAACGAGAATATAAGGATACATGCGCTTTATAATACATTCTAAAAGCGATTCCTTAGCAAGAAACATTAAGTGTTTGACCTCATGACTAGACAATAACATCTGAAATGAAGTTAATTTACTAGTAACAAGCTCATTTTAGACTTTTCAAGCTTGGAAAACTAATTTAAATTGGGGGAAGGCTGCATGAAATCAGTGAATATTATAATCATGTTATGAAAATAACGTCAATTAACCTATACTCCTAGTAGTGATAGAAATGGCATTAGCTAATCTGTAGCATTTTCGTTATTGGATGACGATATACAAGTTTGAAAATATTTGCAAGCTAACCATTCTTTCAAAGCATATGAAGTTATGTATATAGAGGGTGTAATACTTAGCCTGTATTTTAACAAAGAGGTGGCTACTGCCATGGTTTGGCTGTTCTGTAAGATATAGTGACCCTCAATGCGTGAGGATTAACATATATGTCTCTTCCCACCTTTTTTTCTTTCAAAACCATATCTCATACAAATCGCAAAACAGGTAAGCAACATAAAGGGATTAAGGATATAAATATAAATCTTATCCTTTTTAGTATGTTCTCTGTGGTCCTGTGAGTATGACGGGCAATGGAAAAGCATTCAAGGGGTGCTGATGAGACTCGTGTTAGGTGGCCAGATCTGAAGCGCTCTTCTTTGAGTGACACACTTAGTTCTCGGCGACCCTTGGCAGCTACCTATATTGAGTTAATAGTAAAAAGGAAATTGACTGTGATGTTAAACACTCGTGTATATAAGGTATATGCTTAAACTATACATGAACATTACATGTTTGCATTATGATCGAACAACTTTGCAAGAAGATAAATATAAAATGAAGGAGATTGAGCTAGGAGAAGTGAGAACTTATCCTTGTATTTATTTGAATCACCCCCTTGTCAACAACTGCATCTTTACACTCTGTTGCGGCGGCATAACCAATTGGCGCTATAACTTGCAATCGCATTCCATTATCTTAACACCTCGCAACTTAGCTGCAGCTTCACGTTCTTGTGTTTTTTCCCCGATGACGTCATAGTTGCGTTGAACCAAGGGCGCGCATCAGCCTCGTGTTTTTCCTGTTGTTGATGTGAAGGCGCAACCTCTCTTCTTGGAGCAGGGGCGGTCACATAGATGTGAAGTGCTGGTGGAGTCGACTCAAACAATCTGGGTGCTCCAGCTTGTGTCATGATCTCGTTACAATAGTTCCTAGTGCTCATGTACTCAGATATTCTTGGCTGTGGTTCTTCTTTGATTTTATAGGTCTCTTTGTTGTCAATTGAGATCCGATCCGAGAGGTCTTCATAGCCAATTCTGAATAGGGAACCAAATTTCCTTAGTCGTGATAATTCAAAGATTAGTGTACAGTGTTATCTCATTTCTACTAAGAGACAGAGCAAAAAAAAAATCTTCTTCAAAACTGTCAGAATCATTCGAATGCGGGTAAAAGAGGAGCTCAGGTAAAACCCAAAAGTAAATCGAACTCAAGGCCTTGTTAATTTTTCGCAATTTTTATAAAACCAAAGCAACCACTAAAATTCTTTAGGCAATTCAAAACAGATCAAAACCCTAAACTGATAATCTTATTGCATCTGTTACTTATTAAAACAACTTTCAACTAAGAAGAATCTGATTATGTCGAAATGGGTTGAGTTAGAATAAACAAATAATCATAAATCTAGACTTTGATTTCAAATCGGATTAGTAAATCAAAGGAAACCTCGAGTTTGAGTTTACGAACTCTAAATGCTTTCCCCAAATCCTATTTCAAGACCAATCAAGAATCAACTATCAATAATGGTAAATGGTAACATGCGGATTAAATCAAGAGAAGAGATGGACTTATCTTCGTTGAATTCGTTGTTGTTGAAGATAAAGAAGAGGTGCTGTTCCCGTTGTGGACCCGGAGTTAGACGATGGTTCGTTGATGTGCTTTGGTATAATCGGAGGATGAGGGTGCCGTGGTACTGGCTTATCTCGGAGGAGAGATTTCCTGTTTAGTCCACTAAACCCGACCCGGTTTAGTGGTTAGTCCAGCCAAAACTTCTTCTTAATCGTTAGTCCAAAAAAGTTTAAATTCAAGTAGATTTACCTATATACCCCCGAACATTATAAGTCCGTTTTTTACATTTAAATTCAAGTAGTAACTAGTATACTAGTAGTATGTATACTAGTATATTACTAGTATATTAGTAGTATGTAGTATGTAGTATACTATTATGTAGTATGTAGTAATAACATATGTAGTATGTAGTATACTACTAGTAACTAGTATACTAGTATGTAGTATGTAGTAATAACATATGTAGTATGTAGTATACTAGTAGTAACTAGTACTAATAGTAATATGTTATGTATTGATACTACTACATATTGATATGTAGTACGTTATATATTGACACTACATATTGATATGTAGTATATGTTTGATATGTAGTATGTTATATATTGACACTACATATTGATATGTAGTACGTTATATATTGACACTACATATTGATATGTAGTATATGTTTGATATGTAGTATATTATATATTGATACTACATATTGATATGTAGTACATTATATATTGATATGTAGTACGCTATATATTGATATGTAGTATGTTATGTATTGATACTACATATCAAAAAATTGTTATGTATTGATACTACATATGTTACTACTAGTACTAGTATACTAGTTATAACTACTAGTACTAGTATACTAGTTATACTAGTATAACTAGTTATAACTACTAGTACTAGTTATAACTACTTTACTACACTAGTATAACTAGTTATAACTACTAGTACTAGTATACTAGTTAACTAGTTATAACTAGTAGTTACTAACTACTAATGTAGTAAAGTAGTTGCCTAATTTACTAGTAACAATAAGATATTTTTGTTACATATTGATATGTAGTACACTATATATTGATATGTAGTATGTTATATATTGATACTACATATTGATATGTAGTACATTATATATTGATATGTAGTATGTTTGATATGTAGTACGTTATATATTGATATGTAGTATGTTATGTATTGATACTACATATCAAAAAATTGTTATGTATTGATACTAAATATGTAACTAGTATACTAGTATATAACTAGTTATACTAGAAGGGTGTTTTAGGCATTTAGAAAATACACTTTTTAATCTCCACAAAGTTTTTGGACTAGAGAGTAAATAATCTAGTCCAAAAACATGTTTTTGGACTAGGAAGTAAATGTTTTCCATGGGTGGACTAGCCATTAACTGGGTCATGAAAAAGTGGCCTAGATAGTAGTAGGTAGGCGGCAACTAGAGATGCTCAGAGGATTAGAAGATAGAACGCGGAACTGAGGTAGGACGCGGTAGCAGGGAGAGAGGTGGGGGAAGGCGCTGATGAAGTTAATGGCGCGATAGGGTTGAGTTTGGGAAGTAAGACAGACGCGGGGAAGGTATACATGGAAAGTGTGAGTGCGTGGGTCGGGTGTACCGCCGTGAGAAGAAAAATATCTTGTAAGAAAAGAGAGGCGCGGGATGTCATGGGAATTGGGCGGCTGGGCTAGGCACGAGCCTCCCACTGTTGAGGAGTGATTTTGATTTTGGTTCTATAAGTCCTAGCCATAACACAAGTTACACACCCAATTCCTGAGAAGGCCCCTTTTTATTGCACTATATGCCTCCTTATATAAACTTTTCAAAAGTCCTTTTTTTATGATATCATGTCACATGTTCTAAACCTCCTTAATTACCACTAATGTCATTCATTCTCTAATACAACCTCATTCTTTCCTATTAGTTCCTCCCTTATCCTTTTCATCTTATGGATACTTTCTTAGTGGACTTGGGTTTTATTCCCCAAGTCTCCATGTTTCATATTAGGTTTACCTCCCTTTTGGGGGCACACTAGCCCGACTAAGGGATAATATTTTTCATGTATCAACAACACCGATAGAAGGTAATCATCATAGTTTTACTTCTACCTAGACTTGATCGACATAAAAAAACAAAAAACTAAAGTACAATTAGAGGAAAAAGTAAAGAAGAAAATGACTCCCACATAACAAAATCCAAGATAGTGTTTTCTTCTTCTTTTTTCTCCTTTTTTTTTTTTTGAGAATAAATGATTTATATAAAACAAACCGGCTATGTAATTAAAGGTTTCCCTAGTCAGGGATATTCCTTCAATGTGAGCCAAGTCACCAGCTGTATGATAAGTACATAAGGAATAAATTTTAAAACTTGGAGAAAAATAGGACTCGCATTTGTTGCCTCGTTAAAAACCTTTCCAAAGAAAACTCATTGTGGTAAACTCTTGACTAAGGACAAGAGTGCAACGCGAAGTGTCCATCAAACTATAAAATATTTAAAACTAACTAGAGAGATACAATTACAATCATAATTCTTCAAAATCATAGAAATTTTTCGTTCTCCATCAGTACCCAATGAGCTATCTTCTAATGTTGGCAGTATGATTGTCTCCACAAACAAGTTGTAGAAGTTGAGCGTCTTCTCTCATGATAAAACTATCAATGTGTGATCCTGTGCCCTTATATCAATAGCAAGACTAATATAAATGTCACGATGGCTTGTACATGATAGGTTATTCGTCCTCTTGATGATTGAGAATAACAGTTTAGCCTTATCTGCAATCCAGAACTTATAAATTCAAAAAAGTATCTATGAAGAAATACTAGTTGTTGAGACAAAAAATAGCCATCATTGATTTCAATATCATGATGTTTCACAAGAACTGTTCCATCAAAAGAAGAACTACCAATGTACATTAAACTAAATACCGATAACATGGAATTAACTAACTAAAATAATAGATAAATAATACCAAGACGAATAATAGATAAATAGCACGATGGAAAAAATTAAATCGGCAAAGAAAAGTGGGTAAAACACTGTACAAAGAGAAAATCAATCAAATATAGGTTCTTCCTAAAACTCTTTATTGTTTATGTTTTCGTAGATAAATTTCGTGGCATTTTTAGGGGAGATCCTGAAAGAATTAGGGGCAACTTTTTTATTCTCATCCCATAAGTGTGGCTATAGGATGTCCTAATGGTTAGAAAATACCTATATGTCCTTTTACAATCGGTAGTTTAGTGTCGATTTTATCAACCGATTATGATTGGGTTCTTCTCTTCTTTGTTTTATTTTGAAAATAAATAAATTTGGGGCTACTATCACAATTGGTAGATAATATCATTAAACTACCGATTGTGAAAATAAAGATATTCAAAATTCCATTGGTTTTTGAAAATTTTGAATATGTGGCGACTAACATAATCGGTAGATAATGAAGATCATAAAACTACAGATTGTACAATCGGTAGGCAATAAACATCATGAAACTATCAATTGTTAAAATAGAGAAATCCAAAATTTCATTGGTTTTTGAAATTTTTGAATTTTGGGCTACTACCATAATCGGTAGATAATGAACATCATGAAACTACCAGTTGTACAATCAGTAGGAAATAAACATCATGAAACTACTGATTGTGAAATAGAGAAATCCAAAATTCCATTATTATTATTTTTAATTGAATTTGGGGTTATTACCATAAACGTTAGATATGAACATCACGAAACTACCAATTGCACAATCGACAGGCAATAAACAATATAAAACTACCGATTGTGAAAAAAGATAAATTCAAAATTCCATTGGTTTTTGAAAATTTTGATTTGGGGCTACTACCACAATTGGTAGATAATGAACATCACGAAACTACTGATTGTGAGAGAGAACATTGAAAATAGAGGAATCCAAAATTCCCATTGGTTTTTGAAAATTTTGAATTTTGGGCTACTACCACAATCGATAGATAATGAACATCATGAAAATTCGAAAATTTACTACCGATTATGTTTGTTTAGAGAATTCAAAAATTTAAGGATTTTGGCACAATCCAATTTTGGGGCTACATTGTAATCGGAGGCCAATTAAATATCATATTGTACCGATTATAAATATATTTTGGCTCCGTAGTTTACAATCGGTAGACATGATTCTCCATTATCAACCGATTATGGGTTGTTCTCAATTATGTGAACATGAAGCTTCCTCTATATAACAAATTCTCCGGATTGTAAACTTAATTAATTACCGATTATGGAGGGAATATTTGTCATTTCGAAAATTTTGAAATAAGAGGTGGCTTCGTTTTAAATTTGGGTGATCCTATTTTGTTTTATTAGTCGCCCCTAATTTTTTAATTTTTTCGGTGTTGCCCTTAAAAATGCCAGGATAAACTTTTGTGGTTTCTTAACTAATGACTAAGTTTACAAGGCTATAACATCCACTAGTAAATAAAAAATTAGCTAGTGCTAATTACAACTACGATCCAAATATATACTAAGATAATATTAGGTCGGTAAGATTGGTATACGTATATCTCTAACAATTGTTGACACTAGTTTTGGACATCTTACTTACAATATAGTTTGACATTCTGCAACATCCGGATCAGGCATATTTCATCACCCATTTTACAGTAAGAACAGTCGCAACAAAAGACATCATAACACAAGAAGAAGTCAATAACACCAGTAAGAACAGTCAAAGCTTGGTATGGCCGTATGGGAAAAGAACTGAAGAAAAAGAGGGCGGAAATGTCCGGTCAGCGTATCCAGATGAGGGAGGAGTTGTATAGAGGGAAAAAATTTATTGCGCAAGTGTACTGCAAGCAAGAGTGGCCCATTCCTTTTAACCGAAAGAAAAAAAAGGAGGAAAAAAATTGGTTCACTCCCGAAACAAAAACTCCCAAAATTGTCAAGTTTCTCAAAATATTAAATTTTCGGGAGAGATTTCTACCATGCTTATATTTCAAAAAAAATAAAAAATAAAAAAAAATCAAGTCTCTAAAAACAACAAATCAATGACTTTCAATTCTCAATTGAATAACAAGGGTGTTAGAGTAACTCTTATAAAATCTTAATCCAATAACATAGGGTTTCATGGAATTTGAATGACTTAAAAAGTCTTTATCTCCTAACAAGAGACATTAGGAGACTCTCCAAAAATCTCAATGGATTAACAGTAGATTTGGGAACTCTCAGGAAGTCTACAGAAATCTTAATTGACTACCCATGTTAATGGATTTAGTAGATTTAGTGGAGACATGGGGATGAATGGTAATTTTTTTGGTTTTCCGAATTGAAATTGATTCTCATGAATGACAATTGGATGCGTTGATTACTGGCACAAGTAATGGCCAGTTTGGAAGTTTTTAATCGAATTGATAATTCATTTGCAACTGTACTAGATAGTCTAGACATGGTTGTATGTGGTAAATAAGTTGAGTACATTTAAGAGTAATTTACTTGACTTCTGTACAAGCCATGGATATAATTCTAAGGTACATGAGTGAAACTATCAAAGATAGTTTATCCATGTGACATATCTAGAATATTAAACGATATATGCATTGAATCTTATACATCAGTGATTCAAAATCATCAATGACAACTATGTGTTTTACTTCAAACGAGATACGGTTGCAAGGAAATTATACAAACGAAGGTTGACAGTGATATCAATTATGGATTTCGGAGCTTTGGATGCAAAGTCGGATTAGAAGTAAGAGTAACTTTGAAATTTCCTTGAATCTATACTTATGGCCAAAGTACATGTATTTTGGAAATAACACATAGTTGGGTTATATGGTATGTTTAGACAAATAAATAGACAACATGGGACCATAAAGCAATTTCTCTCATATGTGCGCATCTAGACGAAATAGTGTATATATAAGAATTTTATCAAGCTGGAAAAAGATACAAATTCTAGAGAGCGTATAATTACGTCATCGAGAGAAATGAGATTATTGCCTATATAGAGTAGTTTGACTGAAGACACATAACCTACCGATTGGAGATCCCATGGTTATCTAAGTTCAAAAAGGACAATCAAAGAGAAGTTATTGTCGTTGATTTTGTGAGATGAATGTCTAGATTGGTGATTTTATAGGATTTTGTGTATGTTTAGAATCATTGGATCTGTATCCTATTTGTATTTGAAGGGAAATAGGAAAGATAAGACTTAGTCATATGGTCTAGAATTAGCTGCTAGATTACCCTAAAAGCGTTCCAAATTACACAAAGTTGCATATTCTTTAACACTACTTCTCTTTCCAGATATATCTCGCATTCCAACTAGTTGCGAGATAGTTTCGCTGAATGGTTTCGTGCATAGAAAATTAACTTCTCACTGAATGGTACAACATAGATTGATTTTTTTTTTCATCACACGACTGAGATGGTTGCGTTGTTGCATTCAGCGCAACCTAATTCTACTTTTCGTTGTTCCATTGAACGCATCTAGATGCTAGATTAGCAGTATCATATGACTTAGGAGGTTGTCCTAGATGCCAATATAGATGCTAGACAAGAAGATCATAGGGCTTAGCCTGGAGATTTAAAACATCAACAATTAAAGACTTATCTTTTGCTTACCATCAGCATGCAAAAAACCCGCTCGATAAAATTCCCCTTTGAGTCCAAATACATTACCGCAATGAGTAATGGTGGCATTGGTTGATAAAGGACGAAAAAGTCTTTTTAACAGACTTAACTATACATGGAGGATAATTCTTTATTAACCGACAAAACAGGGGTACATTTGTAAAAACCCAATAAACAGGGGTAAGTATTAACACGCGTAAAAACGGGGAACATTTATTTCACCTTTTAATTAATATCCTGAACATTGAAATTGAGATACTGATGCAAGTTCTTCCCTTCTGAATCAGAGATAACATCCTCCCGTAATTCAAAATATCATATTCTTAATCATCGCATCGTCGTCGTCGCTAAATTAAACCATGATGCAAGTTCCAAATTACACAAAGTTGACTATTCTTTAACACTACTTCTCTTTCTAGATATATCTCGCATTCTAACTAGTAGCGAGATAGTTTCGCTGAATGGTTCAATGTAGAGAAAATCAACTTTTCGCTGAATGGTTCAGCGCATATTGATTTATTTTTTGATCCGACGACTGAGATGGTTGCGATGTTCCATTCATCTCAACTTAATTTTACTTTTCGTTGTTCCACTCAGCGGGTCTACTTTTCGTTGTTTCATTTAGTGCGTCTACTTGCTAGATTAGCACTACCATAAGACTTAGGAGGTTGTCCTAGCTCTCAATCAATATGCTAGATTAGAAGACCATAGGGCTTAGCTTAATGAGACTTAAATCATCAATAAAGACTTATCTCTTGCTCACCATTAATATATTCGATAAAAGTCCCCTTTTTGAGTCCAAATACGTTACCTACAATGAGTATTGGTGGTTATGGTTGATAAAGGGAGAAAAAGTCTTTTTAAATGGACTTAACTGTATACATGGAGGATAATTCTTCGTTAACCTTTTTTTTAAACGGAAAAAACAACGGTATATTTGTAAAAACCTAAAAAGTAGGGGTACATATAAATTCGCACATAAAAATGGGTACATCTATATTTCACCTTTAAATTAATATCTTGAACATTGAAATTGAGATACTGATGCAAGTTCTTCCCTTCTGAATCAGAGATAACATCCTCCCGTAATTCAAAATATCATATTCTTAACTATCGCATCATCGTCGTCGCTAAATTAAAACATAATGCAAGTTCCAGATTACACAAAGTTGCCTATTCTTTAACACTACTTCTCTTTCCAGATATATCTCGCATTCTAACTAGTAGAGAGATAGTTTTGCTGAATGGTTCAACGTAAAGAAAATCAACTTTTCGCTGAATAGTTCATCGCATATTGATTTATTTTATGATCCGAGACTGAGATGGTTACGATGTTCCATTCATCTCAACTTAATTTTACTTTTCGTTGTTCCATTCAGCGCGTCTACTTGCTAGATTAGCATTACCATAAGACTTAGGAGGTTGTCGTAGTTGTCAATCTAGATGCTAGATTAGAAGACCATAGGACTTAGCCTAAGGAAACTTAAAATATCAATAAAGACTTATCTCTTGATCACCATCAATATATGCACAAAACTTGTTCGATAAAAGACCCCTTTGAGTCCAAATACGTTACCCACAATGAGTATTGGTGGTTGTGGTTGATAAAGGGCAAAAAAGTCTTTTTAAATGGACTTAACTGTATACATGGAATATAATTCTCCGTTAACCTTTTTTTTTAAACGGAAAAAACAACGGTATATTTGTAAAAACCTAAAAAGTAATATCTTGAAATGGGGTATAAATTCACACATAAAAATGGGGTACATCTATACTTCACCTTTAAATTAATATCTTGAACATTGAAATTCAGATATTGATGCAAGTTCTTCCCTTCTGAATCAGAGATAACATCCTCCTGTAATTCAAAATATCATATTCAACCATCGCATCGTCGTCATCGCTAAATTAAAACATGATGCAAGTTCCAGATGACATAAAGTTGCATATTCTTTAGCACTACTTCTCTTTTCAGATATATCTCACATTCCAACTAGTAGCGAGATTGTTTCGTTGAATTGTTCAGCGTAGAGAAAATCAACTTTTCGCTGAATGGTTTAGCACATACTGATTTATTTTTTGACCCGACGACTGATATGGTTACGATGTTTCATTCATCGCAACTTAATTTTACTTTTCTTTGTTCCATTCAGCGCGTCTACTTTTCGTTGTTCCATACAGCGCATCTAGATGCTAGATTAGCACTACCATAATACTTAGGAGGTTGTACTAGTTGTCAATCTAGATGCTAGATTATAATACCATAGTACTTAGCCTAAGGAGACTTAAAACATCAATAAAAACTTATCTCTTGCTCACCATCAATATATGCACAAAACATGTTCGACAAAAGTCCCCTTTGAGTCCAAATACGTTACCCACAATGAGTATTCGTGGATGTGGTTGATAAAGGGCGAAAAGGTCTTTTTAAATGGACTTAACTGTATACATCGAGGATCATTCTAGGGAAATTTTATAAAGTACCCCTATTTTTTGGGGGTCATTTCAAAAGTATCCCCGTTTTTTACAACTTTTCAAAAGTACCCCATGTTTGACCGTTTTTCGAATAAAACGGTAAACAAAAAGTTAGAGAAGTTAAACTCCATGTGGCACCTACATAATGTCTTAAAATCCCCTCTGATTTGAACAGGGACGATTCGGTTTGAATCGAACACTCGACTTAGTGACACTATTCACAAATTTCTACAACTCTTGCTTCTTAATTCTTAGCTTCAACAATTCCATTATAGTTGTAGCTCATCACTGCTTGTATCTGCACCACAAACTTCCATTGGAAATCAACAACTAATTCAATTACCAACCCATTCCATTCATCTCCTGTCTTCAACTTCAAATAAGCAACTGCACCTGCATTTGTTTACTGCAATAAGCCGCCAAACATACATCTAACCACTGCATAGCATAACTAGTATATGTCTCAGTCTCGTATTAAAACTGCAAGAAACACCAATATTTTGCATTTCACTGCCTTCTACTCTCCCTAGTATTTTTTCTAGTACTTTGGAGGAGGATCAGGGATAGGGAAAGGCGAAAAGCATTAGTTCCAGATGAGTTTAAAGAGCCTATAATTGGTCCTGCACCAGAGCTTGTAGATGGAATCTCTTTTCTCAAATTACTAAAATTATTAGAAACTGCAGGCAACACAGAATTTGCAAGTCTGCGGGCATAGATGACACAAGAATTCTCCCTGAAAGAAGGCAATTTTCGATAAGATAACCAATATATCCATAACTGAGGGAAAATTGTACCAACATGCAAAAAATATCTTACCTGATCTGGATCAACAACGTGCCCTCCTTCAAAAATAATCCTCCTTATATATCTGTGGATAATAAAAATTCAGACAAACATTGTAAGAAGATGACATTATATGGAAATTAGTGCGTGTGTGAGCTTATTTTTGGAGTACTTGCAGATCTAATAAGTAGAATTAGCATTGTAAGAAGATGACATTCACATGGATAACGGAATGGTAGATGTCAACCTCCATCATCTCATCTCAATGGAAGAAGGTAAGCTATCCATGCTTGAACCATGTGACGTACTTGGCCGTTGAACGTTGGTAGTACAATCGAGTTGTTCCATGATAAATTCCACCATTCCTTCAACTTCAATAGGAAGCCCATCATGACTGAACTCGTTTATCGCATTCTGAACCAACTGTTCTATATTGGAAGCCAAATTTGCCCCCGAACCGGATTGCTTATGCTTAAGTGGTTCCGAGATTTCACCAATCATTGCTGAAATCCACGAGATCACATAAAAATAAATAAAAACAAACACAAAAAATATGCACCATTGCTCACTGATAACCTTATGATCTTCTAGTCTTTTAGATGACTAATTCATTAGAAAAGGTACTATAATTTTCATATCACAACAGAAAACTAGCATGCCATGAAATAAGATCCAATCAAACAAATTCTTAACTGTAGTATGCTCAAATAAACCATATCTAAAAATGAAATGTGAATCCTCTAAAAATCTTTTAAAATAAAAAATCAGATCATAATACATATATAATGATCTGATTTTTTATTTCAAAAATTTATATTTATATATCATTATGGCTGCTTGTCTGGCTCTAGCTTTCAATTTACGCTCCTTAGCGTCAGAGATCGAGCTTGAGCTACTAAAATCAGTATTTGGAGAAGGATCCAACATCATTTGAGGAACCACTTATGCTGCCAATATTTGTAATTCAACCGCGCAGGTTACAACCAGAAACTCCAATTCATCTCAACTCCACCTTTTATTCCTCGTCTATTTATCAAATCCACCAAATCAAATCTCAACATCAAGAGCAACCTAATTGATTTCAATCACATCTGCTAACTGAATTCAACATACACCCTTTGTCGATCCAGAACACATCTCTACAAAGTTAGGGATTGTAAAAACTTACCTGGATATGATCTTCTACTTTGCCTCCATCAGAAGATGAGTTTTAGTGATTGCAGATTGAAAAGAAAGAAACCAGTCGCCTCCTTCCCCCTTTTCTCTTCTCCGAACGAACCAAAAGAAAATGAGAATTATTTTTCTCTCTTTAGGGTTAGGTATGGACTGTTTGGTAAGTTTCCACCATATTTTGACCGAGTAAAATGGTTTTGACTGACTAATATAACTCCTTCCTGTTTTTCTGTACTTTGGGGGCACTTTTGAAAATTTGTAAATAACAGGGGCATAAAAAAAAATGACCCAAAAAAAACGGGGGTACTTTATGAATTTTCCCATAATTCTACGTTAACCTTTTTTTTTTAAACGGATAAAACAGGGGTACATTTTTAAAAACATAAAAAGTAGGGGTACGTATAAATTCGCACATAAAAACGGGGTACATCTATATGTCACCTTTAAATTAATATCTTGAACATTGAAATTGAGATACTGATGCAAGTTCTTCCCTTCTGAATCAGAGATAACATCCTCCCGTAATTAAAAATATCATATTCTTAACCATCGCATCGTTGCCATCACTAAATTAAAAAACATGATGCAAGTTCCAGGTTACATAAAGTTTCATATTCTTTAACACAACTTCTCTTTCGAGATATATCTCACATTCCAACTAGTAGCGAGATAGTTTCGCTGAATGGTTCATGGTAGAGAAAATAAACTTTTTGCTGAATGGTTCTGCGATCCAACGACTGAGATGGTTTCGTCGTTCCATTCAGCGAAACTTAATTTTACTTTTCATTGTACCATTCATCGCGTCTACTTTTCGTTGTTCCATTAAGCGCATCTAGATGCTAGATTAGCACTACCATAAAACTTAAGATGTTGTCCTAGCTGTCAATCTAGATGCTAGATTAGAAGACCATAGGACTTAGCTTAAGGTGACTTAAAACATCAATAAAGACTTATCTCTTGCTCACCATCAATATATGCATACAACATGTTCGATAAAAGTCCCCGTTGAGTCCAAATAGGTTACCCACAATGAGTATTGGTGGATGTGGTTGATAAATGGCGAAAAAGTCTTTTAAATGGACTTAACCAGATACATGTAGGATAATTCTTCGTTAACCTTCTTTTTTAAACAGACAAAACAAGGGTATATTTGTAAAATCCTAAAAAAATAGGGGTACGTATAAACTCACACATAAAAATGTGGAACATCTAGAACCCATAATTGGGGGATAGAGGAAAAAGACAAAAACTAGATCCAAATATCAAATCAGGGTCACCCCCATCTAAGTATTTTTTTAATCTACCCCTCACTAATCAGGTTTAGTGTTTAATTATAATTATGACAAATCTTACGTATTTGTTAAAAGATTAGTGTTTATTTTTATTTGTATTTGGGTGAGTGAGGTGAGAGTAGAAGGAGGGAAAAAAATTTAAGAGGGAACTTTTTTTGGTGAAAATGGAGGATGATTATGAAGAGAGAATTCCTGCTAAGAGGTTGAAAATTTGATTTTTTTTCTTTGAATCCACCATTTTTGTAGCTGAAAAAGCTTGGTGCCGGCATGGACGTGGTATGAATACAATGCCGGAAGCATCGATACCGGCATGGTATTCATACCACGTCCATGCCGGAACCGAGCTTATCCCCATTTTGAAATTCAAGCCGGCATAGTATTCAACCAAAAAACTATGCTAGTACAAAAAATAATTTTTACCCAGGGGGTCCGGGGGGCGTAGCCCCTCCCAGATGTGTTCGACCTGGTTTTGAAATTCCAAACCTATTCCGTTTTGATTTTTTTTTTTCTGGTTTTCAGTCACTTGCCGGCATAGTTAATTAATTCTCGATCATGCCGGTACTTCTACCGACATAGTATGTTGCTTAAATTTCTCTGCCGGCACATGATGTAAAGTATCCAGGAAACTTATTTTTTTTCACTTAACTACCGGTATTGATATATTTCTATCGAGCATGCCGGCATTTAGTTACGGCATTGAATGTTAGTTACCAAGCATGCCGGCACTATTTTCCGGCATGGTCTTCATCACTTCCGGCGATGTAAAACTTTTTATTTCCGACATGGTATTCATCACTACCGGCATGGTCTTCATCACTTCCGGCATGTCTTCATCACTTCCGGCATGATATTCATCACTTCCTGCATGGTCTTCATCACTTCCTGCATGGTCTTCATCATTTCCGACATGGTCTTCATCACTTTCTAATGTTAAAAAAATAATCATATTCAAAGTGAGAATCCCAGCAGAGAAGGAGAAGAGAATTTGAAAGGGAGTGGGTATTATAGTCTTTATCATCGATGAAGAACAAATGAAGAACTATGAAGAAGATGAAGGGTAAAAAATCGAAAACCTAGATGAGTGCTGGAACTGATGTGTAAATGGGGATAAATGATTTGGTTCTTGATTTTAAGTTTTAGTAGAAAGGGTAGTATAGTCTTTTCATAATATTTTTTAATTAACCAAAGGGTATTTTAGTATTTTCATACTAAAAGTCACCCCTTAGCAGACATTATGGGTTGGGGGAAGTAATTTATATCCCCAATTAGTTTCAATATCCCCCAATCGCGTGTTCAACGTCTAGCATTTAAATTAATATCTTGAATATTGGAATTGAGATACTGATGCAAGTTCTTCCCTTCTGAACCAAAGAGATTAACATCCTCCTGCAATTGAAAATATCATATTCTAAATCATCACATCATCGCCGTCATAAATAGAGGCTCTAATGTTTGTCTATTATGCACATCTATTGGGAATTCTGTTTATCTGTTCTCCCTATTTCGTGTCTCCTTCTCTTTTCACATTTCCGTTAACCTTTTTTTTTTAAAACGGATAAAACAGGGGTATATTTGTGAAAACCTAAAAAATAGGGGTACGTATAAATTCGCACATAAAAACGGGGTACATCTATATTTCACCTTTAAATTGATATATCTTGAATATTGAAATTGAGATACTGATGCAAGTTCTTCCCTTATGAACAAGAGAGATTAACATCCTCCCGTAATTCAAAATATCATATTCTTAACCATCGCATCCTCGCCATCTCTGAATTAAAACATGATGCATCATCATTATTTCGGCTGCGAGCAACCTCCAAGCCACAACAAAAAAACACCACCATAAATCCAAACCACTAGTACTGTGTTGTAGCGACATGTAGGGATGCACACTAACCGAACCGAAAACCGCAACCGCACCGAAACCGCACTAACCGCACCGAAACCGCACCGAACCGATGATCCAACGGTCGGTTTCGGTTTTAATTATGATAACCGTTAGATCTTCGGTGCGGTCAACGGTTTTACCCATAACCGCATACTAACCGCACCGAAAAACCGAAAATCTATAACCATTGATTTTATAAATTATTTTAATCCTAGCCCTACATTCAGTGTATATATTCAACTTATCTAAACCCTAAAATCTATACGCTCACTTTTCCATCTCTTATCTTCTTCAGAGAACTTCCTCTTTTGTTTTTCTTTTTTTTCTTCTTACTTTAAATCACGGCTTCCATCACCACCACAATCACCAACTCCTCTCCTTCTTCTTACAACTCCTCTCCTTCTTCTTATTTGATTTCTTCTTCTTCTTCTTCTTCTTTTTTCCCAACCATCTGCAGCAACACCCACTAGTGGAAAATCAAAACAAAAAGTCTGTCAGAAAAAGCCTTACAATCACCAAAAAGGACTGCTCTTGGGAGCCCTAAATCGGTAGACTTATTTCCCAAAACGACGGCTTCAGGGAGCCATTTAATCTTTTCAGAAACGGCTGCCTTGAGTAGTCTTGATAGTACAGTTGATTGCGGAAGACGTTTATATTGAACTTATTTTTATAAAAAAAATATGAAAGTGATTCAGCTGAATCTAAATATAGAAGCTGAATCACAATTTAATTAAGAATTACTTCAAAACTGTATTAATCAAAAAACTTGCATGGATAATGACTTTAAAACTGAACTTGTATCAAAAAGTGCTACCAGTTTACAATTTTAAATTTATTAGCAATTTGATCCTCAATCTCAATTTCAAAATGCTTAAATTTCTATTTCTATTACAAGTTTTAACTACCAAAAAGCTTCAAAACTCAGTTGAAGGCAGGACCTCACCATCCCTGCTTTCATTTACTAAAGACACAGGGGAAAAAGGATCAACGTTGAAAGCTACCTTCAATTGCAAGCAGGAACCGAAAACAGGTTGCAAGGACGACGAGAAAGTATATTATCAAGGAACATGAAATGTGATAGCCAAAACAAAGGAGAGGACATCAGGACCAATAGTTTGGCGGGATATCAAAATCATTGTCTGGATAAAACGGCATGCAGCAGTTGTGGCAGCAAACAAGTAAGCATCCTGAAGTTGGTTTTGGAATTACGGTTGGTGCTGCAATTTCAAGTGCCTCCATTTTAGGGCATATACAATAAATCGAACACCAACCTACAACAACAAAAGAATAACTAGTTTGTTAGTAGTAGGTTCTAACATAATTTAACCCCATTACCATTCAATGGATTGTACTACCATCAGATGTAGCTTGAAGATACAATCATTTCCCACTCATATATAATGGCTAAGTCACATTAACACGAATCAAAAAATATACTTATATACAGCCTATGTCAACGAGATTAAGAGTTATCATCAACTGGAAAAAAATAAAGTGTTGTTGAGTCCGACCCATAGCACCGTACCTGTAGTTTAGAATAAACTAACTAACACCATTAATTTCTTGGTTGTATCACAAATGAAGACCAGAACACTAAACAGAGAGCTACATTTCATAAAAAAAATAATACCCAAGGCCTGTTCACATTCTAAATTGCTTACATTTATAAAAGCAGTCGCAATTGGGCTGCTTTCTACCAAAAAATCAGCACCAACGTACTATGTGAGCGACGCGATAACTTCTCAAACAGAAGACCAAATGAAGCACTTCTTTCCATTCTGGAAAGATTTTACAATTGTCTACAACCTACTAATTTCCACCTACAGCTATTTCATAATTTAAGAAATCCAAAAAAAACACATGATACATCACAAGAAAACCATGACAGAACCATTCTCTCAGGAATCAGTTCGGACATGCTTCGGTAATACTACCTTTTCTCCTTCAATTGAGAGCCAAACTTAGCAAATGATAGCTTGTCAGAAAGGTGAGACAACCCTCTATAATTTCTTAGAAGAATTCAAGGACCAATTACGAATCTAGAAGGACAGAAATCATCTGACAAAACTCCTTCAGGTTCTGCCATTCAGAAATTCAGCTCTGACATGCTGTTTACTCTAGGCCATAATTCACAAATAACAAGTCTAAACATCATGCCCTTTTAATAGGTTAAAGAGCGAAATAAGGAGAGTATTTTTGGTGAATAAACCCCTGGCTAAATCCCCACCAATATGCTCCGAAACTGGCCTCTAAAAGGGCACTCCGTGTAGTCATATTAGAATTCTTTAAGACATTCTTTCATTAGACTAATTACCAATATGATCATAAAACTGAAATTACCAATTGTTCAGAGCTCAATGGCTACGAAACATTAAAAAAACAACAAAAACAAAGGTAAGGTTCTGTTTCAAAAATTTACTAAAAATATGGTTTTATTTTAGGATTTGAAGACAAACCAAGATATCCGCAGATTTGGGTTTGTGAGTAATCACCGAAGCTGATGTATTGGCTTTGCGGAAAACCCATGTTGTAAAACTCCTTCATTAGAGTGATGGTGCTGGGATGCTTGAATTTGCCTCCTCAAACTGCCTGCACTATCTAGCTGGTACGAGAAACAAAATAAAGATTACAGAATGAAGAATAACCATAAACAAGAGCATTGTGCATCAGATTTGCGGATAACTGAGAAATCCAGATCGGGGTCATGTTTCCAGCTCCTGAAGGAATATACTAAGTGAAATCTGCTATTTTATGCTTCCGCATACCACACGCGACATGTAGAAAGCATACTGCAATGGTTGCAAAACCGATAACAACGGAAAGTTTTTCATGGTGAGTATTACTAATAAGGACTTCCACGTATCGATATGCAAGAGACTAATGGAAATTAAAATTCAGTTTGACGAAACAATGGAAGTCCATGTTTTATATTCAAATATTGAGAGTCACATACATTCAGATAATTTTATTGACATTGAACATACTGACCTACCAACAAATCAATTTAAAACCGAAATTGAAAGGACAATTAGATGCACTATTTATTTTTCTTGTTTTCTAGATCAGGGAGCTATTCAAACAAATCAAACCATGTCAGAATACAAGACATCAAACAAACCCGGGCTTCTTTTAAGCACCTAAACCGAAGTAGAAGCAGAAGAGCTTCATAAGTTAACAATTAAAATCAATTAAAAAGATCCAAATCCATGTATTCGAACCCCAAATAAGCATTAACAGTTAAGATTAAAGAAACCCTAATTTAAGAAATTGAAATTAGATGACGTAATAATGCTTGAATACCGTAGGAAGTGGTTGGAGTTGTTTATCCAAAATCCTTTTCACAGCAATCCAAAAAATTACTTCAATTACAATCTACACAAAATCTAAACGAAAGAATTAGGATTTGCATAACAAAATTAAAGAGGAAAAAAACCCACTTCTTAGATTTTGATCAGTAAGACTACTAATTTCTCCTCCTTCACCATCTTGTTCAGTAGTTTAATCATTAGATCTAAATCTAAAAGATACATCAACTCATATTAAAAGCCTTGATTTAAATCTACAAGGTCATAAAACACCTGATTTGAAATCAATTGATCCTTCTCTTTCTTTTACGGTAATTTCGATTACAAAGGAGTTGTCGATTCAAATCTTCATCGATCTAAATAGGTGCAGAGTTTTCATGGAGAAAAAAGTGATTTCGAATTAGTTATGATGTAGAAACTCAGGGTTTCAAAGATGAATCTGGGTATAAGAGAAACGAGAGAAGACGATGAGAGACTGATATTAATGTCGGGAATAACATTGGGTTTTCTCGAGGAGTTTAATGATGAAGAATATAGTTGAGAAGATAGGTTTTCGTTTTGTAGGTGAGAAAGAAGCAATTTGCGTTTTGTAAAGGAGAAGAAGAAAGGGGTTTGGGGATAGGATTACAAAGAGAAAATTTCTCTTGTTGATTCTTCAATTTCACCATTATTGTTGAACAAGGGGTTCAATTTCTTGGTGATATGAAGATGGAGAAAGAGTTGCAGAATATAAAGAAGCAGAAGAGTGAGATAGTTGGATAAAGAGAGAGAATCGATGAAAGAGGCGAGGTTTGTTTCTTGGATTATGGAAACTAGTTTCTAGAACGACCTTAATTGAAGTGGACCACCGAAACAATTTCTTCTGGCGGTTTTAAGCTGAAATCCACGTGGAAATGTTTTTTATTTCCAAAACTACCCATAATAATAGGGCTGCTAAGAGAACTTGATTTGCTTGTCCATGTATTTGTTATAAAAAGGACTGTCTTGGGAAGCCGAATATAAAAAGAAATGCACCGGAAGTCTTATTTATGAATCATAATCAGACTTAAAAAACCCATTTTCCACTAGTGACCACCACCTGCAACATCATCAGCGCCACCGCCTTCTACACCACCATCATCAGCGCAACCGCCTGCTACACCACCAGCACCTGCACCACCGCCTTTTAAAGAACATAACTTAGGGTTTTGAAGAGAGATTGATTGCTAACAATTTTTTTGTTGCAGTCTTCACAATTGATGTATAACAAACTGATTGAATGATGAATTAAATTGAGGAATGTGGTGATTGGTTTTAATTAATGTTTGTGTTGTTTCAGTTTGGGTGATGAAATTGGTGATTGCTATTAGGGTTCTTAAACAGATCTGATAACTGGAATAAATTGATTGATTAGTGAGGTTGGGTTTCCTGTTAAATTATCTTATGCATGTTTCTTTTCAGTTGAATTGATCAGTTGGGTGATTGTGAATTTTAATTATTATTATTTTAAATTAGAGTTCTCACTGTGAACTATTGCTCTCGAGTTGTTGATATTGATTGTGGGTTGATGAGTGTGCTAGGATTGTTGGGTTCAAATCTGTTTTGAGTTTGGATATGGGAGCTTGTTGTTGTTGTTGTTACAAGCTATAGGGTGCCGTAAGCAAAGGTATTGAAGAGATTTCAGGTAGAAACAAGAACAATTCGTATACGGTTATAACCGAACCGAACGCAAATTAACCGAATAGTGTCGGTGCGGTTAAAAACCGAACCGAATACTAAGTATTTCGGCTACGGTTTTAAATGTGCTAACCGCACATTTAACGGTTAAGTGATCGGTTTTGGCAATAACCGCACCGAACCGAACCGTGTGCAGGCCTAGCGACATGGAAGTGAAAATCAGAGACGACCTGACAAACACCACAAGTCGCTCCAAGAAACTGATTGCAAGACGGATGAAACCCACCCATCCGCGGCAACATAAAAGCAATACTCGTAGAGCCAAAGAAATCCAAGGGAATAAGAAGGAATTCCAAAGAACCGAAATCTCCACCATTCCTTCCTTTTTTTTCTTCCCCATTTGAGTTTACCCCCGGTGACCCCTTTTCTTCTCCGTCAAAGGGGTCGCCAAATTCAGCCTAAAACCCTATAATTCCTTTGATTCCAATTCTTTTTGTAATTTGATTTGTTGAAGAGATGGCGGGAGACATGTTTGCAGATGAAATTGATGGAGTACGTATGTCATGGAATGTTTGGCCAAGATCTAAAGTTGAAGCCAGTAAATGTGTAATTCCTCTTGCAGCATCAATTACACCGATCCGGCGTGATAAAGATATACGTAATCTTCCCTATTTACCAGTAAGTTGTGAAGTATGTTCATCCATCTTAAATCCCTATTGTTGTGTTGATTTTAGGGTTAAAACATGGATATGTACATTTTGTTCAAACCTAAATACATTCCCAGGCAGTTATTCAGCCATGTCTGAACAACATCGACCAGCTGAACTATACCCAGAAACTACCACTGTTGAGTATAATCTCCAACAACAATTTCAACAAAACCCTAATGATTCTGGAACTGGGTCTGCTTCACCACCTGTGTTCTTGTTCGTCCTTGATACCTGTTTGATTGAAACAGAGCTTGAGTTGGCGAAATTAGCTTTGAGAAGAGAAATTGCATTGCTGCCTCAGCATGCTGTAGTGGGCTTTATTTCTTTTGGTGCTCAAGTTAAAGTACATGATCTTGGGTCTGCACATATGCCTGAATCTCACCTTTTTGGCGGTACAAAGGAGATTAGTAAAGAAGACATTGTGGTTGAATTGGGTTTGAGTCTTTCAGCTCAGAGAAGACCTGCTCCTTTGGGTCAACAGAGTCAGTTGTTTTCAATGTCGGTGTGGATTCGGGTCGTAACCCGTACTTGTTGCCTGTGTCTAAATGTGAAGACACCCTTAATTCGGTAAGTCTAATAACCTTCCTCGAGGACAGCTAAATTGCAGGTTAAGGAATAATTTGGATCATTGGGTGAATTTGATAGAAATATTGATAATCTTGAATTTCAGGTATTGGAGGAATTGCGGCCAGATCCATGGCAAGTTCAACCAGGCCATCGAGCTGCTCGATGTACAGGCATAGCCCTAAGTGTTGCTTCCAATTTATTAGGAGCTTGCTTGCCTGGAAGTAGTGCACGCATCATTGCATTAGTCGGTGGGCCGTGTACTGAAGGGCCTGGTACTGTAAGTAACAAAAGTCCTCATTGTCATGCTTTTTTAATTTGAAGTAACAGTTCTCCCAATTTGTCACTTGCTATGAAAGCTTTGCTGATGTTCAATAACATTAGTACTTTTACAATTAACAGATTGTCTCGAAAGAGTTGTCTAAACCAATGCGTTCTCGTAGAGATCTTGACTTAGATGCAGCATCGCATTTCCGTAAAGCTGTCAAGTTTTATGAAAATCTTGGGAACCAGCTTGTTAGCGAGGGACAGGTTTTAGACCTATATGCTTCTGCTCCTGATCAAGTGGGTTAGGGCATTCACATGAGATATCTTCTATTTGTTTTTTTTTGCTACTTACGAGTAAGAAACACTTGTTGAAAAGCAGTTGGTCATTAGTAATGTTAAAGTAAAGACCTTTGTTCTCCTCCCATGTCTTTGATTATCAGGTTGGGATTGCAGAGATGAGAACTGCTGTTGAGAGGACAGGCGGCCTGGTTGTTTTGGCTGAAAGTTTTGGACATTCAGTATTTAAAGACTCTTTCAAACGCATGTTTGAGGAGGGCGAACAATCACTAGGCCTTTCCTTCAAGTGAGTTTTCTTTGACTGTTATATGCCGATTGCCTCTCTGAAAAAGTTTCTGGACATATTTAATGAAATTCATTATGATTTTTGGTGGAAGAGCATGGTTGAACTCAATAAAGAGTGACACTTTTGTTCCTTGATTTCCCATTATTTTTTACTTTTAAGTTCTTTCATCTTTGACTACTTTTCATATAACCTTTATGGATTATTATAGTGGCAACCTTGAGATCCGTTGTTCTGAAGGCATCAAAATTCAGGGAATCATCGGACCTTGCACATCTTTGGAGAAGGTTGTGATCTGCTCTTAAGCACATTCTTTTCTGTTTGAATTTTAAATTATATTATTAATGGCAATGCAACCATATCTGATTACGTCAATTTTTGCAGCAAGGGAAAGCAGTTTCTGATAAAGTCATTGGACAGGGAAACACAACATTATGGAAATTCTGTGGCTTGGATAAGACTACATGCTTTACAGTTTTCTTCGATGTTTCACCAGCCGACCAATCAAACCCTCGAGGAACTGCAAATCCACAATTGTATCTACAGTTTCTAACTAGGTATGCTAAGCTTTTTCATCAAGGAGCATTTCTGCATAGTGTAACTGCAATTCTTTTTTTTTTTTTTATGTTTTGTACATAGTGTAACTGCATCTCTATGGTGACCTATGACTGTAGTTATCAGAATCCTGAGGGTCAATTGAGGCTACGTGTGATTACGGTTACAAGAAAGTGGGTCGAGACTGATGTTAGTAAAGCAGTGAGGTGCCAGAACTTCCAGGTATCAGTCACTGATGTTCGCATGCTTCTTAAATTGTGTGTTGTTGCTTTATATTGTTGTTTATTCTTGTGAAAAACTATTTCATTTACAGGACTTGATGGAAGGCTTTGACCAGGAGGCTGCTGCGGTTATCATGGCAAGGTTAACTTCCCTTAAAATGGATATGGAGGTACTTATCGGTTGTAATCTACTTGGTGCTGCTTATCCTAAATATTTGGTTAGGGTTGTAATCGACATGTTTTCCTACCTGTCAGCATTATCTAATCCACCATTTCCAAACGTATACACCAGCATAGGCTGGAATCATATGGTTATAGACTTAAACTTGATTAGGCTAGTTCTGTTTGGTCATGTGTTAGTTTTACTAAATAGCAAATTTGGTTGATCATGGAACAAACGAGCTGAACCGTCTTTCCATAGAACATGGATCAATTCATTTTAGTCAGTATGCACTTATTGTCCTTTCAACATAAGTTTATCGTTGTATTTTTTTTTTCTTCCCTGTAGAAAAAGTTTGATGCAACGGGATGGATAGATGGATTTCTTATACGTCTCTGTTCCAGATTTGGCAACTATCGGAAGGATGACCCGACTTCTTTTACATTAGATCCTTCTTTCTCGATATTTCCACAGTTGATGTTCAATCTTAGGCGCTCACAATTTTTACAGGTGACTCGTGGATTTTTTTTGTTTAAAATTTTCACCTATAAATGAAGGATTAAAAATGTAGCTTTCGTCTCAGAGCTACATATATATTTTTCTAATCTTAATTATTGTGTCGAAACTCTTATGCAGGTCTTCAACAGCAGCCCTGATGAGACAGCTTATTTCCGTATGTTGTTAAACCGGGAGTGTATTAACAATGCTCTTCTCATGATTCAACCATCACTCGTTTCTTTTTCACTGGACTCAAATGCTGCTCCGGCACCAGTGCTGCTCGATATGTCATCTGTCAAGGCCTTTAGGATCCTCTTGTTGGATGCATATTTCAGCGTGGTTGTCTATCATGGGTCGACTTTAGCTCAGTTTCGCGACAGGGGTTACCAAAATTGCCCAGCTCACAAGGTTGTTGTTATATCTTGCTCAACATCTGGGAGTTTTAAGTACTATAACTTTCAAAATACTATAACTTTGAAAGTATTAAGGTTTTAAATGGGAGTTTTATTGTTTCTGTAGAAATTTTCCCAAATACTGCAAGCTTCTCAAGAGGAAGCACGGCGTATCGTTCAAGAGAGATATCCAGTCCCAAGACTGGTGGATTGCGATGAACTCAACCCCCAGGTCTCTGTATTTTATCTTTCCCTTGTTGATTAGCTGTTGTCGCTCGTCTCTCTGTACCCATCTTCCATGGTAATAGGCATAGCTAAATTTACTGTTCTTTTTCATACTCTCTGTTTCAGAAAAGGTTCTTGTTGGCGAGGTTGAACCCATCAGCTACAGACAACTCCGCGCATGTTCCCTTTGGTTCAGATGTGATCACAGATGATATTAGTCAGCAGGTGTTCTTCGAGCATCTTCAGAGGATGGCAGTGAAGTCATCAGATGCAACATGATGCTGCCTCTGGTTCAGGTGTAATACAGATGATGTCAGTCTGTGGTCATTATATATTGGAAAGAGTTGCTGTAGAGTTTGTTTTTGGGATGTCAATGTGGTGGAAGTACTGTTGGGAGTGAGATTTTCCAGTCTTTCCCCCCCTTTTGTTTATAGTTTTAATTGGCTGTATATATGATCAGGTATCTGCATTTCATTCACCATTTGTGTCAATTTTTTCAGCCCATATAATTTCTTCAATTCCATTAAATTTTGTGACTTAGATCAAATTCAATTTGATTATAATATGGCGTTTGAACGATTTAAATTCTTCTAAACTCATAATTTCTTCATAATAGGGGTTAACCAAATACATAAAAGACTAAAAATTGTTTCAATTTCAACTAGCACGAGAGATTCCGGGTCAAATAGGGCTGTCAATGGATAACCGAATATTCGATATCCGGTCGAATACATTTGAATTATTAGGATATTATCCGAATTATCGAATAATGGGTATCGGATACGTTATCAGATATTCTTACTTATCGGTATCGGCTATTCTTACTTATCGATCACGGATATGGAAAAGGCATTATCCGAATTATCGGATAATGGATATCGGATATTTTTACTTATTGGTATCGGCTATTCTTACTTATCGATCATGGATATGGAAAAGGCATTGTCCTAATAAAGCTTAGATTATTTCCTTTGCACCTATGTGAAGCTTAACTGATGGTCAAGAAAGCAATTGAGAAGGGTAATACCAAGCAAATTCGCATTCACGCTAGGAATATGGTACGTATGAGACAAGAAGTGACAAATTACCGTCGAATATCTAAGCGTCTCAATTCTATGGTTGATTACTTTTGACAAATCCGGAGAGAACAAAATTTAAGAGAGGAGAGAGCAATTTTTATTTCTGAGATTGGAGATCTTCTGGATGTTTTTTTTTTTTTTTTTTTGTTTTGATACAGTCCGCAGGGTTAAGGAAACCCTAACCAAAACAAAAAACAACTAAGAACGAAAATAAGTTTTGAGACTACTATCCTCCTTCAAAATCTGCAGCAGCTCGGGACTAAATTCCCCAGGTTCAATTTCCAAAAACTCCTCGGAAGGGTGAGTAGCAGCTAGTGAATGAGCTGCACGATTAGTTTCTCTAAATCCATGACTCACTTTAACTCTTCGAAACCACCTCTTAAGATGACTAATATGTCTCCAGAGGTGAATATCCTCCCAACAAGGCTTAGAGTCCTTACCATTGAATAAATTATAAACAACCTTCGAATCAGTGCAAATATGAATTCTAGGCAAAACCTTTAATCTTGCTAGAACCATTGCTAACTCAGCACCCTTAAGCTCAAGAGTAACAACAGACTCAGGACCAGAACCTCCTTTAGCAGCTGCAATGGTTTTACCAGAACAATCTCTAATAATAGCACTAAAACCCCCAGAATCATCACCCCTGGATCCATCAATATTAATCATCACCTCATCATGTGCAGGAAACATCCACCTGCAAGCAATAATCTTCTTCTGAACCAGCTTACAACTTACACTCCATCTGTTAAGAAAAGATCTCACATAGGGAGAATCGACATCAGAAAAACTCCCCGACTCAACCTCCAACCTGACTTCTGCAACAATAAGATAGCTGACAGTATCGGCTGAATTAGAACTCACACCATGCAATCTCTTGTTACGCTCCTTCCATATATGATACAAGAAACTGTTCAAAGCTAATTTCCTGATAGAATTAACAGCCCCTGCACCAACAAAATGATCAACACACCAAACTAATTCCTGGTCCCAAGAAGGAAGGCAATCTCTGACAAAACCCAGTTTATACAAAATTCCCTGCCAAATTCCAGAAGCAAAGCTACACTTACAAAACAGATGATCTTCATCCTCAGGAGCATCATTGCAAAACAAACAAGAGGCATCATACACAACACCCCACTGTAAAAGCTTACATCGAGTCTTCAATCTCTTATTAACAGCAAGCCACCCAATAAAGGAGTGTTTAGGTATCAGCCCTTTAAACAAGATCAAATTGGACCATCCAACTTTAAGGCTAGAAGGAGCAATAGCAAAGTAGGTTTCCTTCATGGTATAATTCCCATATTTTCTAGCCTTCCAAACAAGAGAATCATTCTCATGTAGATCAAACTTAATCTTAGCAAACTCATTACTTATAGCATAATCCAGTCCCTGAATACTAGAGATCTCCCATCCTCTTTCATTCACAAAATCTGAAACCAAGTGCTTCCCCTGATTTACCACAGAGTGAATAGCCTCCACTGGAAACCAATCACAAAGTCTTCCCCTCGGATGCCAAAATCCAAAAATAAAACTAGTATCCTTCCCGTTGCCAAGCATCGTAAGAATAAAAGGCTTAGCAATTTCTCTACATTCAAGGATACGTCGCCAACTCCAAGAACAATCTTGTGGGATGGACATGTTCCAAAAATCCTTAGTCTTAACTAGATTAACCTTCACCCACTTAGTCCAAACAGTATTCTTCCCTGACACCAAGTCCCAAATATGGCGAAGATTAGCAGCAGTATTAGTAGACTCTAAGTCTTTCACCCCCAAACCCCCTTGAGAAAAAGGAAGACAGATCTGAGGCCAATTAACAGGATTTTGACGCCTACCCATATCGGGACCATCCCATAGGAATCGTTTAAAAATAGTGTTCAACTCTTTAAGAACTCTCTTAGGGAGAACGAAACACGAAAACCAAAAATAGATCATACCAATTAGAACAGCCTTAATAAGAAGCAATCTCCCTGCATACGTCAAAAACCTAGTTTTCCAAGACTTAACACGATTAGTGACCTTAGCAAGCAGAGGTAAGCAGTCAATGTAGGATAGTCTAGTAGAGATTAAGGGAACCCCCAGGTATCTAACAGGTAAAACTCCTTCAGAGCATCCAAAACATTTAAGAATAAGAGGTAGCAGATCATTCTGCACCCCTGAATGAAAAAGAGAAGTTTTATGCATACTCACCTCCAACCCCGTACAAGCACTAAAGTCTTTAAGTACTTGATTAACACAAGCAGTAGCTTCAACAGAACCTTTGAAGAAAATCAAGACATCATCGGCGAAACATAGGTGAGTCAAGCTCGTAGACTTACATTTAGGATGAAATCCAAACACCCCCAGCTGCACTTTCTGAAGCATTAGAGCACTAAAAACTTCCATAACAATAACAAATAGATAAGGAGATAAAGGACAACCTTTTCGCAGCCCTCTACTAGCACCAAAAAATCCAAACGGAGAGCCATTTATCATAACAGAAAACTTTGAAGAAGAAATACATAACTTTACCCAATTAATAAAGATCGAAGGGAAACCAAACTTCTCCATAGCCCCAATAACAGCCTCCCAAATGACTGAATCGTAGGCCTTATGTAAGTCGATCTTCAAAGCACACCTTGCTACTCCATTTCCTCGATGATAGTTTCTAACCAATTCGTGAGCAAGCATAACATTGTCTTGAATAGCACGACCAGAGACAAACACAGACTGGTTTGAGCTAATTAGATCACCCATAAAATCCTTCATTCTAAGAGCCAAGATCTTAGCAATACATTTATAAATAACATTACAACATGAGATCGGCCTAAAATCATTCACACTATTAGGATTATCACACTTGGCAACTAAGGTAATAAATGTGCTATTTACTTCCCTCAACAGCTTACCTTTATTGAAAAAATTCAAAATAGCCGCAACAAAATCGTCACCAACTACAGACCAAGCAGATTTAAAGAAAAGGCTCGAAAATCCATCCGGGCCAGGGGACTTACTAGAATGAATAGTAGATAACGCATACACCACCTCTTCTCTAGAAACTGGGGCAATCAGCTTATCAGCATCAGCAGAACCTAACACTCTCTCAAACTGTAAGGACTGAAACATACCATGAGTATCACAAACAACAGAAGGGTTGTTAAAAAGGTCTTCATAAAAATCCACACACTCTAAAGCGATAGCTTTGTCATCTTCTAACCTAGCACCAGATCTGGCAAGCAGAGAAAGGATATTGTTCCTAGATCTTCTTTCTTTGATAGAATTATGAAAAAACCGAACATTCGAATCACCCACCTCCATCCATTTAACTTTAGATCTCTTCTTAGCTAAAGAAGCATCAAACCTAGAGAGTTTAGCAAAGCTTCTAACCGCTTCTCTCTCAAAACTAGCCACAGAAGTATTAAAAGGATCAGCTTGGAGTTGGGCCTGAAGAGATTCCATCACCTTCTTAGCCTCAGTAGTTTGAGCAGACAAGTTTGAAAACTTAGCCTTACGCAACTCAATGAGTTTCTTCTTCACCCTCTTGAGCTTAGTAACAAGAATAACCATAGGATTTCCCCTAACACCCTTTCTCCACTCCAACTCCACAATCTTCAAAAAATCAGGATCTTCAACAAGAAAATTACAAAACCTAAAAGGAGGAGGACCATGCCACCTCCCCTCAAAACAGGTAACCACACTAGGAGAGTGATCAGAGATACCTGGAACCAGGAATTCATCCATAGAGTCTTGAAATTGAGTGATCCATTCAAAGTTGACAAGGACTCTATCAATCTTAGCCACCACTCTATCATCACCCACTTGCTGATTACACCAAGTAAAATAGCTACCCGAATAAGGAAGATCAAAGATATGGGCATTCTGAGTACATTCCAAAAAATCAGAAAACTGGGAAGCAGTAACAACAGCTCTACTAAGCTTATCATCAGGTTCCAATATAGAATTGAAATCCCCTAAAATAATCCAAGGGTCCCTATTAGTATAAGAAAAACCAACAATCTCATCCCATAAAGCTCTCCTAACACCACCATCATTATCTCCATACACAAAGGAAACCACACACCTTTTATTTTGGGGTAAAATAACTTCAACAAAAATGACTTGAGCAGATTGAGAAAGTAAAGAAACCTGTAAAATCTCAGGGTCCCATCCTATCCACACCCTTCCATTATTGCTGTGAGGATAATTATCTAAAAATCTCCAGGAGTGACAGATATTATTCCTAATTCTTACACTCTGACTAACCTGCACATGAGTCTCAACTAATCCCACCAAGGATAAACCATTATTTCTAATATAACTACTAACCTCCCTTTGCTTGAGGGGATCATTTAATCCCCTCATATTCCAGCAACCAAACTTAATCATTTGAGTTAATAGGGTGGACTTTCCAGACCTCTTATTATCAGACCCCTTAATTGCAATCTTTGCACCACCCTGAATAGGTGGTTTTTGAGAAAAGTGGGCTCGAACTCCCCCATTACCACCTTCAGAATCTCTCAATAAGTCTTCACCAATCCTTTGAGAATTCTCAGCAGATTCCTGTATCACAGTAGAATCCCTAAGAACTACCTCATCAACCTTATTCTCCATATCTATCTCAGTACTAACACTGCTATCCTCAACCAAGAGACTAAATTTATTTGCAGTAGTAACAGGTATATCCACCAACTGAGATTCACCCCCATTAAAGTTATCAGCTCCCTTTGAAAACTGAAACACCTTCTCCTTAACAGAACCTTTAACTACATTAGCCATAGGAACATCCAAGATCATAACCTCCCGCGTATCACTAGGAACAGCAGAACTAGAACCAACCTCCAAGTTCATAGCCTCCCTCTTATCTCCATATCTACCCCTCTTAGGATCTTTCTTAACCCATACCTCCTTAGTCGCCACCTGCTCAGTAACACTCACAGGAGCACTCACAGGAATTTTCACTGGAGGTGTCCCCATAGGTTTCTTAACACACTTATCCAGTGAGTGACCAAAAATACCACAAAATGTACACCTAGGGGGTCTCCAAGGGTACTCAACAGGAATTACAATCCTCTTACCATGAACAATAATAGGAATCTCCAATGGAAACTCGCATTTAGCATCAATTTCTACACAAACACGAGCATAGCCCATTCTCTTCTTCGAAAGAGTCTGCTTATCAGACATAATCGGCTTGCCAACATAACTAGCAATCCCACTTAAACCCTTAGCATGCCATAAATGAATAGGAACATTATATAGATTCAGCCAAATTAGCAGAGTCTTCATATCTGCAATCTCCCTTTCCAGTAATGGAGTCCAAGCTCTAACCAAGAACAACTGATCAGAAATAAACAGAGTACCATGTTCAAGTGCAGTAATTCGATCTTCCTCATTCACAAAATCAAAAACAAATACTGAATCACCATGAATTGTAAGCTGAAAATCACCCTTCGGCTTCCAAGCCTTCTCTACAAACTTCTTAACCATCATAAACGGCAATCGCCGACCAACAAAACAACCAATAACAAGTCCTTCACACTGTTTAATATCACTATCAAACTCAGAATCTTCTAAAATCATTACACGCTCTCCATTAACAACACTTGATTCATGGAATTCCATAAGAGCATCCGTAGAAAAATCATCTTGAGAACTACTAACCTTCTTAGCCCAATCCCCAATATGAGAATTAGATGGATCCCAAATCCCATCACCCATCACTTGATCTTGCTTAACCCCCTCAGGATTAACAAGTACAAAATTAGGTTCAATCCTAACAACAGAACTACCAGAATTCATGACCAAAGAAACAAAATAACACAAAAAGAAGAAAGAAAAGAGGACTAAACAACAGAAGAAACACCAATCATTAGCCTAAGAACCAGAAGAAATCCAAAACAAAGAACAATCTCACCAGAAGCGAAGAAAAAATATCCTTGACTTTAGTCAACGTCTCCGGAAAATCGCCCTCAAAAGCCCTTGACTTTTCTTAAGTTCCAGTTCTCACCTAAGCATAGGTTTAAGGAAACTTGGAAATGTTATCTTCTGGATGTTGTTTCGTGATAATTCTTTATGAATTCAGATCTTATGCTACTTTGATTTGAGTTTCTTAGACGGTTTTGGTTATTGATACATTAAAGACACTGTGATACAAAAATTCATGATTCTAAGCCACTAAGACTCCATTGTTACTAAGACCCCGAGACTCAAAGATACTAAGACACTAAGACTCCATTGTACCTTGTTTTTCCAGCCATTTATTTGAAGATTTTTGTGTCCCTAAGACTCAAGTGTACATCTCTCTCTTCTCTTTTCTTCCCGTTATGCTTTCAGTATACGACCGTTAGACTAATTTTCAGCTACTTTCGTTCGGATTCTGGCCGGAATGAGTTTTGGATTCTGATTTTCTTAGAGATTCTAGTTACTGTGATTCGGGTTCGGTGATTCTGTCTCGGAGATTCTTGTTTTGTGATTCCATTACGGTGATTTGTTTGTTTCGGTTACATTGGTTCTTCGACCGGTGCCGGATTTAGCTAATCCATCAGTTCGTTTCTTTTTGCTATTTTTCTAGCAAGTGAAGCCTGTTTGGTTACCAGCATTCTCTTGTTAATCTTGGGTTTCTTGTTCTGCTACGGATTCTAGTTCTGTGATTCCTTTATCGGTTTCTTGTTTTCGGTGATTTGTGTCCGGAGAACTTGTTTTGGACTATCTTGTTGCAGTGATTCTAGTTTCGCTTTTGTTTCTTTATCGGTGATTCTTCGTGTGGTGCCTTTACTCTGTCTTTTTGCTATTTCATTTCTTCAATTATTTCTTTTTCTCTTGTCTTCTTGGTTTAGTCCGTCTGTTTTGTTAGTGGTTTTTTCTCTTGTAGCCTATATGTTTGCTAAAATGACGAAATGCTACAATACTGTGTTGATGGACCATATTAGTAGAAGATGTTTCTGCAAGGATAAAAGGAATTCAAGCTATGCAAATAAAATGAAAAAAATGGTGATAAGTACAAGACATGATGGCAAGAGATGGAGAGGGAAAAAAAATGGAGATCAACTGGTTTTCTTTTCTGGAAAAATACTTTAATAACCACTATTAAATCGAAACTCATCAACAACATCCCGATTAATAGGGAATCATCCAGAGTAGCATCAACCTGCATATCATCCATTACTCAAAAGCTTAAGATTCATGAACAAATAAAAAAAAGGGAAGCAACAGGATCCTGCACAATCAAGCTTATGAAGGGAGATTTATGTAGGGGGACAACTAAAGTTTGGGAGATTCTATTCAGAGGTATCCAAGGGGTTCCATTGGCTTACTCTGCTCGCACTACAAAGGTAAAAAATAAGGAAAACACAAATGCTTTTCGAATAATGAGTATGACAGGTAAAAAGCAGCAACAACAGAAAATGGTGGAAGAGGAATTTGAGCTGGTGGAGGGGGAAATTGTTTTTTCTCAGGAAGAAAAAGGTACAAATTCCTGGCCAGATAAGGAAAGAACAAAAATATGGTACAATACTGTCACCGGAAAGGTAACTCTAAACTTTGCTATGTATTACTTACTTGTGAACAGATGTAACAATCTTGAAAAAATAGAGAACCTAAACTTTGCTATGTATTACTCTAAAGCTAGAGAACCTAAACTGAGAAATACTATACACTATAAACAAGTGTTGGAATACCCTGTAATCTCATATTTCTAGGAATTTGTCATTGTTCTATCTTGGAATTGCCAGGGTTTAGGAAATAAACACACACAAGATTATCTGAAAGATTTGCTTGATTATGAAGACCCAGATATTATGTGTCTTATGGAGATAAAGCAACAAAACAGTAATATGCATAACATACTCAGAAAACTAAATGTCAATAACTATTGGCTTGTACCGCCTAGAGGAAGAGCAGGTGGTATGGCTATGATTTGGAAAAACAATTTAAAACTGAAAATCCTACACCATGATCACAACATAATAAATGCTGAAATAATTGATAACACTACCTCAAGAAAATATTTGGTTACTGCTTTTTATGGAAGCCCGTATAATAACAAATTAGATTCTTGGAATCATATCATAAGAATGGCTAACACAACACAAATCCCCTGGATAATCTTGGGGGATCTAAATGTGGTGCTATCTAATGAGGAAAAGAAGGGTCGTAGACCCTTTGATAAGAATGAGGCAGACTGCTTTAATGATACAATTTCTGATATGGGGGTCCAAGATATTGGTTTCACAGGTTACCCTTTTACCTGGTGTAACCAAATATTGGACAATACTAGAGTTGAGGAAAGATTGGATAGAGCACTTTGCAATGAGGAATGGATTGATCTTTTCCCGCAGTCGAATCTATTCCACCTGGTTGCAAGGGGCTCTGACCACTGCCCCATAATTCTAAAAACTAACCCGGATTGGAAAGATGGTGCTTACCCTTTTAAATATTTTGGAGGATGGATGGAGCATCCAGATTGCAAAAGAGTTATAATGGAGGCTTGGAACTCCAACAAATCTGGTTCAGCTAGCTACTCTATGGCAAAAAACCTTTACAATGTCAAGAATACTCTAAAAAAATGGAACAAAAATGTGTTTGGTAATATCAAACATAGAATAAACACTTTAAAAAAACAAATTGAGGTTATATCTATCACCATAAATAGATGTCCCATCACCATAAAAAGACTGGAAGAAACGCTGCAACAATGGAAAGACATTGAAGAAGATTACTGGAAAACCAAAAGTAGGAACAACAACATAAATCTAGGGGATAGAAATATTTCTTTTTTCCATAACTCGGCAAGAACAAGATACAGAAGAAATAGAGTGGACAATATCAAAGATGCTAATGGAATTTGGTTGAATGACAGACTTTCCATTGCTACATGCCTAACTAATCATTTCAGGGAAATATCCACCACCTCTAATCCAACCTTAAACAGTGAGATGATGGATCTCATACCTCATGTTATTAGTGCTGAAGAAAATATTTTACTTCTTGAACCTCCCCTCCCACAGGAGATAAAAACTTCTCTCTTTGAAATGGAAGGAAACAAGGCTCCTGGCCCAAATGGTTTCCCACCAAATTTCTTTCAAGACAATTGGGAAACAGTTGGACCAGACCTTATAAAAATGATACAAAATTTCTTTACCACAGGGTATATGTTAAAGGAAATGAACTCAACTTTCATCTCTCTTATCCCTAAGGTGCAATTCCCTACTTCTCCCATAGATTTTAGACCCATATCCCTTTGTAATACCACTTACAAAATAATTTCAAAAATTTTGGCTAAAAGATTAAAGCCACTGCTAAGTAAAATTATATCTCCCTTTCAGTCTGCTTTCATACCTGGAAGACAGATTAATGATAATACTTTGGTGGCTCATGAAATAATTCACAATATGAGAACTAGGAGGGATGCACAGGGTTGGATGGGTTTGAAAGTGGACATGTCAAAGGCTTTTGACAGAGTAGAATGGGACTTTCTCATAACTGTTCTACAAAAAATGGGATTCTCGACTAAATGGTGTCATCTAATCATGCAATGCATATCAACCACTAATTTAGCCATTATGCTAAATGGAGTTCCTTGTAACTTCTTCAAACCAACCAGAGGGTTAAGACAGGGAGATCCCATATCTCCCTATCTATTTATCCTGTGTATGGAGGTTCTATCTAGAACCTTAATAAATGCTGAAGTAAAAGGGAAAATTCATGGTATAAAAATTGTTAAAAAGGCTCCACCTGTGAGCCATTTACTATTTGTAGATGATTGCATCATTTTCTGCATGGCTAATAGGGTGGAAGCCAAAAAAATATTACACATCTTTAAAGATTTTAGCTCTTGCTCGGGCCAAATGATAAATCTTAACAAATCGGGAATTTTCTTTAGTAAAAATACTCCAAATGATGTTCTAAAGGAAGTTACTCAGATAATGGGAATAACTCCAATTCCCCTAACTGACAAGTATTTGGGATCTCCCCTATTTACAAATAAATCTAAAATAAAAGCTTTTCACCCGGTGGTGGATATCATGAAAGGGAGACTGGCTGGTTGGAAAGGAAAAACAGTCAACCCGGCTGGAAAATTGATTTTGATAAAACATGTCACATCAACTTTGGCAAACTATCAAATGAGTACTTTTATAATACCAAAAAATACAATCAAAGAAATGAATGGTATTCAGAGAGATTTTTTCTGGGGGAAAGAGGAGGGAAAGAGCAAAGGGATATACCCCAAAGCTTGGGTGGATGTTTGTAAAACAAAGGATGAAGGAGGGCTAGATCTATTAAATCTTGAAAAAATTAATGATGCTATGATCACTAATATTGGCTGGAGAATGGTCAAGCAACCTGATACACTGGGAGCACAAATTTTGCAAGCAAAATACTTCCCACAGACTGACATTATGCACATGTCAACTGAACCAAAACCTACAGACTCTTGGGTCTGGAAGGGAGTGCTGTCAGGAATTGAGAAAATTCAAAAAATAAGCAAATGGGAGGTGGGGAGAGGTGATAGAATCAAAGTATGGTGTGATAACTGGATATCAGAACATAGTGGTTCTATAACAAGACCAACCAACTGTCCGGAAAATATCGAAAGAGTTTGTGATCTAATAGTGCACAAAACTCACTGGAATGAGGAGATTATAACTGAGCTGTTCAACATTGAAATTTCTGAAAAGATAAGAAATACTAATATACACATGGACCTGGATGATAAGGTCATCTGGCCTCTAACTGAAGATGGAAAGTTCACAGTTAAAACCTTATATAAGGAGTTAACAAAAAATAAAAATAATAATAACCATCATGGAGGGGAAAAAAACTGGAAAGCTATCTGGAATTTAAAGACTAGTCCTTCAATAAAGTTGTTCACTTGGAAAGCGGCACACAACATTCTGCCAACAGGAGCAAAAGTGGGAAAATTCTTAAGCTACGTCGAAGACATCTGCAAAATATGCAACTGTCAAAGGGAGGATCTAACTCATTTATTTATGTATTGTCCTCTAGTTATACAGGTCTGGATAGATTTAAGCTTCAACCCTACAGAAGTTTATGAAGGGTTTCAGGATTTTCATGAGTGGTTAACTTACCTACTAGATACTAGAAGACCAAAACGCATTAACAAGGACTGTGTCTAACAGTCCTATGGCATGTGTGTAAAGAGAGATGCAATATAAACTTCTCTAGACCGTCCAAAACAGCAACACAGATAGCAAGATCGGTGAACCTTTATATGCATATTAAATGTGCTGCTGAGGCGAAGAATAAAGACAATTTCATGCATATAGGGTTTACAAAAAAGGAAGCGGAAACTAAAACCATAGAGTTTAGATTACACTGGATGCCACCAAATGTCTTTACTCTTAAAATAAATGTGGTTGTTTATTACAATGCTATTCAAAACTGTTATGGGGTAGATCTCATTCTTCATGATTTTACTGGCACTTGCACAGGATCCAGAGGGATCGGGGGGATGAAAGGGAACACAATACAAATAAAAAGGAAAGCTGCTCATGAGGTTTTTAGCTGGGATGCTGAGTTAGAAAGCGGAATGGAGATTGAATCTGACTCCTATAATCTGATAAAGCAAACAAGAACAATTCATGCAGAGCATATCGGAAGAAGATTCAAACCAAAGGAAGAGAGAGTACATCTTTTTTATATAGTAACCTGGAGTACTATAAACTCAAATGCTAACTATATGGCTTTAAATTTAGCAACTCTGCATTCGGCTTGTAATAATAAGAAATATTGGAAGGCTTTAGACATCCCACAACTATTGCAACAACTGAATGGGGACGGTGCTACAGATAGTATATCTGGTACAATGCCGAGTATTATGTATCAGTAGGAGCTTTTTGCTTCTTTTTCTTATAAAAAAAAAGATTACTTTTGACAATGTACCGGAGAAAAGTACAGTGCTTAGTCTGATTCCATTGATTAATCTATTGATTCAGCTTTGGCAACTGGAAATTCGAAGAAGATGTTAAAAACAATGGATCAAATAGAAACACAATTTTTCACTACCGAACTTGTGGCAAAATTCACGAGTTCGTCATGTACCGAGAACACATCGAATGCCGGAAGATGAGGAAATGAGTAGCTTGATTCAAAAGGTAACCGATGAATACAATTCGCACGCGACAATCGAAGATAATGAGGTACATAAGATTAATGAAGATGATGTTGAAGTTAAGATTAAAACTTCTAGATGCTTCCGCCTCTTTGCTTGTTGGTCTCATTGACATTTTTCATTTACCTACATTGTTTAGGTTTCTGTTGAAGAATAAACCAAGATACTATGAAGAAGATATAAAAAATCTACAATAAAGTGATATGGTTTCTGAAAGTTTTTGGGTGTATTGCATATGCACATGTACCCAAAGAACTTAGAAAGAAGTTGGATGACAAGAGTGAAAAGTGTATTCTTGTTGGTTATAGTTCAGTAACCAAAGGATACAAGTTGTTCAATCCAGAAACTGGAAAGATAATCATAAGTAGAGATGTGATATTTGATGAAGATTCACAGTGGAATTGGAGTAGTGGATCAACAAGCAATGTTGATCCAAATTCAGGGTCAACAAGGAATATTGATCCACATATTGGATCAACAAGGAATGTTGATCCATCTACTGCTGCCAGAATAATTCCAATTAAAGTTGAATAAGAAGTGCAAACTCAAGATAATGTTGAAGAACATCATGAAGAAGAAAGAACAAAAGCAATACCATAACAAGAAACTACAAGACCAAGAAGAAAATATGTTATACCTTCTAGTTTGAATGATTATGTAATATCAAGAGATGATGAAAATATTAATGAGGATGTGGTAAACTTTGCATGTATCTTATGAAGAAGCTTCTAAAGAACAAGGTTGTATTCAAGCCATGAATGAAGAATTGGAGTCAATTGAGAAAAATAACACTTGGGAACTGACAACACTCCCACCAGGAAAAACGCCTATTGGTGTTAAGTGGGTTTACAAAACAAAATACAAGTCAAATGGTGAAATAGAAAGACTGAAAGCAAGATTAGTTTCTAAGGGATATAGACAGAGACAATGAGTTGATTATTCATAAGTGTTTGCACCAGTTGCTAGACTTGATACAGTAAGGATGATTATTGTTTTAGCTGCACAAAAGCATTAGAATATTTTTAAGATGGATGTGAAGTCAGCATTCTTGAATGGAGTTTTGGAAGAAGAAGTTTATGTAGAGCAACCAGCTGGATACATTATGAAAGGGAAGGAGAATGAATTATATAAGCTAAATAAAGCTTTTTATGGTTTGAAACAAGCACCAAGAGATTGGTACACAAGAATAGATTCTTATTTCATTAAGAAAGGGTTTACAAGATGTCCACATGAGCATACTTTATATTTGAAAGCTGGTACTCATGGAAATCATATCATAGTATGTTTGTATGTAGATGATCTTATTTCACTGGGAATAGTTCTGAGATAATCAATGAATTCAGGGAGGATATGGTGAAGGAATTTGAGATGACAGATCTTGGTTTAGTGTCATATTTTCTTGGCATAGAAGTTCAACAAACTGAAAGAGGAATTTTTATCAATCAGCAAAGAAATGTAGAAGGAATATTAAAGCATTTCAAGATAGATAATTGCAATCCAATGTTAACACTAGTAGAGGAGAGATTGAAGTTGACAAAAGAAGGGTCATGAGAACTTGTGAATTCAACAGACTTTAAAGGTCTTGTTGGATGTTTGAGATATTTGACTTCTACAAGACCTGGCATCATGTATGCAGTTGGATTAGTTAGTAGGTTTATGGAAGAACCTAGACAATCTCATTTGCAAGCTGCAAAATGTATTCTGAGATATGTTAAAGGAACAACTAGTTTATGAATCTTTTATACTACTTCAGAAGATCCAAAGTTAGTTGGTTTTACAGACAGTGATTGGGATGGAGATACAGAAGGAAGAAATAGCACATCTGGCTATGGTTTTCAGTTGGGAACTGGTTTTTTCTCTTGGTCATCAAAGAAGAAACAAGTTGTTGCTTTGTCTATAACAAAAGTTAAATATATATAGCTGCTAGAAACTATGCTACGCAAGATGTATGGTTGAGAATGATGCTAAAGTCATTATTTCAAGAACAATAGACACCAACAACAATAATTTATGATAACAAGTGTACAATTTCATTAACTAAGAATCATGTGTTTCATGGAAGGAGTAAGCACATTGATATTAAGTTTCATTACATCAGAGAGCTTGTCAGTAACAAGGAGGTACCTATGGAGTTTTGTGAAAGTAAAGAGAAGGTAGATGATATTTTCACCAAGTCTTTGAAGTCTAATACTTTCATTTACTTACGTGGAAAATTGGGAATGATTAGCAAAGAGTATATTGGTTTAAGGGAGGATGTTAAAGAATAAACCAAGATACAATGAAGAAGATAGAAGGAATCACAGTATGTGTTGATACAGTATAAAGAAAGTGATATGGATCAACTATGAGAGTTGACAGAGTTTGGTTGGATCAACTGGGACAGTTGACATGATGTGAATGGATCAACAAGTATTGTTGACACGTTGGTACGATATTTAGAAGTAAACTTGGGTTGTAAGTTTTACTGGTTTTAGAGTTTTTTTACGTGGGAATTCTCTAGAAGTTTTTTCGTTAGAGTTTTGATTATGTTAGGAAAGTCTTATTGCTTGAGAGTCAAGTTTGTTAAACATATAAATAGGATGTTGATCCAAGAGTCGATTAACATCAATTAAGAGAGATTTGTTTGAGTTAAACTTTGTGTTTTAATTAAGTCTTTGATATCAGATTCTCTACAGTTTCCATTACATATACTTTTAGTGTATGCATGTAAATTGAATTCAAGATTGTGTTGCATGATTTTGATAGAGATGAATAAATATCTAATTGATTTAGTATTAAAACTACAAATAAATTTAGTGGCACACAATATTTGATATGGTCTTTCTATCCAAATTTCTCCGAATCAACAAAACGTGTGTCGAGGAAACTTGACGACCACATATATGTAGCGATTGACTAGTTATATCTAGCAAGTTTCCAATCCCCACTTGTTCATTTTTATTACGACTCATAAAACGTGTGTGAAGACATTCTGAACCAACCACTATTTAATATCTCATTTCTGCAAACAGTTTTATCATCCAAAACATAAAATATCAACAACAACAAAAAAGTGAAAGAATAAAAAATAAGATCATCCGATTCCAAGTCGGTGGAAGAAAGTAAGAAGCATTAAAATAATCATTCTAAAACAATTTGTTGGAAATGGCGGGCAGTTTTGAGAAAATGGAAAGTAAAACGGAAGCACTCAAATCTTTATCGGAAAATATAAGAAATCTAGCTAATGAATGCGAGAAACAAATAGGACCTGAAATCCATAATATTATGGGTGCAATGAAAGAGGGAAACACCAAGTAAGCTGAAAAACACAGAAATATTATGACGGTGAACCGGAACAAAGTACGGTGTTCAGTTCGATTCCGGCGATTGTTCAATCTATAAGTTCTTCTTTAGCGGCTAAAAGTCTGAAGAAACTGTTGAAACCATGAATAAAATTGAGAAAAGTTCAAGTATTCGGCGGTTATATTCATGTCCGAAGATGAGACCAAAACTCATAGTTGGAGGTCTAACATTTTCATACTTCAGTCCAAATAATCTTTTGGCTGCACGTGCTGCTTTTTTTAACGCATTACTTTATGCGATATGTTGTAGGGCTTTAGCCCACGAATGTGCAGCCCAATATAATAGCTAGGGATGTATTCCTATTGTATATAAAGAATATTATAGATATGTAATAGGGTTACTAACATCAATAAGAAATCCTTCTCCTTCTCTATCTCCTTGTACTCCATAAATATAAATGTGAAATGATAAAGAATATTCAATTTTCATAATGTACACTGATATTGCTAAAGTGATGAGATCACACATACCAGCTGCAAACCTACCTGCAAAGTTAAAAATCCTCAATACGGGATATACACCATAGACTAAGGTGTTGCAACTACACTCACTGGAAGTGTGGTTGAGGCCATGGCTCCCATAAAGGAAGTTGGAGAGACCACTTGGTTCGATAAATCCTCACCTAGAAAGGAAGTAGGTGAGTAAGGCACAACTTATTTATATTATCAGAAACCATCTCATTTGATTGTCTATGACTATGTCCATGAATCATTACTGGAGGACGCTCCGAAGTTTTAAATGATTCTAGAGAACAATGAAATCCTGACGGATTATGAGAATGCAAATGAGTCAATGGAAGGATCATGCATGCATAGTGATAATATAATCCATAAATAGTTGCTCCAGAAGTAGAGCACAATGAGATCGAACCATGCTTTATTTTGATTAATTTCAAATAAATAGAATATTTGGCCTACACAATCCAGGTAGAACTTAGTTCTTTGGAAAATATATGGGTATTTGGTGTGGTAGTACTAACCAACCAAGTGTAAATCCTATTGGACATACATAATTAATTTGTGATAAAGCATAATGAGAAGAAAGTAGTCTCAAAGTACAAAGACTTAGATTGTGGCGCGAGGTTTCTCACAAAGCCCTGGAATTGTTCTCTTGTAATGAACGTTATAGAGTTCCGCTACTTAGTTAGCTTGGTAATTCCAAAAGGACTTGAAATGAAGCATATGTATGTGGTTATTACGTATCTCTAAAAGAATCAAGAGATATAATATATTTACAAAAGTGCTTGATAGACTTTTGTTGCCCAAATCAAATGACTCTAAATTAACCACAAAGTGCGTTTACAGTTAGATATATGCTCACTTATAGATTCAAGCAATCAGGCAGATGTGGTATACCCGTCTAAGTGGCTATTTGATTTGGAGGGGATAGACAAGTAAATTATTTTTCCTTGTGTATTCATAAGAAAGTTCCTGATTTGGAATGTAGCTATTTATGTTGATGGTACAGACATGATGTGTACTCTTGATGTAATAATAGACCTTAAAAGCTATTTAAAATCCGAATTTGAGATAAAAAAAATCTAGGGAAAGCTCGATCGAATACTGATCTTGTGGCATATTATTCCACTAGTTTGCATATGTATAAAGTTGACAGGCAATTTAACAAAGACATGCATCCTGATAGCACTCCCATGATTAGTCGAGTTTCAAATGTACATAAGTAACCATTTCTTCCAAAGAAATATGACGAAGATGTGTTGGGAGATGAAATTCCCACATCTAAGTACAATAGACGCATTGTTGTACTTAGTATAATAATGTACTTGATTAATTTTACATCTTCAGGGAACTTGTTAGCTAGATATAGCTCCGCGCCAACACAACGTCATTGGAATGGTATAGTGAATGTAATCATGTACTTAAAAGTAACCATTGACATAAATTTGTTTTATCCCTGCAAAGACATAAAAAGGAATGCTAATGAAAGTGCAATCCAAAAGTTGTTGATTATGAAGGAATAATAATCTCTTCTCCAACGAAAGTAATCATGGGAGATATGGTAGACTATTTTCTAAGTCATTACCAATATTCAGTTTCGAAAAATACATGACTAAAGGAACTGTCTGGAAAAAATCTGAAAGTAATCAGGGGGGGCATGCCGACATTAGGGGGAGGATCCAAGGATATGATGTCGACATATTTTACTTCGAAATTGAAGTTGTGTTGTTCTCTTTTTCCCTTAGATCGAGAATAGTTTTTCCCAAAGGGTTTTGTTACTCGAAAAGGTTTTTAGCGAGACAACACTAGAACATCAAGTATGTTGAATGTTGAAGACATAAAGACCGAATTGATATTACTGAAAATATCTGAATCAAATAAATGAAACGCGATAGTCTGTTAAGAAACGTAACTTCCACAATCAACAACATGGTCTTATAAGCTTTCAAGTCACCAAAGTATAGTGTGATAAACTCCTTTTGACTGCATTAGACTAATGAAAATTGTCTGACATCAGGGGATGCATCTAATGGTGTGTTGAACTATTTTAATTCACCGAGGTTACTTTTTTCCCATGGGGTTTTGTTACTCGGAAAGGTTTTTAATGAGACAATAACAAAAACCGGGAATGTTATTTCCCAGCTATGACTATTATCTTTCCTACAAGGATTTTCTTCCTTAGGAGTTGTGAAGCAACCAGTCAACTTCGACGGAGCCAAGTGATCATCTGCAATGGATCACCTTTCCTTGCATCTGTCACGTTGTACTCTTTCCCTTCGTCAAGGTTTTATCACACTGGGTTTTCCTTGTCAAGGTTTTAATGAGGCAATGTATACACATCCAATTATGTTCTAAGTTTACTTAATGTTGTACTATTTTTCTTTAGTTCAGGTATTATCCCTCTGGGTTAGCCTGTCGAAGTTTTAACGAGACAACTAACTTAGACTCGACGATCTTTGAAGATTGTATTACATGTGATGAACTACATGTAAAATACAAGACAACATGTGAAGTACTACATGTGAAGAGTTGTACCAAGGTTTTGTCCCACTGGGTTTTTCCTTGTCAAAGTTTTAATGGAGCAATTGTCTTAGACATAGAAGTCATCAAGGAGAGAACTACATTTGAATACCTACTTCCGAAGCATTGTATGTGAAGCACTGCATATGGAGTTTTATTGGACCTTACAAGGGGGAGTGTTGTAGGGCTTTAGCCCACGGATGTGCAACCCAATAAAATAGCTAGGGTTTTATTCCTATTGTATAAAAATAATATTATAGATATGTAATAGGGTTACTCACATCAATAAGAAATCATTCTCCTTCTCTATCTCCTTATCTTCTTCTTCGTAATTCACTGCAAAACGATATTATTTTTATCCCTGGTTAAATTGGGGCATATGCCACTTAATTAGGGCTTATTGATTACTTCATCTACCTTATACACAATGATAAGGGGTGTCTAAATTTATTGAAACTACCAAAACTACCCTCTAAAAAATATTAATATTACTAAATTACCCCCATCAACTTTTAATAATAAACCTAAAAATAAAATCAGTTTTCCTTTCGATCTCATAAACCGATTCTTCATCTCTTCTACTCCCTTTTTTTTTTTGTGAAACCAAATAATCGACGATCCAAAAGAGAGTAATCGTTTTTTTTCTTCTATAAAGTGTCGAAACCATCAAGATACAAACAAGCCTTTGGAATCATTTATCCTAGTGACTGTAATCCCGGAATTGTTAAAGCAATTGGAAACAAACTGAAGAAGAAAACGGTTGCTCTAGAAGAAGCATCTCTAATCGAACAACAACATGAGGAAATGGGTCGAATCATGTACTTTTCTATCAACCCAATCCTCCAAACTAGGTTTTAGTAACATGCAATCACTTAGAAATCAAAAATTTTGAAATCAAAATTTTCCAGGTTTTACAGAATCGAATTATGTTAGTGTACAAGTGAACCGATTATGTTTAGAAACAGTTTATCTTCTTGCTCACATAAATCGATTGTCCTGCATGTGAATAGGAATTGGAAAATATTAGTGTTTAAATAGCCTGATTCAGTTATGGTAGGGATAATTGTTGTTTCTGTAACTTTTTTTCGTTAGAATCAGATTACATATGTGTTCACAAAAACCTATTGTGTAGCATTTGAATTCTTATATGCTTAGTCAATAATAGTACTTTATATGTATATCGAGAAAACCGATTAGTAGAATTGGTTTACATTAGCACTTAAAAAATCTTATTGTTGGTTTTATTGTTATAATCGGATTACATGAGCACTTGAATAAACCGATTGGTTATTTGTTATGTTAGGAATCGTATTTCATATGTATATCGAGTAAACCAATTGTGTACCTTGAATTAAAAAAAATGCATTCGATTCCATTGTTGTTTGTCGCTTAACTCCGTATTCTACATGCCAAATTATAAGGGAAACCAACAAAAGCAAGCCGAAAAGAAATATAAGAGGAAACATGACCTTGCTTCTCCTAAGCCTTTGGGACCTCGTCGAAAAGACGATCAAAATTTTAATGCTTCCCACCGAAGGACCACGGGGAGTAAAGCCAAAGGGATCATCATCAATGACCCACCGCTTCAAGCAGAGCAACCAACACATGAAGAATCTGATTCCCATACACCTACTAAACAAGAAGATGGTGATAGAGAAGTTTCCGAAGAACAAAGTGATGAGGAGGCTAATGAGGAAGAAAGTGGTGGAAAGGAGATCGATGAAGAAGAAATTGGTGGCAAGGAAGGTGGTGAAGAAGAAAGTGATTAGAGTAAAAGTGATGAAGAATAAGGTGAGGATGAAAGTGATGAAGAGATAGGAGAAGTTCAAGAACAAGTGCAAGGAGGAAAATTTCAACAACAAGTCCAAGAAGGAGACGCTCAAGAACAAGGTAAGAAGAAAGATGGTCCAAAGAAGAAAAAAGGGGACCACATGCCCGACCCACTGAAGATGTTTTCTCGTGGACATAAGGATCCCATTTACGGGTTACTCGGTGATGGATGACAGATGTTATGGGGGTACAAAGGAAGTTGGGACGCCATCGTTTTCCATACAATAGTAAGTACCTAAACCTTATGTTATGTAACATAAAAATTATTATCCGTGTAGTGTTTTGAATGTTATCCATCGGTTTTTTTTTGTAGGATCACAAGGATGCCATTCGTCTTATGAAGCAAGGAACGTCAGTGAGTATGATGAGGAAATAGCCACTGCAAGCAATGGAATCAACCGTTGGAGAAGTTTCGAAAGTAATCGACTTAGTCAATTCTACGGGGTTGATACCCGCGGTCGAGAATTTGGACCTTGGTTACGATAAACCTCTTTGTTTCTCCTTTTTCGAGAGATATTACGGGGAAATGGATACTTTGCATCTACCGTTTGGAGAACTGGCGATAACTCCAAATGATGCGAAGTTTATTATCGGGCTAAGCATAGAAGGTAAAGTCATAAAGCACAAAGAGTACGTGCAAGAGCTTGAGTGGGACAATATTTACGCGTTCACCAAGGATGTGTTCAAATGGGATGAGGAGAGGGCCAAGTCAGAGATGCTGGTAGGCAAGTCAAAGAAGAGGATATTCCATCTCTCAAAGCTGAGGGAAAACTTTATGGGATCAAAGAAGCTTCATGCCGAGGGAAAAGGGGTGACGCCGAAATGTATCATCGCCACAGCCAATGTGTATGTCCTCTACGTTCTGGGAGATGTTATCTTCCCCGACATTTTCAGTGCCCGTGTGAGCGCCAACTTTATCCAGCTGTTGCAACCATTTGACAAGATTCACAAATACTCTTGGGGCACTGCCATCCTTGCACACTCATTGAACGAGTTGAGAAAGTTTTCTAGGGCTTAAAGGAACCAAATTGGAGGGAATATGGCTTTTCTGCAGGTGTGGATATATATATACACTTCCCAATATTTTCTCAAAGGGATTTTCAAACAAGGAATGGGACCACGGGTATTATGGAGACATATACACCTACATAAGTAAGCCGAAGAACCAAAAAAAGGATTATCTAAAGTTGAGACGCTAGTTGGACAACTTTACGACGAAAAATGTTGTATTTGATCCTTACAAAGAGGATTTGGCTAAAGGAAAAGGAAAGAAGGTTGGGTGCAAAGAGCAGAGTGATTATTTTGGGCATTTGTTTCACCCAAGAGGATATGTAATGTACAACCCGACGAGAGTTGCAAGACAATGCAATTACGTACAAAAAATCCCAAAGGATCACAAGATGTTCAAAATCAATGAGAAAAAAAAACAAATCATATGATAATGATATTGGTATTGTTCACAAACCTTTACCATCATGTGATTATTGGGAAGATAGAGCGTTTCACATATATCCTTTGCATGGTCCATCTCGAACAGATGATGATGCAATTCCGGGTTACATGCCATGGTACCTCAATGTTTCGCATACTCGAGTGATACGAGTAGATGAGAGGCCCAAGATAGAGGAAAAATATATGGCTCTATAATGCCTGATGCTTATTGTTACTCAATTACGGTTTTGTTAATGTTATTAGCGTTTTTTGTTGAATGTTTCTTTAAAATGGAAATAGAGAAGCTGAGTCGGGTACTTGATAACCCAAGCAAAGCTACAAATCAGGTAAGGGAAAAATGTTAAGGCCAATGAAAAGTTGATTGATGAATTGAACATCCTCAAAAATGTAGAAGCATGTGCAAATTTTTGGGAGTTGTAGGAGGAGCCAAAGAAGAGGAAGAGGAAGAGAGACCCCAAAAAAAGATGTCTGAAGGTGCATCGAGAAGCGCCAAACCTGGTAAACGAGTATGCGGTGGACATGGGGATGTTCATGAATGAATGGTTATATTCATGTTTATGTCTTTAACTATGGATAATTATGGATTCAAAACTTATGTCTTGTCTTAAACTTATTGTCGAATTATGTTTGGTTATATTCTTAGTTTATGAATGACTGGTTTCTTTTGAAATTTTTTTTTGTTTGTCCAAGACATGCCAAAATAACCAACTACAATGTGTGCAAAAAATGTAGGATTCTGGCATTTTTTTCGGTCAGAATCGGTTTACATGTACCTATACGTAACCTTATTCTGACAGTTTTCCAGAGGTTCAGTTTCAGAATCGGTTTACATGTACCTATATGAAATCCGATTGTTATGAAGAAATATTTTGTAACTTGTTTTGCTAAGAATCGGTTTACATGTACATATTTGTAATCCGATTTCTATGAAGAAAAGTTTTATAACTTTTTTTTGCTAAGAATCGGTTTACATGTACATATATGTAATCTGATTGCTATGAAGAAAAGTTTTGTAACTTTTTTTGCTAAATATAGGATTACATATGCATTACAAAAGCCCGATTGATGAGAGGCATATTTTATATGATTTTGTAAGGACGCAATCGGTATATGTGGTCATATCTAAAATCCGATTGTGTGAATTAAATTCGAAAAAAATATCCGTTGAGACTTCATTTATATAAAGAAAACCTCTTTGAGCCACTCCCACATCACACACTTAGCCTAGAAAATGGAATGGGAACCGTTTGAAGAATTGTGTCTGGTTAAATAGTTAGCTAATATGTTTCGTGAATGTCTGAATGAAATCTATTAAATGTTTTGGAAGAGAGTTAAAGAGTTCTTTTACGGGCATACCGCGAATCCCAATAACCGTAAATGGAGAGACTTGGCTTTTTGATTCCAATACATAAAAAAGCACAATGCGAGAGTACGTAAAAGTTAGAAATATAGTGTACCACTATCATCCACGAGCTCCTCTTAGGAAAAAAGTGAGTAATGCGATCATTTTTATACCTATGTCAAAAGTTCACATACTAACATTTAAAAATTCATTGAATTTCAGCTAGAACGTTTCAACAGGCTATGGAGAATTTGTAATGGGGAAACTAAGTTCATTCACCACAAAGAATATACAACATTGTACCGACGTGCTCGGAGGTTCATTGACGAGCATTTGATGTGTCAAATTCTAGAATTCCCATACTGAATCCTATATATGTAGTGCGCTAATTTCCTAAACTATGTAGTGAATATTTTGTTTCTGAAAGTAAGGCATAATCGGATTATATGGACATATATAAACACCGATTTTAGGAATCGGTGTTTGTGGGTATTGATTAAACTCTGATTCTAGGTTTACGTCGTCATTCGGCATAAACTCAACCCAGAATCGGTTTACAAAATCAGTAACATCAACCGATTCTGGATAGAGTCTTTTGAAAAAATTAAAAAAAATTACAAGTGTTGATTATGCATTAATGAAAGTTAATTTCAGGATTAACATTAACAAGGGCATATTAGGCATTAACATAAATAATGGATAAGGGGTTTTTATGAATTAGTTCTTAATGACCCTATTTTGTCATGTAGCCATAAGCCCTAATTAAGTGGCATAGGCCTCAATTTAACCAGGTTTTTATCATAAAAAAATGATGGGTTTTTACTGCGAAAATTCTATATAGTCAGCGTCTGAAGTATGAACTGCTTGTTTCTGTTCTCCTATTTTTTTTACTCTCTTAGACTTCATTAACCAAAGAACCAAAATTGTAGTATGAACTGCTTGTTTATGTATTTCTTTGTGACATTACTTTGGTCATGTTGTTAAATCAATTAAGAAGAATTAGAGGAGATGGAACATACAAATTTTTTACTAATGGGTTTGAGTTTTGAAGAGATGTGTTGAGCTTCATCTTTTTCCGTGAATCTTCCCAGTAAAAAAAATATTACTACAAAAGTTGCATTTGCAATTTTTTGTGAATGGCTATTTCGGAAAAAAGTTTGATCTAGCGCTGCTAGAGCCGTTGGATGGCTCGATCCAATGGTGGTGGTTGTCAGTGGAGTTTTTTACTCCAAGGGAAAAAATGTAATTTTCATTAAAAACCAACACCACCATTGGATCGAGCCATCCAACGTCTCTAGCAGCGCTAGATCAAAATCGTTTCCGGCTATTTCCATACATATGTCTGTTGAAATATTCTTGGTTTCCCTTCGTTTTGTGAACAAATTATCCCTCTGTGACTTTTTCTATGTTATGGCTTTATGGAGACTGTACATTCTGTTTTATCTTTCCCCTGCCATAACTATTTTACTACTATGTGCTGCAAAGAAACAGAAGAAATTTCTCTGCTCAATAGTCACGGCAATGAACTTATTCAATTGAAGCACCTAACAAATTTAGAAAAAAATTAACCACTCCAAGTAATTTCCATTTCTCTTACATAACAAACTTCTCTGCTCATTAGTCATGGCAATGTCATTATCCTAGGAGTTCATTTGTAAAAGAAGCATAACTAATGCATAGGAGATTCCAATCACTGGAAGTAGCCACCAAACATAGCACAAGTAGAACCCATGTGGCAGTATCACCATGAAACAGAAGTACAAGGACAGAAGATTAGGATTGAGATACTACTGCTTCTCAAATTGAGGCGAACCAGTGTAGGCTGACACTCATTCTCTTAGCACCAAAATTATGAAACCCCGTAAAAATCCTAATTATACCACAATCTGCTCTTACACTACAGTTTTGCTAACCTATTAAATCAGCCTTCAAACAACAAGTAGATCACTGAGAATCTAACTGGAAACAAACGAATCTCATAATGCAGTGAAGAATCCATCAGGAATCTGGTAATTAAATCTTGCAGCACTCGTAGACAAATAGAACAAATGAAATATGAATCTCATAATATTAAACCATTAGTAACATCATGATGGTACCAATTTGAGCACTAATTCATAAATTCTACTTGAAGGACTAATTTCTAAAAGATAAATCCAAGAATCCAAAAAGAGAATAGACTACTGAATTTCACTTCCATAAATAATAAATGTTAAGGATATTTTGACTTTGGGTCCTATATAATGGTATACCTTGCACTTGGAACCTAACTTTGTCCAGCTTTGAGTTTGGATCTCGGTCAAACAGTTGACGTAACGCTTGACCAGTTGACCATCTGTAATTCAATTTTTATTTTTAATTAATATATTAATTAATTAATGCCGTTAACGGCCGTCGGGAACGTGGCCACGCGACCTGCACGTGACTTTGAAGAAAATCCTAAGAACACACAAACAAGATCTGTTGGTTAATTGCATTCAAATCTGAGTAGGAATCCTCGAAGAGTTAATGAAAAACAATGCAATCTCACTAGAGTCATTAAAACTTAACAAAATGTATCCAACTTCACTTAATAATCGAAATCGAAGAACTGTTAAAAGAAAACCTAATGGTCTATGATTTCTGCAGTTAAACTTTTGCAAAGTTTACAAAATAAAGATTATTTCAAATTAAGAACACACATGATCCATCGTCATTCATCATTTTCCCACTGTTCAGGTGTGCCTAGCCAATCCATCATTATATGCATGTTTCCCCTTCCACTCGTTGAAAATACAGCACCACCTCTCATGAAAACTCTACCTCTCTGAGCACTAACACCTCCTCTCTGAGCACCAACACCTCCTCTCTGAACACCACCAGCACCTCTTCCAGTTATATTTAGTACCTACAAGAAGATACAAAAGCTGAAGCAGTTAAATTACATGATCTCAAACATATCGAGTTCATATGTAAGTGTTTGCAGGTAAAGAATATGATTCTTACATGAGATTGTGCACTTCTAGTTGGCTCTCTAACTAGTCTAGGCTTCTCAGGCATCATGATACCAATTCCCACAATCTGACCTCCACGTCTATGCACTGTTTTTCCCCTTGCATATCCCCTTGCACCTCTTCCCCTTAAAGGCCTTCCTCTGCTGCTTGTAGGCACCTCAGTGGAGGTTGTTCTAACAAAAAAAAACACTTGTAGTGGCAGTATAGGTAGTGACAGGTGCACTTGCTTCATTTTGATTTTCATTTGTAGTTGTAGTTGTAGGTGTAGTTGTTCTTCCACCTATACTTCCCCTTCCTCCTATACTACCTCTTTCTCCCCTACTTCCTCTTCCACCTCTAATTTTTGTAGTTACAGAAACTGAAGCTTGCTCATGTGCAGTTGTAGTTGTAGCAACTGCACCACCTCTTTTCCTTTTAGTACCCCTGCCTCTCGTGGAACTTGCAGCATTTGATGTTGATGCTTCATTTGTGGCACTTGTTGGTGCTGGTTGTGGTGGTGGTGGCCTTGTTGATGGATTTGGTCTCACATGAGGACCTGTGAAGGTAGCTGGAGATGCACACACACATGAACACATTAGTTTAAGCCTTTTCCAACTAATGTAAAGTCAAGTATAAAATCTACAAGTTAACACTTTTTACCTTGATCCACATTCGCAGCAGTTGCACCAGTGCAAGTTTTTTTGTTGTGACCATATGTATAACACTTCCCACACATGTACTTTCTGGAATTCCTGCCACGTATCTCATCATTGTCCCTTCTTCTTTGACTTCTAGGCCTCCCTGTGGGTCTAGTAACTTTAGGAGGCTTCATATCATCCAACAGATTCTGCATACATACACAATGATTTAGAATATTACAATTTAAAAAGTTATAGTTATAAGCATATTACATGTGCACATAAAGCTTTATCCCTGAGTGGCTTAAGTGATGGAGCATACAAGTCTCTATAGTTATCAACCTGCATGTATGGATGGAAATACCTACCAAGTAAATGAAACAAGTTTTCAGTAATAGAAAGAGATAACAAAACAAAATGTAAGGAAAATCAGTACCAAAAGATTTCAAATGAAAAAGAAGTCTTACTGATCAAAGTTTATAGTCCTGAAATGGAAGCTTGCACAAATTGCATGTACACATGGAATACCACTAACTTTCCATGCATTGCAGGTACACGTATGCTCTTTCAGATAAACATTACAGTTGATATCTTTCTTTGTGTCTAATATAGTCCACACAGAGTCAGAAGATGGTTGTTTTGTGAACTCATGGGTGAAGTAGAGATACTTGTTAATAGTTGTCGTCACTCTAGGGACCACACCACCATCATTCATTTTCTTTCCCACTAATTCTCTATCAAAGAAGATTCTCATCATGAGAAGATGATATTTATGCACCAACTTTGCAATGGGCATGAACTTCAATTCCAGAATCCAAGCATTGAAGGCTTCACAAAAGTTTGATGTGATATGATCACACTTTGAAGACTTATCAAAATAATCCCTTTCCCACTGCTCAACTAGTTTTTCATCAAACCATTCTGCTGCAGATGCCTTAGGTTCTCTTAGTCTTTCCATCCAAATCTTGTGTCCCACCTCACTATAAGATCTTGCTGCCCGCCATGCCATGAATTCTATATTATTTCCAGGGTGCTTAACCTTTAAATTCTTATATAAATGTCTAAAATAGAACCTATGAAAGTGATTCACATCTTAAAAATTTCTAGAAACACCTTCTACCAATCCCTTTTGTCTGTCACTTATGAATGTTAGTTCCCTTTCATGTTTCTTTAACTCTGGTGCCAATATACTAAGAAAATCTATCCAAGCTTCTTTGCATTATGACTGACAAATGTAAATAGAAATGGGGAATAAACCATTGTTGGCATCAAGTCCCACAAATGCCAACAAGGTACCACCATATTTTCCCTTTAAATGAGTTCCATCTAAACCTAGAAGAGGTCTACAGAACAGTCTAAAGCCATCAAGTGATATTCTATATGCAATGCAAAGTGACTTGAACCTCCCATTTTCATCTATCTTATAGTAAGCAATATTCATAGGATTATCATCTAAAATCTCTTTACATAGTGCAGGAATCTTCTTATATCCATCCTCATAACTACCCATTATTTTTTCTAAGGTTAAATGATACCCATGCCAAGCAGAATAATAAGAAATGTCAACTTTATGGCTTCTTTTTACCTCAGTTTTGAAATCCCTAGGCTTGTAGTTAGGATGAGCTTTAAAAGGCTCCAACATAACCTTTGCTACCCATTTTGCATTTGTCAGAGGATTCTTCAACTCATGAAATGATTCAAAAGTATGAATGAAATGACCAGATTTGCATTGCATAGTTTGGCGATCAGGGAGCACAACACAATAAATTTTCCATGGACAATCATCAAAAATGCATTTGTATTGTTGCTTCTTCCTGATGTTCTTCACTTGAGTCATTCCATAATTCATGTCTATGGCCAAGTTCTTCAAATAATCCCTGCATTCTTTGTAATTTGACCATTCTTGGCCAACAAATAACTTTTCAACCGTAATAATATTTTCAGCCATCTTATACTCACCATTTATACTCTCTGTCTCTGCAACAAATTCTTTGAACTCAACTGTTGATGCAAGTGTTGACTGGATTTGACCAGTAACTCTAATTTCTTCATCACAATCAATATATAATTCTGACAGGTCATCATCATCACTGTTACAGTTAACCTCATCCAACTCTATTGATTCATCACCTTGGTACCTATCTGCAAAAAAAACTTCATCATCTTTGGAAACCACATTACCAACACCAACTTCATTACTACGCACAAGGTCATCAACACTAGATAGCTGACTTGACTGCCCTTTACTGCTTTTTGAACTAACTTTCTTAGGATTCAAAAGGGGGAGAAAGTCAAGGTCTTCTTCTGGGTTATAGTCTGGAAGGGTCTCTATATTAGGATGCTCATCCTTGTTACTCTTACCAACCACATAACCCCCTTTAGTAGGAAAGTATCTCAATAAATCATCCTCCATAATACCTGCATTTCAATACAACCAACAATCACAAATTAGTATAATACAACATTCTAATTACATGATTATTAACCACTAACAATAAACAACTCTTGACTACAACTACAAGATATGCATAAAAAGCACCATTGTATACACAAAACACACTAATTGAACCCAACAACATGACCACTAGAAATTAACACTTCATTCATAAACTTCAAGAGTTGCAAAAAACACTAATTGAACCCAACAGCAGGACCACTAGATTAACAATCCATTCATTTCTTTTTTTCATAACAAACACAAATCTCATTCATTCATTCCAAATGGAAGATTACATGAGGACAGGAACAATAACAAAGAAATCAAAATACATCAAATGGTACCTAAGGACATCATTGAAATCTAACCAAAAGTCACTAAGGACAGATATGAACACCATGAAGGTGTAGATAAGAAACACCAAGAAGGTGTAGTTAAGAAACACCATGAAGGTGCAGTCACGAAGGACATGAAGAAACACCATGAAGGTGTGTTTGATTGAAAAGTAAAAGCAATTATATCCCTAGAAATAGAAAGAGAACGGTGAATTAAAACCTAAATCTAAGAAATCAATAAAGAGGGGAGCTCAGTTCCACTCCGAAGAGAAAATCTGAGCTCGCCGAGGATTGACGGAATCTGGCCGAGGAAGGTGTTTGAAATCGCTAGAGAGAGAGGAAAAAGGGAGGAAAAGGGAGACAATCTGAATTCCTTAACAATTCATTCATAAACTTCAAGATTTGCAACTACAATTAAAAACTCATGGAAAGACAAACACGACAAATTCAGAGACAAAAACAAAACACTGGATAAAAACAAAATAAAAAATTACAGCAAAAACAAAACAAAATCAACCCATTAAACTATCAATCACTGATAGACAACATGGGTATTCATCATAAAGAACTTAATTAACAAAATCCCTAATTTTATTAACAAATGAAAAAATCCCTTTCCATACCTTTTGGTTGCCATAAAGTCGACAGCAACAATAAATCCACCTCCGATATTAACTTTCAATCTTCATTGTCACGACAACAAGTACAAAAATCCCAAGTACGATCGAATTCAATCAACGATGTACCTCAAAGAGCCCTAATTACTTCTCTTCACTTTCACAGATCGATGATAAATTGTGTCTAAAATTTTAGGGTTAGAATTAGAAACCCATATAAGTATTGCCCGCGTGTCTAACTTGGTAGAGTTAGTAAATAAATAAAACGTTTTATTTTCATAAGTCATTTCACATCACTACACCATTTTAAGGAAATAGCAACCCAGAGTAGCAACAGCACTGGCGTCGTTGCGAAATTTCCGTCGCTAATTACCGTTGCTAATATTTCGCAACGGAATGTTACAGTTGTTAATTTCGCAACAGAGAAATTTCGGTTGCGAATAGCAACCGCAGGGTGTTCATGCATGCGAAGCGCGGGTATGGTAGGGAACACTTTGACTTGTTTTTCCGCCCAAGTCAAAGAGTGGTCAAGTGTTCTTCTTATTTTTTCCACCCTTCAGAGGAGCGGGCTTATCTTCCCTTCTCTATTTCCTTATCTCACTTCTCACTTCTCAGCCACAAAATTGTTTTCATGTCTTTCATTCTGAAGCTGCTTTGAAGAACCATGAAATCCAACCAGCAAGAACCCTAACAACTGCTTGCATTAACGATTTTCTCTCTTCTAATTCTCTTTATAATTTCTAATTCACTTACACAACTGCTTTCAAAGAACAAACCCTAGCTTTCTAATAAATCCAAATAAACCTAATCTGAACTCCCTTAATAAATCTATTTGAGGTCGTCTTCAAACTCTAGTAATCAAGATTCAATTCATGTACTTTCAAGAATTTAATCTGTAGAGGTTCCTTCTTCCTCAACCAAAAAACCAGGTTCGTCCTCTCTCTCTTAGGGTTTTTTTTAAATCCACATCTCCTTTTTGGTTTTAATTTCTGTCGTTTTTTGTTTGATATTAGATATTGTTGTGAATAACTGTGTTATTTGCAGGATTCATATCATGGATCTCTGTAAGTAGAAGAATTTTTAGGGGATTCTAGGGTTTTTTCAATTGATTTATTTGTGAATATAGGTTTCTGATGTTTTTTCAATTGATTTATTTAAATTGAAATCATCAATGATTTTCTTCAATCAATTCTGGTGAAAAGGATGAAGGGTTCTAAGGATCTAGCTTTAACATTTGCTGACAAGTGCAAGGTACTCTTATCTCTCTCTGTTTTTCTTTATTTCTCTTCCTCCTTCTGTATTTCAATGCACCTCTAGCGTAGATTTTGATTGAAATTGAGATTCTAGGTTTCCTTTATTCTGTATTAATTAATTTCAACTAAAACTGGTTACTTTTGGATTTTACAGAATATAATGGCTTCAAATTGGCGAGGTTATCTAAACACGGTAAAAGCAGATGCAAAAGGAAGGTAAACAAATTGTCATTTTTCCCCTTGAAAAGTTGAACCCTTTTACATGATCAAATCAATGAGTATAATCAAATTAGTTGTGTTTTGGTGATAGTAAAGAAGATATTCATACATCAAGGATTATGTATTTTCTCAAGAGTGGAAAACCTTACCTATGTGTTCCACAAGAGGACTTGCATAATCTGGTATGTACAAATTGTGAATTATTCGGTATAAGAACGAGCAAATGAGTTTGATTTTTGCAGTAGATGTGCTTATTTGATTGAGTTTGTGGTTTTTTTTATTGTAGAATGTTGTTATTGACGAACGTGGTTCAATGGCGGTGGCTAATCCATACCCTGGTCCCCTTTCAAATGTTCTAAAGTCTATAGGAAAGGTTGGTGTTGCATATCATTTCGAAATGAGATACTCCCTAATCCTAGATAGAAATTTAGCTACTCAAAATTACCAAGAGAGGTGTGGGATGGAGAGGTGTGGGATATGGGATGTGGGGTGTAATATGGAGAGGTGCGGGAAGAGAGGTGTAGAGATTGTCTCCCCCACACTGGATTTTGCTAGTCCTCGAGCAAACTAAAAATCCTAACTCACTGTCGCAGGCATCACGATTGCATTTAGCGTATGCAATAAGCCTTTAAACCCCTAGGTGTCCCTAGTGGCCGAGTTATAGTCTCGGGAGGGTTTACCAGAGGTATACCCACAAAACCTACTCCAACTTCAAAGCATTCTAGCGTCCCAAGCATTCAAAGAGTTATGAGGACATAGAGTTTCTGCATGCTAGTAATAAGAAGTTAGAAATACCAAAGAACATATTCTCATTCTTAAATATTGAGTGAGAAATAATCACACCATAATGAGAGAACGCGTGTTTGAGAAACGACCAATAAGCATTTCGCCTCGACTTCGGCCTCACTTAAAGGATTTTATGATAATTGCACTCAATAAGACAGCTTTTTTATGGGTCTCACATGTGTGCAGGTAGGAATGAAGATAGAACTCCTACACACGTTGAATGGTGGGAAGGAAACCTTCCGAATTATTTCTGGAGACCCCACAAAATCGTGGGAAACAAAAGACTTTTTCTGATGATCTCTAAGAAAGGAAATCAACCATTATAACCAGGATGAGAGTACTTACCACCTTCATATATGATTGCACTGATGATAACACCCCTCTCACAGCATCCAATAGAAACGTCTTCTTTCGGTTCGTCTTCTTCATCTCTGGTCTTCGTCTTCGGTCTTCAACTGTTGATGATAAACTTTTGAACTTCATAAAACTTTGACAATTTGTAACTCTTTTCCTCTATTTCCTTGTTGCTTGAAACTTCTTTATAGATTTTTCTTCCTCATGGTCTTATTGAACAAATAACAACCTAATGCAAATCTTTTTGTATATATATTTTTTTATTTTTTTATTTTTTTTTGTATTTTGTATTTTTTTCATTTTTCATTTTTTTTTAAATAAGATTGCAACTACAATAATAAAATTAACATGGCCATGAAAGAAGTACTTTACCACTTTGATCTTTACAACTTGTATTGTCTTTGTATCATAAACTTCAATATTTTTCATCTTTTGATTTTCTCTGCTCTTGTAAATAAGTCTTCATACTTAGATATAAAATTTGCTCTTCCTTGAATTGTTGCTTAAAAACCTTAAACGTCTTCAAATTTCCTTGTAGATTTTGATGTCGTTCCTTTGCTGATGATGTGTTTCTATGGACCTGTTGTTGGCGAGAGAGAATGGTGCTAACTGCAAATCAAACTACAAGAAGGAGGTTTTCATCTATAGACGTCACCCTCATGATTGAAAAAATTAGCACTCAAGAGATCAAAAATAGTGCTGAAAATAGTGTGAAGTTGGGTAGCTCACCATTCTACCCGAAATTTACGTATGGTGACACACACTCAAAAGAAAGCTCTTTAGTCAGCTACAAAGAATTCTGGTCTGGTGCCTCTGTTGATTTGAAAATAGGTAATCTCCACTAATGATTGATCAGCAACTCTAATAATGCATTTCTCTCTGCTCCTAATTTGCATCACCGGCATGATTAAATCCATTATTTAACACTCCAATTCGTAAGAAATCCGAACATAGTTCTCTAATACTTCCAAGTTCAGTTATGTCGGTCAGAACTCTCTATGTAAACATACCTAGAAGTATGCTAGTGACTCTAAAATCTCTATAAGTTGGAGGTTTTATTCAAATTTTTTTTTTTTTTTTTTTTTTGAAAATTTTGAATCAAAAAGGCTAAAAATTCTATATGCAAAAGATCCAAACACTCCCCCACACTTAAATCTAACATTGTCCTCAATGTTCTAAAGATAAAATTAAAAGCATGAACAAGGAGAAACAGTTATCATTGGAAGCGAAAGAGTTAAGGAAAGATATTACCGTGTTGTATGAGCATGGGTTACCTCCCAAGAAGTGCTAAGTTTAACGTCTTCAGCCAGACATAAGAAAGAATTAATCACTTCATATCATAAAGCAATAACCAGAACAACTGTGGATCATCTGCATCAAAAAGTGTTAACACAGATAAAAGGAAACTACAACAAACCAAGAATAAACATAGCACACCTTTTCCTAGTCTCCTGTTTAAGACAACTATATCTAGTTGTGGTTCAGGTTCAGGTTCTATAAAGGGGTCTAAATAAAATATTTTCATTGGTTGCACCTCCTCATAAGTGAGATCCGAAATATCAGGTTTTAAGGTCTGGAAAAATTTACACAATAATAACCTGAATAATTGAGGATCCTCTAAGTCAATCAGACTTGACTCACACAATTGACCATAATGGTGGTCATTCTCAAGAAGATGTGTCGAAAATTTTAATTTCCTAAAATAATTAGGTTTAGTTCTAAAAACTATATAATGACACATTTCGAAATTAGATACTCCCACATTTGGTAAATAAAATCTTGGTGGGACAACAAAATCAATTATGGTATCTTGGACCGGATTAACCACATCAACCAGAGGATGGGTTTCTATCAACTGAGTTTCTTTTTGGACATAACTAGGTTCAGGAAAACTTTCATGAAAATAGTCCCTTAAGATGGTAGAGGCACATGTGTCAAGTCCCAAGTTGGGGACCTTTGTAAGAGTCCAGGGTAAACCACGGGGAGAATGATATTCACCCCTAAACCTAGGGTTGTCTATATCCTTGGATAAACTAGTCACAATTTCCTTAATTTCTAAATTATCAGATTTAGGAAAATGGTCTTTTATTTCTTCTAGGTTGTAATCGTGTGGTTCTACATTTCTATAATCCTCAGAAGGGACTATTGTTTCTGAATCGCTAGACTCTAAAACACTAATCTCAGGATAAACTCTTTTCTCTAATCCATCTTCGGCTTCATAGTCACAATGATATACTACACCTTCTAAGATTATGGTATCTCTAGTCAAATCCTCCTTTTGAATGGGTGAATAATTATCAATATTATTAAAATTTGAACTAGAAACAACATTATCATCATAAGGTTCAATTGGTGTAACAATTTCCTCGTCACTATGACTGTATATTTCAAATTCTTCATTAACACTATCCTCATCATCATAATAATATGAAGATGGTTGAAATGGTTGAACCTTGTCAAAATATTCAGTGTTTTCTGATCTAACCACATCCTCTAAATTAGGTAAATAATTATATGTATTATCAAGGGTAAGATTAGAAACACTATTTTGGAATTCGAGTTCATTATGAGCAATATCCTTAGGTGCATTTTGGTCGTCCTGCTTATTCATAGTCTCACACAATCTATCCAGGACTATTCTAGATTGACGCGCATTTTCACGTGTAGTTTCATTGAACTTCTTAAGTGCATCTTCTAAGGAATGACTTTTAAATTCATCAGGAACTGGTGGTAATTGTTTGATTAAATCCTCTAAAGATGAAGAACTCTCATAATAGTGCTCATTTGCCCGTTCGTATGATTGGTGGACGTATGGATAGTAATTTGGATCACCGTGGTATGAACCATAACCTTCAGAAGGTCGGTAGTGGTCCCAAGTGCTATCCACACTATGGTTATAGTACGGATAATGTCCATTTAGATGCTCAGTTTGATAATTGTTATATTGGTATTTATAATACCAGCTTGACATAAAAAAAAAAAATTTTTTTTTTTTTTTTAAAGAAAACAAAAATATTTACAAAGAAAATAAAAATTCTAAACTAATTATGTACAAATAAATAAAATATCTAAACAAATTAGAATATTTCCTAAAATAAATATTTACAAAAATAAAATAAAATAAAATTTGGATACTTACCTGTTTGATGCAAAAAATTTACTTCTAATTTAAATCCCAAATTTCCTGCACATCCAAAAATAGAATATACCCAAATAGTAAAATCTAATAAATTAATAAATAAAATAAATTAATAAATTAGCAAAATATTTACAAAAGTAAATCTAAAACCCAACCTAAAGGCAAGTCCGCGTTGACGGCGCCAAAAACTGATGCAGTTTTACAAGTGGTAAGTATAGGGTTTGATTCTCGGACTTTTTAAAAGATTCGGTTTTAGACAAAAAGATGGTGATTTTTATAAAACTTATAAAATAATGGAAATGCTAAAAATGATTCTTGTGTTCAATTAAAAGAGTCTAGGATGTCAAGATTCCATCACTACTACACATACTAAATGATTATAACTATTCCCTATAACATTCTCCCAAAATTACTCAAGACGATTTAGGACAAATAATACGTCTCGGAAAATAAATCTTTTCAAACAATTATTTTTCTCAAATAATTAACAATTTTTTTCACTATAAAATGCTATTCTCTAACATAGAATATATAAATCAATTATCAAGCATCATAGGACACATGAAGAAAATTATTACCGTTACGAATCAAGAATAAGGACCAAGAGAATTATTATAGAAAATAATCAAAACATTATAGCACACATAGTAGGATTTCCTCCCTAATCCTAGATAGAAATTTAGCTACTCATAATTAGAGTACTAACCAAAAATAAAGAAGAAGAAATAAAACTAAAACTAAAAATGAAAGAGGAGTAGAAGAGGTGTGGGATGTAGAGGTGTGGGATGTGGAATCGTGTAGAGATTGTGTGTATAGAATGTAGAGATCGATCCCTATTTATACTAGGTGATGCCCGAACCCTTTCTTTTATTTTCTCAATTTATTTTCACTGTGTGCGCTAAGCACTCAACAGCATTGGGTGTTTTATTTTCTTTCTTTTTTTCGCCGTCCCATTAACTTTCTTTTATTTTTCTTTCATTTCCTTACGGCTCATCCTTTCCATCTCATTGTGGTTCACCATTATCTCCACGTTTTCGACAACTCTAGCCAGCTACTTCGATCCATAGCGTCAGCGTCTCGTCATTACTCGTCATCGTTTGTTGTCAACAGCACTTCATCGTGGCAACACCAACAACCGAGCACTCTCTGTCATGTTAACTGCCCTTGACTCACATCACCATCGAGATCATCACTGCATGAAAGCTCGAGCTCGTCATTTTATCTTCCCTGTGAACTCAACTCGAGCTGCCACTCCTTCAGCAACAGTTGATCATTAAAGGCAGCTGCGAATTCTCTTCACTATTGAATTTGTTCTCACCGAGCTTCCATCACCCATCTTGGCCAAGCTCTGTCCATCTCGAGCTGTGTCTTGGTTCATATGTTTTTATCTCCTTCTCAGCACCGGATAAACTCACCCCGAGCACAACATCATCACCGGCTATTTTACTTCCGGCCATGCACGAACTCTTTGTTACAGCAGCGTCTCGAGTTCTTCTCCTTCCCTTCTCTACCAAGCTTCGCCATTGCCAACAGTCCCGTCGACTGCCATTGCTCGTGTTCTAACAGTCATCTTCTCAATATTCATGGCAGCAGCGATCACAAACCAGCCACCATCGATCACCCATGCAAAACTGCACGCGGGATTTTCACCATTTTGAATTTTAGCCTCCCCATTTGTAAATTACCTGACTGTGTTTAGTAGTTCCTTTGTAACATGGTTGCCCCTTAACAAAGTGGATGTCCCTTAACGAACGAAGGGATGGAAATAGCACTTGACATTTCCCTTTCAACTGTCAGTCCTGGAAGACCGACAGTTTAATTCCAACTTCATTCTCGTTTCGTCCATAACTTCTTCATACGAACTCCGAATGACTCCTTTCTTGCGCCGCTGGCTTCGCCTTCTCGTCCTCTACCCAATGAAAATTAGAAATCTTGTATTTTAATAGGTTACATTTGGCCTTTAGCCCTTCTCCACTCTTGGCTAGCTTCTTTTATTGCACAACTAAGCTCAAATTCACTTCTTTTTGGATTATTCACCTAATAACACACAAATAAGAGAAAACACACGTAACACACAATAATATGCAAGAAAATCGTCAAATACTAGTATGGAATTAACACCAAATATATGTGAAATATGCACTTATCACTGGTCCCCTTTCAAATGTTCTAAAGTCTATAGGAAAGGTTGGTGTTGCATATCATTGATTTTGGTTTGTTATGAGAAAACTTGATGTGTAACCGGAAGTGTGGAACATTGTTGTATTAAGTTGGTTTGATGATTGTGTTGCAGTTACCTACCAGGGTTGCTTTGACTGGTGATGTTATGTCTCTTGAAGAAGATAAGGTAACCTCACTTGCTCTTGAATTCCTTCAAATCTTATGTCCTCGTTGGCATTTAAAAACTTCTTCGAGTTGATGTGGAATCGGTGAATTGGATTAATGATTAATGTGCACTTTTACATTTTTACAATCAACTAGCGTCTAAGTGTACATTTTAGCTTTCTCAAACGAGTGTTATTAGCTTCTGTTTATTGGTTTTGATGGTCAGCTTCGATGATTTAGTACAAATTATTATGATTTCATATGTTAATAGGATGTATAGCGTTTCTGTGTAGCTGTGCAGAAAAAGGAGATGCCATGATCAGTCCTTTTGTCTCCTCCTGCTATGGTATCTGTAGGATTCATAGTATTCTAAAGTTGGTGCAAATGTATGGTTGTGGTTCAAGCGAAATTTGACAAGTTTCTAGTTCCCCTGATATGAAATTTTATTGTGCAATGTAACTGATGTTATGTCATTTACATTTTTTTATCTGCATAAAGACGTTGAAGTATGTTGAATTTCTATGACTTTTACATTGCTGACGCTTATCTTTTTACATGACAACCATCTAGGAATGGAAAGTGGATTGGAAACTCTATCAGGACAAGCTTTTGGAGCAAAACAATATCGAAAACTAGGAGTTTATACTTGGAGTGCAATAATCTCTCTTATCCTGGTTTGCATCTCGATTGCTCTCCTATGGATTTCGATAAGGAAACTAATTACTTTCACAGATCAAGATCCCTTAATCATACTTGAAGCTGGAAAATACACGACATGCTTGATCCCTGCAGTATTTGCTTATGTAGCTCTCCATCCGTTAATGAGATATTTCCAATCCCAGAGTCTAATCATTCCCATGATGTTAACTGTTAAGTACTTCCATTGCAGTAGTTATCCACATACCTCTTTGTTGGGTTTTAGTTTATGAATCTGGGTTGGGAAATATTGGAGATGCTTTAGCAATTGGTATCTCATACTGGATCAATGTGGTCTTTCTAGGATTATATGCGGCGTATTCTCCCTCATGTGAGATAACTCGTACATCCCTAACAAAGGAAGCATTTCAAGGGCGTGGAGAGTTCTTACGTATATCGGTTCCTTCTACTGTAATGATTTGGTAAAACCCCAGTCATTTCTTTTTTATGATATCTTAAGCTTTTCTTCTGCCTTACGACTATTTCGTTGACTGGGGTAGTCTGGATTTGGTAAAATCCCAGTCAATTAAGTTCTTGTTACCTTTGTAAACAGCCTTACGACTATTTCGTTGGTGTATATGATACCGTATGGAATTGCTGCTGCTGTGAGGTTTGATCTCCACTTGCTAGCCCTTGCGCACTTTATGTTTCTATCTAAGTTTGCTCATTTATTCATAGAGTTCAAATCCATATAGACCTCTTTCTTCCACCATTGCACCAAAGGGATTTAAATGGAGATGATCCCAGATCAGGGTGTTGTGCTAAGAATAATAATTTATGTATACGTGTGAATGTGACTTGATTATAAAATAAACACCTTTTCATTATGTAGCACTCGAGTTTCAAATGAATTAGGAGCTGGGAGACCACAAGATGCGCGTTTGGATGTCTACTCCGTGATGATTATTGCGATAATTGAGTTGGTTATAATAAGCGTGGGGCTCTTTGCTTGTCGTAATATCATGGGATATGCTTACAACAATGAGAAGGAAGTTGTAGACTACGTGAATGACATGGTTCCCTTAATATGTCTGTCAGTTATAATGGACAGTCTACAAGGTGTCCTCTCAGGTTCGTGATACTACCATATCATATTTTAAGTGCTAAACTGTCCCTTCTTTATAGCTAGATCCAAAAAATTCTTTGGGTTCTGAAATTTTTGTGTTCTGTATTCTTTAGGTGTTGCTAGAGGGTGCGGATGGCATCATATAGGTCCTTATGTAAATCTAGGAGCATTTAATCTTGCTGGAATTCCTAAGGTCTCTCCCTAATCTGTTATGTTTAAAGCTGGACAACAATCCCCTTACAAAGGTAATTCACTTCTGATTCAATTATGTTTTACTTCTTTAAGATGCCAGAAATGACAAGATTCAATGCTAGTATATAGAAGCACCTTGTATATAATTCATAAGCCACTGCCATGTTATGTGTTTGCTTTCCTACCTTTGCCTCCTTTTATCTTATATGAAGTATATATATATATATCAAGCTTCCTTGTTCGCTGGAATTTGCAGATCCCTTCAGATGCATTTGGAGCTCTCTTGAAACTCCAAATACTGGATTTGAGTGGTAACGCTACTTTATTACCACAACCTCCTGCATTCTCTAGCTTACCCCAGTTGCAAGAGCTCTACCTAAGGTATTCCTTGGGCCGAACTAGTTACTTCTTTAATTTATTCATAAAATGCATCATCTTATTATCTTTAACTATACCTTTTGGGCACAGGCGTATGCAACTACATGATATCCCTTCAGATTTATTATGCTTACAACAGCTGCGGATTCTTGATTTGAGCCAAAATTCACTTGTATCAATACCAAAGGTAACACTAGTTTTTCTTTTTTGGTTTTAAAACATGTTTTTCTAATGCGAACTAGTTATTCAATTGTTATATGCATATTTTCTTGGTAGGGTTAAGACGTTTACTTTAAATTGATATGCAGGAATTTGGGAGATTTACATCTCTTATTGAGCTTAACCTGTCTGACAACAACATCTCAATGATTCCACCGCAGCTGGTTAGGAAACAAAATCTTAACTCCTTTCACTTTCTTATTTCCGTTGCATATTCATTTTGAGGTTTTTGTGGCATGTATCATGCATTAGTGTCAATAAAAAGCACCGAGTAGGCGTGCCAGCAGAACTAATTGGCTTGATATAACATTTTTTGTTGCACCTCTTATACCTATTCTTATAACAAAGTTACTGGAGCAGGTTTAATGGAAGATAGCTTACAGGCTTTGAGAGACTTTAATGTGCATTGTCCTTATGTGTATTTGCTTGTCGTGTGCAGATTCTTGTTCTTGAAACTCCAGATGGACCTATTTTTGAGAGTAATGCCATAACACGTTATGGTGAGGCTCCACTCTTTTTTAAACACCCGAGGGTTGATTGTTTTGCAAACATGTATGCAACTTATTAGTTTCTTTTATTTTCTTCAGTTGCTCGCTTGAAGGAAGCAACCCTCTCCTTGGTTCGTCCATGATTGAATATGTAAGACATTTGTTTTTTCACTTGCTTATTGTTTCTTCTATTTTATTTATTTTTCTGTTTCCTTTTGATGATTGATATGCTATTAATTCAGTTTATTGTTTGAAACTGTTGGGAGAGGTAAAGAAGGCAGAATCTATTCCACTAGCTTCATCTGCAAAGGTTGCTTCTCCGCCTAAATAAGCTGTGAAGCCCAAGGAAAAAAGTGAACCAAAGAAGGAGCCTAAAGCATAAGAAGTCCATGAGCAGGATTAGGCACCAAAGTACAAGGCAAAGAATCCTCTCGATTCGCTCCCCCCTAGTAAGATGATATTGGATGAGTGGAAGAGACTCTACTCGAACACCAAAACTAATTTCCGCGAGGTAGCTATTAAAGGTAATGTCACTTCACTTAACAATCAGATTGGTACCTGTGATATATTTTGCGCTACCAGGATTAGTTGTGACTCTCCAAGAATATCCACTTTTTATTTATTTTCTCAATCCTCATTTACATTCTTTTACAAGTTTTGAAAGTTTTGAGTGAGTATGTCATCCTTGCTAAAATCCACTTGGATTTTCTAAGGCTGCCCCTAATAGGGGGTATTTCCCTTACCAATATATGTTTTGTCTTGTGGATTTCAGTACATCCCCTTTTGTTTGTGACATCAGTACTTAAACATCAAATTGGTTATTATGCAGGTATTTGGGCTTAAGTCAAAAAGCAGTACTCTTGTGATATTTTAGAAGCAGTTGAATCTTTGCTGAGGATATTGATTAAGCAAGCGGAGTCTGGTGATATTTAGTCTTTCATTCCATGTTTTTCAATGCCTCTGTCAGTTGACACAAACTAGGTTACCCATCCGTTTAGAAACATCAACATAGATCCAATATTGTATGTTAGTTACAACATACATAAGTTACTTGTGTACATTTGTATCAACTGAAGAATCCCTTATTTTATAATAAAATCATCTGGTGGTGATTCTCAACTACATTTGTATCAATTTTGTATTGCCATTGTAGTTTGTATATATGTTTGGATGTTGAATATGGGGAACTGGGTAATTGCAGGGGGAAATATGGGGTAATGAATTTTGACTAGGTCAATAGAATGGGACTTGACCTTCTTTTTTGAGGTTGCAAAAGATTAGCAACATCAGGGCTTTGTTGCTAAATTAGTATAAGAACCAATACAGTAGAACCAGAACCAATAGTATCTGGTTCCGGGTAGGGGTATTCCTGTAATTAGAAACATATTAGCAACAGCAAGCTATTGTTGCTAATAGAAAATGTCGCAACGGCAACAGCCGTTGCGAATGTCCGTTGCTGACCAAGATTCGCAACAAAGATTATACCGTTGCTAAAAATTGCGACACCGTGTTTAGCAACAGCGAAGTCCCGTTGCGACCCCGTTTAGAAACAACTATTGTATGTTGCTATATCGTTAAAATGGTGTAGTGCATATTTAACCGACAGTTGGATGGTGAAGACAGTCAAAAATAGTCAGTCTTTGACCGGGACCCAAACTCAAAGCTGGACAAAGTTAGGCCCCAAATGCAAAGGTATACCATTTTTTGGGACCCAAAATCAAAATATCCCTAAATGTTAAGTTTGAGAAGAAAGAACTGATCAAACTAAAGAATCCAGAAGTAACAATTGAAGAGGTAAAATACCAGTGCTGAATCACCGAAATACTACTATCCATAATAAGGTTGGTCAACTGTAGGTACATTTCCGGGCCCGCAAAATCATAGGAGTGCATCAGAGAAAGCAGACATTTTTTTTTTATAAATTAAGAAAGAAAGTTACTGACAAATATCAAGCAGCGTGGATGCCTCCCACATTTGAGGACTTTGAGATATTTCTCCAGCTCTAACAAGCCTGTGGAGATCAGGGAAATCCCCATATTTGATGGTCTTATACAATACTTTTTCAAAAGATTTTAATGTCATTATTAAAGTATCTATTCTATCATTTGTTTTCCAGCTAGTTCTTCTTTGTTTTCCCTCTAGAGCTTTCATTAGTTTCTGATTGCACCCCAAAAGATTTAGCTTTTTGCATTGGAGATTAGCCGCCCATTCCAGAGCATCCTTTGCTGCAATGCAGTCTCCTTCTTCTCTTCCATGTGTTCTGGTAGTTATTTTGCTTCTTCCAAAAATCTCTCCCGTTGGGCCTACAATGAAAACAACAATGCTTGTTAGACCAGTTACATTATCATTTTCCGAGTGGAAAACAAAGGAAACCTTCATAGGCACAGAAGCTTGAGGTGCTTCTATCCTAGTCCCTATAGATCTAGTTCTGTTAATATCATCGATCCTCATAGAAGTATTTAGATGCTCGATTATCAGTTTACTAGTGCTTCTAGGGCAAGGTTTCACATTTCTAAAAACCATATCACATCTGGCTTTCCAGATAAACCAGCATATAGTACCACAGAGGCTAGCCCAAGATCCCCACGGGGTATTATAATTTCCCATATGGAACCAACTTTTACACCAGTCAGTCAGATTATTATAACCATTACACGAGTTATCCAGGTTTAAGGAGCAGAAGGACCAAACTTCCCTAGTAAAGTTACAATGCATGAGAGAGTGTTCTCCAGTTTCTGGAGACCTCTTACATAAGGTACAAACAGGGTCAATGTAACTGATATATCTAGAAAGATAGGCACTAAAAGGCAGGATGTTATTTTTCATTTTCCAAATGAAGAATTGGATTCTCGGGAGAACCTTTAAATTCCCGATCTTGCAAGCCAGGCTATCTTTTGGCTGCAAATTTTTCCTATCAAGAAGATCATACAAGGATTTACTGGTAAAGTTTCCTTGGGGGTTATCAATCCATCTAAGGGTATCTCCAATCTCAGGGTTGGGTTTAATAGTGAGAATTTTCGTTATTGTTTGCCAGTCAAATAACAGATTCAGCACCTCGAGATTCCATCTAGAATCAATCATCAGATCACTCACCATACTATAGTTATAAACATCCCCTACTTCAGCAAGGCAAATAGGGTTACCATTCTCATCAGGTATCCACTTGTCCTTCCAAATGTGAACAGTTTTCCCATTGCCAATTTCCCAAATACTGAATTTTTTAATAATCATAATGCCCTTGTGGACACCCTTCCACGCCCAGGACGATCCCTCATTACAAGTGGAATGAAAAGGATTAGTGTTAGGGAAATACCTCCCTTTCATGGTTTTAGAGAAGATAGAGTCAGGTTGGTGAAAAAGTCTCCAACCATTCTTAGCTATTAGTGAGAGATTCATCAGTTCTAGTTTCTTTAGACCGTTACCTCCTTTTTCCTTACTCTTGCAAAGACCACCCCAGTCTTTAATATAAAACCCTTTCTTAGGACCTTTTACCCCACCAGAAGTCTCTAATGGTATTAGTTAGTCTTTTAATGATAGCTTTAGGTAATATAAAGGTTGACATAGTATAAACAGGTAAGGATTCTAGGACAGCCTTTGCCATAATTCATCTCCCTGGTGGGGACATAGATTCGCTTTTCCAACCCTGTAATCTCCCTCCCATGTTGTCCGCTAGGTTCTCAAAACACTTTATCTTAGACTTGTGGGTAAACAGAGGCCCCCTAGGTACTTATCATCAAGTCTTATTTTTTTAACCTGGAGAATGTTGATTATATCTCTTCCTAGACTATTAGGCATATGAGGGGTAAAGAAAATGCCAGATTTAAAAAATTTATCATTTGTCCCGAGGAACTACCATAGTCCTCAAGGATATTCAATAGGTTCCTACTTTGACCAGTATTAGCCTTAGTAAAAATCAAACAGTCATCTGCAAACAATAGATGACTGATAGGAGGGCAATGTTTATCGAGTTTAAAACCAGTTATGAGACCAGACTGTCCAGCATTGGATAAGGTCCTTGAAAAGGACTCCATGCATAAAATGAAGCGGTAAGGAGACAGAGGGTCCCCTTGACGTAAACCTCTCGAGGGTTTAAAAGGCTTACAAGGCACCCCATTGACAAGGATTGCAGATTGGTTGGTGCTTATACATTGAAATATAAGATTGCACCAAGCATCACCGAATCCCATTCTTTTAAGAATAGCGATCAAAAAGTTCCATTCAACATGATCAAAAGCCTTTGACATGTCAATTTTAAGGCCCATGAAGTGAGTTTTGCTTTTCTTTCTTTTCTTTCTCATAGCGTGAATTATTTCATGAGCAACAAGAATGTTGTCTGAAATAAGACGCTGCTTAACAAAGGCCGACTGATAAGGGGATATCAGTTTGTCCAGGAACGGTTTCATTCTATTAGCAATGACCTTAGATATAATTTTATAAACAATGTTACACAAACTAATTGGTCTATAGTCCCCGGGACCAGTGGGGCGCTGCACTTTAGGGATGAGGGAGATATGAGTGTGATTCAGTTTCGTTAGCATATGGCCACTAGCAAAAAAAGCCTGGACAGTTTCAATGACATCAGTTTTGACCACAACCCAGTTCTTTTGGAAAAAAACAGGCGGGGAAACCATCGGGTCCTGGGCTCGAATTTGGTAACATACCAAACAGAGCCGAATGGATTTCCTCTTCAGAAGGAGTGAGCATCAGATGCACATTTTCCAAAGGGGAGATCGAAGGGGGTATAAGATTGACAATTTCATAATTAATGGTTGGGCTAGTAGTAGTAAGGAGAGACTCAAAATAATTATTAAGACAGTTAGCGATCTCATTCCTATCTTCAACCCAAATATTATTTCTATCATAAAGACCTCCTATGTTGTTTCTCCTTTGTCTTATGATGGCATTTTGATGAAAATATTGAGTGTTTCTATCACCTAAGAGAATAGTATTTTCTCTACCTTTTATTTTCCAAAGTTGTTCTTCATAGTCATTGAGTTTTTGTATTTCATTCTTGGTGTGTAGAAGATGTTGATCATTTAATCTCACATTAGAATTTGCCATAATTTGTTCTAATTGTTTATTCATTTTATTAAGATTATTTTTGATTATACCAAAATCATTCTTGTTCCACCTACTCACTTCTCTTTTAACTACAGCTAATCTATTGACCAGAACAAAAGCTCTAGAGCCCTGAAAGCTAGCTTCCCAGGAGGATTTAATAATGTCTCTACACTTCTGTTCCTCCTGGAAGAGACCAAAAAATTTAAAGGGTTTATAGCCACCCTGACTAGGTATGATAGTGTTTAAAATAATGGAGGAGTGGTCAGATCCTAAATGATTTAGGCATCTAAGGCTAGCATTGGGGAAAAGAGCTAACCAAAGACTATTGGCCATTCCCCTATCTAGTCTCTCCTCAATATGGTTATTTCCCTCCTGGTGGTTAGACCAGGTAAACGGGAAACCAAGAAAACCTATGTCTATGAGACCAACATTACTCAGCAGAGAGGAATATTTTCTTATAACAGAACTATTAACAGGATTGCCGCCTCTTTTTTCGTTCTCATTAAGCATAACATTAGCCAAGGTTTATTCATAGTTTGACCCATTTGGTGTACCAACCTCCAAGAGTCATCCTTTCTACTATCCTTATACGGACTACCATACATACAAGTTAATAACCATTCAGACTTGGATTTTTCATCCCATACACTACAATTTATCTGATTATCATCCCTATAAATCACAGTAAGTTTAACAGTTTTATCCCAAGCTACCACTAAACCCCCTGCGCTACCAATAGGATTTTGGCAAACATGGTTATAGAACATATAAGAGTGTAAAGTATTTTCTACAAAATCGTGCATTTGTTTGGTTTCAGATAGAAATAATATGTTGGGTTCATGGGAGTTGATAAGTTTTTTTAATTGTTGTCTAGTATGAGGTGGTCCTAGACCTTGACAGTTCCATGCCATAATTTTAACAAATTGCCAAAAATAAGAAACATTTGGATAAACCAGATTCATGAAATTGTTAGGTCTGACAAAGAACCTCATAAATGGCCCAGGAGATTGCATGGAAAATTGAAGATATAGGAGAAAAACCTGATTTGCGTCCATCTTATCAGTGCGCATATTCAACATTTTATTAGGATTAGTAATATAAAAACTGAGGTTTAGTCTTACCTCAACCGAGCTTTGGCAATCAATATAAAATTCAGTATGGGGAGAAGTCACTTTACCCATACTGTCTACCATTTTTCTTTGTGCCGAGGTTAAAATCAGTATGGGTTGCACCGAGGTAAGAGAAACATGTGCTGGATACCATTTTTCTTTGTACTCGTTGTAACCTTGGTTTTGCTTAGTGTAGTGGATGTAATATTTTGCACCGAGGTAAGAGACGACAGCGCTGCCCCAGGTGCCCTGCTTTTCCCCCAAATAGCTGGCTAGTTTACTGGTATACTGCGATAGAACATTCCTGAGGAAAATTGCGTCAGACGAGTCTTTGCCTGAAATCACAGTAAAGAATAGATGATGGCTTGGCAGATGACATTTTAAACATTTATAGTTCATGGGGTAATTGGCAAGGCTGGGCTTCGGATAATAATAATAGCTCATGCATTCAACTGTAATGTAAAAAGCAACATTTTTGGTTCTATATTGGACAATTAATCTATAATGAAAGGAGGTTTTATCAAGAGAATTCAAATTTCGAGTTATGCTTAGCCTGTGAGGGATGAGAACACAGTAGAGATAAGTGCTCCTCGCTGCCGTTTGGATTTTATTAGCGTCTGTTGAGATGTCATCACCATCCGAATATATTGTCCTCCCCATCAGCTGGCCGCGAGCCCTTGTGAAATAGTAGCATGGGTTTCTTACGATCCAACGCTTCCAGGTGACAAGATCAGATAGGAGAAGACTTGGAGGAACTATCCGAAAGTGATTTAGTTTTCCGGTAGTATGATCATCCGTTAACATGATCATTCTGGTCTGAAGTTTTTCCACCTTTAACAGTAACAATCGCTGACGTTCTGAGATAGCAGCATCTACAGTTGCATTGACGCTCATAGTGGATGGCTGACACCAACGGCTAGCTTTGTGGATGATTAAAGGGATAACGGGTTTCAATGGGTTTGTCGTGCTTGTAGTGGTTGGCATCACGTGATTTTTACTTACATAGTTGGGACATTTGGGTGGTTTAAACATGGTGTGCGGTGTACTGCTCAATAAAGCTTTAAAGTTGTACATTGAGTGGTTTTTGTAGTTGGCAAGACATGGGGGGAAGGGACAGCCAGGGTAGTTGTCGTATGGGTGTTTTTTTTCCTGTTGACTGCAGCGGAGACCAAGATGGAATTTAGTATTTTGTGTACTTTCCAAGAAAATATCAGTAACGGTAATAATCTCGGTGAGGGTTGTGTTTGAGATTACAAAAAAAAACCTTTATGCATCGGCGGTGACTTTGCCTACGGTCCCGATCATCCACTATGAGCTTCGATGGTTGCTTACAGCCAACCCATATCTCAAGGTTCAAATCCAGGGAGGTACTCGTAGTAGGGGTGACAGTGTCTCGTAGAAACGTGAATTCCGGTGATGGTTCAACGCCTGAGATTAAAAGAAAATCATCAGTCAGATCAAAAGAGCTACAGAAGATAAATGAAGAGATTTCAAAGAAGTAATGTAAAAAAACCGAAGAGATTGAGTCATCAGATAGACTCCACGCATTCCTGAGGACTGTTAAAACATATAAAATCAAATTTTCCTGGGTTTGCCTGAAGAGAATAGGAAAATGCATAGAGATTAAGCATGATAAAAATTCAAAATGGTATAAGGTGGTAGGGTGTGGGTTTATATATGATCTACAAAAAGAATTTCCGCAAAATTCCGAGCCAAAATTGAAAACATGAGTGCCGGAGTGGTTGGTTAGGATGATTGTCCTAGTTGGGTTGATTTTACTAGATCTTAGGCCAGCATCAGGGGTTCCTAGGCGAAGGGGGAGATGATATTTAAACTTTACTTTTGACTTCTTAGGTCTGGAAGGGTATGATTTTGGGTTTCGGTTGATTTCAAAGTTGTGAGTGATTGATCTTTGAAGGATAGTAGCGTCTCTGTGTCTGTTGGGTTCAGTTTCATCGGGTATTGATTGAGTATTGATTTGGCTTGAAAGATTATATGAGGTATTCAGATTGAGGTTGGTTTTTTTGCTTGAGTGTATTGAGATTGTGATGTTACTTTCATGGTGATCTTCATGTTGTTCTTCCCGGTTATTTGTTTCATTGTTGGTTTCCTGGTTGTTTTCATGGTGATTGTGTGGTGTTACTGTTATTTCTGTTCTTGTTGTTGTTGTTGTTTCCAAGTTCATGGTGTGAGGGAGATCATATCTTGTTGCTGTTACTTGAGGATTTGAGGTTACTAATGTTGTTGTTCTTGTTGTTTCGGAGAGAGAGAGAGGAAAACAGGAGAGAGAGAGAGAGTCCATTTGAGGTTACTAATCTTATGCCCCTCTAAATCCATATCCGTTAAATTACTTAGTCCCTCTAAATTTGAGGTTACTAATCTTATGCAGACATTAGTACATATCATTTTTGTTCGTCAATGGGGTGAGCATGGGCCGGTATGGACCGATTTTTTCCTCATCCGCATCCAATCCATTACGCTGTGGATTTTAAATTTGGCATTCGCATCCAATCCAGATCCAACGGATTTGTATCCAATGGAATGGATGGACGGATTAGATGCCAATAATCCAATGGATTTGTTTTAGTTAAAATTTATAGTAAAGAAAATAAACCTAACAAAAATGACTCCTTATAAAACCTACATATCTAGGATATGTATACAAATATAAAAATGCCATGTACAACACCCCAAACAAAAATCTTAAAAATTCCTAAATGATCCATAGTATTTTCTAGAACTATGTAAATGCCCATAATTTAACGGATATGGATGTCTAACGGATTTTCATGGTTGCATCCCGACCCGATCCATTATCCGTTGGATTTCAAAAGTTCCATCCGCATCAAACCCATTAAAGAACGGTTCGGACATCCATCCGCAAAAGAACGGTTGGTCCCGGTTAAATTCGCGGATTGAGTCGTGCTGTGACGAGGTCACCCTTGTGAGAGCCTTCATAAGGGTGCACTTCTTAACCTTTGGATTTTTATATCTTAGATATGCGCACATCTTTAGACAAAGATTAGGTTATTAAAAAAATTTATTACTTTATCTTATCTTTTAAAGTTTTTATATCCTTATATTCAATTTTAATTGTTACTTAGTCCCTCTAGATGACCAAACTAATTTTCTTCGTCTATGAGAAGTGAAAGAACCGATCATATGATGAGTTTTACCAATTTTCAGTAGATCAACGAAGCTCTACCCATTCTCTCGCAATCGAGAATTCGAGATTGATTAATCAGAGTTAGTGGCTTCGATTGAACTACTTAAATAGCTTCTATAAGGGTGCACCCATCAATCATTCCATGGCCATGATGTTAATAATCAATAATCTTACATAAGGGTGCACTAATCAATCATCTATTCTGTAAGGCAATATAGATTAAAAAACATCATGCCCAGACGGGTTAGTAGATTCCTCCTCCCTTACTAAATGTGCGTCCCTGTTCGCAAGACCACAACTAAAAATGGCTTAGTCGTACTGTGTTACCTTTCCACTTACGGTTGAAGTGGGTTAGAGACTAAGAGGTTTTTAGTACTGCTAGTATATAGCTTTTCATGGCTGCATGACGGATTGCTAATTTAATTACGCTTTCATACAAATTATTTATTATGGTATAGCACTTTAACATTCAGCCTTGGGTCTTCATTATGATATAACACAGTCTTTACACAGCGGCTAGAAGAAAAAGGACGTACTTTTATAGTTCATAATACAATGTTGCTGCAATCTAATTAACATTACCAATTCTTCTTCTTCGTCCACATTGGAAGAAAAAAACCCTATGATTTTTAGAGTTTTCTTTTTTCGATCAGATAATTTCTAAGTTTAGGAAACAACAATAGGAATAATGATTTTCTGAGACCGTGAATGAATCTGATTTGTTAGAGGGACTGATGAGAAAATTAAATTAAATTAAATTAAGGGATGTAAAAAAATGGAAAATAATAGTAAAATAATAAAATAATAATAATTTCTTAAATATTGTCTCGAGATCCAAATACATTTAAGATAACAAATCCAAAGGTTAAGAAGTGCACCCTTACGGAAGCTATCACGAGAGTGACCTCGTCACAGCACAACTCTTCGCAGATTACGGGCCAAATGTTCACCCCTATTCGTCATAGGTAACAGTGTGGGCCTTTTTGAGAACTTGAAATTACAGATCTAATACAGTACCTTTTTAGATACCCAACCACCAATGTCTTTAGCTTTTTCAACCACCAATGTCTTTATGTTTAATCCCAACCACCAATGTCTTTGAGTTTGCTATATATTTTTTTTAATTAAAATACGATTCATAAGTTACGGACTACAAGTAGCTGGATGGCAGCCTAGCAACAAGCTGAGCTCCCACACCTTTTTGTATGACTATTCCTAATCTGTGAAATAAATAGACCTTAACATCATAGATAAGTGATTAAGCCTTTTCAGTCCATTGTTTGTCTTTGTGTTTAATAGGCCGAAGTTTTAAACATTTTTCCAAATACGCGTTGTATGTTTCATCTCGTAACAGTATTTCCCAGGACAGAACATATTCATAATGCAAAACATTGTACAGGTTTACTGATATGTGGGTGGGATCATGCGGCTTTCCACAAACAAAGGTATACCCACTTTGTCTGTAGAACAACACCAAATTGGAGGAAAGTCGAGTGGACATGGAAAATTTATATTATGATCCCATGTTGTGATTAGGACCAAGTAATTGAGCGTTACGAAGCATATTGAATTGAAGTGGTTGGGTCTGTAAACAAGAGGCCAAGTAACAGTAGTTCATCGCATCCGCCATAAAATAGATACCTAAACCACCAAAACTGATGGGCAAAGAGGACATACGGTATTGCCACAACCCCAATGTCTATCAGAGCAATAAAGAGTATTCTGACGGAAAGACGTCCTTGTCAAGACAACGTATATCCATCGTAGGCCAGAAGATCTCTCGTCTTAGACTACATTATATGAAAAAAGCAAGGGGCCAAGAGGGTCACCAAAAAGAATTTAAATTATACCTTTTTGGAAACTATATCTAAACATACAATTTTCCCACAAGATGTGCCTTTGGGGAAAACAAAATACATACGTTGTTTATATCTGTAATTTATATTCAAATATACTAATAGTTCAAACTTGAAGAAAAAAGTACAATAGATTTGTCGTCGACTTCAATAAATCCCACAGGACCCACACTGTCCGCAACGATCATTCTCCTTATCAGCAGACGAAGTGTTTATCTCTAAGATGTTGAATCAAATAAGCTTTTCCCAAACCTCTTCCACCCGCACCATTCTTACAACCATCAAACCTACGAATGGGCATTGAGAGTCCTAGAAACTCCATACAGAAAGTCTGGAGCGCAACAATGACCGTGACCAGCACCGTGGGTACTACCGTGGCCAGCTGTATGTACAGCTGCTTAATCCACGTTGGATACCTACTGTTCACGGTCAAAGTTAGTTTTCATTTTTTAATTTAAATCTTTTTGTTCTCTCTCTCCAAATGAGACCCACCATATATTTTTCTACGCAGAGAAAAAAAATAGAAAAATATCAAAAGACAACCCAACCAACACAAAGATGATGTTAGTTCGATCCTACCAAAAACCATCTTCATTTCAGTTCCCTCCAAGAATCACCGTAACTAGAAGAAAAACAAAAAAATGGCGCCAGAGTGAAAAACCAAAAATTTTGTAATTTTTTTAATTTAAATCTTTTTGGGTTTTAGAAAATATCAAAAGTCGATGTTAGTTCCCTCCATCTTCATTTCAATTCCCTATCAAGTTAGGGAAATAAGAAATAAGCTGTTCTTCTTCTTTTCTGATCTATGATTTAGGATGGTATTTATTTTTGGTAGAATTTATGCTTCATAGGTTCTAATTTATTAAAAATAAATATGATTTTTCTAAATTTCAATATGTTAACATTGCATCGTTCGTGATTTAGAAGATCATAACACGTTTTTATCGATAATTTTAATGCGCAGACATGGATGCAGAGGTTTGTAATATTATTGAATGCAAAGATGTTGGGATTTCAGATGTTGTTAGTGACAAGGATCAAAGTGAGACAATTGAACCAAAACTGGGAATGGAGTTTGATACAGTAGATGAATTGTATGAATGTTATAGAATTTTTGGTATGAAAAAAGGATTTGGTATTGTAAAACGGACATCAAGGAAGGATAATGGAATACTTAGCCATGTATGTTATTATTGTGTTCGAGGAGGTAAACATAAAGTTGCATCGAATTCGTTGAATGCCGGACCAACTTCAAAAATTGATTGTAAAGCTCACATATCAGCGAGACTGTACCCAGATGAAAAATGGAGAATTGTTGTTCTAGTTGCTGATCACAACCACGAGTTATGCCCAAGTAGTACCCGTCATTTGAGATGCAACAAAAAAATTGACACCGCTTCTAAGCATAAACTTATAGTAAATCAGAAAGTAGGAATTAGAACCAACAAAAGTTTCCATTCATTAGCAGTTGGAGCAGGTGGATATGATAAGCTTACATTTGGTGAGAAAGAGGCTAGAAATATGCTTTTACGCGAGAAACTTATAGAACAAGGTGAATGAGACAAGGTGAATGAGACAAGGTGAATGAGATGCAGCAGCACTTCAAGATTATTTTGTTAAGATGCAAAAACAATGCCCAAATTTCTTTTATAAAATCGATTTGGATGATGAGGGGAAATTGAGGAATGTTTTTTGGGCTGATGAAAGGTGCATACAAGCTTATAAGGAATTTGGTGAAGTTGTTACATTTGATGCAACATTCTTGACAAATAGATATGGTATGCCATTTTCTCCTTTTGTTGGGGTGAATCATCATGGGCAATCAATTCTACTTGGATGTGGATTTCTCTCAAGTCAGAGCATCGAGACTTTTGTTTGGTTATTCAAAACTTGGCTGAATTGCATGGGAGGATGTGCTCCAAAGGGTATTATCACTGATCAAGATAGTAGTATGAAGGCTGCGGTTGAAATTGTTTTCCCAGATGCTAAACATAGGTGGTGTATATGGCATATAATGAAAAAAATTCCTGAAAAGTTAAGCAGCTATGGGAACTATAAGAAAATAAAATCAAAGTTCAAAAGAGTCATCTACGATACACAATGTCCAGCTGATTTTGAAAAGGGTTGGAGTGAGATGTTTCAAAGGTACAAAAATTTGGAAAAAAGTAAATGGTTGGATAAATTATATAAAGAGAAAGGTCGATGAGTTCCATGTTATGTAAAGACTTATTTCTGGGCAGGTATGTCGAGTACCCAACGTTCTGAAAGCATGAATGCATTTTTTGATAATTATCTTACTTCAAAAACATCACTGAAACAATTTGTTGAGCAATATGAAAGTCCAGTTAGATATAAAATAGAAAAAGAGCTTAAGGCAGATGCAAGGTCATTTTTTACAATCATCCCAACCAAAACTGAATATGAAATGGAAAAGCAAGTTCGAAGTATTTACACTCATGAAAAGTTCATCGAGTTTCAAAAGGAGTTACTAGATAAGGCATATTGTGAAGTGATTATTGTTCAAGATGAATCCTCGGTGATAACGTACCATATACAAGAAGAAATCTGGATACCGAAGCCAAAGGATGATGAATCATCTGCGGATCAAACTTCTCCTGAAAATACTTCTCTTGATGACAGTAATCTTGAAAGCACTCATGAATCTCCATCTGAAGATAAAAAACAAAAAATTATGATAAGATTTATGTTCAAGGTTGCATTTCAAAAAGATGTGAATGAATTTGAGTGTAGTTGTCATAATTTTGAGTTTCGAGGGATTGTTTGCAAGCATGCGGTAATTGCATTACATCGTAATGACATTCTTGCTTCCAGAAAAATACCTTCTAAAGAGATGGAGAAAAGATGTGGAAAGAATACATACAAACATACAAGTTAGTTCTGATGCTTGGAAATTAACTCCTAAGCAAAAGCGGTACAACGAGTTATGAAATTCCTTTGCCGAGCTTGCTGATGCGGCATCATCAAGTGAAGTTAGGAGTACTGTTATCAAGAACTGGATAAAAGAACAATTAACGATCGATTCTAATGAAGAGCCTACAGCTGAAGGGGTAGAAACTACCAACTCTCCACCAATTGAAATTACAAAGATCAGCAATCCTCCCGGAGGCAACAAAAGAGGTCGTCCATTCAAAAACATAGCCAAACCAAGAACATATACTAAAAGATCAAGAAAAGGAAAAGAAAATGTACAGGTACACATCAAATTTCTACTAAAACAATTACTTTTCGTTTTATATAAAAATGTGTAGATGACATACAATGCATCTCTAATATTTACTTCCTATAGATAAACATTCAAAATCCGGTTCACCAAAGTGCAGTTAACATGCTTGAATCATCACAAGTTAATCAGTCGACTACGATCCTTACTTATGATCAATACCTCCAATTGTTGGTAAGAATCCAACAATTGTCGACTTGGTTAATTTTGTTCTTTCTGGATGATGTGGGTGTGTTGATATTAACATGTCTATATGTATGTTGTATGTCCAGCAATTTGCTCCAAATCATCTCCAAGGACTTGGTGGCACAGTGAACGCTACACCTGCATATGGGATAAATCATCAAGGTGAACCAAGCATTTACTCTGCAAGTTCTATTTATGAGAGAATTCAGCAGCGAGAAACAAGAGACCAAATTCTTAATATGGCACATGTAAATAACCAATATGCGAGCATGACACCTCTATTTGGTTATGGATAACAAGGGTATGGAGTGCAACCACATCTCTTTGGGGGAGTTTTATATCCAAGGTAGAATTGAAGTTACAAGTTCTGACATGCTGAAATTCTATTTTGTGCAGTACTAATGAAATTACCGGATACAGTACTGGTTTTGGCAGGAAAAATGTGGATAAGTTATCTGCACATTGACACACTTTTTTGGTTGTTTAATTGGGTTCAGTGGCACCTTTTTTGTCCATCTGGGATTATGCAGGCAAAATGTAGAATTTCTCTGCGCTTAACACTTTTTTCTCTATATTAACGTTGTAGCGGTTATTTTAGAAACATTGCTCGATAATATGGTAATTTTTGAAGCGCTTCTTTTCTTTATTGTTCTGCCTATATGCCCATGATTGTGCATAAACATAAAACAAGATATTAACCAAAGACAACAATTGTGCAAATCTCTGAACTTGAATAGAAAAACTGAAGCAATGTTTAGAACTGACAATTACATTAGAAACAAATGCAAAGTTTGCAATTCACAATTATAATAGAGGAACCTTTAGTCAGGTCTTGATTGCTAGTACATTGAAGCTTTAATAGCAATTATAAGATTATAAGATTTTTACTTTCATCTGCTTGAACCACTGAAACATCCAATTCTGTAAAATTGATATTTTTTGTTTTGTATACCAAATCCTCGTTGACATGCTTTTGTAAGAATCAAAACAAAACAGTTGCAGGTGTTCCAAATGTAACCTAACCAAGAGCTAAAGATTGGTTTATGTGTTCCTGTCTAATATATTTTTTAATCATCAACCACAAAGTTTTAATTATATACCCAAGAAAATTAGCAGAAACATATTTAGTGAAACAAAGAAATGAATTAAGACTTACTGAAATTTCTAATCACTCTTTTCAATTCAAACTTGAGAAACCCAGGTCTTCTTCTTCAAATGATAGAAAATCAACAAACTGAAACCTAATTGCAATGGAGAGACTATGCTAACTAATTGATCTCAGAACATCTTCAAGAAATAAAGAAGAAAATTTCCAGTCGAAATGCTCTCCATTTTTCTCTCTCAATCTCAAAAATGAAATTGGGATCTAGATTTTGGATTTTTTTCCTTTAATTGTACTGTATGTCTGTATCTCGAGATAAGTTTATGGTGGGTCTCATTTGGAGAGAGAGAACAAAAAGATTTAAATTAAAAAATGAAAACTAACTTTGACCGTGAACAGTAGGTATCCAACGTGGATTAGGCAGCTGTACAGACAGCTGGCCACGGTAGTACCCACGGTGATGGTCATGGTCATTGTAGCATTGTTGCTTGGAATGACCATTATGGGAGCAGATAAAACACTATTGACAAATGGATATAGACACGTCTAGTGTGCATGTGTAGTTTTCTTTGTCAGCTAATTCGGTGAATCTGGTGCACTCTGCAGAAAATGTTTACCGACTTGTGTTTAGGAATATATGGATACATATCCGTGGAATGCACGACCGGGATATGCAGCTGGAACCTGACAAATTAAGATAACTATGAGAGGCCTTTTTTTCTGTGCAGTTATGCAAATATACTTTGACTTTGGTCATTTAACTTTGGTGAAGCGCGTGATAACGCAAATTTGTAGTATGCCTCACCTGAGCCATCATATATCATCATTTTTCTGGTAAGAGGATAATACTAAGGAATGAAAATGCATGTGATGTTTATCTGTGGAATAAAAAAACAACACAATGGTGAGTGGACGGAACTTGTGTGATATAAACATATTGATCAAATGACATCTTGGTTTAGCAAAAGGCAAACAAAAATGATGTGAAGAAGAGTTTATCGCATTATTTGATGATGCAGTAGGAATTTTCCTGAACGACTATGATAATTTGAGGGAAACCACGTTCTTATGATTCATTACTAATATAAAGTATGATAGGTTACAAATCTTAAAATAACAACAGAACACAACCTTAAATAAATTATTTCCCTAGTGTACATGCGATATCCAATGAAGTGAGAAAGCCATAACAATTTAAATTAAATCCAAAACTTAAGCTCATGTAAATAAGTTCACCCACTGACATGTTGAGATGGAGTAATACCATCGCCTACCAGTAATATCTCATGATCACATAATCATCTGTCATATTTGGACTATAAATTAACCTTTATGAAACGCATCCAAGCTAAAAACTACAATACCGAAACCCATTTTCACAAAATTATTATGCATCAACGTGAACTATATATAACTTCAATTGAGGCGAGTTATATTAACGCAGAAATGACCTCAATTAAAGATTAACAATGTCTAGTTGTAACTAAAAAAGTAGAACTCTGTTTACCTTAGTTGGGTATTTAACATTAATCTGCGGGTTAATAGCGTGCCATGTTTAGTTTTGAAACCAATAGAAACTGTAGGAAGAATCTGCAGAGAGGCCAAAATTAAGGTGAAGAAAGTTGACTTTAGCTTGCAAGGGTATCAAATAACATCAGCAAAGCAAACACGCAAATGTATGGTATAAGCAAATTCAGTTTTGCAATGTGTGCGACCATCCTGAGTGCGCTTATTTTGGTAATGAACAAACCATCTGATATGCCAATTCATAATTTTATTTCCTAATACGACTAAATAAAGCAAGGCAAAGGGTGTGCAAAGAAGAGTTGTCCCCATAGTTGATTTGCCATCTAAAATATTCTAGCAATTTTAGAGTCCCTAAAACTAATTTATGGAAACTCAAACTAAAGTAAATTATACTGAAAAGTTGAAATAGAGCTACAACATCTGCACACGGGAAGGTACAGTCCGGGTTTCTCATGAACCCGATACCTGTACCTAGAGTTGGCCGGGTCTTCATTTTGAGGACCGGTACCTGTACATGTACTTGTACCTGAACTCGTACCGGTTATATAGGTCCGGTTCTAGCCGGGACCGGGTTTTTACCCATACTTGATACAGTACTTCAATTGAACAAAAAATCAACTCACAAATTAACCTTAAAATCAACCAAAAAATTTACCCATACTTCAATTGAGCATAGCCAAAGATACAATGGAATGATTATTTGCATATATAGACAAGAAAATAGATTACGAACAACAGTCGGCCAGAAATCAGGAATCGATTTGATAATCTCTTTTCTTTGATTGTAGAGAGGCTTCCCGTATGTCATTATACTTTCGTTTCACTGCCAACATCTTCTCATCCTCCCTTGCCTTCTTCTTATACTCCTTGTCCAATTTCAACTTTTCAAGGCGTGCATCGTCAGAGATCTACAATCCAATATCAACACATTCAAGTTCATTTATTTATTATTACCAATCGAATAAATTTGTTGTAAGATGGATTAGATTACCTTTTTAATCTTATCTTCAACTTCTCTCCCCTTCTGTATGCAGTCATCGAGGATCTCCTCTAACATCAATACATCATGAATCTGAAATTAAATAAATAAAAATCAATTAGAAATTCAGAAATTGAAATTAATATAATTAGCTCAAAACCCATACTAAGATAGATATAATTAACTTCAAATCCATATGAAATTTGACAAAAACAATTTGAAAATTTCAATCTCAAAAGAGAGATTAAGATGAGATATTTATACATTGAAATTAAAGAGATTAGGATAGATTTATTATCTTTTAGTTGACGAATCTCCATCTTTAACTGCCGAAAACTTTCTCTTTCCCAAAATCTACTTCCGCCTCCTCTCCGAACGTGTTACTGACTACAAAAGGGAAGAAGATAGAGTAGCCGAAGGGAAGAAGAAGAACTCCAGTAGAAGGGAGAAGATGAAACTGGAAATAACAATGACAAACAAATCAATAAATTTTTTACTACTCTCTAATTAATTCAAGGGTGGAGAAGAAGAAGGTGGTGGTACACTGGTACTGGTATCTGTGGAGAAGAAGAAGGTGGGGGTGCGGTGAATAACAAATCAAATATATATAGCCTTAACCTAAAATGAACAGCCCAGATTAAGATCTACAAATATTATCAAGGGTGTAGATTAATGGTTCTTTGGGTACCGGGTTGGCCGGGAATAACCCAGAACCAGTACCTGTCCCGGTCTACTCCAGGTATCAGTTTTCAGAACCGGTACATGTACCGGTAACTCCGGTTCTTTCGGTTCCGGGTCGGTACATGTAATCTGGACCGGGTCTTGTGCAGCTCTAAACATCCTGACAGTCATCTCTCCTCCTTTAAAAGGCTAAGTCATATGAGCTCCCACATTGCACGGTGAGTATGACACTCATCTCAAATTAAATTAGATAAAAGCTTTCAACTACGACAATTCTGAAGACGACAAGTGTGATAACGCTATTGGTCGAAGATTTTATTTTTTAAAAACACCCCCTTAGTAGAGAACGTTATTGGTCCAAGCCCCCTGATTTTAATGGCGTAATACTAAAACCGTTAGTAGAAACGTGGGTGTACAAGACTTATGTGTTGATTTACAGCTAACTAAAAACTTACACTTAGTTTACACCAAAAACTTAACTGTACGTTACTAACGTCCGTTAGGTGTACAACACATCCGTCCGTCAAACTAAACCTAAGAAAACCAAAACCTAACAAAAGTCGAAAACCAAACCTCTGTATCGTCTCATCTCTTTTTCTCTTTCACCACCGCTGATTTCACAGTGTATCTTTCATAGGGTTTGGTAATTGTAAGAGTTGTTTTTCCTGCTCATTGATTTGTTAACATGTACAGGCGCATAGATGTAGCAGCTTAGGCTTCTATAGCTACGAAATCACTTTGTTTCCAGGTTTTAAGGTTCCATTAATGGCGGTGAAGGTTTCAGGTAGGGTTTGGTATGTTTTTGATTTTTTATTCAATTAAGCTTCAATTATGGGTTTTTAAGTTTGATTATTAGGGTTTAAAGCTCAACATCAATTTGGTTCAATTATAGTAAAATCGTTTTTACCGAAATTTTGGTATTTCAGGGCTTAAATGCTATCATCTGAAATTTGGTGGATTTCTTAACAATAACATCAATGATGGTGTCTTTATGGTCCCATTTCATCTTCATTAGGTTTTTTACTTTTTTTTTTTTTTTTGGATTGATCAATCTTGAAATCTTAATAACCTAATTTATTTGTTTCTATTGGGATTTTAAAGGTTGCCCAAAGTCCAATTCTGATCTTACTGTACAATCTCTTACGACACGATCCTCAACAATGCTCTGTAAGTTAAAAAATTTACCTCTTTGAAATTCTTTTATTTATTTTTGTTCTTCAGTATGGGAAGGCAGTAGGGCGAGGAATCATTGGTCTACCCATTGGTATGTTACTAACACGTTAATCATGAACTAAAGCTACTTGATTACTAATTGTCATGAGCTAATTATCAAATGAAAAGTTTAGTGTAGTCATGAATTGCATGTCTTACTACATGATTTTGATATTTTTTTTAATGGGGTACTGGCAGAGGCGCACGCAACCAATTTGTCATCAACCATTTGTGATGCAACCAATATACTTTTTTAAGATTGCAAATGAAATTGCAGTTACAGGGAATGAAGTGTGAGAGTAGAGTTGCAGGAAGAAGCTGAGTGCTATGGAATTGAGATGCCAATTTATCAATTATTCTTCTTACAGTTTCCTGATTATTTTCTAATTAGTAAAGGGTTCAGAGGTGATTTATGGCATGGGCATCAGGAAGGTGAACTTCAGGTACTGGCGGACCACTATTTTTTTATTTTATTTTTTTAATATTCAATATTTGAGTTTTGGGATTTTGGATTTATTTTTTTCTTCTCTGACTGATATATTAAGTAGTTGTAGTTATCTTGGGTCTTAATCTCTTTAAGAATGGTTTCCATGATTACTACTTCCCATCTGTTTGTAAAAAGGCCTGAATGAATGATCAATTTAGCTTCTCCTTCACTGAACCGACCTCTTTTCCACCTATTAACCATGTGTTTGTGAGTTTGTAATTTCATGATGCATAAAACATGGTATTTATGGGTGGGCCACCTATAATTAAGGTGCTGAATTGTGTATTTGTGAATTGATTATCTGCTTTTTCTCATATATTCATTACGGATTTTCCCGTTTAAATTCTACATGTATTCCCGCATTATGAATCACAATAACAGAACTATAAGTATGTTGATGAAATGGGTGTGTTAAAAACTGTGACAGGTTGTGATTCATTTTTCTAGAGATAGGTTGTTGGAGAAAATGTAGCTAATCTGAGTTGTTATTTTGATAATAACTTGGGAGAAACTATTCATCTGAATAAGGTTATGGCGGAAGATGGATGTAAAAATGCAAGTTTTGCGGCGCTGGAAGGAATTCTAATGGCGCAAAGAGCTAATATTCAATGTCTGCATTTGGAGGGAGATTGTTTAAACATTTTGAAAGCGATTAATGGAGCTGAGAGTACTGTGAGATGGACAAATAATAATATTATTTGTGATTGTAGAACTTTATTAGAAACTTTTCAGAGTTGGAAGTGTACTTTTGTGCGTAGGGAGTCAAATGAGGTTGCTAATTGTTTGGCCAAAAAAGCCAGATCAACTAGAGAAACCCAAAGTTGGTCTTTTCATTTTCCTGTTTGGTTTAAAACTCTGGTCAGAGATGAACTGAGTGTATCGATTTAAGCATTAATAAGATTCTTATTTTTCCTATTAAAGAAAAAAAAAAAAAAAGTGGTATCTATACTATTGGATCGATTTCCATATCTGGTGATTAGCGGTTAATAAATTGTTTGTTTGGTCAAAATGTTGATGGTTTATCATCCCCTGCAACTATCTATGGGGATCTAGAGAAAATTTCATGTGTCGAGGACTTCAACATAGTCGTCATAAATCAACACGGGTGGAACAAGGTATGTCTCAATTGGATATTACATAACGATATGGATGTTTTTGAAAGGCAGTAGAATTAAAAGAGGAGAACCATGCAAATGACGTGTCTTAATTCCATGAGTTATTACAGGGAAATTAGTGGTGGGAGTCACGGCCCTTAGATTTTCGTGGCTTGGCTACTTAACTATAACATTTTGGTCTGATGCCTTTTGAGTTTTCTTAATGAGGATGGAATTAATTATATTTATTCAAATCTATGTATTTTGAAGGTACTTCATATAAAATTTGAAGTAAAGATGGGAGTCTCTTAGAAAAAACTATTCAAATTATTGTTTTTTGGGGATGATTATTCAAAGAAGTGATAGAATGGCCAAGTGAAGTTATATTTTGGAATCCATGTTCGGCAAGCTTATATGCGTCCAGAGGTTATTTAATTTTGTGATTCCATTTTTGTCTGTTTTTATTGTGGGATAATGATGATTTGTAATGTGAAGGTAATCTCTGTGAGTGTTTCACCTAGAAATTCAAGATGCGGCATATGCTGCAACGGAGGTTTGTTTACGACATCATTTAGTAATTGTTAAATTTGTCTACTTTCGAAAGTTGACTAATTATACTACAGGTACAAGGTAGTATCTCCATGGTCCCTAGGATCTTATGTAGCTAGATTATACTATCAAGTACATACAGTTGTAAGATTTGAAAGAAATTTGTTTTTTCTAAATCTTACACCACACTTATGTATTATTACCCCTACGAACTTGGAAGTATTCATGATGCAATATTGTTCTGTATGTCCATTTACTGTATAAAGTAGTGAATTAGTATTTAACTGGTGTTTTATAGGTTGAAGTTCGATGAAGGAAAACCATAGTAACGGTAACTATGTAGAATTTTTCTTATTCTGAAGCTGCTCCTACTGCATCTTCATGGTCTACTTTTTCCAACAGGTTAAACAACATGGGAAACCCATAAGGAGCGTGCTCCTAGGAATTATGAGGTTTGGTTTCAAAAATAATCGTACAATGGTTTTCAAAAACAGATACTAGAGTAATTCCTCAGCTTGCAAAATATATCTTCAATCAATCAAATGAGGGAGAAGGTAATCCTCATCTTTGAGTAAGAAATAAAGAAATGGGTGATTAAATGTACTGCAAAGTTTCTCTTATTGCTTCTCATTCTGTATCTTATTTCTAACATTTGTGATTCCTGTTGTTTATATAGAGATAAAAAGGACCAAGTGTACCAAAAATTAGATGGACCAGAAACATTCGAAAAGTCTCTCAATCTTAGGGCAAATGGGGGTTGATGACAAAATGGGATTCCACATGCTAGGTAATTTTTGTGTTCCATACTGTTTGCCATAATATATTGTCCTCCAGAAAAATAATACATAAATGACTGTTTTATTTTTGCTACACACGTGTCCAGGTTCTAAGTGTGATTATAGGCATAAAAACACCAACCATGATCCAAGCTGACAATGGATGATGTGCGGCAAATTGTGTATGTTAAAATTTGGATTGAGCATCACAAACTTACAGAGGTGCCTTATTTCGAAACAAATTACATGTTGTGGGAGTAAAACATCGATGTATTCTATTTATAAAAGGTGCCTCTTCCCTAATTGTTCCTGGACGTACTTTCTATTTGGTGAAGTGCATATTGTTGCCATGAAGTGTAATTCACGTGATATCACTATTATTTTTTTACCATGAAGTACCACCAATAAATAGCCATCTTATTGAACCTGGTGCAATTCACGTGTTTCATACCAATTTTCATCATTGCTTTGTTTGGTGGAAAATTGTAACTATCATGAAAAGTTAAATATGCTCGGTGCGCATCACAGGTTAAATACTGCCAATTTTGTTAAAAGAAAATGAAGGGTTAATATATGGCAACAACAAAATTCAAATATGCTCAGTGCACATCACAGGTTAAATACTGCCAATTTTGTTAAAAGAAAACGAAGGGTTAACATATAGCGGAAGCAAAATTCAACCGATATTTTTCGACGACCAAATTTTGCGCAGAAACTAGACGACACCAAACCAAAATGTATCGAAAATGGGCGAGGCGATGCCGAGCCACACCAAAAATATGGATTGCAAGAGGATGAGACGAAGCCGAGTCATACCAAATCAAAATTACATCGCGACGGGAGAGGAGAATCCCGCGACACCATATAAAGAATGCATAAATCAAAATTACATCGTGACCGAGAGGAAAGAAGACCCGCGACACTAAATAAAGAATGCACGACGGGTCGAGGCGAAGCCACATCACTCCAAACCAAAAATATGGTTAAAAAAATATGATGGATGGTTTTCGGGTCCGCCCGGTGCGTAGCACGGGCACAAAATCTAGTATCTCATTATTATTGTATTCATGTATCCATGACCACCTAGATGCGTAGCATGTACCTGAAATACTCGTGGCCAAAAATAATACCATCGCAGAATCCATAAAACTAATTTAAGGAAACATACACTAATGGCAATGCTTTATCAGATCTTTCGTGGGTTCTTCCAAAAATTTGTTATAGAAACCTCATTATAGCACAGATTAGGCTCATAGATCAGATTGCATAAGTTATCTCCAATGAGGAACAGGTTGAATGACACATCATAATTTTACTGAAAACATGGGAACCTTACATGGGCCACGATCTTTTCATTAAACATAAGCCATTGAAGAAGCGCTGGAAAACCCATCATCCACCAATTGTGTATGCCGGAAACCCAATATTAACATCTCAACCAATCATTAGGGGTGAGCATGGGCCGGTATGGACCGGTTTTCGCCTCATCCGCATCCAATCCATTGCACTACGGATTTCAAATTTAGCATCCGCATCCAATCCATATCCAATGGATGCACGGATGGACGGATTGGATGCGGATAATCCAATAGATTTGTTTTAGTTAAAATTTATGGTAAATAAAATATAGCTAACACAAATGACTCCTTATAAAACCTACATATCCTATATCTATAATACAAAACAGCATAGGTTTTTGAGCCTTGGACGGTCGGATAACATTTGGAGAGACAAACAGGTGATCCGACCATCCGAGTCTCATCCCAGCCTAGGACATCTAGCGGCTATGGTGTTTGTAACCTCCATTCATTATGGGGATATTCATTATAGAGATATTAATATTAATAAACCTAAAAATAAATTTAGTGGGATCCTCAAATGAATTTCCATAAAATTGATTTAATGTTTGAATTCATACTATTGAATTAACCCATATAGAAAAAAACTGAAAAAATAGATGTCATCCCATATCTTTAAAAACACAAATTACAAGCCATTATTATCTAAAAAATAAAAAAATTTAAAGGGAAGAATCAAAAAATACAAATAATGGTTTTCATTATACTCAATGTATTTTGGAACAATGAGTAACAAATATGACTCACCAGAAAATTTTCATCATGAAAATGTAGCCTATTTTCATCATCCTGCAAAAAAAGAAAAAAGATTAAAGTTACAATGTAAAACCCAAAACACATAGAACTTTTAAAAAATTTACTATCATCATTACTAAGATCGATTTCCGACTGCTAACATTAAGATCGAACTACCTGTAATGCTACCTTTTGCAGGATGATGCTCAAAAAAAAAAAAAAAGCTAAACTCAAAGAAAGAAAAAACCAAAAAATAAAGGGAAAGAATCCTGAACAGCACAAACAAAAGGAAGCCAAACTCAAAAAAAAAAAAAAAAAAAAGCAATGTTAGCATATGAAACTTATGAGCTTCCCAAACAACGGTTATTCCCAGAAAAGGAAGGATGAAACTTATGGTCAAGGGTTAGAAACAGTTTCTATCATCCTTATTAAGATTGATCTCCGACTCTTAATCATATGCTAACATTAAAATCGAACTACCTGTCATGCTATCTTTCCATCAAATCTACTGCACAAAAAAAAAAAAAAATACTGAACGGCGCAAACTATATTGTAATTCTGCGATCAATATTTTTCCGTAATTCTTGATACGTTTTTTTCCCGACAATTTCCCTTTTTCACACTAAGAAGAATGCAGCGGGTATTGCCCTTTTTCACCCTGCATGAGACTGAAACTTATGAGCAATTCTGGAATCAATTTTTGCACCATCGGATATTGCCCTTTTTTGGCTCCATCGAGTAACTGCACATGCAAAAGAAAAAGAAAAACGTCCCTAATTATGGAGAGCTCTGTAACGGGTGCACCACATTATGATTAAGATGTAATAACACATGCATTCATTCGGTGACCATTATAAATAGATGAGTATATTTCTTCAACCACACACATTCACTCATTTCCAATTGATTTCCTTATTTCCAACTTATTTTCTTGGTGATTTTTAGCTTAAGAGTATCAACATGTCAAACATACTGCAAACTATAATCATCTATTTATAACCCGTTGGATATTTCCCTTTTTCACATTAGAATCTTTATCAACATAAATAGAAGAAAAAATATTTTTCATTCGGGAACCAGTTAAATATGATAAGATATCATCAAGAGAAAATTTGAACAATAATGTGATAAAGAACAACATTAGAAATTTTATCAACATAAATAGAAAAAAATTTATTCGGGAACCAATTAAATATGATAAGATACCATCAAGAGAAAATTCGAACAATAATGTGTATGCGTGTTACTTCTAATAGAGTCTAATGTTGAGCAAGTGCGTAAACTAGCCGTACTTCTGTCACAAACAACTTTACTAAAGATAAACATTTATAAAGATAGAAAGAAATAAAGGTGCACAAAGATTATAGTTGACTACCTTTTTCTGCATTTCAGTGTCGATTTTTATTTGAAATACTCATGTATTCAATGTTTAGTTGAAACTTTTGAGAAACTTTTGGATGTCATAATTACCGTGCAAGCATTCTAGAGTAGATGGGTTCTTATTAAACCCAAAGAGTTTTGTTAGTCCTAAAATTTTAAACCTCGCCAAGTTCCATATTTTTACCTGTTTTAAAGAATCACAATTGATGAGAGTAAAACTTTGGTTAAATTATATGTAAGTTAATAAAACACAAATTATTTCTTTATCAAAGCTACAATTAGGGTCTTCAAATGGTTCTTTTTTTCTTTTTCTGAAAGTGCACCACAAATAATTTAGGAGACTTGGATAATGTAAGAAACGCTATACATTTATCACAGATCAGTTCAAGGCAATACCGAATTTATAATTATTTGGATGACAAATATCTAAGATTTTCATTACTACAAGTTTTCATGGGTCAAAATAATTCTTATCATAGTTTATAGGATTTATTTAAATCATTATGACCAAAAATTATATCGTCTCATGCCGTGCCGTTACGTCACGGGTTATTTCTAGTATGTATACAAATATAAAAATGCCATAGATAACACCCCAAGCAAACATCTTAAAAATTCCTAAATGATCCATAGTATTTTCTAGAACTACATAAATGCCCTTAATTTAACGGATATGGATGTCCAACGGATTTTCAAGGTTGCATCCGGGCCCGATCCGTTATCCGTTGGATTTCAAAAATTCCATCCGCATCCAACCCATTGACGAACGGTCCGGACATCCATCCGCAAATGAACGGTTGGTCCCGGTTAAATCCGCGGATTACGGGCCAAATGCTCACCCCAACCAATCATACTTATGGTCATCTACAATTATCCTCTGATTCCTTTGCTCCGGAAAAACACTGAAACACAAATTTTGTTTCCGATCTAAAATATGCAACACCAAATTTAAAGCTAATTTCTCTTAAACATATATTGGGTTATAAATCTAAATCTAGTTTCATCTGTCATATTCTTAAACCAAATATGATAATAATATGAACACGACAACCCATTTGGAATAAACACAATTTAGGGTCCACATACTCCACATTCTCCATTTCAATGTAGATTTCTATAAGTTCAGTTGCATAATTGTTGTCTTTCTACATCTATACTCTCTATGTTAGGAGTTTGTTTTCTGAATGAAGCCATAAACTCAATCTAGTAAATTTAAAATTCATGATAAAATCTGGAGGATACAAAATTTATAGAATAAGAAAAACTAATCAAATTAAGTATTTAACCATGAATCTTGCAAAGTCCCGAATTAAACTACTTCTACTATATCAAACTGACCCATATTGAAACTACATCACTGATGAGAAATTCCACATTAACAGAACTGATTTAAGCTAATCCATCTAAACAACCAAAGAAATTTAAGAAAAGATCCTTACTGTCTATTTTCCCTTGAAAAAGGGTATGCTAAATCAGTAACATCTACATAGGATACATTTTCTCTAGATACAGTCCATTTCACCTTTACTTGCTTTTCTCTTCACCTAGTACACAAAATCACCTAATTAATTAAATTAGATCATAAAAGAGCACCCAAAAAAAATAAAAAAATAAGCGAAAAAATATACTGAACCTGGATTTGGTTTTCATCAGGATGATGTTGTTGTTTTTCAGTATCAGTATTGTAAGTGTTTATCTTCTTCATCTAATATTATATATTATAATAGATCACAAAAATATTATGATTAGGAAGCAAGGGTTAAATGATAATTACCCATAGATGAGGCAGAGAAGGCCAGCGCGATTCTGAGCAGGAGGGCCGGAGGAGGCAATTTGTTGTTCGACATACATAGGATAGGAGGAGGTGGGAAGGACATGGGATTTAATAGAGAATATGTTTCACCTTGAAAATCGAGTAATTTAAACGCATCGTGGGAGTAAGTGGAAGAATTGCACCTTAATGGGTTAAAAATGAAACAATTGTTATTAATCATATAAAACATGAATGGGGTGTGAAGCAACAAATTTAAAACAAAAAGGAAGATGGAGGGCTAAAAGAACTGCGCGGTTTCATGATGAAATATTGATGTGTGAGGAAGCAATCAGGTTAAAACTGATACGACCCCTAACAATTAGGTCAAAATTAGGAGAAGTAAGACTGACAGATAATGAACAAAAAATCTTGGCTCAAAAACCAATCTTAGCTCGAATATGGACCTTTTTTAAACTTGTACATTAAAAATTAATCAAAATTTCACCCATATAAGAGCGTCTGCAGCGGTGCAACTAAGAGTAAAGACTAAAGAGTAAAAAAAAGACCATATTTGGGTTTAGTCCGTTGAGTGACGCAGTGGGGGCGAGTAAATTTGGTCGAGCGTTGGTAAAGATTACGCTCGGTGTGGGGCGTTGGTAAAGATTACACTCGGTATGGGGCGTTGATATAGTTTACGCTCGGTGTGGGGCGTGAATAAAGATTACGCTCGGTGTGGGCGTTGATATAGTTTACGCCTGATGAGTCGAAGTCACTGTTCACGTAATAAAACAAAAACAAAAACAATAATACTAATATATGGGGCGGGGTATAGTTACCGCCCCATACTAATTAAAATAAAAAGAAAAAAAATGCGGTGTTGTTAAACTTAACGCCCCATGCTAAAGAGGAAAAATGGGGCGGGGGTATTATCAACGCTCGGTGTGGGGCGTGAACTTCAGGTGCGCTCGGTGTGGGGCGTTAAGTTTACGTGCGCTCGGTGTGGGGCGTTAAGTTTACGTACGCCCGACTAAATTTGGGTTTGGTCTTGGTTGCGGACCAAATTTAGTCTGGCTACAGTGGTATAGCCTGGTATTTGATCTTTAGTCCGTCCCACTACGCCTCTATTTCCTCCCAAATTTTTGGTCTTGGTCGCCCGCTGCGGACGCTCTAATGAATCAAAATTCTAATCTTAAGGGAATCAGAGAAGTAAGACTGATAGTTCTTATTTTAATCTGGACATCTGAATGCACAAACCTTATTTTTTTTAAAAAATTAATCAAAATTTTATATAAAAAACGAACCCATATTTGATTAGTAATGGAATCATACAACTAAGACTCACAAAGTCATACCTGTAGTTATTTATTTATTTTCCAAAGAATTTTTGATTAATCTTCCTAGGAAACAAAACCAAATTTCAAAATAACAGAGGACATCCCCAAGATTAACATGATGATCAAAATAATCCTCAAAAAGGAACCTGTGTGTTCCATGTTTATCGATGACAGGGAAGAAGAAGACTAAGTGATTGAGGGCTTTAGCAGTGAATAAAGATTTTGGGTCCGAGATACCGAAAGAACGATGGGGTATATTCTTGAATTCTCATTCCTATGTTAGGATTAATGCCTTAGGATTAACCTCACAAGACACTAATAGTTCTTTGGATCGACGTAGAACTAAAGAAAATAGAAATAAGATGCACTAAACGAAACAAAGAAAGACACAAAATTTAACGTGGTTCGACAATATCCCTACATCCACAAACGGCTACGATCAACTCTTATTAGAACAAATTACAGAGAATTAAACCACAACTATGAGCAGCAGGTTGCTGTTCACAAACACCAAACTAATTCTCTATGAACAAACGTTCTAAACCCTAAAATTCTCTAACTTTGAGAATTCTTCTCTAAACTGTTGTGTGTGTATTTCCTTAGGACTTGTACACCTATTTATATAGGTTACAAACTTTTCTTCCAAGTATATGAGTTATACTAGGAAACCTAAACATAACTAAGAAAGGAAACCTTGAGTTTAACTAAATCAGGAAACCTCTAGTTATACCAAAATAAGGAAACATCTAGATGATTCTAGAAAATTCTCGAACCTTCTTAAAACATCGACAACTTCTAACAATTCTCCACCTTGCCGATGTTTCCACCAAATTGAGCTTGATCTTCACAAGTTAACTGTAGACTCAAATGCTCCTACGGCCTCAACAACGAGCAATATTGATCAGGCTGAGACACCTCTCAAACTTGACCTTCAGAACGACTTTCGTCAACATTTCCGCTGGATTATCTTCAGTATCAACCTTCAATAGTTGTACTAATCCGTTATCAACCACTTCTCGAACCTTATGATAACGAATATCAATATGCTTGGTGCGTGCATGATAAACTTGGTTCTTAGCTAAATGAATAGCACTTTGACTATCACAGTTCATAACAACACTCCGTTGTATAATCCCCAAGTCTTTAACTAAACCACGAAGGCATAACGCTTCCTTAACAGCCTCTGTCACAACAATATACTCTGCCTCCGTATTAGACAAAGCTACGATTGGTTGTAACATAGACCTCCAACTGATATGTCCTCCACTCAATGTAAAACAATACCCCGAAGTAGAACGACACTTATCTCTATCACCCGCATAATCTGAATCAACAAATCCACATACCTTCAAACTTTTCTCCTTCTCAAACACTAAACCAATATCCAAGGTCCCATTAAGATATCTCAATATTCCCTTCACCGCATACCAATATGCTCTCCCAGGGTTATCCATATAACGACTAACTAAACCAACTGCCTGCGCAATATCCGGACGAGTACAAACCATGTCATACATCAAATAACCTACCTCATTAGCATAGGGAACCTTTGACATAAACTCCTTCTCCTCAGTTGTAGTAGGACACAACTATTTTGATAACTTATCTGTAGGCGGTATTGGAACACTAATAGCTTTGGAGTTATGCATTCCAAAGCGACGAAGAACCTTCTCAAGATAAGATTTCTGAGTAATACATAACTTCCCCTTAGATCTATCTCGAGTAATCTCCATACCCAAAATCTTCTTAGATGGACCCAAATCCTTCATCTCAAACTCTGAACTCAATTGCTTCTTTAAAACATCAATTTCTGACTTGCTATGAGCATGTCATCCACATAGAGTAAAAGATAAACAAAACTTCCATCTTGAAACTTCTTAAAGTACACACACTGATCGTATTTACTACGAGTATACTTTTGCTGCAACATAAACGTATCAAACCTCTTGTACCATTGTTTTGGCGTTTGCTTCAAACCATACAATGATTTCTCAAGTCGACACACATAATCTTCCTTACCAGCAACTTCATAACCAATGGGCTGTGACATATAAATGTCTTCCTACAAATTTCCATGCAAGAATGATATCTTGACATCTAATTGCTCGAGCTCTAAGTCAAACTGCGCCACAAATACTAAAAGGACTCGGATAGAAGTGTGTTTAACAACCGAGAGAAAACTTCATTATAATCCACACCTTCTCTTTATGTATATCCCTAAGCCACTAACCTTGCTTTGTATCGTACACCACTAACAATACCCTTGGAATCTGGAATTCCATCCTTTACCGTATAAACCCACTTGCACCTAATCTTTTTTCGACCCTTAGGCAACTTAACAAGTTCCCAAGTGATTCTTGTGAAGAGACTTCATCTCCTCATCCATGGATGTTTCCCAGTCAATGGCATGAGTATTACTCAATTCCTCCTCAAAGGTAAACGGCTCATCCTCAGAAATATATAATGCGTAAGACGTATACTCATCAAAACCATAACAGGTAGGTGGACGTCTCTCACGTTGAGACGTCAAGGACCGAATATTCTCAATTTGTTTCTGTGTAGGTTCCTTACTAGGAACCTCAAACTCAATTTCATCTTCTATAAGAGTTTCTTTTTCTTCTTCTATAGTAGATGAACTAGGAACTCTTTGCTCCACATGCATCGAATCATCTTCAACACCGCTACTACTCTCACTTTCAATCTGAGAGTCCCAACCTGTGAACTTATATGAATCAAGCATCACTTTCTCATTAAAGGTCACATCATGACTAATTCTGAACTTATTCAATTCTGGACACCGTAGACGGTATTATTTCACACCTAATGGATAACCTAAGAAAATTTCTTTATTGGCCCTAACACCCAACTTATCTTCTTTTACATGAAAATAAGCTAGACAACCAAACATCCTTAAAATAAAATAATTCACGGGATTTCCAGTCCATACCTCCATAGGTGACTTACACTTAATAGCTGTTGATGGTGATGGTGATCGATTCACTAAATAGCATGCCGTATTCACTTCTTCATCCCACCAAATCTTGTCTAAACTTGCGTTTGACAACATGCACCGTGCTCTCTCAAGTAACGTTAGAGTCATTCTCTTCGCTACTCTATTTTTCTGTGGTGTACCCTTGTCTGTGAAGTGCCTAACGATACCTTATTCCTCACAAAACTCCTTTAGTGGGTATTTGATGTATTCACCGCCATTATCGGAATGTATCTTCTTAACCACACGACCAAGTTGTTTATCTACCATGGTCTTCCACTTCTTAAACACCTCGGTGACTTCATTCTTATGCTTCATGGTGTAAATCCAAACTCTCCTCGAAAATTCATCGATAAAGGTCACAAACCACCTAGCACCTCCCTTAGAAACTGTACGAGAGGGACCCCAAACATCCGAATGGATGTAATCTAACATACCCTGCGTGTGGTATACATCGGTACCAAAACTACTCCGACATTACTTCCCGAAGATACAATTCTCACAGAAATCAAGCTTGCAAGTCTTCACACCACCAAGCAAGCATTTACTACTCAACACCGACATACCTTTCTTACTCATATGCCATAAACGTGTTGACTCCACCTGTTTCTCATCAATTGATTGAGAAACCATAGATCCACCACAAACTATATCTCCTTGTAGAAAATATAAATTGCCATGTCTTTCACCGGTCATCTTCAAACTACCATTGTAAAATACCTTCAAGAATACATATTCAGTAGCATACTTGTATCCAAGTGATTCAAGTACTCCTAACGAAATCAAACTCTTCCTAAAATTTGGAACATGTCTAACCTCCGAAAGTGTTGTGATAACACCATGCGAACGAACCTGTATCATACCAACTCCAACTGTTTTGTAGGCATTAGAATTTCCCATCATAATAGTACCACCATTTACCTCTCTATAAGTAGTGAAACAATCCTTTGAAGGAAGGAAACATATGATACGAAGCACCGGAATCAAGCATCCAACCATCATTGAGATAACTCTTTGATGTAATGGTTAACACTTCCTCATCAAAACCACACATTGGGTCTTCTAAAGCTTTATTGCCTTCAGCAACAGAAGCAACGACATTCTTTGAATCTGATTTCTCACGTTTCTCATCTCTTGTCTTAAGCTTGAGACCATCATCCCTAATATGACATGGTTTACGACAATAATAACACTCAATATCGCTCTTTTTGGAACAACTCTTTGAATTAGATTTCTTATTACCATTCTTTCCTCTATCAACAAACAAGCCCTCGATTTGTGTTTCATCGCTGAACTCTTGCTTCCTTAACGCCTTAGCTTGTAAAGCAGAGACCACATCATCGAAAACCAACTTATCTTCATCTTCGTCTTCATAGGTTTTCCCAATTAGCTAATAGTCAACGCAAGCATCATACGATGGAGGCAAAGAACACAATAATATCATGGATTTATCCGTATTAGAGATAGTGACACTGATATTAGACAAATCAGAACAGATTTTATTAAACTAATTAATATGATCCATCATAGACTTACCTGGAGACATCCTAAAGGCATGGAGTCTACGCTTCAAGTAAAGTTCAGAAGTCAAATCCTTTTGTAAGTAGAGCTTCTCTAACTTCTCCCACAACACCTTTGCAGAGGTTTCACTCGAAAAGTTATGAGTGATCTCCCTTGATAAACATAAACGAATAGTTGAACACGCCTCCAAATCAAGGTCATCCCACTTCTCATCGTTCCAATCCTTTGGTAACGGTGCTGGTTTGTCCTTGATAGCTTTGATTTGTTTCATACTAACAAGAATATCTTTAACATCAGTTTTCCATGATGTGAAATTATTCTTCCCATTGAATTTGATAATATCAAAACCATGCACCTTCGAAAATCCACTTGATGTAGAACTAGACATCTTCACTTCTAACTATGATCCTATCCACGCTCACCGCACCACTTGTTAGGATTAACCTCACAAGACACTAATAGTTCTTTGGATTAACGTAGAACTAAAGAAAATAAAAATAAGATGCACAAAACGAAACAAAGAAAGACACAAAATTTAACGTGGTTCGGCAATATGCCTACGTCCACAAACGACTACGATCAACTCTTATTAGAACAAATTACAGAGAATTAAACCACAACTATGAGCAGCAGGTTGTTGTTCACAAACACCAAACTAATTCTCTTTGAACAAACGTTCTAAACCCTAAAATTCTCTAACTTTGAGAATTCTTCTCTAAACTGTTGTGTGTGTATTTCCTTAGGACTTGTACACCTATTTATATAGGTTACAAACTTGTCTTCCAAGTATATGAGTTATACTAGGAAACCTTAACATAGCTAAGAAAGGAAACCTTGAGTTTAACTAAATCAGGAAACCTCTAGCTATACCAAAATAAGGAAACACTTAGATGATTTTAGAAAATTCTGGAACCTTCCTAAAACATCGACAATTTCTAACATCCTCAACCTAGAAGCTACATCACATGTGCGGTAAAAGGGTTTGGTTTGGATAACCACAACCATGAATTTATTTTTTCAAGGATAAATTTGGACCACAACTTACACAGGCTAATTTAGCCAAATTGTGTTTTGTATCTTAGAAGATAAAATTGCACCACAGTACAAAATATCCGCCCAGTGATCGGACAGAAACATCCCAAGCGCCTATGATAAACGATTAACTAGAATATACCATACCACACCAAAGTACACGCAATCCTCGCAGTAAGCGCGCAAGATAAATAACTAAGAAACGTACTTAGTTCATATTTTATGCGTATAGCCCGCTCGGCTCCTGTCTGGGCACCCATAACAAACACTGCTTATCATCATGTGCGCAAAATGCATATTTTGACTTAAATAAGGTGCGTTCGTTACAATCACCCAACTACACACTCGCGTAGGCGCACATAGCACAACCGTCTACCCAGCGAGTTCCACGTTTAAAAAACAATGAATAAATAAAAATAATACAGTAATAACAACAATAGTGGGCGAGAGGAAAATAGTTAAGGGAAAAATATTGTTTGGTCCTTTTTTAGGTGGGCCCATGTATGTTTAGTCCTTTGGTCAAACGTCTTTACTGTTTGGTCCACAATTATTTAAAAATATTTAAATAGACAAAAATACCCTTCCGTGTGAATTTTTTACTGGTTAATCAGAAAGAGATAACTAATGGGGTACGCATTTTCTCTCTCCTGACGATTTTTTCACTTGCTACAGTAACTAAAAATTGATCGCTTAGGATTTCGATTTTTTTACTGTAGGAATGAAGTCCATATAAAAACCTAAAAAAACAGACTTCATTCCAGCAATGAAGTCCATATAAAAACATAAAAAAAACAGACTTCATTCCAGAAATGAAGTCCATATAAAAACATAAAAAAAAAAAACTTCATTCCAGAAATGAAGTCCATATAAAAACCTAAAAAAACAGACTTCATTCTAGAAATGAAGTCTATCTAAAAACCTAAAAAGCATACTTCAATCCAGAAATGAAGTCCATATAAAAACCTAAAAAAACAGACTTCATTCCAGCAATGAAGTCCATATAAAAACATAAAAAAACAGACTTCATTTCTGTAATGAAGTCCATATAAAAACCTATAAAAACAGACTTCATTCCAGAAATGAAGTCCATATAAAAACCCAGAAAATAGACTTCATTTCTGGAATGAAGTTCATATAAAAACATTAAAAAAAAGACTTCATTTCTGGAATGAAGTCCATATAAAAACAGACTTCATTCCAGAAATGAAGTCCATATAAAAACATACTTCATTTCTGGAATGTAGTCCATATAGAAACATTAGCAACATCATTTTCATCTTCTTCGACGTCTTCAACATCAACAGCAGCATCGTCGTCTTTCAAAAACACCAGCAGCAACATCATCTTCCATCGTCTTCATCAAAACAGATCGGGTTCATCTTCATTGTCGTCGTCGTCTTCAAAACAGATCGTCGCCGTCTTCATCAAATAGATCAGGTTTATCGTCGTCTTCATCGTCAATAGCAGCAACAACAACATATCTTCATCGTCAACAGCATCATCAGCAGATTTTGGTCGTTTTTTGATGAACTTCATCGTCTTCATCGTCAATAACAGCAACAGATCTTCATCTTCTTCTTCTTCTTCATCATCATCATCAACAGAGACAAAACCCATTCAAAATCAAGATCGTAATTAAACAACAACAGAAATAATTCCTCAAAAATCAAGAACATCATCAATAGAATAAACTCTGTAAATCAACAACAACATCGGTTCGTTATTCTTATAGTCTTCATCAAAATTGCAGCAGCAGAAAAACAAGAAAAATCCTAGAAATTGTTGGAGCAGGAAGAGAAAAGAAAAAAAATCTAGAGGAGAGAGAAAGTAGATTTGAGAAATGATTTTTCTCTCTTACCTTTTGAATATATATTGGTCCTTATCCAAAAGGGTATTTCTGCCACCACAAGGTTACATTTACATCATCCATAACATCAGCGTAGGACCAAACAATAATTTTTAGGACCCAACTATAATTTATATTACCAACTAGGACCAAAAAGACATTTGACTGGGTCAAATAGACTAGACCCTCTCTAATATATTATTTCTAGGACCATATGGTATTTCCTACAATAGTTAAAACATAGATTACAATCTTATAACCAGCAAAACAAAAGTCGCAACCATAAAAATGAAGCGAAAATGTAACGCAACTAAAATAAACATATTCTCCATATAAAAATAGAGTTTTTTCGAGCATTGTGGTTAATCGGAACTTCTTGTTGATTCTGGCCTCATCAATATTTTTATTTTGGTAACAGTATCAAAGTTTGCCCAATTAAAATTAGGAAAAATATTATTTTTCCCCACACTTTATTAATATACCTTAAATAAAATTACCAAAAATAACTAAATCTAATGAAATCTCATGATATTGCAAAAAATATATAAGAAAAAACATTTGGAGCATATTTAATCCTAATTAAAAAATCACTAAGATTCACGAGTAAATTAAATCAAATTAAATCAAAAAATTCATTGTTCATCACAAAAGTAAATCAATCATTAATTCTAATTAAAAGATTACCAAGATTCACGAGTAAATTAAATCAAATCAAATTAAAAAATTCATTGTTCATCACAAAAGTAAATCAATCATAAAAAAAATATGAAGAAAAATAAAAACAATCCAATGTCCAATGTCTAATTACACCTCTTATAAATTAATTCTACTTACATCAAGACAATTAAAAATTAAACTAACCCCTAATTTACATGTCAATAATTAAAAGTCAAAATCAAAATACATTAAGTTGTGGATGCTTATCATTGTCAATTGATCGAATCTTGCTACCTCTTTTGCAAAAGAAAAAATTGGTTGTTACTCCTGTATAATCAAAATACAAATTCGTTAATAAAACATCGTGATGAACAGTACATGATACGAGCCAGAATTTCAAAAATAAGAGAAAAAAGACGATAAACAATGAATCAATTGAATTTTATTTTTTTTAATATTTTTCATTTCATAAAAATGTAATTTTTTTAGAAGGATACACTCAGTATTTTGTGGACAAAAATATTGCAATGAGCATTAGTGACTTTCCAAAATGGTTATCAACTGCCTGCACCACCAGCCCTGTACCCTCCTCTACATCAGCAAGATGATGATGATATGGATGATTTCATGGGGAATGCAGATGCAAAACATGGATTGTTTTCTGATGATAATGATACCTCAAACAACACTCACTCTGTAGCCTCAAACAGCACTGATTAACATCACAGACCATAATGAAGCTATCATCCCTAAAGAAAGGAAAGACAAAACATGTATAAACCAAGAAATCCTACCACTACATTCACCTCCTTATATTGTGAACCCTCATCAATGGGATGATTTTGGATTCTATACCCCAGAACCAATTGAACCATTTGTCGGTCCAAGTCCATATAAAATCACATGGGAACCAAACCTCACCTCTGCTAAATGACCAAACCCCAGTTATTACTTCTACTCCTTCCTTCCTGAAGATCTAGAAAAGTTTGATCCCATAGAGCTATATCCACCTGCGAATCCTGATACTTCTGCTGCATCATCCTCTAGAGCACCTATTTGGCCTATAATAGATGATTACAGAGCTTGGATGCTTCAAGAACCTGATAAGAAAATAAGGAAGCTTTTATAGGAGCTGGCGGTAAAACACCCGACTGTGCTTGTGGATATCTACCAAGCTGAATCTTCAGCTCCACCAGACTTTCCACCAATTAGGCCAGATACTATACCTATGGATATTTGGGCATCTTTGGTCTATGAAGAACAAACACATGCATACCAGGAAGCAAGCAAGGATGAAATCAAGGAACCTTAATGTATTCCAGACCGCAAAGGCAAAGTAATCATGAAGAATCAATAAATACACAATGCCGAATCCAGTTTACTATGCATCTTGACTTGGCAATTACTGGTTACAAGTGATGTATAGTTGATGATCAGAGTTGATTATCTCTTGGGATGGCCATCCTACTTTTTCCCTATATATTTTTCTCTGTTTGTTACTAAACCAGTTCTTTTCCCTTTTTAGAGTGTCTTAGTGTTTGTACTCTCTACTTCTTGTATTTCTTTGTTATTGAAGCTTGCTTTGCTGCTTATTTTCAAGCCTTATTTGTTGTCTGGTACGTGTGTCACTAAGTTACTTAGAGACTGTACCTACTATGCAATTCCACTGCTGCAGTAGTTGATTAGTAGTGTGCGCTTGTGAATTAGTTCCTTACGTACCTTATCTTTTTAGTACTAGCCGAGTTCAAGTCTACTGTATCTGGTTGTGAGTTTGTGTGTCTGTTTTTACCAAAGTTCTGTCTTTTTGAGTTTGTATTTGTGTGCTTGTATCTGAGTAAGTTGTCTGTAATTGAGGTGTGTTTTTAAGTGTGCTTGTATCTGAGTTAGTTATTTGTTTTTCCTAGCTCTATCATTACAAGTTTGTAATAGTGTGCTTGTATTTGAGTCTGTAATATCTTTGTGGGGTTGGTTTCTCGTTACTTTTATTGGGCTTAAAGTATCAACTATTCTACTCCTTAAGTTGTTGATACAACGAGTATACTAAGCCCACTTTTTACACTGCTCCCTGAGAAGCTTCAGACTCTGCGCTATTCTAAAAGCTAGAAAGATCAACAACTCACTCCGATGATCATCTACGGGTAACTGAGGGTTTCAACAACAACATTTTACTGGTTCCACAAGTTTTACAGACACTCAAAGTTGTGTAGCTATTTCAAACGTATCTTCCAAGTCAACTATGGCCAGTAATATCTCCATCCTAGCTTGGAATTGCCAAGGTATCAATCAAGACACCACGATCCAACATTGCGCGGAATCATGGCTTCACATAGACCAGATATTGTATTCCTATATGAAACTCTTGCGACCGAACATCATATGACCTGATAGACACATTTTTGTGTCTAATTTGTCTCACTTCTACATATTCATAGTGCTCATTTTTGTACTTATTACTGTGTTTTATGTATGTGTAGGTATTTTTGGTCAATAAACATTTTTTGGAAAAATTTGCTCGAAAAGTCGCTAAAGGCACCCGGAGGAATTGATTTTGGCACCCACGTTTTGGATAAGGGGCACCTCCAGGCACCCCCAAGGCATCTGATATTGGCACCCCTACTCTGGTTAGTGGCATCTTCTTCTCAAATTCAAAAATTCAGAAAAATGCGGGAAACTGAACCATCACACCTGCAGATTAGGGTTCGAAATTCAGGCGAGTTTTGGTGAGATTCAATGGCTTATTTTCGTTGGATTTGGCCTGTTAGAGCATAACAGGGTTTTTTTATGTGTTTGGATCGACCAGTTTGGGCTAGATAAGCCGGAAAAAGGAAACATAGGTGTGGAGCTTCACGGGTATCATGGTTCGGTAGTTGGAAGAGATTTGGCCGAATTTTTCTTGTGTTATGGATTAGTATAACCCTGTTTCATCTAAAAAGGTAAGGTATGGTGGCTAGATTCGATAAACAAGGAGTTTACATCAAGTTACACCAAAACAGAGTCATGAAGAAATATTATCGGGATTTTAGAGTCCATGAAGATTAGGAAAGGATTTAACGTCCAAGATTGAGTTCATAGGGTCCTGATAGAGTATTTTAGAGGTTGGATAGACCCAGATGACGCGTACAGGAGATAAGAGATAGAAAAATTCGTGACTTGGCCGTGGGGAGAAGAAAAGAATATCAGAGATATTCTTAGGGTTTTAATCGACCTGTGGGCTATAAAAGGAGTTGGGATAAGTCATAGAGGGGGTACGAAGTCATTGGAGCAGTTGCAGAGAACTTTAGAACACTACAGAGCCGAACAGATCGAGTTGCAGGAAAACAATATTTCTGCTGCTGCTGAAGAACAAGTGTTGCAAGGAAGAACAACGTCTCAAATTTGTAACACTGCAACAATGACTTCTCTGTAACAGTCCATCATTTGTAACAGCTGTTTTGTAACATCGTTACATCGTTGCGAACAATCTGTTTTATTGTTTCTCATACTTTTAATCAACTTTTGAACAACAAACATGTATTTTGAGCAATTGATTAATATGAGGAGCTAAATCCCTTTGCTGAGGCGATAGAGGAAGCTATTTTTCCAACAAAAAGTGGTATATTCTATTTTATCTTTTTATTTGCAATTATTATATGATTATTTTCCTTGAACTATTACTGAATATGATTTTTATTTGAGTGATTGTGATCTATTTTGAAGGAGTATGCTTAGTTTTAAGACTTTTGATGCTTCATACTTGGTATTTACAATTATTACTTGTGAAAATATACTTGTTGCAATATTTAGAATCAAATTGAACGAGAAAATTGCATGAATATAAATATTGGATTAAATCACTTTGAACTTGGAAAATAGTGGAATCTTAGCCTCAGTGTTCTTTTAATATTGATACCAACTTTGTTTGAGTTTGCTATAATTATTAGTGAGTTTTCTATTTTAGTTTTGAATTTAAGTCTAAAAAATCCTTCACAAGTCTGAGAGGAACGACATCTTTCTTACCACTCTACAACATTATTAAAATCAGATCAATTTTTGGCTCCGCCGACGCGGACTTGTTTTTAGGGTTTTAGATTTATTTTATATATTTATTTTTAGGTTTTATTCTTTTGTTCTATTTTACGTTTTCTTGGGTATTTGTCTATTGGTTACAGGTTTTGGATCTCGGGTCGAAAAGAAAGCTGAACCAAAGATTTTGGTGATTAATTATAGACTTGGAGTCAAAGACAAAGCGAAAAGAAACGAGGAAAAGACAAAGATTTTTTTTTTTTTTTTTGGGTTTTCGAAAATTGTATTATGGTTTATTATTTTTTAATTTTTCTTTTCTTTTTAGACATTTTGGACTTTTGGACTTTGGGACATTATTTTTATTTTTACCCTCCGGAAGGGTACTTTTAAATATAAATTGTTTGCAGAGAAGGAGGACAATTACGATATTGTCTCTGCACCTTGGGTTCGTACACTGACATAGGAGTCAGTAGCCCGAGTCGACTACAACCGATTCATCCCCTGTCTGGAACGGGAGGTAAGTTTGTCGAAACACTCGCGAATCCCCTGTTAGCGAGTTACTAGACTCCTTCGTATGCATATATGTTGAGGACTGAATACAAATATTTATTTTTCTAGTAAAGGGCAAGGCCTGGCCATACAAGATAAGGCTTCGGATTTCATCACCGTTCTCTTCTTTCCCGCCTTAGGAACACGTAACCTACGCGTACCTAAGCCTTAAAATTTTGACTAGAACGAGACTAATAAGGTAACGATCTTAATAGGAAAGTCATTCGAAAAATATTGGTTACTCTTTTAAGCATACTTCAAAGTTCATGATGGTTTCTGTGAGTTGAATGCGTGATTGCGCCGCCTTGTAATATCAGTGAGGCCTTGGGTATCAAAGCTTCCCTCGCCTCTATTCAACTTACTTTGACTCAGATTGATTCCAGAGGGGTTTGCTTAAATTGTAACGAATTCCCTTTCGAAGGATTAGAAGCTGGTCTATAAACAATCTAAGTGGAGCCATCATGCTTTGTGTTTGCTATAAATCTATAGGTTTGATTTGGTTGAGTCGGCCTTGATTTGTGATTGCTTAGAATCCATTTCCATATTTTCTTTTGTATGCATGAACGTAAAAGAGACGCCCTAAGTAGATTTGTTAAAGAGAAACCTAGTAGTTCTAAGCGTCTCGATTACCTCAATTTAGAAAGTCCGATTTTTGAAAAGTCCAGTTTTGAACATCCCTCTTTTACTGAGGAGAGAATCCCTATAGATACTGAGGAATCCCTACAGAGCCAGAAATGGCAACTTTAAAAACTTTGTTGAATCCGACTAGGACTACTCGTCCCTCATGTATCAGGTTAGCTGAAACAAAATCAAATTATGAACTTAGACCAGGGACCTTACAGATGCTCCCAATGTTTTTAGGGAAAGAAAATGAAAACCCCTATTTCCATGTTATGGACTTTGAGGAAATTTGTAGTACTCTGAAGATTAGAAACCTTGATGATAATGCTTTGAAACTTAGGTTGTTCCCTTTCTCCCTAAAACATAAAGCTAAATCATGGTTATATAGTTTGGCTTCCAATTCAATTGAAACATATGAACAACTTACATCTGCCTTTTTGAACAAGTTTTTCCCTAGGCACAAAACATCGTCTATTAGGACGCAAATCTGCACATTTTCTCAACATGAGGAAGAATCTTTGTATAGGTATTTGGAAAGGTTCAATGATTTATTATCCCAATGTCCTCATCATGGTCTAGAAAAGGTTAGGTTAGTTCAGATCCTTTATGAGGGTTTAGATTATTCCACTATGACCATAGTAGAGGCTATGTGTACAGGTGGGTTTGAAAACCAAACAGTTGATGAGGCGATGACATTTTTGAGTGAAATCTCCGAAAAGACCCAACAATGGGAAAATAATAGGGGACCCAAGAAAACAATTCTTCTAGGCAGAGGAAACGTTAATAAGGTAGAAGGAGGCTATGAATCATATGCCAAAATTGCTGCTATAGCGAAAAGGTTAGAAGCTTTAGAACTAGGTCATACTATTGGTAGATCAGAGCCTTATTGGGAAGGCCAGAATAATGAAGAGCAAGCCAATGCTCTCTATAATAACACTAGATTTAATAATCGTCAAAAGTTAGACCCATATTCAGAAACCTATAATCCCGGTTGGAGAAACCATCCAAACTTTTCTTGGTCTAAAGGCCAGAATCAAGGTCAGTTTAGTAATTCTAATGCTCCCCCAGGTTTTGGTTACACTAAGAATTCTTCAGGCCTAGAAAATAAAATGACTAGCTTAGATGACTCTATTAAGATGTTAGAAAAAACTCAGGATATGTTAGTACAGAACCAAATTAGTTTTCAGCAGGAAACCAAGCAAAACTTTCAAACCAATGCTCAGAGCCTTGATAAGTTAGAACTTCAAGTCGGCCAAATAGCTAAGTCCTTAAGTGAGAGAGATAACAGAAGGTTACCTAGTCAGACTAATCCCAATCCTAGAGGAGTTCATGAAGTAGGTGCAAAACCATCGAATCAGTTGAATACTATTAGAACCCTTAGGAGTGGTAGAGTAGTAGACAATCAGGTAACCATACCCGATAGCGAACATACTGTAGTTCACCCCTCAGGATCACCACTAGATGATGGGGCTGATAAAGTTTTCGATGATGTCAATTCTGTTCATGAGAGGTATGATTTTGTGCCTAGAGCCCTATTTCCCCAGCTATTAGTACCAACAAAGAAGGAATCGAACTTTAATGACATATTGGAGGTTTTTAAGCAAGTTACCATAAACCTTCCTTTATTAGATGCAATTAGGAAAATTCCTGCTTATACTAAGTTCCTTAAGGATATGTATACACGAAAGAGAAAGCATAGCGTCCATAAGAAAGCCTTTTTATCTAGTCACGTAAGTTCAATCATTCAGAACACTACAACTCCAAAGTACAAATACCCAGGTTCCCCTACCATTTCTTGCACAATAGGTAAATTCCGGGTAGAAAAAGCTTTACTTGACTTAGGAGCTAGTGTGAACTTACTGTCGTACCATGTGTACTTATATCTAGGACTTGGTGAAATGAAACCTACTCAGATGACACTGCAGTTAGCTGATAGGTCTATCAAAATCCCTCGAGGTGTTATCGAGGATGTTCTTATTGAGGTCGACAAATTTATTTATCCAGTGGATTTCGTGGTCCTAGATACCCAACTTGTCCCTGACCCAGAGAAGCAGATACCTGTAATTTTAGGTCGCCTATTCCTAGCTACGTCTAATGCGATCATAAACTGTCGAAATGGTGTGATGAATTTATCTTTTGGTAACATGACTATGGATATGAACATTTTTAATGTCAGTAAGCTACCTTATGAGCTAGATGACACATGTGTTGAATAGGTGAACATGATAGAAGCCTTAGTTCAGGAGTCATTACCAAATATCTTGTCTGAAGACCCATTAGAGAGTTGTCTATCCCATTCTGGTTTAGATTTTGATGACGATAGCACCATTGAACAAGTAAATGCTCTATTAGATTCTACTCCTGTATTAGATGCTGATAGATGGAAAGCTAGGTTCGAACTGTTACTATCTTCTGAGACTATCTTAACTCCTTCTTTAGAAGATCCCCCTAAGTTGGACCTTAAACCACTACCAGATACCCTGAAGTATGTGTTTTTAGGACCATATGAGACTTTACCTGTGATTATAGATTCCTATTTGGATAGTGATCAGGAAAGTAGGCTAGTGAAAGTACTTCAAGAAAATAAGGAAGCTTTAGGGTGGAGTATAGCAGACATTAACGGTATAAGTCCTACTGTGTGTATGCATCAGATTCATTTAGAGGAAGACTCCAAACCTTCTAGGGAGATGCAATGTCGACTTAACCCTAACATGAAAGAGGTAGTTCGAAAAGAGGTGCTTAAGTTGTTAGATGCGGGTATTATCTACCCAATTTCAGACAATAAGTGGGTCAGCCCCGTTCAGGTTGTCCCCAAGAAATCAGGTATCACTGTAGTCCAAAATGATAATAATGAGTTAATCCCAACCCGAGTGACCACGGGATGGCGTGTATGTATTGACTATAGGAAATTGAACAAGGTCACAAGGAAGGATCACTTTCCCCTTCCTTTTATCGACCAAATGCTAGAGCGATTAGCTGGATATAGTTATTATTGATTCTTAGATGGCTACTCCGGTTATAATAAGATTGTTATTGCACTAGAAGACCAAGATAAAACCACTTTTACCTGTCCCTTTGGTACCTTTGCGTATAGACGCATGCCTTTCGGGTTATGTAATGCCCCTGCAACCTTTCAGCGTTGTATGATGACCATATTTTCTGATATGGTAGAACGGTTTTTAGAGGTCTTTATGGATGATTTTTCAGTGTTTGGTTCATCTTTTGATGAGTGCTTGCATCATTTGACATTAGTGTTGACTATGTGTAAGGAAAAGAATTTAGTGCTTAATTTGGAAAAATGCCATTTCATGGTTAAATTAGGAATTGTTTTAGGGCACGTCGTTTCTTCAAAGGGTATAGAGGTAGATAAAGCCAAGGTTGACCTTATTAAGACTTTAAGACTTTACATGTCCCAAAAACCGTAAAATATATTAGGTCATTCCTAGGGAATGCTGGTTTTTATCGTCGATTCATTAAGGATTTTAGATTGATTTCTAAACCTCTTTGCAATTTGCTTGCAAAAGATGTTAAGTTTGTCTTTGATGATGCTTGTTTAGAGGATTTTGAGAAGCTTAAGAATTTACTCACTACCGCCCCGATAATCCAGGCACCTAACTGGAACCTACCCTTTGAGATTATGTGTGATGCTTCAGATTATGCTATAGGCGTTGTGCTAGGTCAGCGAGAAAACAAATTACTGCATGTGATTTACTATGCTAGAAAAACTCTGAATGATGCCCAAATGAACTATACAACTACCGAAAAGGAACTGTTAGCCATCGTGTTTGCCTTGGATAAGTTTAGATCATACCTATTAGGTTCTAAGATCGTAATCTATACTGATCATGCTGCTTTAAAATACCTTTTGTCTAAGAAGGATACCAAACCTAGATTGATTAGGTGGATCCTATTGTTACAAGAATTTTTTCCAGACATTAGAGACAAAAAGGGTGCAGAAAATGTAGTAGCAAACCACTTTTCTAGGCTAGTTGTTAGCTCCCCTAATGATGCCATTCCTATAAGGGATAGCTTTCCTGATGAGCAATTGTTCTCTGTTTCCCAATCACCTTGGTATGCAAATATAGTGAATTATCTTGTTACTGGTCGAATGCCTCAACATTGGGGTAAACAAGATCGTTCTAGGTTTTTAGCCGAGGTTAAGCATTTCTTTTGGGACGATCCTTATCTGTTTAAGTATTGTCCAGACCATATTATTAGGAGATGTGTACCTGAGGGTGACCAGTCTAGTATTATCTCCTTTTTTCATGAACATGCATGTGGGGGTCAGTTTAGTGCTAACAATACTGCTGCTAATATTTTGCAGTGTGGATTTTACTGGCCTTCGTTTTTTAAAGACTCCCATAGTAATTGTGTTTCTTGTGAGCGTTTCCAGAAGTTAGGAACCATTTCCCGTAGAAATATGATGCCTTTGAACCCTATTTTTAGTGATTGAGGTCTTTGATGTGTGGGGCATTGATTTTATGGGTCCATTTCCTAATTGTTTTGGTTATCTTTACATACTTGTCACTGTAGACTATGTTTCTAAGTGGGTTGAGGCGGTTCCGTGTAAAACAAATGACCATAAGGTCGTAGTCCAATTTTTGAAAGAGAATATACTTACACGTTTTGGTACGCCTCGAGATATAATTAGTGATGGAGGTTCACACTTTTGTAATAGACCGTTTGCACTTTTGATGAAACAATATGGTATTACCCATAAAGTAGCAACCCCATATCACCCACATACTAGTGGTCAAGTAAAGGTTTCCAATAGGGAAATTAAGCGTATTCTAGAGAAAACAGTTAATCCTAATAGGAAAGACTGGTCGTCGAGGCTTACTGATGCCTTATGGGCTTACCGTACTGCATTTAAGAGACCCATTGGAATGTCACCTTATCGTTTATTATTTTGCAAGGCATGTCACCTGCCTATTGAGTTAGAGCATAGAGCCTATTGGGCTATTAAGCAGCTAAACTTTTCACTTGACAAGGCAGGAGCTCACAGAAATCTCCAGTTCAATGAGTTGGACGAGATTCGTAGAGATGCATACGATAGTGCTAAGGAGTATAAGAACAAAATGAAACTTGTGCATGATAAGAATATTTTACGAAAGTCATTTTCTCCAGGTCAAAAATTTATTTTGTATGACACTCGTTTGCATCTATTTCTAGGAAAGTTTCGCACTCGGTGGACTGGTCCTTTTGTGGTCCGTACTGTTTTTCCTCATGGCGCTGTTGAGATTGAGACACCAGATGGTAGTAGTTCTTCAAAGGTCAACGGTCAGCGATTGAAACCCTTTTTTAGAGCCTTTCCATACTGGTGATGCTGAGGAGGTCCCTCTGGATGACCCTATGTACCTTGATTGACCATTGAGGCGGTTTTGTATGTTGTATATTATTTTTGAAGGTTTTTGGTTATACTTCACCCAGGTACTATCTTTCCGATTTCTCTCTTTACTATTTCCTCATGTTAATTATATTTTTGGTACTGTTCTTTAATTAGAAACATTGAGGACAATGTTAGATTTAATTTGGGAGGTGGGGTAGAAACTTTTTTGTTACCTTTTTGTTACAATAAATAAACTCCAGAGCATGGAAATTTATGTTTATTTAGGATGGCACTAACCAATCTAAGTGGATGGAAGCATTTTGGTTGTAGGAGTTGAGGAACCAATCTGATTAGATGGCAACATATAGAAGAGTCTATTCATAAAATCACAAAGCTCAGGTGTTAGAAAAGAAAACATGGTAGTTTCGCCATATCCTCGTGATGGAAACATCGAAAGAATCCTGATCACTTCTTTTATTTTTTATTTTTACCATTGCTAGGGTGAAATAGATTGACTGAGATACCAAAAAAAAAAAAAAATGAAGACCAGACCATTAGACCAACCGGAATAAATTCAATAAAGTCGACCACTAGTACCCTTGTATATGCCAGCTGAGTTGACCTAGAGTTATGATTATCGACCACTGGTCCCCTTGTATATGCCAGTGTGTTGATATTAGTCAAGACCAGTATCTCAGTCCATTATGATAGGTTCACCTTAGTCAACATCATCCACGTTTTTATCCATCTTCTTAATCTATCCATGTGATTGGTTGACTCCGGTTTATGATGTCCAGAAGCTATCTGAGTAGAGCTCTGTGACTTATATATGAATTTAAGTATGCTTGAGTGCAAACTCGTGTACAACAATTGGAAATTTGCATCAGGGTACTTCCTCTTGTAATCAATAAGTATGCCAACCAAGGAGATTCTTTAGTGCCTTCCAAGGTTCTGTGTAGATAGCTAGGGTCTGGAGTATTAAGGTTTTGTGGGTATATCTCTAGTAAGCCCTCCCGACACTATAACTCGGCCACTAGGGCCACCTAGGGGTTTAAAGGCTTATTGCATACGCTAAATGCAATCGACGATGCTGCGATAATCGAGTTAGGATTTTATTTATTTTATTATTTTTGCTCGAGGACTAGCAAATAATAGGTTGGGGGGTATTTGATAGACACATTTTTGTGTCTAATTTGTCTCACTTCTACATATTCATAGTGCTCATTTTTGTACTTATTACGGTGTTTTATGTATGTGTAGGTATTTTTGGTCAATAAACATTTTTTGGAAAAATTTGCTCGAAAAGTCGCTAAAGGCACCCGGAGGAATTGATTTTGACACCCACGTTTTGGATAAAGGGCACCTCCAGGCACCCCCAAGGCATCTGATATCGGCACCCCTACTCTAGTTAGGGGCATCTTCTTCTCAAATTCAGAAATTCAGAAAAAAGGCGGGAAACTGAACCATCACACCTGCAGATTAGGGTTCGAAATTCAGGCGAGTTTTGGCGAGATTCAATGCCTTATTTTTGTTAGATTGGGCCTGTTAGAGCATAACAGGGTTTTGTTATGTGTTTGGATTGACCAGTTTGGGCTAGATAAGACGGAAAAAGGAAACATAGGTGTGGAGCTTCACGGGTATCATGGTTCGGTAGTTGGAAGAGATTTGGCCGGATTTTTCTTGTGTTATGGATTAGTATAATCCTGTTTCATCTAAAAAGGGAAGGTATGGTGGCTAGATTCGAAAAACAAGGAGTTTACATCAAGTTAGACCAAAACAGAGTCATGAAGAAATATTATCGGGATTTTAGAGTCCATGAAGATTAGGAAAGGATTTAACGTACAAGATTGAGTTCATAGGGTCCTTATGGAGTATTTTAGAGGTTGGATCGACCCAGATGACGCGAACAGGAGATAAGAGATAGAAAAATTCATGACTTGGCCGTGGGGAGAAGAAAAGAATATCGGAGATATTCTTAGGGTTTTAATTGACCTGTGGGCTATAAAAGGAGTTGGGATAAGTCATAGAGGGGGTACGAAGTCATTGGAGCAGTTTCAGAGAACTTTAGAACACTACAGATCCGAACAGATCGAGTTGCAGGAAAACAATATTTCTGCTGCTGCTGAAGAACAAGTGTTGCAAGGAAGAACAACGTCTCAAATTTGTAACACTGCAATAGTGACTTCTCTGTAATAGTCCAGCATTTGTAACAGTTGTTTTGTAACATCGTTACATCGTTGCGAACAGTCTTTTTTTTTGTTTCTCATACTTTTAATCAATTTTTGAACAACAAACATGTATTTTGAGCAATTGATTAATATGAGGAGCTAAACCCCTTTGCTGAGGCGATAGAGGAAGCTATTTTTCCAACAAAAAGTGGTATATTCTATTTTATCTTTTTATTTGCAATTATTATATGATTATTTTCCTTGAACTATTATTGAATATGATTTTTATTTGAGTGATTGTGATCTATTTTGATGGAGTATGCTTAGTTTTAAGACTTTTGATGCTTCATACTTGGTATTTACAATTATTACTTGTGAAAATATACTTGTTGCAATATTTATAATCAAATTGAACGAGAAAATTGCATGAATATAAATATTGGATTAAATCACTTTGAACTTGGAAAATAGTGGAATCTTAGCCTCAGTGTTCTTTTAATATTGATACCAACTTTGTTTGAGTTTGCTATAATTATTAGTGAGTTGTCTATTTTAGTTTTGAATTTAAGTCTTAAAAATCCTTCACAAGTCTGAGAGGAACGACATCTTTCTTACCACTCTACAACATTATTAAAATCACATCATGACCTCGATTCAGCGGACCTTAAGGTTTGACAACAGTTTTACTGTTCCGAGAATAGGACACTGAGGCGGACTATGCTTAATGTGGAAGAACATACTACAAGTACATATTCTACTACACTTTTAAAGCTAAATTTATGCAATTGTTACACCGCAACCTTCGTCTCTCCCTTGGTTATGTACCGGACTATATGGTCCACCGCACCCAGATGCCAGAAGGGATTTCCGGGATAACTTTACTGATGTTTTCCAACCGAAGCCGTTACCATGGGTTTTGATCAGAGATTTTAATGAAGTCATACTATAACCGGAAAACAAAAGTGGAAGACCGGTTACATATGCCCAAACGCAACCATTTTTAAATATGATCGACACAGTAGTATTGATTGACCTCGGCTTCCAAGGCGATTCATTTACATGGACTAATCATCAAAAAGGTGAAGATTTCATCATGGAATGGCTAGACAAAGCCGTGGTAAACCAAAGATGGCGAACGACCAATCCTCATGCATATGTTATACATCTTCCACGTATTACTTCAGATCACGCTCCCATCCTACTCAAAACCAAATAATTAAACTGGAGAAATGCAAGAAATTACAAATTTGAACACCTCTGGTTATCTCACCCTAATATCCACTGCATTGTTAATGGTGCTTGGGCAAGAGCGTCTGATGAAGAGCCGATGACCAACCTTCAACTCAAACACATCACAACTGCAAATATCCTTACACAGTGGAATAAGTAAACATTTGGTCATCTCCCCACCATGATTAAAACATCCATGACATAGATAAAATTTCACAGTATCAATGTGAAAACCAGACAGGTCCGGTATTAGCCCACTGGATCCAACAAGAAAAAGAGCTGCGTGCAAACCATTAATCTTTACTGCAGTGTCACACTACATACTAGAAACAACGGGCAAGAATTCAGTGGCTTCAATCTGGAGATAGAAACACGACCTTCTTCCACACCACGACAATTATACACCGAAGTTGTAACATGATTCAACAACTACGTGACCTGAACGGAAATTGGGTTTTTGAAAAAAACCAAATCATTGATCTACTAATACAATATTTCAAAGATAAATATACGACACCTAGTACCAGTCTGGACAACAACCTATTCTCCAAGATCACCCCACGATTAACAACAAATCAAGGAAATACTCTTACCCGAGCTGTAACCGAAGAGGAAATCAAAGAGTCACCATGGGAGATTGGATCAAAAAAAGCTCCTGGACTGGATGGATTTACAAGTAAGTTTTTCAAAAAAATTTAGGACACCATCAAATTCCAACTCATTTCAATGATCAGAGAATTCTTTGAGAATTTTAATATGCACCCCCTGATGAATCACACCAATCTCACACTCATACCCAAAGGGGAACACCCAACAACTGCATCCCAATTTAGGCCCATTGGTTTGTGCAATGTTACTTACAAAATCATATCCAAAATCCTGGTCAATCGCTTACGACCTTTACTGCCCTTCATAATAAGTCCCTATCAAAGTGCCTTTGTACCTCAGAGATCGATCCAAGATAATATAGCGATAGCAGGAGAACGTTTTCACTACATTAGAACCTCCACCATAACCAAAGACCCCAAAATCGTACTTAAATTAGATATTCAAAAAGCCTATGACAGTTTAGATTGGGGTTTCGTGAAGAGATCTTTTGCCGATCTAGGTTTACCAGAAAAGTTTATCCAATATATCATGCTCTATATGTCCACAGTAACATACTCCATCAACGTAAACGATACCCCATATGGATATATTTCACCTTCTAGAGGACTACGACAAGGAGACCCGCTATCGCCTTATGTTTTTATTATCTACACGGAAATCCTTTCAACAAACCTAAGGTACCTAGAGAACATGAACAACATTACATGGCTTAGAATCTCGAAGAAAACGCCACCAATTTTATATCTAATGTATGCTGATGACATACTGCTAACATTCAAAGGCTTCAGACTGCATTGTATCCAAATCAAAGAACTTCTAGATGCTTATTACGCATCAGCAGGACAACATATCAACCCCAGCAAATCTAACATAATTCATCATCCACGGCTTGATCCCATTATAATCGGTGAAATCCAAAGCGTCTTTGACATGCCGGCTACATCAACACCACTAATGTACTTGGGAGTCCAATTCAAGAGTGGAAGAAGATCAGCACATATTTCTCGGCCGCTACTTCAGCGAATGGCTCACAAAGCCAAAGGATGGAAAACAAAGTTCCTTAACCAAAAAGGGAGGTTAGTACTCATTAAAACCTCATTATTACCTACTGCAAACCACATTATGCAGACCAACCTTTTACCTATGCAAGCTCATAAGGAGTTAGATAAGGTTATTAGGAATTTTTTCTGGGGCCATGATGCATCTACCAAAAAACTGCACCCTTTAGGTTGGGATAAACTGTCGAAACCCATAGCTGAGGGGGGATTGGGAATTAGGAAAAGCTTAGATCACAACAAAGCACTTTTAATCAAACGAGTTTGGCAAATCCATGATCAGCCTGACTCGATATATACTTCAATGTGCAGAGAAAAATATTTTCACAATCAACCTTTTCTCCAATCCAACCAACCTCCCTGAATCGTCCATCCCACTTTGGAAACAACTCACTTCCCTCATTTCTTGTATCACACCCCATATTTTTCACAAAATAGGCACATGGAATTCTACTCGGACCAATTCCAATTGGATACCGGACCACCCACCCCTCAACCAACTTCAGTGCCAGAATTTTCCTTTAGTTTCCGATCTAATAGATGCAACTACCAATTCTTGGATCCATGGCCGATTATCCCAGCTGCCACAATCATCCAGGCTCAGGATTGTTAACATTCACCTACCACAAGATGGTCCACCAGATAAAATTCTTTTTCCCTTTACAAAATCTGGAAAATATATAATTAATTCCGGTTAACATATGCTCGATCACCATTCCACCGCTACCCCTTCCATAATTTAGATTCAATCATCAACCCACATCTGGACATTAAAATGCCCCCTAAAAATATATATTTTCTTGGAAAGCTATCAATGAAGGTTTACCTACCTTCGCTCTATTACATAAAACTCATATTACTCCCTCCAACCTATGTCCTAGATGTAATCTTTTACCGGAAACAACTGAACATATACTCCTCACTTTCCAATTTGCCAGAGAAGCATGGGATCTTATCTTCAACCATCTTGAAGCAGAACCAAGATTTCAATACCATAGACCTCCACCGTTAACTCCATCAACCACATCAATCACATGCTCCAACTCAAACAACCGACACCGGCCACAACTTCATTTTGCTTCATCTTGTGGACACTTTGGTTAGCCAGAAATGATCTGATCTATGGAAGAAATCATAAACCTCCTTCTAAGATGATCAAATCAATAATCTGGATGCAACAGGAATACAATTGGAACAAGTCAGTGTTACCCAATTCTTCCCAGCCTGAATGCTATAATACCTGACACGTCGTCATCCCGGAGGACTAGAGTTATTCAAGTTGGATGAAAACCACCAGAACAACATTGGATCAAAATCAACACTGATGGATCTGCCCGCGGCCATTCGGGACCCGAGGGTGGAGCGTTTATTTGCATATACTCAACAATGACTGTCTGTGTTGCAATGGCCCAACCACTGGGGATCACAACAGCGCTACTCGCAGAGACACGAGCCTTACTAATGGATCTAAGGATGGTCCCACGATACCAATGGACTAAAATATGCATAGAATCAGACTCATAAACCCTAGTTCATTTCATCAAAAAATAGGCGGACCCCCTATGGTACATGAGAGACATGATTACGGAGATCAACAACAGACTGGAAGAAATTCCCCAATGCTCGATTCTCCATAATTACTGGGAAACAAATCAGGCAGCGGACACTCTATCCAACCATGCAATGGATGATATACAACAGGGAGTTTTACAAACTAAAATTTGGGAATACATGGTCCCTATTTTTTTTAGAACAAACTGTATTAAATGATATCAGGGGAACCACATTCCCACGTGTAATTTCGTTTTAATTATCAATACAAAACCATGATTCAAAAAAAAAAAAAGATGGCACGATGCCTGGCGACAGGACAGGTATGCTCCTTAGCCAAGATGTTGTGCAGCAGTCAAGTATCTCCTTGCAGCTGTTCAGGCCACTCATAACGTTAAACTTCTTGCAATTACTTGAAGAGATCCTCAACCAGTATCCCTGAGAATTACTATACTTGGAGAAATCCATTTGTGGAGTTCATTAACTCCAAACTTTGAACAACGTTATCATCTCTATTAAGAAATTGTTTTTTTAATTAGTTATTTATCGACCATCTCTATTTGGAAATTTCTAATTAGTTTAGTTGCTTATCGACCATCTGTTTTGTTAAATAACTAATGTCATCTCCTGCACTTCCATTTTAATTGCAACTGCATATGCAACAGCTTCTTGAGCTCTCAAACTCTGTCAGATTCAAATCCATCTAAAACTCACTCTTAAACTGTAAATGTCTTAGCCAAAACAACAACATCAGACCCATGTTCTCCCAAATCTCAATTCGGTATCATTTCAATTCTTCTTGAGTTCATATGTATTTTCAGATACATCTCAATTTCTGCTTCAATCTTCTTACCTAGGTTTACCTTGTTTATGTTGATCATCAACTTCAGCTTCATTCGATTTTCCTCTCAACTTCATCAACAACTTCTCTTCTGCAATAACTTCAATTTCTTTATTAATTTCTTCACCATCTTCTCTGTAAAGAACTCAAACAATAATATTCTTCTAAATATCTAAATATCGATCTCAAGCCCTAATTGTAACATAGAATCAACATAGACCCGTCTCAGATTTCTTCCTCTTCCTCCTTGAATCAACAACAACGTCACCAATTCTTATTGATGTCTCTCAGATTCAATTCCTTTCTCTTTCTCCAACCTTGATTAAAAGAGCATCATCTTCACATCATATCAATTCCTACCTTTCTCTGAATTTCTCTGCATCTCCAAATCTCATATAATAGTCGTCACTGTTTCTCTCAGTTTCAGGTGGAAAAGTGAAGTAAATATAATGAGACACTGAATTTTAGGTTTAGTGTAGGAATGGGGATGGCTATACCCACTAATATGAAGTAGATATAGGTACCCAGAATGACTCTAGGCACTCGTGAATAAGACAAGGACCAACTAAATAGCAGGCAACGCTTATGTTTACTGAGCTCGACTCCCATGTCACTTGCCTACGCCCTTATGCTCCAAATTAAACACTTTTTTCTTCTTCTTCCGAGTTCCTCCACCAACATTAGCCGTCTCTTACTTATCAGAGTCACTTCTTCTTTTTAATATCTCTTCATCACTAAAGTCGATTATCTTAATTCTAGATCAACTCAACGAGCATATACAAGGGAACCAACAGTCGATTTTATTAATTGAACAATGATAAATTATTTTATTTTTATTTTTCCACCTTTTTTTTTGATTTGACAACATTATTAAGTATTTTGGATCCAAGAGTGTATTTCTTGTCAGCAGATTACATGGTAATTCTCATGGATCCTGCGTTCCACGCTTGTTTAGGCGACGGAGACAGGGAGAACTCACACATATTGCTAGCAGTAATAACAATTCGTTGTTAGTGACCCACCAAATCACTTAGAGAAACAAAAAGTTTGCAAAAATAAAAACAGAAGATGATATGGTGACATTTTGAGATATGGTAACAACTATCATGTTATTTCTAACACATGAGCTATGTACATCCTTTTAGTTAATGGGTTCCTCAACTCCTATAACCAATATGGTTTCATCCATTTATATTGGTAGTGTCATCCTAAAGGCACAAGTTTCTAGATTTCAGAGTTTATAAAGCAATTTTTTCTACTCCCTCCGTCCCAAATTAATTGAGCTATTTGTAATTTTCACAATTTTTAAGGCAATAGGAAAGGGGAGTATATTTAAGTATTTTTTACAATTATACCCTTATGACTAATAACTCGTAAAACTTAAAAATAATTTATCTCTTAAACTATACCATGGTTTTTCGTAAACTTTATAGCGTTGAAAAAAAAATTAAAACACATACGTAACGAATATAAACATGACTATCAAATTATACATATTTCTTATAGTAACAATAATTAATTAAAAGGGTAGTTTTAGAGATATCCCTTTAAAACCAAATAGCTCAATTAATTTAGGACAGAGGGAGTTTTTTTTTTTTAACTAAAGGCATCAAACTCTAAAAACATATAAATGTTCCCCCACACTTAAACTTTGCATTGTCCTTAATGTAAAATTTAGTCATTCAAATTAAACTTCAAGGTGGGAAATTCCGAAATGATATGCAAAACAAAGATAAAATACTTAAAAATAAAAAGATAAAGATACAAAACCGGTGGGTTGCCTCCCACTTAGCGCTTGGTTTAAAGTGGTCAGCCAGACTTTCATCTTCAATTACTCCTCCAGAGGGAGTGGATCACTCAATGTGACCATATCCTGATTCTTCGTCACAAATTGCTCATAGTATGGTTTCAAACGATGGTCGTTGACCTTGGAAACCATCCCTGTTTTGGGACTAATGATTTCAACTGTACCATGCGCAAAAACATTAGTAACAATAAATGGTCCAACCCATCTGGACCTAAGTTTACCCGGAAACAATTTAAGACGAGAATGAAATAAAAGAACTTTCTTCCCTACTTCAAAACTCTTTCGGGAAATCATTTTCTCATAGAAAGCCTTGGTTTTTTCTTTGTAAATGCGTGAACTTTCATATGTAGGTCTGTCAATGGAAGAATATCCGTCGGATATTTGGAAATCCGATATATGATAGGTTAATCACTACCGGATATCCGATATCCGATAATATCCTATAGGATATCAAAATCAGATATCGATTCTGATAGGCTAAGTTGTCGGATATCCGATAATATCCGTTTATACAAAAAAAACTTAAAACTCTTGTAAAACATTTTCATAATTGACACTTATCGGATATTTATCCGACAATATCCGATAATATCCGATACTATACTCGAAATTAGGATAAATTACAAATAAGTTCCTATACTATCGGATATCGGAACATTTCAGATGGGGTCTAATCCGTTTCCGATATGTTAAGGAAAAAATATCCGATAAAATATCTGATCTGATATCCGATAAAACGGATAAAATCCTATAGGATCTCAAATATTCGGAAACGGATTCCGGATATCGGACAAATATTGACAGGCCTATTCATATGCATCATTACATATTTCTTCAAACTCATTAAGTTGAAGTTTCCTATGTTCATCAGCTGCATCAAACTCCATATTACATACCTTGGTATCCCAGCTAGTAAGCTTTGTGTTAAATTTCGACCGGAAGATGGAAAGGTTTACCATAGACAAGCCTAAAAGGAGACATACCGATGGGTGTCTTTTAAGCTATCCTATACGCCCATAAAGCATCATTTAGTCTATAACTCCAATCCTTCCTTGTAATGTTCACCATATTTTATAGGATGGACTTAATCTCCCGGTTGGAAATTTCAGCTTAACCGCTTGTTTGTGGATGATACGGTTTGCCAACTTCATGATAAATATTATACTTCTTTAGAATAGCGTGAAAGGATCTCTTGAAGTGCGACCCTCCATCACTAATCACCACTCGAGGTGTACCAAATCTAGAAAAGATATGTTCCTTCACAAACTCACAAACAACTTGAGAATCATTAGTAGGGGTGGCTATAGCTTCCAACCACTTAGAAACATAATATACAACAAGAAGTATATAAAATTTCCCATTGGAATTCACAAAAGGCCCCATAAAATCGATTCCCCAAACATCAAAAATCTCAACAGTGAGAATTGGTGTTTGCGTCATTTGGATTCTAGCACCAAGGTTTCGTGTCCTTTGACACCTATCACAAGCCTTTCAAAACAAATATGCATCCTTAAACAATGTAGGCCAATAAAAACCACTTTTGAGAACATTTTGGGCTGTCCTCTTGGCTCCGAAATGGCCACCACAAGCATATGAGTGACAAAAATTCAGAATTAATTAAAACTCGGATTCAAGTACGCACCTGCGGATCATTTGATAGGAGCAATGATTCCAAAAATAAGGTTCATCCCATATATATTGCTTGAAAATCTTCTTGAGCTTGTGTTTCTAAAATGTAGACATGGAACTAGGTATTTGTCCCATCACCAAGAAGTTAACAATATCAGCATACCATGGATTTGTGCCACCAACCGTAAAGAGTTTCTCATCTGGGAAAATATCATGTAATGGAATCGCTTCTTCGGGCACAACCAATCTTATTATATGATCCGCTACCGTAATATCACTGCCTTTCTTGTCCTTGATTTTCAAGTTCAACTCTTTAAGAAGGAGTATCCACCTTATCAGTAGCCTTGGCTTAGCATCCTTCTTTCTGATAAAGTATCGAAGTGCAGCATGGTCGGAGAAAACAACCACCTTTGTACCCACCAAGTAAGATCTAAACTTCTCTAGTGAAAATACTATGGCCAAGAGCTCATTTTCAGTAGTGGAGTAGTTGATTTGTGCTCTGTTGAGAGTTTTAGAAGCATAATAAATGGCATATGGAACTTTACCATCTCGTTGTCCCAACACGGCTCCAACGGCGTAATCACTTGCATCGCACGTCAACTCAAATGGCTTGCTCCAGTCCGGTGGTTTGATAATTGGTACGGTAGTCAACAACTCTTTTAGTGTCAAAATCTTCCTTGCATTCCTTGTCACAATCAAAGGCAACAACTTTATGCAAAAGTCTACACAGGGGCATTGCAATCTTAGAGAAATCCTTGATGAATCTCCTATAAAAACCTGCATGACCAAGAAAAGGGAGAACCTCCCTCACAGTTGTGGGGTATTGTAAATTCCGAAACAAATCTATCTTAGCCTTGTCAACTTCTAACCCCTTAGAGGATATAAAATGGCCTAGTATAATCACATGATTCACCAAAAAGTGACACTTTTACCAATTAAGCACAAGATCAGTTTCTACTCATCGTTTAAGAATAAGTGCAAGGTTATCTAAGCACTTTTCAAAAGAATTACCATACACACTAAAATCATCCATAAACACTTCTATGATGATTTCCACATAATATGAAAATATACTTTCCATACAAAGTTGAAAAGTGGATGGAGCATTGCACAAGCCAAATGACATACGTCTGTACGCAAAAGTGCCAAAATGACAAGTAAACGTCGTCTTTTCTTGATCTTCCGGAGCTATTACAATCTAGTTATAACCTGAAAAAGCGTCAAGAAACCAATAGTGAGAGTTTCCAGCCAATCTTTCAAGCATTTGATCAATGAATGGTAAGGGAAAATGGTCCTTTCGGGTGGTAGAGTTGAGATTTCGGTAGTCAATGAAAACTCACTAACCGGTCTGGATTCTTGTTGAACCAAGTCATTATCTTCGTTTTTCACCACCATGAATCTGGATTTCTTTGGAATGACTTGAAATTGGCTCACCCATTTGTTATCGTATATGGGATAGATGACCCCAACATCCAACAACTTCATGATTTCTTTCTTGACTACTTCCATCATCGGAGGGTTCAAGAGACGTTTAGCTTCTCTTGTTGGTTTTCCCCCCTCCTCAAGAAGTATTCGGTGCATATATGTGGAAGGGATGATTTATTTGGTATCGGCAATGGTCCACCAAATGGTAGACTTGTACTTTCTTATCACTCGAACAAGTTTCTCCTCTTGCACCTTGGTAAGGTATTTGGAAATAATCACCGGCAACTCTTCCTTATCACCTAAATATATGTATTTGAGGTGATCTGGAAGAGGTTTCAACTCAAGAATAGGTGGCTGCATAATTGATGGTAAAAGTTTCTCATTAGTAAGCGGCAAAGAAACATAAGACGCATTATACTTTTGAGGAACTTCTTGTAATGAGTTAAGAGCTAAAATAGCCTCTTTAAGTTCATCACAAATCACTACAACAAAATATGGTTTTTGCAATAAAATATAACCTGGCAAGATTGGGATATACCCAGATTAATTGGGGTATACCCAAATTTAAATGGACATTTCCTCTTACTAAGGGGAGGCCAAAATGTGGTGAGTTTAACTTTTTACCCTTTGACTAATTAACCCTATTACTTAAACTAATAACCCTATTACTTAATCTAATAATTATAAAATTAAAAACTTAACCAAACCGTTAATCTTCTCTTCTTCTTCTTCTTCATCTCATCTAAAAATTGAAGAGTTTGATTTTCCTGAAAAATGGTTGATTCCAAATGATCAAGAGATAACATAGATTCAACAGGAAATATCAAAATATCCGAATCAGAGAAAAAAGGTAAGGGAAAAGATGGGACTAGTAAACCCAAAAGTTCAATCCCTGAGAATGTTGAAAACAACCCTCCGCAGGTGAAAAGAAGACTGTAAGTTGATTTCTAAACTCAACCCAATATTGTTTGGTGTTTTTTGATTGTTAGATTAGGTTAGAAACTGAAAAATTAGAATTTCAGGGTTTTTGGCCGGCAATGTCGATTGTTTAACATCATGCCGGCGGGTATTATTTCTTAAGCGCCGGCATTGTATTAGGATGAATAACTTGCCGGCATTTCATATCAGCCATGGCGATTGTTAGAAAATAACCAGGGCCGGCATGCAATACCAACAACATCATGCCGGCGTATTAGTAGCCGGCATTATATTGTACTGGTACCTTGCCGACTGTAGGCATCAGAAACTTGATATCCTTAAGTTAGAGCTGGCATTATGATTTAATACAACACTTCCGGCGTTTTTTTGGTTGGCTAGGTAAGAAATATATACCTTGCCGACGTAAATGTTAGTTTCACCTTTTAGGTACAAAGTACAACCCATTTAATTCTCAACGGCTAGAAATTTCAAAATCAAGATATTAGGTATGGTGTTATTATAAAAGCATTCCCAACTTCATCTTCAACCTTGCATAAAGAATGGAAGTTTCCAAACCAAATATTTGTAGTGTTTGTACACTTAGTGGTCATTTTGCAAACGATTGTCCCTTTGAAGGAAGCAAATGCACTATTGAAGGTTGTAAGGGATTCTTATTTCTCATGAAAGCTGCAATAGGAGGTGTATATCAGCCGTATGCTTAAAAATGCACTTGTTGTGGGTTTTTCTATTGGATAAATGAGTGCCTAGTTCCGTATGAAGATGAAGTTGCTAAAATCAACCTTCTACCATGCACAGATCCATATTGCGACGGTAAGATGAAGCTAATTACCTCTCCTAAGAAATTGTGTAACGAAAAAAGATAATATCTATGTCCCAAATGTGTTAGGGTTAAGTTTTTAACGTTTGTATGCTTTAATTAAGGTTTGTATCCGATGTATAGTCGGTGATGTTCTAAAATATAGGCTTGCCGGCGGCCTCATAGTCGGCATTATCTGAAATTAAAAGCTTGTCGACGGTTTTATGTCGGCATGGGTATTATAATACACATTACCGGCTTGATAACATTCATGAACAATTTTTGAGTTATCTCTTAGACGTCATGGTTAGCCTTCAACACAATGCCGGCACAATTAAGTCCGGAAACTTGGCAAAAGCCCGACCATGCCGTCCTTATCGAAAAAAACATCCAGGAACAATCTTTTTAAGGGAGTTATCAACCGGCATGGTAAATTTCATAAACATTGTCGGCATGGTAAACGCTGGCATTTTGGTAGAAGCAATACCTTGCTGGCCATATGAGGCATCTTTTTCCTTTACTGTCATGCATTGTGGCCGGCAGTATGATGGCATAATACCGTGTCGACCTTTGGAAATCCGGCATGGTCCGGGTAATAACTATGATGCCGGAAAATTGAAAATACATCCAAAAAAACACTTCCATTTCATTCATTTGTAACACTCCATTTTACTAACAAAAGTACTCCAAAAAGTACGAATGTTTTGTCTAGTACTCCATTGTACACTACACAAAAAGCTTCCTTATTCCCTAATCATAGACTCATCTATAACATTCCAAAGGACCATGTTGTCCTCATAAATTTTCATCCATTCCTTGCTCTTGTTGTCTGTGAACTTCTCCCACAAACTAAACCTACATAGAGGAGGTAATGGACATTCTTTATTGAGTTGTAGACCAATAAAATGATTTTATCCACCAAAGCAATGACAATTCTTCTATGCTTGAGTTTGTTCATGCAAACCGCATGTTTCGGTGCAAATGCTATAGATAGTCCCTTACTAAAGAAATGTACCACGCAATTCCACGTATCCGCCAATATATGGCCACACTCCGGCATTCTCAACCAATGTTCCCATTTGATCGGTGCATTTCCCTACGGGCCTTTAAAACTAGTTAGCAAACCTTTGAAAGTTGCTTCTTTCTCCTCCATGGAACCTTCTAGCATCATTGAGATATGGAACTCTTTGTCGTTTTCTAGTCGAGCGGCCATATTATTTCTAATGTATTGAAATTGGGTGAGATTCTCTTCCACCTCTCCGCTTAGGTGTCCCAATTGTTGCGAGATAACGTGAAACCCACAATTTCCATCTTTCGGAACATCGTCCGTTCCAATCATGAAATCTTGAATAATTGGAGGGAGTTGCTTGTGATACTTTTGCAACACCGGTTGTACTACCTTATTTGGATGACCTTTTTTCTTCGCAACATCTCCTTGGCTTGCTTGACTCTCAAGAGGTAGAGTTCCATTTGTATTCAAGTTAGAGACTGTTGGTGTCGTTGAATCCTTCTTTGGCCGACCCCTTTTATTTACAACACATTCCACACTTGCTTGACTCTCAAGAGGTAGAGTGTCATTTGTATTCAAGTTAGAGACCGTTGGTTTAGTTGAATCCATCATTTGACGACCTCTTTTCTTTTTAGCGGGCTCTACCTTGTATTGCGCCTCGGTATAAACATGTCCGGATGGATTGCACTTTGTGCTCAAATGCTTTTTAATGTTTTTCTTTTTGGATTGATCACTATTTGTACTTAAAAACTCTTTAATTTGTTCTCTTTCGGATTGATGTTCATTGCAATTTGTACTAAAAAACTCTTTGAGTTGTTCTCTTTCTTCCGCCCTCGTCTTTTTGGTAGTTGGTCTACCATTAGGATCTTGTTTCTCCGGTTCTTCAAGTTATTCCATAAAAGGGTAAACAATAGGCATCAACTTTGACTTCATAGTTTGCTTGTCCACCCTATTCAACGTGGGGTACTTATCGAGGATTATTCGTCCAAGATCCATATCTCCAAACTCTTCACCGGGATCTTCTCTTGGAGCCGGTTTGAAAGATAATTGCTTCCAATAAGGATCAATATCATCAAGAGGAATGAGAGTTTTATACCTACCAAGCATATGACGACACGGAAGTCCGATAGCCTTCATTATCCTATACTTACAAGGAGTGTTCGGGTCATCAAACTGATTATACTTTTTAAACAATGCAAGATGTTTCATCATGAAACGTATTTCCCAATACGAGATGTTTCTACATATACCAACAAGAAACCAATCATCCTCCTTAAACTCCTTCAACTTTCGGAAGCTACTTTCTTGGAATTGTTTTTTTATCTTGTCGATATCATTATTAGTGTAGTCATGGATAGCATGATGTACCGTCACAATCCCATTTTGACTCATGAAAAGTAGACTTTTTAGTCTCCCATGAGCTTGCTCTACCATACTTGTGGACTCAAGTTTGAAATGTTTATAGTCGTAGGTAAAATCATACACAAACCTCTCTTTGTGCGGCGTCAACCATTGTCTCTTGCAATATTCCACCACTTTGGGGTAATTAGTGCCCCAATCATCCTCGAACTCCTTCAAGTTTATCTCATATCTTGCCACACTCATCGACCAATACAACTTATCCCATGCTTTCATGAATAACCCAAACTTGATCTCACCTTCTTTCCATTCTTCGTCTTCTTTCTTATTCTCTTCCTATCTCTTGTTTAGTTAGTTTATTAAGACATTCATATTCTTCCTTTTCACGTTTAGTACCTTTCTTTGCCTTTGGATTTTGGATATGACTTCTAAAATTCTTTCTAAGATTGCATTGTATATGCCAAGTGCAAAGGAAATTTTGTGCATTGGGAAAGACTATCCTCACGGCGTTCATTATTGCTTGCTCATTGTCGGTGACTATAACCCCCAGAGTTTATTCGTGGTAGAGAAGCTTCAAAGTTTCCAATGCCCAAATATAGCTATCATCCTTCTCCCAATCTATAAAACACCATGCCGCCGTGAAAGATTGCTTATCCGAGGTTTGTCCTACAATTTTCAACAAAGGCATGTTGTACCTATTCGTCTTATAAGTACAATCCATGAACAAAACTTGGTAAAAGCAACGCGCCAATTGAATCATATCGGGGTGCGCAAGAAAAATACGATCCACCTTCCCATCCGATGACTCATGGTGTCTCACCGTGTAGTTGTATTTGTGTGCCAACCATTATGATTCTTCCATCACCTTTCTTCCATCCCATTCAATTCTTTTAATGGTTGTCTTGGCCGCATAAATTGTAGACAATGAAGAGAGGTTATGCGAGTCGTCCCTCTTGAACCTACGAAGGAGATTTCTTGGTTTAATTCCCCAACTTGTTCTTACTTGTTCGAACTCGTGCGGTTTCAACTTGGCAACTTTACAGTGCCCAACAAGAGTTTCCGGATCTTCATGGTTATTCCAACCAACATCAACTCTACTCATTTTCCACATGCTATCGATTTCTACTTTCCTCACAAAAATAATCTTGAATGGACAGTCACACTTCTTAGACTTCGTCTTGTACACCCTAGTCGTCTTCTTATCATACACATAACCCTTTATCTTGTGACTTTCTTCCGGCGATCCATAACACTCGCATACCATTTCAAACCACGTAGATTTTTGTTGGGTATTTTTCACTAGAAAGCACATCTTCTCTTTTGCTTTCTCAACAATCCAATTTACCTCGTCGTTTTTTTCCTTCCATTCCAAATCATTAGCATAATGTTCGGAAGTATTGGGACCCCTAATTTTCTGAGCTTGAGGCTGATCCGCCATAGGTACCAATACCACAATCTACAAAACATCAAAAGTTTAGTTAATATGTATTACCACGGTCGGCATGGTAGACATATCAAACACTGCCGGCAATAAAATGCCGGCATGTAATAGAATATAAACAATGTCGACATATAAACAGCCGGCACTTTCCTAAAACTTGAAAATACCGGCGTAAGCATTTTCAAGTAACGGCTCCTGTATTTCAAAAAATTGGAAGTCGGCAAGGTTAAAATTTTATTCCATGCCGGCGTGGTACTGCTCATGAAAAGTTGGCACGTTCGTCAAAGTAGAACCACGCCGGCCTTATGGCCGACATGATCGACAAGCGTCGACCTTGACGACCCTGAACAACATAAGTGAAAAAAGAAACCCAAAATCGATCATTTTGCATGGAAAAATCACAATCTTCACCATGTAAGTTGTCTACCTGATTACTTGCAGCTCCATTATCTTCTTCTTGGTCATTGGACTCTACGTTTGGCTCGAGACATTCATCACTTCCATACCCATCTTGAGTTTGAGGAAAATAAAAGTGAGGATCATGCAAATAATCCATTCGATCATGGTCTGGTAGATCATCATACAAGTACGAATCTGTAGGAGGAAAGTTAGAAGGCTCCCCCACTTCAAAATCAGGATTTGAATCACTCATTTCACCAAAACCCTAACTTTTCCCCCCCAAAACCTCCTCTACTACTTCATACTAATTCTCTCTCTAAATGATTTCTAAAACCCAACATATAACTAAATTAACTAACTAATCTAATTAATTTAACTAATCTAATAATTTTAGTTAAATTAGAGTTAATCATTGTGGGGGTATTTTATCCATTTAGAAAAATCTAGGTTAAGGGATGGCTTAGCTTTACTTCCAAATAACCCTATTTTGTCTTATTGGGTATACCCCAATTAATATGCGTATACCCCAATCAAGCCAGGAAAAATAATGTCACAAATATTTGAATTTGCGTCAGCAATATGTTTATATGTTTTCCTGACATTTTTTGAGTGTCGGCCGGTGCATTAGAAAAACAGGTGTTGCAAATAATCCTACTGAAGCTAAGAACGTTGAGAATGCCAATGAGCTTTTGTGTCACAATTTTTACATCACAATTATTTTGTTTGCATCAAAAAATAGTTCTTGTGCCACATCATCTATTTATTTATTTTATTAATAATATATTTATTTATTTTTCAAATTATTAATAAATTTTGTATATGACGTCTTTTTATTAAATCGTCGCATTTTTAGAGTTGACAAAATTCACGACTTATTAAAATAAATAAATTAGACAGTATGCCATTGTAAAAATGATCATATCCATTCCCAGCTAGTAATAAAAAAAAATTCATGTACCTGCTATATGTGAGAGGGTGCCCCTTATTGTATATGTATATATCTTTAGTAATATTATTATTTAGTAGTTTAAGAGTGCTAGTTAGTGGTAACTTGTAGTGGGTGGTTGAGATGTAACCACCTGGAGGCTGTGTAGCCGTTGGATGCTAGGTAGTGAGTGAGGGCTTTATAATGAAACATCATCCAATTTTAATCAAAATTAATTATTAACTCGATATTTAGGCTGTTCGCAAGAGCAGGGAAACTTGATTCTCTGAATAAAGTGTTTATCATGTCACTGTACATCCAGGTACATGATAATTTTTATCAGACTCCTTTCCTGGAACCTGTATCCATGGATACTAAACAACAAATTCAAGATCTCTCAAACGCGGTTCATCGAAATGGTGAATCGATCACCAAATTGAAAGATGTGATGAGTTCCTTGAAGTTGGATATGAATAATTGGGATTCCAAAATAAATCGTATTCTAACTCTGCTTAGAATCGATCTACATCAGCCATCAAACATTGAAGACTATACTATTTCAATTGGGAATTTCACTGTCTCTCCATATGAGGAAATCAAATCAACTCCTCTTGTTGTTGATGAAGAAAAGGATTCTCTCGAATTGGTGTCTATCCCTAAATTTTCCCTTGCTGAAAACGAAGCTGGTGCTTCCACTGATGTTGCGAATTTTGAATTTAAAGAAATCGGTGAAGCTGTCGTTTTTTAGTTTGATAAGAATAATCACATCAACATGGGTAAAGTTTGTTTTTCAATTATTCCTGATTATACTTGGTTATTATTTGATCGAGGTAAGTGTACTGTGATACCATCACTTACTTACGAGAAATTACTTCTTCAATTGCTTCTTAGCCCTGGGTATGACTCAGATTTACTCTTGGTCATGAAATTCCTCTTACGGAAATTTCATTAGGATCCCGTTCTTGTACCTTTTCCAGTTTTATTGACAAAAAGGGGGAGAATTAATATGTAGTTCACACTACAAATTGTATCGATCTATTATTGGAAGCCTTTTATATCTTACAGATACTAAACCTAATATTTATTTTAGTGTTGGTTTTTGTGCCAGATTTCAGGCTGATTCAAAGGAATCTCATCTTGCAGCTGCAAAAAGGATCATACGATATGTCAATCACACTGTCGGGTATGGTCTATCCTACACTTTTGATACTAACACTGACCTTTCCGCTTATTCTAATGCTGATTTGGCAAGATGTGTAGAAGACATAAAAAGTACATCAGGGGGGTTGTACTATGTAGTACTGAATCTTGTCGCTTAACATAGCAAAAAACAAAATTCACAATCTCTGTCTACATGTGAAGAAGAGTATATTGCTGCTGGGGCATGTTGTACTCAACTTCTAAGGATGAAACAAATGCTAGCTGACTATGGAGTTGGTACTGGAATAACGAAGATCTTTTGTGATAACTCTAATGCGATTCGAATCACTGAGAATCCCGTTAAGAACTCAAGAACAAAGAACATTTACATAAGGTACCATTTTATTCGAGATCTTTATTAGAATGGTATCATAAATATGGAATTTGTGCCTTCCGAACAACAATTGGCTGACATTCTCACCAAACCATTAGACACTGCCAATTTTCAGCACTTACAACAGTCTACTGGTGTTTTTTCAGTTCATTAGTTATTTCTGTAGCTGTTTCCCATGTGCTTATATCGATCTTTTAGGCAATTGAGTTGGAATTCCAGTAGGTTTACGCCATGTTTGTTTCACATAGATTGATTTTTTGTAGTGTGTTTTTCTCAAAATACTTCTTTTGTCTTGAAATTAAGGTCACTCTTGTTGTTCTTTCGGAATGACATTTTATGGGGAAGAGTTCTTAATTGAACTTGTGTTTAATTTCCAAATCTTTGTGGGGAATGCGGCTATGGAATATTGTAGGGGTTATCTTGTATCTTTATAGACTCCTTGATGAATGCATTTTGCTTCGGCTTTATGATTGCATCAAAACAAGATGATATACATTTACTCTTGGTCATGAAATGTCTCTTATTGAAATTTTATTATGATCCCGTTCTCGTACCTTTGCCAATTTTATTGAAAAAAAGGGGGAGAATTAATATCTAGTTCACACTACTAATACATATGGTTTTCAGATCATTATGTAAAGGGGAGTGGTTTCCATGTAAGATGGAGTATTGATTAACGGGAGTGACGTATCACCATAGTATTGTTGTTGAAGTTGTGATGCAATTAAACTTTGACGCTGTGTAATGATACTGAAAAGGAGAGGGTACCCAAATATACCTCAAGAAATTACTTTTCCTTCCTATAAGTCCTTTCTCCGAAAGTGATTGTCTATAGACTGGGTCAAGACAATACAACTAATCGGTTCACACTTCGTGTGATCGTCTATGGATACGAAATCGAGATAATACAACAAAGAAGTATGTTTACTTGATACAAAGGTTCGAACGAAATCATATCCAAAATCCTAGTCAATCGCTTACGACCTTTACTTCCCTTCATAATAAGTCCCTATCAAAGTGACTTTGTATCTCAGAGATCGATCCAAGATAATATAGTGATAGCAGGAGAACTTTTTCACTACATCAGAACCTCCCCATAACCAAAGACCCCAAAATCGGACTTAAATTAGATATTCAGAAAGCCTATGACAGTCTAGATTGGGGTTTCGTGAAGAGATCTTTTGTCGATCTAGGTTTCCCAAAAAGTTTATCCAATATATCATGCTTTGTATCTCCACAGTAACATACTCCATTAACTTCAACGACACCCCATATGGATATATTTCACCTTATAGAGGACTACGACAAGGAGACCCGGTATCGCCTTATGTTTTTATTATATGCGCAGAAATCCTTTCAACAAACCTAGCGTACCTGGAGAACACGAACGACATTACATGGCTTAGAATCTCGAAGAAAGCGCCACCAATTTTACATCTAATGTATGTTGATGCTCTGTATCTCCACAGTAACATACTCCATCAACGTCAACGACACACCATATGGATATATTTCACCTTATAGAGGACTACGACAAGGAGACCCGGTATCGCCTTATGTTTTTATTATATGCGCAGAAATCCTTTCAACAAACCTAGCGTACCTGGAGAACACGAACGACATTACATGGATTAGAATCTCGAAGAAAGCGCCACAAATTTTACATCTAATGTATGCTGATGACCTACTGCTAACATTCAAAGGCTCCAGACTGCATTGTATCCAACTCAAATAACTTCTAGATGCTTATTCCGCATCAACAGGACAACATATCAACCCCAACAAATCTAACATAATTCATCATCCACGGCTTGATCCCATTATAATCGGTGAAATCCAAAGCGTCTTTGACATGCAGGCTACATCAACACCACCAATGTACTTGGAGTCCAATTCAAGAGTGGAAGAACATCAGCACATATTTCTCGGCCACTACTTCAGCGAATCGCAAAGCCAAAGGATGGAAAACAAAATGCCTTAACCAAAAAGGTAGGTTAGTACTCATTAAAACCTCATTATTACCTACTGCAAACCACATTATGCAGACCAACCTTTTACCTATGCAAGCTCATAAGGAGATAGATTAAGTTATTAGGAATTATTTTTGGGGCCATGATGCATCTACCAAAAATCTTCACCCTTTAGGCTGGGATAAACTGTCGAAACCCATAGCTGAGGGGGGATTAGGAATTAGGAAAATCTTAGACCACAACAAAGCACTTTTACTCAAACGAGTTTGGCAAATCCATGATCATCCTTACTCCATTTATAATTCAATGTGCAGAGAAAGATAGTTTCACAACCAATCTTTTCTTGTGGAAAGTTATCAATGAAGGTTTACCTACCTTCGCTCTATTACATAAAATTCATCTTAATCCCTCCAACCTATGTCTTAAATGTAATCTTTCACCGGAAACAGATGAACATATACTCCTCACTTTCCAATTTTCCAGAGAAGCATGGGATCTTATCTTCAACCATCTTAAAGCAGAACCAATATTTCAATACCATACACCTCCATCGTTAACTCCATCAACCACCATCAATCACATGCTCCAACTCAAACAACCGACACCGGCCACAAATTCATTTTGCTTCATATTATGGACGCTTTGGTTAGATAGAAATGATATGTTCTATGGAAGAAAGAATAAACCTCCTTCTGAGATAATCAAATCAACAATCTGGATGCACCAGGAATACAATTGGGCCAATTCAGTGTTACCCCCAATTCTTCCCGGCCTGAATGCTACAATACTTGACACGTCGTCATCCCGGAGGACTAGAGTTATTCAAGTTAGATGGAAACCACCGGAACAACATTGGATCAAAATCAACACTGATGGAGCTGCCTGCGGCCATCCGGGGCCCGCGGGTGGAGAGTTTATTTGCAGAGACTCAACAACGACTGTTTGTGTTGCAATGTACCAACCACTAGGGATCACAACAGCGCTACTCGCAGAGACATGGGCCTTACTAATGGCTCTAAGGATGGTCCCACGATACCAATGGACTAAAATATGCATATAATCAGACTCGCAAACCCTAGTTCATTTCATCAAAAAATAGGCGGACCCCCCCCCCATGGTACCCGAGAGACATGATTACGGAGATCAACAACAGACTGGCAGAAATTCCCCAATACTCGATTCTCCAAAATTACTGGGAAACAAATCAGGAAGCGAACACTCTAGCCAACCATGCAGTGGATGATAGCCAACATGGAGTTTTACAAACTAAAATTTGGGAATACATGGTCCCTATTTTTTTTTTGGAACAAACTGTATTAAATGATATCAGGGAACCACATTCCCCACGTGTAATTTCGTTTTAATTATAAATACAAAACCATGCTTCAAAAAAATAAAAAAAGATGGCACGATGCCTGGCTAATGGACAGGTCTTCTCCTCAGCCAAGATGTTGTGCATCAGTCAAGTCTCTCCTTGCAGCTTCTCAGGCCACTCCTGACATTAAACTTCATGCAATTACTTGAAGAGCGCCTCAACCAGTATCCCTGAGAGTTACTATACTTGGAGAAATCCATTTGTGGAGTTCATTAACTCCAAACTTTGAACAACCTTATCATCTCTATTAAGAAATTATTTTGTTAATTTGTTACTTATCGACCATCTCTATTTGGAAATTTCTAATTATTTTAGTTGCTTATCGACCATCTATTTTGTTAAATAACTAATGATATGTATTTGGTGCAGTCAGTAGAAGGTTGATCGTACCATTTTGGATATGCTCTCTCTAACCAATGCTGGAGAAACATAAGACCTCGAGTAGGAAGAGCTAAGAATTGGAAAAAAAAAACTTACGGGGGGAATATAAGTACTGTGAGAGACCAAAAGGTAAAAATATTCTTTGCTTATGTTGTTATAAGTGGTTTTCGTTGTTAACACATTAGTTAGAGGAATTTTATTACAAGTTCAACATTGTTTACAACATGTCTCCCATAGGCAAAGAGTTGTTGCCTGATGCAGGCAGGAGATCGCCTTACAAACCAATCCTTAGACATTTTTTTATTCTATTTCGAGCTAACTTAGTTGTGTACTCTGATAATGTAAAGGGAAATGCAATCAGAATAGTTCAATTACCAACCCACGTCAATGTTTGCAGCCAGGGGCGGAGCCAAGAAATGTTGGATGGGGGTGCAAAATTCTACTATATAGTGCAAACATTTTTTTAGGGGGTGAAAAAATGCAAAATTAGGCTTGGATGTTAAAAAAATAAATCTATTTGGGCTTGAAATGGGCTTTGGAGGCAGCTGGGCAGGGGTGCAAGTGCACCCCCTTGAAATGGGATGCCTCCGCCCCTGTTTGCAGGTACTCCTTGCACATGTTGTGTTCTGAATAAGAGGATGTTTCATGTGTAATCCAGCTATTTCTCCATTCAAGTAAAAGCACATTGAAGCTCTCGATTTTCACCTGCATGATTACGCGAAGTTAGTTTCTGCATTTTGGTGTAACTATATCTGTATTTTAGTGTTAGTTTCTGATAATAAAAATTGGAGACCGGAAGGAAAAAAAGAACCAACGGGCAGGCTCTTGATGGAAAATTCAGTTGGATGAGTCACTTTCTAACTCTATATAAACTAGTATGTAACCCGTGCTATGCACCGGGTGATGTGGGAATTGTCGATTGGTGTGGCGGGGCTTCTCCCCGCACCCGTGGGCCGGATGCGTTAAAAATATTTTAATTATTTTTTTTATTGATAGGAAAGTTTGGTACCATTTGATATCAATACACATTGGGAATATCTAATTATGGAAGCAAAATAATAGCGATATATGATAAAAATAAATCTTCTCATTACTAAGGAGCCTATGGGTATTAGACCCCATGGAGAACTTTGGTTTTAGAGCCATATTTGAGAAATAAATAGCGATGCTTAAGTGGTATACCAACAATCCCATAGAATAAAGGATATCCAACCCACGGGGATTTATCAGTTTTTTTTACGATTTATGTATAGTCCGTAAAAGAAAATATCTGGTAAGGCTAATTTGTTATCTTGTACTTCCACATCTTTTTGAACTTGTTTTCTGAATTCTCCAAAAGTGCATTGTGTGTTACGCGGTATAAATTGCGGGATCCGACCCACGCCGGGTTTATCATTTTTGTGTAGTTTATGTATAGTCCCGCAAAGAAGAAATCTGATAAGGCTATTTATTTATTTTTTGTTACCATTCCTATTTGATATGTTTTCTTTTCTTGAACTTGCTTTCTGAATTCTCCAAAGATGATTTTCTTGCAGAGAAAATGGTTTACCTGTGTAACAAAAATCATATATTCCTCTAATACATATTTTGAAAATATAGCTCAATTTGTAGTTATTACGTTACTTATTTATTTTATTAATGGGGGACAAAATAGATAATTCTTTGTTGTAATTATTTAAGCTATCCCATAACTCCACCAATATTAGTGGCGTCCAGAAATCTAAACTGAAGGGGGATAAAATAAAAATCTTAAATACGGATGGACTAAATGAAAGATATATGTTTAGCTAAATACAAAATGTAAGAATAAATCATGGTTTTTTATATAGGCTTGATACTTTTATGTGGGACTGAAGCAGGGTTAGTCAACCTCTGGCTCCTCTACCACTTACCATTATGATGTCATTGGAATCTAAGTTAACATCCTCTAGCAAGATATGAGCATGTGAATAACATCATATTAGCACACATTCGTAGATATTTTAATTCTTCCGTTTTCAAGTTGGAAGGATCGAATACCCTATTGACCCTTTATCCAAATTCTCTTCCGGGTAAAGGTGTAAATCTCCAAAATATTGTGTGCCTCAACATCCCAAGTTCTCAGTACAAAGTTTTATTATATTCTGCTGGAGGTGGATTGTGATCTCTCTCGATTCCCGGACATCTTTCTAACCAAATATTATCCGTATATTTTCTTAATCACATTTGGTAATTCGACGTTCATTCACTTCATTCTCCACATGCATCATTTGTTAGACTTTTCAATCAGCTATCCGTAAAAAACCAAAAATCAAACGGAAGTATATATCATCATGTTTTTTTTTAAAAGAAAATCAGTCATGTCCAGGTTTTACCCAACTGCATCAATTGTTAGACATCTCTAGCAGCTAACATCTAGAGTATTAAACCATATAAAAGACATAGGGAACTAAGTTTTTGTCTCCGTTTTTCTGAGATTTTGTACAACTTATTAATTTTGCAGTGCACATTTTTATTTAAACACCCAAGTAACCTGAGTTAACCATGAGATCCTGCATTTAGCTATATCTTTAATGATTTAACCAGTAAATAATCATCACCATCCATAATGGGTCGGAGTTAGATTCATATAGATCATGGCCCACATGATTCCCATAGCGCAACCTTCGGTTTGGAACCCCTAACACAGATTTAAATAGTTAGCATGGGTTTGGAGAGTTGCAACATTTACACAGTTTTTAGCGATAGATATGGATTATCTGTTATACCTGAGATTCGCAGTAGTGTGTTTGCACATTCGGCATGGATGCTCATTTGGTTTCTATGAAGCCTATCAGCTTAATTATTTTACAGTGCGTTTTCTATGTTTTGGTAAATATAGTTGTAGGTGTAGATTATCCACAGGGTTAGGTGGAAACATCTTAAGTTATGATGTACCCAAAAATGAAGAGACGAGAAGCATGGGATAGATGCTTCCAGACACGAGGATTAAGGAAACACGTGGCTCGGACATGATCGTTCAACAACTGTCGGAAACAACTTGACCCCAGACCTCTGACAAAGCCGACAGACAAGGCATGCTTGGTCAAACGAGGAGAGTTAGTCAAAGGGATAAGAAGATACGCGTCACATCGGCCAACAGAAAGGGCGACAGGATTGGAAGGGAGATGTCACACTAGGACAAAACCTAATAGGATTGGCTCGGATGAGGGACTGCTAAGGAATCAAAGCACATCGGCCATAACCACAGAAGAAGGGACGACGCAAGCGGACCCGAGAACATGACTTCAAGTAAGATATGTTATGACCAACACCCTAGTTTGGTTGTATGTAGACTCTCCTATAAATAGAAGAACTTGTATCAAAGAGAGGCAGGTGGTAACTTGGGAGGGAGACTTAAGATCGCACTAAGTAGAGAGAGAGAGTTGGATCTAATTCACCTTGTAAGAGAGTTCAACTTGGGAAGGAACACCATTGTAGCACTTTGAAGTAATAAGATTCATCCTTTCACCCTCGTGGACGTAGGTAATCATACCGAACCACGTATATCCTTGTGTCTATTGTTAAGTTCTTACTTTCACTTGCATGAGTAGAAGATTTTTATCCTTTGGATGTAGTTGATAGCAAAATGCATCTACAATAGTAAAGGATATGATTTGACATGAAGACTGAATAATGATTGCTCGTTAATTGTATCATATATATACAAATATACTAATAACTTAAAATGAAAGGTCCCCGGCATATACTCTAGCACCTGATGGGAAAATTGACCCCATAACAAATCCTATAACAATTTTAAATCTTAAACTAACTAAATCAGTACCCATCAGCCGCTATTTCCACAACCATTAGCACATCGACCCAATTATAGGTTACACATATATATTCAAACTCCTGCCTGCCTACATTCTCGATTAAAGAACATAAACAATAACTAAGATAATGAAGATAACAGTCGTCTATTGCAAACATATTAGGATAATCTTTTATTATTGCCTTGTCAGATCTTACACTAATTCTCTTTTAATGAACATTTCATGCCTCTCCTATCATGGTTCTATGTCTGCAAGAGTGAATCAATAAGAAACTATTAATCATACAAAAGATTTGGTACAAACAAAATAATTACCATAATACATTGTGAATTTGGGAAGTTATGCACAATTATGACAATAATTCATTTTTAAATCTGATAGAAGTTGATTGTGAATACCTTCCCTACATAATTTCATGATGAAAACATCAAACACAGTCCATATTTCAACAGAACTCTTAGGCCTTAGCTTTTCCAACCTTCACCTTTCTCATAGTCTATACATAGATTTTTGATAGACCAATAGAGGAGTAATCCTGGTCTTACGTATGTATTAGCTGCAACCACAAATCACTGAAGGATTAATCAATATAATATGGAGCAAAAAACAAAATATAACTTGGTGACATAATGAGAAAATTAATCTAATAACATTTGGCCTAATATATTAATTGTTGTGAAACTGTTACTACACGCCGTCTTTTACAATGTTGGTGCACAAAACCCTAAATAAATAAATAATTGGACTATATATGGGATAGTTCAAACACATATCCTTTATAAGCTACAAAAACGTACTACCAGCTTATAATTATTAGCTGCGTTTTTGAAGCTCATTGAATTCCACCTGCACCGAGAATCCGCAAGGGAAGCATTTAATCCATATTGATCTCTCTTAGTTTGGCATATATGTTCATGGTCCCGAGTGAAGGAATTATGATCATAGTTCTTTATTGTACATTTGATTGTATGTCATCTTTAGATCTAGTAATTTTAGTGTGGTAGATATCATTGTCAATTTTCTCGGCTACATGTGAGGTTTGGGGACATAAGTCATCACCGTAAGTTTGGTTCAATCCTTGCCGAGGTATGATTGACGAAAACAGTGGATACCACCTAAAAATAGTTTCATCTTCGACTTCATTTATTTTATTCTTATCGGCTTCTCATCTCTTCTTATTCTTTTACATATGCCTGGAAAAAAATAATTCACTATCAAGATGGTGAGTCATTGAACAAAAAGAAGGTTGTCGAGAAAATATTCCTAAATCACTTTATAGTTCCTCCTGCACTCGTAAGGACCAAGATATCCTTCGGTGTACAGTTTTATACATGATACACATCTTGGACCATACATCTACTTAAATACGTTCGTTCTGAAAGTAAAATTCTGATAGTTATATACACAAATGCATGATCATACTCACAACAAGAACTCCACGTGTAATAACAATGAATATTTCATATGATATGCAGAAATACAGAAATACAAAATGTGATGTATTGGTAGAAATAAAAATCGTCTACTACATCCAAATTAACGTACTTCCAAAAGGATCAAATATACATCGATATTTTTATTGTCAAAAATTAAATAGGAAAATCATGTTATGGAAGTATAAAACTTCCATAATATATGAAAGAAGTGACAGTACCTTATTATGAAAATTCCAACTTTCCTCTTTACAAAGGTATCGATATTTGTTAATTCAGCAAAGTGCATGGTGTCCTGTAAAATGAGATAAACAACTCTAAAATCTTCTGAAAAGGAATTAGAAAGAAATAGTGTGGAAACAGACCTTAATGAAGAGAGGAGCACAATCAGTACACATTGGAGGTTTCTTAGACTAAGTTTAAGAGCAGGAGTAAATCGACAATGATGAAAGTACATACATATCTTCAGGTACCATTGCTGAATACCTAATAATCATTAATAAAAAAAGACTATTAAAAATTTAACAACCCTAAGAAAATCCAGAGAAAATGCTTAATTAACCACTGCATATCGACAAAAGGCTTGTGTAAATTCAAGTTGGCTGTAGAAAGGGGTAAATTATTGATCTAATTGTATTATGAATGTCCGATATGAATGTGTAGTATTAATTTCCAATATGAATTTAGTTTCGGCAAATCATTTATTTAACTTCTAAGTTATGAGTCAAACAGTCCTAATTTGAGTCACTTCAACCGTAAATTATCCAACAACGTACTGCGCATATACTGCACTGGCAATGAAGGCTAAGTAAAAGATTGTATATAAAATTGGAATTATTTTGTAACCTTCTCGGTAAAAGTTGGAGAAAATATATATCTAGAGAAGTCTTTTTGTCAAGACCATTAATAATTAGATAATTAGACATTCTTGGAAAGTAATATAGCTTTGTCTAGTTGACAATGAAATAAATTTTTGGATAGTATAATATCAGCGTTATTGTGCAGGATCAAGCTTCTGGTAAGTCTTCCAAAGGTCAAAAAAAGTTGAAAACTGGAGCATCTGATAAAAAGAATCGGTCTACACATGTACATATGACCAATGAAGCCTTATGGTTTGATATTTTCATACTCGCAAAAGTTCAAATATCAGGCAGTTTAGGCTTGAACTGCATTTTAACATCTATGCTTATTTCTTGGTATTTTATTTAAATTCCTTTCATGTCGTTGTGCCCACCAGTGTCAATTCAAGTGCAAAGGATTTAAAGCCAAGCATAGAAAAAGAGGCTGATTATAAATATATCATGTGGATTAGGCAAATAATTATCCAAGGATTACATTATCCTCACCTCCAAAACTAAAACTGAATGTAAAGGTCTTTGACCCGTCCAAGACCTTGAAAATCCTTTCTCCGGACATTCTTTTGCATAGATGTATCCTCCACATAGTGCAGATGTTGTTCACGCTTAAGTTATGTTGTTATGTTTTATGAATTCCTGCAGAATATTCACGTGTATTGATTCTAAATCCTTTACTTGTTCATGCTTACAGGCCAGAGGATGAGAACAACAAAATGAGAAATGAGTATTCCAGAATTATGTTGCAAACAAACAAAGGATGAGAATAGAAAAATGAGAAATGAGCATTGCAGAATTGTGTTACAAACCCATATTAACTATTAAATCAAATAATATTTGTATAGTTTGAATAATAACAATAATAATACCATTTTTTATATAAGAACTGGTTTAACAATGAACAATGACCCGAAATTCCGGTCTAAAAAGAAGCTTATAATCGACAATAGACACCCATACCTGCAACATTTCAATATATTTCACTATTTTTCCACATTCATAGCCTCGTCTTTGAAGAGTCTTTTCAACCTCTTGTGCAGCAGGCTCTTGAGCACTTGTTACATTCTGCAATAGCACAAACACATAAGTTTCCCAACTTTAGTTAAGTAATATGAGATTTTAAATGAAAACTTACAATTATCTGGAAACCAACAAAAAAATATATATATTCTAAAGGTTAATTATAATGATGGCATTGAATGTAATGAAAAGCATGCATCTGGATGCCAACAGTTCCTCATACGTGTAGCTCTTTAAAATAGAAACATTGGGAGAGTTAGTCGATACTCTAACCCAAAGAAAATAATTTGGAGAACCTCTCTTAAAAAACATATAACAGTGAATAAAGAAATAAAGAACTAAATATAACTAATTTGTCAGTTACCATCTCAGTTAGAGTATACTTCCTAATATAAGAGTCAGTTGTAATCCCAAATCATCGGTATATGCATCTTGACTCAAAAAAGAAACTTCCCTGGGCCTGAAGACTCTTCATGCTTCCTCGGCTTTGATGCAAACTTGTCTATCTTATTGCATCCACATACTTGGGCTCCGCTCCATACAGTTAGGAAGGTCGAATAATATGTAAATGAAATTCGAGAACAGTAGTTTCATGTGTGCTAAACAAACCATCTATCCAAGAAAACCAATTGCAGTAGCTTGAAGAATAAAACATCATAACAGTTCTATTGAAACATTAAGCCGAAAGAATTAACTACAAAGGAAAGAAATGGTACGGCGATTGCTCTTACATGTTTCTAGAAGAGTAAAACATCATCATAGTTCCATTAAAAGATTGAGCAATGGGTGAGCAATTTTAAAAGATCAGTCAAAAACTGTGTAATCTTAACTTTGATACAATACATACTGAAAGAAGAGCTTGTTATTACTGGTCCACACGAATCCTGTGCAGTTTATAACCCTTCAACAATAACCCATAATTCGGTACACAATAGAGTCCCACACTACACGGAAATAAAGAAAAAGAATCATACAAACGCATTCTAAGTTACAATAGTTCATCATTACTGCTGCCTGTCATGTCTAGGAAACAACACTTGGCAATCCATCTCCGACTAACCATAAAAAAAAAATTGATATTGATATTGACTGAACAACAAAACCAAAAGTATAAAATATCATCAACTAAGAAGAATCGAAGAAATCATAAGGTGGTGGACGGAAGAAAATCACAAAACTGGACAAACTGTGATCTGTTACATCTTGATAGTAGATAGTACTCAACTTTCTATATGCCCGCTTACGAATTCCTTATTGAAATTGCTGGGCCAGTTAGCAGACTTGATTCAAAGTGCGAAACATTTATTTCACTTGCACATGAGATCACTGAACGATGTATAAACTACCGTTGGAGGTGATTATTAATTAATACGGTATAGTCCTTAAAAGTTGCTCTCTTTAGTATTTTAAAGTATGTACCTTTGTTGAAATTTGATGATACATGACAAAATTAAACATATTCTTAATATGTATGCATTAATTTGATTTGATGTGTATTATCTCTATTTGGAACACAATCTGGAATAGTTCAATAGTGAAGTCACGTTGCATTGATCTATATCTTAGAGTTTATCCATCTTATAATTAAATGATCACTATATGTTTAGCTTGTACGTGTTGAATTACCTTAGTTGTACTTTTGTATATCTAACTAATCTTTAGTCCTTAGATTCCTTCATGACCCATTCTTTCTATTGATGTTTACGACATGTTAATCTCAATTTTAATACTAACATAATCATCAAAACATCTTGCACATAATTATGTAGCTAACCCCAATAATCATCAAGATGGTTATATTTATCTTGCTGGCTTTTTGGTTTTTGCTATATTTATCTTGTTGGGTTTGACCTGATCGCATCTCAAACCTTACAAAGCGAAATAAAAATGTCCGACAATTTTGTCGCCAAACAAACATTTCGAGATATTATAGAATCTTCTCTTTCTTTAAAGATATGGTTACTCAATCCAAAAATCATGGAGATATAAATCTACTTAAACAAACATTATACTGAAACACCAAACAAAAGTAAAAAAACAGAGAAAAAGTTTCACAACTTACATATACTTTAAATTAAAATGCAAATATACCAATACCAATAGACAGATATCAAATTACTTGCTTAAATCAACATACATCTGCCGGCTAACTCTACAGGATTTCATATGACAAAAAGTCAACAAAAAAAAAATTATCTAGGAAAAAGTACATATGACAAAATGGTTGTTTTTAACATATTTATTCATCAATAAGACCCGCAAGTTTTTTTTACCAAAGATGGTTGTTTTTAAAGAAGACTGAGTTGAGATATACAAAAAACTGCAACCATATTATATTGTACAAATTATCCAAAACTCATAGCATAGCTGATCTGGAAGAACACAGATACCAGTATTGTCAATTCATTGAATCTCTTGAAAATATCTTAAAACAGTGCCCACTTTGTGGGATGGGGCGCTTGATATGAATCAATAATGTTGTAGAAGTGGTAAGTAGAGTTGTCGTTCACTCGGACTCATTGAAATTGATTTTAGGATTTAATAAACTAAAATAAGATAAAAATATATATAAATATTGTCACAGGATGAAGAGACACTAGGATACAAGATTTCATTACTTTTCATATTCTTGTGGTTCAGTCATTAACTCTATACAATATAGCTCAAACAAAAGAAGTTGTGACTCTAATTCTTTGCCAAAAATAGATTTCATAAAACATTATATGTTAGTCGTAAGCATGACGCGTCAAAAGTAATTAAAACCAAGCATGCAACATCAAATAAAATAACAAATAATTAATAGAAATCATAAATCAATTAAATCTATGCAAAAAGTCATATAAAGAATGATTTCATTTACCACAATCATGAAAAGTTGCTTCCTCCGTTGTCCCAGTGATGGGTTCTAGCTCCGTATGGTGAAAACACACTCAAAGGAATTTTTCATTGCTCAAAAGGGTGTTCACAAATGATGAAATGGGAGAAAGTAACGATTAAACCGGGATTGTAATAGTTATATTTGTTAAAAACTCGTCTGTTACAAAGAATGATAAATAAAAACTGTTTTTGTATCCCTACGACCCTACACTCACTGTCGTTTCCACTGTAGAATGAACGTCTGTCTTTAGGGGTTGATGTTCTTCGTTCTCCTCCTCATGCAGCAGCAGAAAATAAATTTCTGCAGCTTTTTTCTCAGCCCTGCAACGTACCCAAACTCCCCCCCCCCCCTTCTTCTATGAGTCCCCTGAAGCCTATATATACTCGTTACAACCTCCAAACATCGTATTAAACTACCAAATATTTTCTCATAACTCGGCAGTGAAGAATAATATTCTTGGGAATATTTTCTTCCCAGAAATAACTCCACACGCCGTTTTCTCGAGCAAAAATACTCCCAACACGACCAGTCATCGTCCAGAAGAGGTTTAACATTCAACAGGCACGCGAAAACTTCTTGATTACATACGCACAACTCAGAATGGACTCACCAAAACCCGAGATACCCTGATTACTTCAACGAGAGAATCTAGCCAATTCTATATGACAAAATGAGCCATACCAGGCCTGTTAATACCCGTCACATCATCCCAACAATTCTCAGCCATTGAGTCTCTTTCTATCCTGCCCAAAACTCGAACCAAAAATCTGTTCTTCTTCAGCTACCATTTCCCGCCAAAACTAAAAATTTGAATGGTGGGGATGGTGCGCCCCGATCCAAAAGTCAAGTGCCTTTATCAGCTTGGGTGCCTGGGTGCCCTTATCCAAAGTGAGGGTGTCTTTATCACTTTTCTCTGGTGGGGTCCAAAAAGCACTTTTCGAGCAACTTTTTCCGCATAAGTGTAATTCTCTAACAACACCTAAACAAACATAAAAAATACCAAAATTAGTACAAAAATCGAGACTAACAATAGAGACACTGAGGACAATTCAGACACACAAATGTGTCTATCAGCGCTCATCCACTCAAGCAAAATGATTACAAAATCTACTTGCATCCAACAATTATTAAGAACTGGACCTGAGAAACACGTAACCAGGGGACAATCATAATCTATAATTGCATCACAGAAAATACAAAAACCAAAGCCTACGCACAAAGCAGACCACTGCCAAATCAAACCTTAGTCACATGTTTGCAGAAAAAAACCCAATTTTCCAAGATATCCAATCAAGGAATACATTGTTTGCATTCAAATGGTTATATGCAAGCTAGTATATCCCAACACGCCCTGCAAGATATGACGTTCTAATATCAGCAAAAGCGTAACAGATGTAATTATCACTTGACTTGATCTTGATCTAGTAGATACAATAACATAGACACAAAACAAATATTAATGGCGACTGTCTTAAAATCGAAAGCACTAAACAGACGTAACAAAGAATAATATTCCCAAATACCCAGTCATTGTATACAAAATATGCATGTACCACATCATTTTCCTCCTACTTCAACAAAAGACACCCGATATCTACATTATAATTTGATAAATCTTTTATCTTACATAAATAAGTGGTAGGGTTGATCGCCATGTATTATAAGTGTATAATACCCATGCAATAGAAGCAGAACTAAAATTCCAACAATGAAAAGATCAAGACACCTGCTTGGAGACTAACTTAACTCTACACAGCAAAAAAAAAAAGACTTGAGTTCTTAGTTATATATTCTTAAGCTTGATACGAAGAGAGACATGCATTACCATCATCAGCATCTACCTCGTGAGTCACTGCATAGAAATTATTTTCCATTCTTTGCCAATGCTCGAAATTATGTGCTTGTTATTTCTTCTCACCTTCATCTGCAGATCTGTTCAACCACACATGAATAAGCAATAAAACCCAGCAGCTGAACATCAAAAGAACCTCAAAACATATTAATGGATCAAACAATATCAAAATAAATAAATAATTGCAGTCGTTGGAGATTGTTTGAATATATTCACTAAAAATAAGCTTCTACAGAACCCAACTATTTATTTTAAAGCACATAAACAAAATATTAATTATAGTTTAATCTCTTGTGGAGAATAGAGGTAAAGGGGGTATGCAATCTCGGCATATATCCATTAACCAGTGTATTTCCACTGCAAAATTATGAATCGGATCAGAAAAACTTAAAATCATACTACGTTATACTTACGTGAGACCGGACATATCATAGTTGTACCCAATTCCGCGGAACACCTGCAATAGAAATGAAGATGGTTAGTATACAAATCAAAGCAGTGTATCTGTCCTTGATTTTGATAGTGAGATCGAGACAAACCTCGGTCATTCGACCTTCAATTTGTTGAACCCGAGTTCTGAATTTTTCCTTGTAAAAATCCCGCTTAAGAACACCTTATTTTGGAGCAGAATGTTAAGCATATATGGATACCATCTAACCTGCGTATACACCTATGTTAATCAGCAAAACTAACATGGCAAAAGTAATTAAGCAAGAGATCAGGGATGGAAAAGGAGTACCTCAAAGTCGAATTTATACTTCGATGATTCAATAGCTTTATCCAAATTCTTCTTGCCTACAAAACACCATAGACACACGGTATCTGAACTGACATCAATTTTGATAAGCTTTTTCCCACTGGTATTAGCCATGAGATACTTTGTGTATCTGGAATAAAAGAATCTCATCAGCATAATCAACTCCTAAACGATGAACACAATTGAATGAAATTAATCGAATTATCTTCTTGTTTTCTACCAATCAAAGATTTTTCTCTATACAATTCAAAGTTGAAACCATTAAATTCTTTGAAATCTCCAAATATTTACAACACATTTCCGAAATCCATTTTCAAATTAACGAACAAGTTGCAGAATGGAACCACTCAAATCCAAGGAATTTTAGTTAGCTCTAGGGATTTTTTGTTGGTTTCTCAAAATATCAATAGTATATATGCTTGTTTCAGACCTAACAAAACAATCTATCCATTAACCTTAAGCAAGACCTACTATTACAGAAACTATCTTGGTGAATAACAATGCCTATCACCCACCGTAGTTCACTCGGTACAAATCAAGGGAAACTCGGTACAAATCAAGGGAAATAAGAAGTAAATCTACAAAATCAAAAATGCAAGAAGATAATTCAATAGGATAATGAACTTTATAAATAACCATTAAAAGAGTCGTACCGTCATGGGAGAACAAACAACTCGATGACAACAAACAAACCTATATAATCATAAAAACGTTATTGTGGATGATTTTTTGAAGGGAAGATCATGAACAAACAACTTGAACTCGTGCACAAACCAAGTATCCATGTATTGTTTATATATACTTCCGTAAATTGGTCACTAAGAAATTTCTCTAGTTCTTTCACTAAATTTAGCATAAGATGCCAAAGAATCTACCGATATATTTGGCATAATCTAGATATATATAGATATGGGCGAATATTGTTTCTACCGGTTCTTTAGCAAAAATATCCAACATGAAAGGCGTAATCTATTTTAGTCTCAAACAACCTCAAAAAAAATATTTTCGTACGGGTTATATATGGTTACATTTCCTTAATTATAATTTCCCACATGGAAATCTTGCATGAGAATATCTAAAAAGATCTTGATATCTATAAACAGGCAGGCAACCGTATGGTAAGTAATTTATTTCAAATATCGAAATTAACAAATATTTCTTTATAAAACATCAAATTAACTTAAAAAGCAATCCGTGCTATTTAAGCCTTGTTGCAAATCTAACGGTTAGCATTTTATTAAATTCATGTATATGGAAATTCTCGAATTTCTTCAAAGTTTTTTTTTTTTTTCGTTTTTTACCAAATATTTTCGTAGATTTTTTTTTAAATCATAAACTATATAGAGTTTTTAGGTTTTCTTATATATGGCATTTTATTTGCGATTAATCTGAAGGCCTGTATTTTATTAAAATCATTTTTTGTTAACAAATCCATGATTTCCATAATTAAGCCGCTCATATATAAATGAACTTAATAAAAATAGAAATATGAAATATTTATGGGAGTTTCGTCTATAGCAAATAATAATTCATGATTTCGAAAATATATATCACTGATTTATGAAAATATGATTTTCATATTATTTTTTGTTAACAAATCCATGATTTCCATAATTAAGCCGCTCAGATATAAATGGACTGAATAAAAATAGAAATATAAGATATTTAAGGAAGTTTCGTCTATAGCAAATAATAATCTATGATTTCGAAAATATATCTTACTGATTTACGTCACCTCTTTTATGGTTATCAATGAGATATTTAAGGGATTTTTTTTTTGTTTTTGGTTAAAAAATATGATTTTCAAGATCTTTTCTACAAGAGAAAGCAATGGACTGGCAGGGAACAAAAAACTACAAATTTGAACACCTATGGCTCTCTCATCCACAGCTCAAACAAGTGGTAGAAACAGCATGGGAACAACAACAAGATACTGAACCTACCCTTGATCTCCAACTAAAACTCATTTCCACCGGACAAACTCTATTGGAATGGAACAAAGAAACTTTTGGCCACCTACCAACCATGATCAAGAAATCAACAACCAAGATAAAACATGCTCAACATCAATGTGCTACACAATCGGGCGGTGATCTGGAATTTTGGTTGATCCAAGAAAAACAACTAAGAACTGATCATGATGAGCTACTACAATGTCATGCGACATACTAGAAACAAAGATCCAGAATACAATGGTTGCAATCAGGAGATCTCAATACAACCTTTTTTCATACTAAATCCACCATTCACAGAGCTTGCAACAATATACAACAACTACAAGACCCACAAAACAACTGGGTTGACAAGAAAGAAGACATTATTCAACTCATTCTGGATCATTATTCTCAACAATATACAGCCCCACCTACGGTGATAAATGAAGATCTTTTCACAAATATCAGGCCAAGATTAACTCCCAGACAATCATACCTGCTTACGAAGGAAGTAACTATATCAGAAATCAAACAAGCTCTTTTATCCATAAATTCTGAAAGTGCTCCTGGTCCAGATGGCTACACAAGTAAGTTTTTCAAAGTTTTTTGGGAAATAACCCATTCTCAATTGATAGCAATGGTTCGAAGTTTCTTTAATAATCTAAACATGCATCCTCTCATGAATCACACAAACATAACACTAATACCTAAAATAAACCATCCTTCAAAACCTTCTCAGTTTAGACCCATATCTCTTTGTAACGTCACATATAAAATCATTTCAAAAATCCTAGTCAACTGAATTAGACCCCTTCTTCCTTTCTTAATAAGCCCATACCAAAGTGCCTTTGTGCCACAAAGATCAATCCACGATAACATAGCAATTGCCGGAGAACTCTTCCACCATATCAGAACCTCAAACCTCACCAAGGATCCAAAATAGCTCTCAAACTAGATATCCAAAAAGCATATGATAGTTTAGATTGGGGTTTCATCAAAACTTCCTTTACAAAACTTGGATTTCCTTCATCCTTTATCGATTACATTATGCTATGTGTCACATCAGTTACATATTCGATCAATATAAATGGTACTCCCCATGGCTACATTAACCCAACTAGAGGTATCAGACAAGGCGACCCATTATCTTCCTATATTTTCATCATATGTGCTGAAATCCTATCTACAAATCTAGGAAACCTTGAAAACCAAAAGCTTATTCAAGGACTAAACATTTCAAAAAAAAGCACCATCCATTTCCCATCTAATGTATGCAGATGATTTACTAATTACCTATAAAGCCTCAAATCAGAGCAACCATCACCTTAAAACCCTTCTCCAAGCCTATGGAAATTCTGCAGGACAGGTAATTAATACCTCAAAATCAGTAATAATTCACCACCCAAGACTAGACCCGATCAAAGTAACTGAACTACAACAATTTTTCGATATGTCAACAACATCAAAACCTCCCACCTATCTAGGCATCCAATTCAAACAAGGAAGAACATCCAATCAAACCTTCGCATCCCTTCTACAAAGATTAGCCCGAAAAGCTAAAGGATGGATGACAAAATGCCTAACTCCAGCTGGAAGACTCACTCTCATCAAAACTTCACTTACCCCCACCTCAAACCACATTATGCAAACACAAAACCTACCCAATACTGTTCACAAACAAATAGATCGTATCACTAGGAATTTTTTCTGGGGGCATGATTCAACAATCAAAAAGCTTCATCCTATAGGCTGGGATAAAGTAACAAAACCACTATCTGAAGGGGGGTTAGGCATAAGGAAAGCAAGTGATCATAATAAGGCTCTCCTCATGAAAAGAATTAGGAATTTGCATGAACAACCTAACTCCATTTGTGGAAGTCTTTTCAGTGCAAAATATCTTGATCAACAACCTATTCTACAAGGCATTCATACCATACCTTCCTCTTCGAGTCCCCAATGGATACAACTAGCATCAATTGTCCCTGCCATGCAAAAACTGATTTTTCATCAAATTGGAAATGGGTTATCAACTCTAGTAGAAGCCAGTTGGATCCCACACTCACCACCTCTATACCCAACTCAACTCTACCCAATCCGAATAGTAGCAGATTTCATCGACCCATTCTCTCATACCTGGAATCAAGAAAAATTAAATACCCTTCCAAATCATATAACCCAAAAAATCATAAACATCCACCTTCCCCAGAACAACACACAAGATAAAATTATCTGGCCACATTCAAAATCTGGAAATTACACTACATCATCGGGATACAAATGTCTAACCCATGGTCAACCAACTCATACCCCTCTTCCACCCACCAAATTCCTATGGACTTTACCATGTCCACCAAAAATTCGGCTTTTCTTGTGGAAAGCAATCAATGAAGGATTACCAACCTTCTCTCTCCTACATCATATCCACTTGACCAACTCTGACATATGCCCCAGATGCAATGTTGATCCAGAATTAGCGAGTCATCTTCTAATCCATTGTCCAACGGCGATTACTTCATGGAACACCCTGATCAATCAACTTACAAATACACAAAACTCCAACTACACCCTCACTCTCACCTTAACCCCTCAGACAACCATCTCCCAAATCCTACAACAATCTGCACCAACAGCTATAATCTCCTCATTTTGCTTCCTTTTTTGGACCCTATGGTTAGCTAGGAATGACCTAATTTACCGCCAAGAACAAACAACTTCGGCCGAAATATTAATCTGGGCTCAAAAGCTACAACAAGAATTCACCGCGGCACAAGATTCCCTACCACCGGTCCTACCTGGAGATGCACCAATGTTTAACCATCCAAGAGGAGTCAAAAGAATATCTACAATATCAATAGGATGGTCAATTCCAAACATCAACTGGATTAAGATTAACACAGATGGAGCAGCCAGAGGGCACCCAGGTTTTGCGGGAGAAGGATTCATCTGCAGAGACTCTGATGCACAAACTTTAATGGCTCTAGCTCAACCTTTAGGAATTACGACTTCCTTAACCGCAGAAACTTGGGTTCTTCTTTTAGCTTCAAGAACGGCAACAGAAAGACAATGGCCAAAAGTTCTCTTTGAAACTGACTTAGAAAATCTTTTGCGCTTCATCACATCCTCTACCCCCCCTCCTTGGCACATCTCAGGGATGATTGAGGAAATAAAGAAGAGATTTAGAAAGATCCCACAGGTGGTCATTCAACACAACTATAGGGAAGGAAACCAAGCCGCAGACGGTTTGGCGAATCATGCAGCAGATGGAAGCCAAATAGGAAACTTATCAACCAAAATATGGGACCAGGCAATCCCATATTTTATTAGTCAAATTTTATTTCTTGATTCAGTGGGTACCACATACCCACGACAAATTGTAACCTAATCTTCTATCAATAAAATACATGCTTCAAAAAAAAAATAATAATAATATTTCCGTTTTTTCTTTCTTTTTTTACATCTCACGGCCCTAAATTCTGGTCATACGTTATTGATTCGATTTTACGACATGGATTTTATTAATACTCCCTCTGTTTCTAAAAGACCGTCCTCTATTCCATTTTGGCATGTTTCAGAATTGTGTCCAGCTTCTGTTTATGGACGTATTTTTTCAATGATCTCTCTAATATACCCTTAAACCTTTTATATTTATAAAAAAAATATTAATGGGACCCAATCTAAAAATCTATATAATTTAGGAAACACATTTATTCTACATTCCTTTTAAAAGATAATATATATGGTTCCAAATTAAATTCCTTATAAAGTTTATCCTCCATAAGTATACAATCTTTTTATCTCTGTATTCTTTTCATCTCTGTTTTTTTTTGTTTTTGCAAACACCATTTTTTATCTTTATAATCTTTTCACCTTTTTTTTCCGAACCCCATGGATTACGAAAAACTAGCTTACTTAGGGGCTATTGGCTGAGATTTGTTTAAAATTCTTACACCACGTTTACATAATACTCCCTCTGTTTCATAAAGATAGTCCGGTTTGACTTTGTCAATATATTAAGAAGACCATTGTAGTTTACATGTCTACCCTCAAGTACTTGCCTAATTTAGTTCAATTAAAATGTTAACAATAAAAACTTCCAAAAATTGATATGGAATTTTAAATAGGAAATAAAAAAAATTAAATTAAAACATATCCCATTTATGGAAACAGTATCACCAAAGTTAAAAGAGAAAATATTTGGAATTCATTTCGACCACTGTCATCTTTTTTTGGCGGCATCGCTGCTAGCAAAAATAACGCGACTATGCTAAGTGAGGTTCTCTTATACCGCCCACATATCTTATCTTATCTTATCTTATATACTAATATAAAGAAAAGAGGTAATTGTTTGGTGAAGCCCTATTTTGGTGAAGCCTTTTCACATGCCAATAATACCCCCATTAACTAAGCTTTTAGTTAATATTTGTATATTTACATGAATGCCATTTTTTTAAAAATAGATCAAAAAAAATTAAAACTTAGATATCATTAAAAATACACATCGGAATTTTGCAAAATTAACATATTTGGAAAGCTCTTTAAATTATCTATGTAACGAGTACAAACAAGGATATTAAATTTTTATTTTAAGATTATTTTTTTTCATTATTATCAAATTTGGTGTTGTTAAAAGAATCCAATTCAAGCATGTGCACCGCACATGGGGTATTACTAGTATGCTATAAATATTTGACCGTAAATTAATAATTTTATTTTTCTTATTTAAAGAATAAAGGTTAATTTAGTCATGTTAAAAGTTTAAAAATCTAAATTCAATCTAAAACTATTAATCTTAACCGTACATCTTATATTTTGGGCTAGATATATATGTTATCTTATTGATGGGTTTATGGAAGAGAGAGAGTTTAAACTTGGGTTACTCAGAGTTTAAACTTAAAATTACGGAAGCATGGCAAAATATCTTGAAAATCTATAGCATCGAGGAAACAAAAGATGGGCCACATTTTGAACACAATTATAGTAGTATGCATCATTAAACAAAGAAAAATGCAAATTCTAATACAACTGGCAAGAGCCTTGGTTATTTTCTAAGTCATAACATCATCCTCATAACAAAGACCTAAACCAACAAACGATCAGAATGCAAATAAACGGGGCCAAAAAATAATTGTATATAAGACATCTTAATTCTAGTAACTAAATCAGCCAGATGAGGTAGTCTTAGCTTCTATTTGTGCAAGCAAGACAGGACTGTTTTTTTTTTTGCTCGATAAATAAGGGTTGTTTGATAACCATTATTTTAATGGATTATCAGTCCATAATCCATTATGCAGATTATAATGGATTTTATATGCGTTTGGTAACCATTATAATAATTGCTTATTTTAATCATAATTGAAAAAATCCATTATTTTCATAAATAGGAAAAAATTATTTTGAAAATTTATTATAATCAATTATTTTTTCTAGCAAACTTAAATTGAATTTTTTTCTTCTTATTTTCTCTAAACTATCAAGAGAGAAGCAAAAAAACAACATAGGACTAAAAAAATCCTAGATTATTGTCCTTTCTTCTTCTTTTCGAGATCATCATTCTAAGATAAACAATTATTTAAAACAAATATTTGGAAAATTTTATTTTTAAAATGATTATACCAAAATCATTTATCTATTTATGATTATCTATAATCATAAATTTTACCAAACAAGACCATAAAATTATGCTAAGAAGGAGGGCAAATTACAAACAAATGCAGAGAGCCGCCAAAACCAGAGAGAATTGACTAAGAAGGATCAAATAGAGCCCTCCAGTTGGATATAATGCTAATCAGAATTGTCAATGGTACTTTGATTTGAAGCTAATGAAAATGCTAATTAGAAAAGATTAAAATAGAAGAATATTCTCGAGGAGAAAGGCAATGCAATTGTCGAACCACTTCTCAATTCCATCCACCTCCATTCCTTATGTGCCTTGGTAGCAAGTGTTGTCCCACCACTACCTAGTGTCTGCTGCACGGAATGTAACTCAAGGTATAATCTGAGAATGCGCTTGATCCAATTAGTAATCAACATCCACTGCAGTTCAAAACGGATTGGGCATCAACATAATTTTTTTACAACTACCAAAGCGAAAGAGATTCAACATACTGTAATACACGCTAATACTAATATTAACTCGGTCAGCGATACTGCATGTAGTCAACCAAGAGACCTTTATTTATTGCATCTGTTCACTCCACGTGGTAAGCATTCGTATTAGCTCCCTGCTGCGGAAACGAACCTCACTCTGGCCACAACATATATTTCAAGTGCTCTCAGTTCACCAACCGTCCCTAAAATCCTAAATACAGAAAATAAAAGAAAAGAAATAAATAATAATAATTAGAAACACAACAAAATCTTCCTATAGATAAGCGTTGTGGACTGCTTCAGACCCCCTCATCAACCCTTACTTGGCATTTAGAGACTAATATGATAAGAGACTTAGCTTATGTCCAAAAATAATCACTACCAAAAGAAATCACTACTAAACCAAAGCTACGGAACCAAATGAAAACAAAAAAGAAGTGGCAAAAAAATTTAACGCAGTTCTCGATAGTTACCAAGAAAGTGTATAGATTCTTAATGAGTCATTTGCATTGTCTCCAAAAAGGAAAAAGAAAACATTTTATTTAGATAATTTAAATCCTACTCCGTTGCTCCTAGTTTATGCAAGAACTTCTATCTTAAAATTAAGAAAAAAAACATAATTCTACCCGGATCATACATTAAATTGATACGTTAGCTCAAGGAAATACATGAGCCTTGAGCAGTTAAATGAAGATCGACATTATGAGGTTATTAAATCAGTTACATGAGCCTGGTATTCATCAGCACATATGTATTAATCAGTTATATGTATTCATGTATTCATACCTTGTATCATCGTATATAGTCTCTTTGTTGTCGTATGGATTTTTGCTCTTCCTCCAGATTTATTTTTTCAACCTCCATAGTCTCTAAATTAAGTCTAAAAAAAGGATTGGAATGTGTTAGAATCAGCACCACGTAATTTTTATCTATTAATTTTTATGATGAAGCTCGAGGCTCCATATGTTGCCTATTTTCTCTCTTCGAATTTCCACATCTTTAGTACCAAAGATTTCACAACCTTTTGAGTGGTTTGATCCGGTCTGAGATCACTGAACGGCGTATAAACTTTAATCTGATCATTCAAAATTTAAGGCTAATCAAACATACTAACAAGCATACAAATAAAACTGACTTCATACAACTAAAATTGGCTTCAAGAAAAAGATTAAAAGTTACTTCAATCTAACGCTGATCAAACATACCAACATGCATGCAATTAAAATTGACGTTTAATCATGCACAAAATAATTGGAATATCAGGATTTAATTATGCTTACAATATCAGGATTTGGTTAGGCTTACAAACCTTGTTTACCGATCTCCATTGTTTTGCTAATTCATCTCTTCTCCATCGAATCCGCAGGTTTGGGTTTGGAAGCCTGGTATTCTACATGCGGTCGCAACTGAATGGGAAAATATCCATTTATCCTTTAAATATACTTCAGGAACTTGATCATTAAGAAAAATCCCATAATTTTTTTTGGTAAGAAAACATATCTCTGTCGCTATATTTGGCATAAGATGTCGATGAATGAATCCAAAAATTTGTCGTAAGATGTCATTCAATGAATATATGTGATAGGGATGGTAAGTATCTATCATAATTTAGTAATCCTAGATTGTTTCTGAAATTAGTCCTCGCTCCCAGATTTTGTTTCTGAAAATATAATAAACTTTTCTTAATCTTCGTATTATCCGTGATCTTAGTTGCAGTCAATCCGAAGGTCCATATTTTATTAAAATCATGTAAACACGGTGTAAGAATCTGCTAAGGTATCACTGTGTTTGGAGCGTCAGATCGAGCTAATTCTATTAAAAATTGACGGCCACGAAATGTAGGGGGTATAAGTTTCTTTTCAACCAATCAAGAGCGAGGGTTTTGTTCACCGGCCAATGGGAGGGGAGGTTACCGCAACTCTCGATACTGCATGTAGTCAACCAAGAGACCTTTATTTATTTCATTTGTTCACTCCACATGGTAAGCATTCGTATTAGCTCCTTGCTGTGGAAACGAACCTTAATCTGGCCACAACATATATTTCAAGTGCTCTCAGTTCACCAACCGTCCCTAAAATCCTAAATACAGAAAAGAAAAGAAAATAAATAAATAAATAATAATAATTAGAAACACAACAAAATCTTCTTATAGATAAGCGTTGTGGACTGCTTCAGACCCCCTCATCAACCCTTACTTGGCATTTAGAGACTAATATGATAAGAGACTTAGCTTATGTCCAAAAATAATCACTACCAAAAGAAATCACTACTAAACCAAAGCTACAGAACCAAATGAAAACAAAAAAGAAGTGGCAAAAAAATTTAACGCAGTTCTCGATAGTTACCAAGAAAGTGTATAGATTCTTAATGAGTCCTTTGCATTGTCTCCAAAAAGGAAAAAGAAAACATTTTATTTAGATAATTTAAATCCTACTCCGTTGCTCCAAGTTTATGCAAGAACTTCTGTCTTAAAATTAAGAAAAAAAACATAATTCTACCCGGATCATACATTAAATTGATACGTTAGCTCAAGGAAGTACATGAGCCTTGAGCAGTTAAATGAAGATCGACATTATGAGGTTATTAAATCAGTTACATGATCCTGGTATTCATCAGCACATATGTATTAATCAGTTATATGTATTCATGTATTCATACCTTGTATCATCGTATATCGTTTCTTTGTTGTCATATGGATTTTTGCTCTTCCTCCATAGTCACTAAATTAAGTCTAAAAAAAGGAATTGGAATGTGTTAGAATCAGCACCACGTAATTTTTATCTATTAATTTTTATGATGAAGCTCGAGGCTCCATATGTTGCCTATTTTTTCTCTTCGAATTTCTACATCTTCAGTACCAAAGCTTTCACAACCTTTGAGTGGTTTGATCCGGTCTGAGATCACTGAACGGCTTATAAACTTTAATCTGATCATTCAAAATTTAAGGCTAATCAAACATACTAACATGCATACAACTAAAACTGACTTCATACAACTAAAATTGGCTTCAAGAAAAGGATTAAAAGTTACTTCAATCTAATGCTGAGAAAACGTACCAACATGCATACAATTAAAATTGACGTTTAATCATGCATAAAATAATTGGAATATCAGGATTTAATTAGTCTTACAATATCAGGATTTGGTTAGGCTTACAAACCTTGTTTACCGATCTCCATTGTTTTGCTATTTCATCTCTTCTCCATCGAATCCGCAGGTTTGGGTTTGGAAGCCTGGTATTCTACATGCGGTCGCAACTGAATGGGAAAATATCCATTTATCCTTTAAATATACTTCAGGAACTTTATCATTAAGAAAACTCCCATAATTTGTTTTTGGTAAGAAAACATATCTCCGTCGCTATATTTGGCATAACATGCCGATGAATGAATCCAAAAATTTGTCGTAAGATGTCATTCAATGAATATATGTGATAGGGATGGTAAGTATCTATCATAATTTAGTAATCCTAGATTGTTTCTGAAATTAGTCCTCGCTCCCAAATTTTGTTTCTGAAAATATAACAAACTTTTCTTAATCTTCGTATTATCCCCGATCTTAGTTGCAGTCAATCTGAAGGTCCAGATTTTATTAAAATCATGTAAACACGGTGTAAGAATCTGCTAAGCTATCACTGTGTTTGGAGAGTCAGATCTAGATAATTCTATTAAAAATTGACGGCCACGAAATGTAGGGGGTATAAGTTGCTTTTCAACCAATCAGGAGCAAGGGATTTGTTCACCGGCCAATGGGAAGGGAGGTTACCGCAACTCTCGACGCGGTGTGAGAGATGGCGTGGGGTTTTTAGGTTGTCTATTTAAGCAATTTCATTTTTTTATAAAGGAAAGACCTACAACATGCATGTGAATGTTTTCCGTTTCAAGCTATTTTGCGGCTTAATATTAAAGTCAGTTAAGGTTCACGCTCGCGATTACATTTGTTATTGTAATACTCCCTTCGTTCCACTTTAGATGATGTTTTGTGAGTTTTCACGCATATTAAAAAAATAGAGAGAGATATAAAAAAAATTCTATCTATGTCCTTGAGAAAAGTCTTCAAACATTAATTACTATTAGAGTATTTAAAAATAAACTTATGGTTTCAAGACAAAATGTTATGGTATTATGGGTAGTTTTGTGGTGAAAATATGAAACTATCAAGTAATGTGGAACAAAAAAAAAAAACCCTAAACACTCATCTAAAGTGGAACGGAGGGAGTAGCATGTAAAATTAAGTTGACGGGATTTACTCTAATGATTCATGATTCATCATCCAATCAAGTCTCATTTATTAGTTCATTTGGTATAGGAGTTGGTAATTTTATACCTTAAGGTATTATTCATTTTTAGCGAAGCGAGACAATGTATGCGAGGTTACTTTCCCCTCTGATTTTGCAAAGCGAGTTAGCAAATTCACTTTCCACCTCCTATTTTGAAACTCCCATTTTTACCTTATAAAATATATTAAAATACGTATATTTTTTTGCAATGAAGAATAAATGTATAAATACGGTTCGATACAATTCAAAAGTTTTGCATATTCAGTACAAAATGTCTTATTAGTATTTCTAATCTATTCCCTACAAAAAAAAAATTCTTATCAAACAGTATCTAAATTAATTTTGCTCAAAACCATAATAAAAATTAAATCTCTTAATTACAATATCTTATCCCCACTAGAAAATCATTAAACAGTGATAACATGGCAAGTGAGCAGTCATATCTTCTACAGACCCAGAATACTCAAGACATGACAAACAATACCATTGAACAAAGAAGGCTATTTCTAGTTCAATATGATTTTGCTCCACAAAAATGTAATGTGCCACTTTTTAACAAAAATAGACATCTATAAGACTATCAGGGGGTTAGTCCTCGAGTGATTTGTGGGGAGTTGAGTGTAGTTTGAATCTTGGGGATTTTGAGAGAGTGTAGGGAGTTTGAGAGAGTTTGGTGTTTTTGAGTCCAGGGAGTTTGGGGGAGTGTAGGGAGTTTGAGAGAGTTTATTAGAGGGAGTTTGGGAGAGTTTGGGGAAGTTTGAGAGAGTTCATTCCTAACTCATTCTCTTTTAAGAAACAACAGGGACGATAATTGTGTCTACAGAAAAATTCAGCAACGTGACTGAACTTTGTAAAATCTCAAAAAATAATACTTCAGTCAATCCAAAAATTCTGAATTTTTGTGGAGATAATTATCAGAATGTCTTCTAGACTTGGTTAAAAGTACTAACCCAAATTCATAGTGAGTTAGGAGATAAGAATAAATATCTTCACAACTACAATAATTGTGTCTACAGAAAAATTCAGCAACGTGACAGAGACTGGAATAATAGGATTTTGATTGTTTATAAACACCAAAAACTGATATGAAAAACAATGAAAATAGTACACAAAACAATCAAAAACGGATATGAAAAGCAATCAAAATAGTACACAAAATAAATTATAAACAATCATGGAGATCAAAGAATAAAAAAAGCATACCCGTAAGGTGAAGCGTTTCCTCTTCTTTTTCCTATTTTTTTCTCTGACCAAACTCCCTCCCAAATCTCTACTCTTTTGAGAGATTTGTGGAGAGGTAAAAATACACTATCAACTCTTCAGAACTCCCCAAAACAACCAACTCCCTAGCATTCTAGGGTTTTACGACTAACAGGGAGTTCAAGGGTTTCTTTCAAACTCCCCCACGACTAACATGTGTTTTGTAGGGAGTTTGGGAGACTCTTCTAAACTCTCCCACGACTAACGGGGATTTTGAGAGACTCCCTAGAACTCCCTCACGACTAACGGGTAAAACCCAACTACACTCAACTCCCCACAAATCACTCGAGGACTAACCCCATGTATAACTCTTTTCAAAATAAATAACCAACAAACAATAAACAAAAAGAACATATCCATGTGGTTATCTCAAAAATTCATTACCCAAATCACAAGAAAACACTCCAGGAGCAAAATATGCAGTAAAACCTCTATAATTTAATAGTCTTGGGACCACTAAATTTTATTAATTTAAAGAGATGTTAAATTATCGATAAATTATTAATTGGTTATTTTAAAGATAAATTAATGATATATTAATTTAGAGAATATTTTTTATTCGCAACGTCGATAAATTAAATTTGTACAATTTGGAATTTGAAGTATTTTACTATTGACTATAGAAAATTAGATATTCATCCATTGGAAATTGTTGGTCAATAATTGTAATTAATAACATACAATGTATCATATGGATGTTCAATTTTCTTAAAGGGAAGCAACTATTTAAAGAAAAACAAGCAACTATTGATTCATATTTTCCTAAAGTTTGGTGTGTATAAAAAACTTTTCAACTTTCTTATTACTAATTATTAATTTATATAATATTTGGGACCTATAAATATTTAAGGGAGATTTTTAAAACGTATTAAATTATTATATTGTCGAGATTATTATTTTAGCGGGTATTAATTTATAGAGATCCTACTGTAATAGTCACGATATATTTTATGATTTCAACTTTCAATATGCGGCAATTATAGGTCTGTCCCTAAGATTGCACTTTTTTATGGTAACCTAAGATATTCAAAATATTCCATTGCATAATTTTATAGAAGATATCCCAATGCATTAGGTAGGTAATCATCTTCTCTCTAAGAAAAAAAAACATATTTCTCCCTTAACATTTTGCTCAGATTTGGTCCTTTTTGGACCAGATCTGAGCAAGATTTCTCTCTTTTTAAGTTTTTTAGTAGGTAGGTTTTGAATAAAACTAAATTTTTTTATTAGTTTTTATGTCTTTCGACATTTTTCTTCGTTGTTTGGAGCGAACTTTCTTCGCCATTTGGGGCGATTTTCTCTTCGCTTTGAGGGCGATTTATTCAAACCTTGATCGCTGGTTCGTGGCTTGCTATTCTCGATACAAAACCATCGCTGTTTCAACACGGTATTGCTTTAAATCCAGTTTCAATCAAAGGGACTTGGGGCATCCAAGTATGTTTGGATCTACAAGATTATGGGCGAATTACTCCTTACTTTTAGGAGTATCTCTTATTCAAGAAGATGAAAATCAGATTAAATGGTCGGAATCGATTCCGGATTATACCATCATTTTTCCCTATTACATATACAAAAATTGGATATCGTTGTGGTTTATGGCTCTTTCTCTTCGCGATATACTTGTAATTGATATCTTTATTTGTATTAGGGTGTTGATTATCTTGTATTTTGATGTTTTTGTTATTCTTGTACTTGTAAGCGATCATGTAATCACAATTTTGATATGAATAAATTGAAATTGTTGATTGTCCAAAAAAAAAAACTTCTAATAATTATCTCTATATTTATCCACATTTTATATTTATTTCAATTCTCTTCCTATTATTTACATTCTAATTTATTTTAAGTTTGATTGCACATGATTATTTTTTTGAAAAGAACATCAAGCTATCGAAAATTTATCCATTTTACCTCAATAAAATATTAATAAAATCACTGAACTAGAATATTTAGGAAATATGATGTATGCGCTCTCTCGAAGTAAAATATAAGAAAAGAGAAAAAGCTTTAGGAATCTAAAATATATCCAACTTTAGACAAAGATTAGAACAAATAAATAACTTTTAAGCAACTTATGAAACCCGAAAAGATATTATAAGTTTTAAATTGTTGTATTACAAGCCTAACTTTTTAATTATTTGTTTATTACATTTTTTTTTAACTTTTTAGTTATTTGTTTATTACATTTTTTTATAAATTAGTTTATTAAATGTTCTCTTGGGAGTTTTTAGTGTATTAAATGTTCTCTTGGGATTTATTCAATTTTTATTTTTAATGATATTAATTTGTTCTTGATGAAATTAAATTTATATGATGGATCTGATAATTATCAAGTGAGATGATAACCCGTGCATAGCACGGGTGACCAACTAGTAGGAATAAAAGAAGTGAAGACATAAGGAAATTGTGGACAAATCGATGAACATATGTCGAAACATGAAAATGATTACCCCCTATTAGGGCTAGGGGCCCCTTAGAAGGGATGGAAACCCAACTTGGAGCATGTGGTTCTTGGGGACTAAGTCCAAGTCCATTAGCAAAATGCCCATAAGAAGGAAAGGATAAGGAAGGAATTAATGAAAAAAATAAGGCCATATTAGAGAGGCATGGCATTAGTGGTAATTAAGAGGTTTAAGGACATGTGTGATGATGTCATAAAAGGAATGACTTTTAGGAAAGCCTATAAAAAGAGATTCGTAGTACAATGATAAATTGAGATATAACTCTTGGATACTTTTCCGTGATTAAGTATGATTGTCTTGGAATTGTATTGGAGTTGTCCATACAGATTGCCTAGAGAAATATATTGGGTGTGGTTGTTAGACCCCCGGTTTTTCACTAACCTCAAGTGGAAGGATGATGTTGTTGTTGTATTCGTCACTTCTTCACATTCTTTAAGTCTTCATAGTAATACTTGTACATCTCAACATTTCTAGACTTTCTAGTCTAACCTAAACGAAGTTGACTCTAGTATTTAATCAAATGACTCTAGATGAGTTTTGATACTAAAATATGCACCACTACATATGAATCTAATAGTACATATTGATATGTAGTGGTGCTTATTCAAATGGAATTCAACATGTAAAGCCCCCAATTGATGAGATTGTGAGAAATAATCTAACACTACATAAAATTGATGAGATCATTTGTTTACCTTTTTTTAAAGGGTGCATTTTCTTCCTTCCCTTTTGCTTCTGGTGAAGGAGTACTGTCGTTTTTATTCGTTTTTGTTTGTGAAGGAGTAACAATTTTTGTCATACTTCTTGTTGTTGGTGAATTAACTGTGTTTTTTAGTTTGGTTTTTGTTGAAGGTGAATGAACGACCGTTTCTCTTCTGCTTTTTAGTGGTGAAGTACTTTCTTTTACAATTACTTCTCTAATTGTTCATTTAATTCTTTTATTGATAATCATTTTTTCAGATTGAAAATTAATGGAATGATTTATCGACAACAAGAAAGAGGAGCGAAAATGGAGTTAGGTTTTGCTGAAGAAGATTGAATCGAGAATTTGGTTTCCTGTTGCTCATAATGATCGATTTTCAGAGATGATTAAGCATGGATTTTAAGTTGAATTAGCGATTGGTGTTGTTTATTGATGAAAACTAGAATGAAGTTTTCGTCTGGAAAAGTAGACGAAAACAAGAAGATGTTTTTGTCCTAAAAAATAAAGAAAAAGAATGACATATACGGTCCACACGTGAGTAGTGAGGGTAATGAAGTAATTTTAGATTTTCAAAACATTTTTGGACCTCGGTTATTTATTTTTTTTGCTACTGGACTATAGGCTTGGTCGGGTTTTGTTGATCAACCAACAAAAAAATCGTTGAGAATTAGGGGTGTGTATATAATCCGGAACCGCGGTATTCATCCGCAACCGTCCGCAAAATTGCGGGTGAAAACCAATCTGCAAGAGTCTATGGGCCGGTCACTGGTGAATTCTCAAATCCGCAAGGTTTAGCGGTTTGGTTGCGGTTAGTTTTATAAATCCGCAGATTTATCCGCACCGAAAAATTATGATCACGTGGACTGTGATTTGTGAGAGTAGTGTGATTGTGTGGAGTTTGGGGACTATTCCATAAAGTGAGAATTCCAGAAATTAGAGAGTGAACAACCGAGCATGTAAGGTAGCTTAGAACATGACAAAATATGAGACCAGGATTTTTTTTATCACTCATCACTACACTGCATAGAGTATACACATGCAGACCCATCAACAAATTATTGAAAAATACTATTGTATTCGAAAGAAAAATCCATCCGAACAATCCTATTGAAAAAACACTTCAGTCGGGGTCGGGAGGAATCTTGGCCGTTAAATAAATTAAAAGCCCAAAATGTAAGTATCATTTTTACTGCTGTTTTTTTTTTTTTGTGGCTAAATCCCCGGTTAATCCGCATCCGGACCGTATAATCCGCTGATCCATAAAGGTCAAATCCGCGGGTGATTGGGCCGGTCACGGTTCAATTTTTCAAATCCGCGGGTTTGACGGTTTGGTTGCGGGTGACCCTTAATCTGCAACCGTCCGTCCGTTGCGCACTTCCGAGAATCTATGGATATGGTTTGGGCCTCTTACGGCTGGACAAAACCAACCGATGGAGCCCAGGATAAACTTAATTATTCTCGTGGTTTTCGTGTTATTCTTATCCTAACAAAAAAAGGAAAAAAATCTTATCATCTATAAATAAAGCTGTATCCATCTCTAGAGAGAGACTCATAAAACCAGATCTCTCTTCTGATCATCTTGAAGTTTAGGTATGTACATATGATTTGATTTTTGTTTACATCTTGAGGTGTGGTTCCTTTTTTGTTTTCCTTTTCTTCTTTTTTTGCCCCTTCTGTTTACTCCTAGCCCTTGTGTTTCCAATCGTTGTTCTTCATGTATATTTGCATACTTTTGTTGTTTGATTTCCATATAATAGTTTGTGTTGTTTAATTTCCATATAATACTTTGTTTACATGCACCGCATAACTTCCTTAAAAAAAAATAAAAAAATCTGATTCTTACATCTAGGGTTCCAATAATTGTTCATACTTGCTTGATTTCCTGCCGATTCTTACATCTAGGGTTTCCAATAGTTTGTATACATGCGTAATTCAGTACTGATTGATGTCGATCTAATTTTGATTTTTGTTAGAGGGAGAGCAAAACAGTATTGGACCGGTAACTAAGAGCAATTCCTTGTTGGTTTTAGAATAGAAATTCTCTTTCACTCGGGGCTAGGATTTTCGATTCAATAGATTATCTCTAGTATCTAAGATTAATACTATCAAATTCATTGTTTATTTTATGAGTTTGTCAGTCAGAAATTGGCTTAAGTTTCAAAGATTTTTGAATCAGTCATCTTTTGTATCTTGTCTTGACAAATAGATGACAATTTCTTCATAAGTTGATAAAACTTGGAAAGAAATTGATACTAATTTTGAACCTGAATTCAAATCTCTATGTAAGAATATAAATTGTGTAAAATGATTTAAGAGCATGTGTTAAACTTAATATAATTGCTTTTCCTGTTCCAGGTAGGTTATTTGTTTTTCTTCTCACGTTAAACCATGTCTTGTTCTCTGTCTGAAGAAGTGCCGCCTCACATGCGTTATCGCGAGGAGATGGGAGTCAAATATGTTCCCATCACAAGAGTAATACACATTCCAAAACGTTGTGAGATGACTGAGGAGGAAAGGGAGAATGACCGTAAGCTTCATCAGGCAGATCTCGCCGGTAGTTTAAAGATTGAAACAGCCAAAAGATTGTTGGGTGAAGATCAGTCTAAGACTGCTGGCGGAAAGATTCGGTCTCCTGTTGGAGAATTCATTGAAAAGTGCGAAGCCCTTCTCATACAGAAATCTTTGTACCCCCCTGAGCATGAAAACCACTGGGTTGCACAGTTACCTGATGTCCTGCTCATGTGCCCGAATGGAGTAAAAATTATGGGTACCCTTGAGGCCGCCTGTGGGAGTGGGTTCACATTCACATCCTCCGATATCCATGTGCATTTCAAGGATACTAGTGTTGCACTGTGTTTCTATTTGAAGAATGAAACTGCTTTCTGTTTTCTGGATCCTAGTACAGATGATCCTGATGAGGAACTGAAGATACCTAGCTTGCAATTCCACTTGCGTGACCCCGTGATGGTGGGGTCAGTGGAGACAAAGGATATCATGTTCGCTCTGGTTTGCTTTTATGATGACCCTGTCAAAGTGTTGGACAACTTTGTGAAAATTGTCGATCGGGCTCAGTGGGATTCCCATCGTATGTTACCTGAGTTTCAGGTGCTGAATAATTGCACATTTAAAGGAGTTCTTTCGGGGTCATTAGAAGGTTTTGCCCTGACTTATTGCGCCCTAGTTATGTTTACCCAACTGCCTGTCACTGTGGTCCCACTAACGGATATTGAGATTGTTGATCTGAGTGTTAATGTGGGAGTTGATATGATAGTGGTGTTCAAAGACTTTGAACGTAAGGTGCTTCAAATCAACTCAATCGACATGAGAAAGCTCAACTTCATAAAAGGTTCTCTGGACATGGGGAATGTGAAGTACTATTGTCGTGACTATCTTAACGGTCCTAAAGTAGACTGGAATTCCAAATTGAAAGAAATCTTAAAAGACCCGAAGAAGTTTGTTGAATCTGGTGGATGGGAATCCTTGAATCTTGAGGACCCGAAGACTTTGTCATACTATAATATTGAAGAAGATGAAGAAGATGAACCCTGTGCTTGGGCTGGTGTCTTTCAATGATTATGAAGGAATCAGAGAAGTAATGGGTCAGATAGCGAAGAAGCGTAAAGCAGGAAAAAGGTTACAAATTTACCTTTGTTGATTCTAGTTTCTTTTGTTTTAGCTTCTAGTTTATTTAGTGCTGAATACGTTGCTTTTGTTGTATTTATTGTTGCTTCTAGTTTCTTTAGTCGTGAATACTTTGCTCTTGTGGGGGTGTCCTTCCTGAATGTTTATATTAATTATGTCGTTGTTATCGTCAGAAGTCCTTATTTTCACAATATCTTCTACTAGAAAGATGGATAAATTTTTAGGTTAAAATCATCAATAATTAAGATTTTACACTTTTAGTTGCTAGCCCGAGCTACAAGCTGGGCACCAAGCCCTTTCTGAATAGCAACACCTAACCAATGAAAAATAAACCTACATATGAAAAATAAACCTACCTGGACCGCTACCAACATCATTATTAATTAAACAATTCTTCAAACGTTTAAAAAAACAAATTATACCTTCACCAAGCTCCCCTAGAGTAGTGAAAGCTAAAACACCCAGCCCAAAACCATGTGAGGTACATTCGTCCAAGTACTTAGTACGCTTACGCAATACTGCCCTTGAAATGGCTTGCCCTGGAATAAAGGCGCGAACACCCTCACCAGCGAAAGGAGAGACACCTGTAACATTCATACACATGCTTCAAAAAAAAAACATTCATACACACGTCTTGGCCATTTTCCCAGTTAAGAACAAGAATGTCTGTCGGTTGTAGATCCTTGTTGTCATCAGACAGGAAACCCATATCAACTTCTTTGCGCACATGGACACCAACCTTATAGCATATATCAGCAATTACATCCTGAACCAAATCATGTCGAAACTTAATTCCAACATCTTTAACACAGTGAAGCACATGATCTCCAAAAATATCCATGGGTTTATTGCAGCACGAGCATAAACTATCCTCAACAAACAAAGGGATACCAAGGCGATAACAAACTACAACTCTGAACTGTATGCTAGGCTAACCTTTGACCCAGAATGCCTTCCCATTTCCTCTTTCTACCTTTGATCCTACCATCAATTCTAGCTCCTCCAATAATTTTCTCGTGTGTGGTGTGTCCTTCCTGAATGTCTTTATTATAATTGTCATTGTTATCGTCAAAACTGTGTTCTTATCCATGCTGATAAAGTAAATGGTCTCTTGATTTCGTCTTTTATATTGAATTCGTCAATCATTTCCGTTGAATTAGTATGTCTTGTGCTACTTCAATCCTGAAATTTGATGTATGGAAATCTTTTCTAGGCTTCTCTTGGAGCAAAATAAACTCCTGCATGGAGTCAAAATAAACTCCCAAAAGTGAACCTATATCTCATATTTTCTTTGCAGATGACTTCCTGCTATTTATTAAGGCATACTTGGTAGAATGTAAGAACTTATTAGACACAATAGCTATTTTTAACAAAGCCTCAGGTCAAATTATTAACTTTGAGAAGTCAAGTGTTTTCTTTAGTAAGAAGAATATAACCTAAACATCAAAGAATGATGTCAAAATTGTTGAAAATTAAGCATATAAATCTTAAGAATCCATACTTAGAAGCACCCCTATTCCTGGACAGACCAAAGATAAAAACTTTTCCCCTGTTCTAGAAAGAATGGAATCTAAATATAAAGGTTGGAAAGGTTTGGTACTGTCATAGCCAAGTAGGTCAGCTCTAAATAGGGCAGTTCTGTCTTGTATGATAGTATCCCAACTTATCAAATGGGTTGTTTTCTGATGCCAAAAAAGATTACCAATAAGATGAATGCAATCCAAAGGGATTTCTGGTGGGCGGAGGATGATGGACACAAAGAATTTTATCCAAAAGCTTGGACTAATCTTTGTAAACCCTTACTTACTCAAAGGGGGTCTAGGATTTAGAGATGCTAGAAAGTTTAACCTAGCAATGTTGGAAAAACTAGCATGGAGACTAGTTAAAGAACCAAATGCTCTGTGGGTAAAAACTATGGGATCAAAATATTTTAGGAATAAATCACATTTAGATCTAAATCCTTAAAATCAAGCTCATGGACCTGGAAATGCATTAGACAAGGCATAGAGTTGGTTAAGCAACACATTATTTGGGAAGTGGGTAATGGTAAAGACATAAATATCTGGTATGACAATTGGATTCCAGGACTAGCGGGCACAATTGAAAATCTTAAAACTGATAGCAATAACAACTTAATTTGGGTCTCAAATTTGATTTACATGAACACTTGTAAGTGGAATGCTTCTTTACTTTCTTCTACTTTCCCTGAAGATACGGCTCAGAAGATTAGTAAGATTCATTTTTTTAAAGATAAATATCATAATCTTGGAAAGGATCAACTTAGATGGAAGCTAACAACATCATGTGATTTTACAGTCAAGTCTATGTATGATAAGTTGAATGAATCAAGTCAGGATGTAATTAGTATAGGGCTACCTGAATATTTTTGGAAATTTCTATGGAGCTTAAATATTTTTGAAAGAATCAAACTTTTCCTTTGGAAATGTCTACAAAATGCCCTTCCAACAAATGCTAAACTTTATAGGAAAGTCAAAGAGGTATTGCCACATTGCTCTACGTGTAAAACAGAAATAAAAACTACTGAACATCTCCTTTTCCATTGTCGTTTTTTAAAGAAATTTGGGAAACTTCTCCTATACCTCTTCACCTATCTATAGATAGTACTTGTCTTATAAAAAAAAAAGATAGTACTTGTACAATTTTAGATCTATGCAAAAAAAATGGCTAGTTAATCCTAGAACAAATATTTCCTTAGAATTGCTTCTTACAAAAATGTGGTTTACATGGAAAAAAAGATGTGATAGAGTATTTGAAAGTAAAGCAAAATCAGTTAGAAGTCTAACATTGGAAATCCAAAGACACTTAGAGTTTTGGGCCACAAGGAAAAGGAAACCTGCGAACAGAAAAAACTTGAACAACAAGAAGAAACAACACACATGGAAGTCACATAGTAATGATACTCTAAAGATAAATGTAGATGCAGCTTGGGTCTCCAAAGACTTACTGAAGAGGTGTCGAACTCGCAAATAATATTTTCTACTTCTCTTTACACTAGCAAGTAATATAATGAAAGTTGATTCGTCCCAAGGGAGGTGGAATAAGCAAAAGTTGTTATGAAATTACTCTTAGCAAAGATGATTGTGTTGTAAAATTTTGAAAATTATAAGATTGTATTCAAATATGAGATGATATTGATTAAGGATTCATTCTCGACCACAGAATATAAACCAAGTCGATATATAGCACGTTCTTCGCATTGTCTTGTTACTAACAACCATAGGATAATTAGTACACTCAACTATCCCGTTATTATCTCCTAAGCTCACCGGATACGAAAGCGTTCGACTACCGGGTTCTACTTATCCAAGTTACCTAGAGGTACGCTTACTAGGTATGATTCAAACAAGTGCTCTAAGTTTGTAAGATAATATTGTTCCTAGTGATGAATTCAAAAGAATGAATCACCTAATAATGTCAATTTCTACATATGGATATTTAACAAAGTCCCATCATCAATACCCATATATTGCTACTTGTGTTTATCTTTTCTAGACAATTACGGGTCGAAGAAAATATAAACTAGAAATAAGGTTGTGACATAACTATTTAATTTCGAACTTAAGCAATTAAGGAACAATCCATAAGCATTATTAGCATGGTAGAAACTAAACAATAACTAAACTTGCGAGAAAACGAGCTATTGCATATCAATCATGAGTTCATATTTCGGGATTTGAAATCACCCTCAATTAAAAATAGTTTTAGCTACTCATAATAATGGAGTTCATCATAATATTATAGAAATAAAATAAAGAAGATGAAACAAAACCGAAGCAAACCCTAAGATATCCGGCTCTCTCCAAACTCCAAGTAGAATACGTGATCCCCCAATTTGTAGAAAGACTTCTCTTTTATAGCTCATTTTGTTCTAAAATTAGGTCTAGCCTTCAAAGGTACACCAAGACCATATATAAGAATACCCATGTAAAAAAGATGCTTAAAAATGCCGCAGGAGAACTGGGTCCGTGTCGGAAGTTGACCGGGAACTGACCAGAAAAGTCATCTCAGGTGACCAGAATTTGCGTCACCGACCACTGTTCATTGGAGTCAAGTAACGGTCAACTGTCAAAGTAGATAGCTGACTAACGGTCAAACATCTGAGTCAGGTTCTGAGTCATCCATCTGACTTAGCTGAGTTGGTTCTGGCCAAGGCCATTGCATAAACTTAAAATTTGTGCAAGCCACAGCCAATGATGCGCCATTGTGTCCCTTTACAGCTTCACTGCTTCCCTGTTCAGTTGTAGTTCAAATGCTTGCATAACACCATTGTCTGGCTGAGCTTCAAACCCCCCATGAAAATCACCAAAAACACATGCAATCCATTCTCCAATGTTGTAGCTCCATGAGCTCATTCTTTGCATGTATTCCATTCTGATTCGGCAACTGCACTCCCAACTGCATCATCTGTAGTTTTACTCAAAAACCTACAGTAGCATCAACTCCAACCTGGATGCAAAACAAATACCATTTCATCTCCGCAATCTAAGTTCCTTGCATAACATCAACACAAATCCACCAGAACCACACACGCTATGCAGCTTCATGTCACTCTTTATTGCAGTTTAAAACCACCATACCCAAGACTCCATTTGCTATCCCTGTTCATATACATTAACATTACAACCTGCAATTTCCTGTACCTGTATCTTCTTGCATCATCTGTAGCTGCAATCAAATACCTTCCCTAACATTTATCTAGACATCATCACTAGTTCATTGCAGTACCACCCACAATACCTCAAACTCCTTTAAATCCATTCCACCATATCACAGCCGCAACATCATTCCCTACAACACAACCATTGCACCGTGCTGCCATATAATCCTAGCACCTGTAATGTCATCTCCTGCACTTCCATTTTAACTGCAACTACACCTGCAACAGATTCTTGAGATCTCAAACTCTGTGATCTTCAAATCCATCTAAAACTCACTCTTAAACTGTGAATGTCTTAGCCAAAACAACAACATCAGATCCATGTTCTCCCAAATCTCAATTCAGTATCATTTCAATTCTTCTTGAATTAATATGGATATTCAGATACATCTCAATTTCTGCTTCAATCTTCTTACCCAGGTTTAGCTTGTTTATCTCGATCATCAACTTCATCTTCATTCGATTTTCCTCTCAACTGCATCAACAGCTTCTCTTCTGCAATAACTTCAATTTCTTTGTTAATTTCTTCACCATCTTCTCTATAACGAACTCAAACAATAATCTTCTTCTAAATATCTAAATATCGATCTCAATCCCTAATTGTAACATAGAATCAACACAGACCGTTTCAGATTTCTTCCTCTTCCTCCTTGAATCAACAGCAACGTCTCTAATTCTCATTGATGGCTCTCAGATTCAATTACTTTCTCTTTATCTAACCTTGATTCAAAGAGCATCAGCTTCACAGCATCTCGATTCCTACCTTTCTCTGAATTTCTCTGCATCTCCAAATCTCATATAGTAGCCGTCACTGTTTCTCTCAGTTTCAGTTGGAAAAGTAAAGTAAAGATAATGAGACATTGAATTTTAGGTTTAGTGTAGGAATGGGGATCCACTAAGACTAAGTCTTATGGGCTAGATTGGAGGTGCTAGATTAGAACATAAGTGTTGCAATTCCAAAAAAAATTGTGACAAAAATTTTAACACTAGTTCTCTTTCCTACCAGTTGTTAGCATGTGAACTAGTATGCTAGATTGATGCGCAGAATGATTCAGCGCTAGGAAAACTACCTTTTCGCGGAATGATTCAGCGCTGAGGGATTTATTTTTGATCTGACGGCTGAGATTGGTTGCGCGGAATGGTTTAGCATAGTATGTAATTTTTAACTTTGTAATTTAATGAGAATTGAATTTGGTTTAGTTAGGAATGGGGATCCACTAAGACTAAGTCTTATTAGAATGGTTCATGGTGAACGATTTGGTGACGTGGATTGCTAATCTAGTGAATGGTTTAGACTATATTAGCACTCCCAGCACTCCCATAATACTTAGGAGGTATTTCTGACTGCTAATCTAGGTGCTAGACTAGCACCCCATAAGACTTAGTCTAAGGTGAAGTAGATAGGGGTACCCAGAATGACTCTAGGCACTCGTGAATAAGACAAGGGCCAACCAAATGGAAGGCAGCGCTTATGTTTATTGAGCTCGACTCCCATGTCACTTGCCTGCGCCCTTATGCTCACAATTAAACGTTTTGTTCTTCTTCTTCCGAGTTCCTCCACCAACAGTAGCCATCTCTTACTTCTCAAATTCACTTCTTCTTTTCAATGTCTCTTCATCACTAAATTTGTCATGATTTTCAACAAATGAATATGCATTACTAAAGCAGACATGCTTTTCCGACAGAGATGAAGAAATAAAAACAAACAATGAGAAATAATTCGCCTCCAACAACAGTTGCACATGAAATAACACTTTTGCCCCGTTTCTTCTTCTTTTATTCCAATTGACTCCAAAGTACCTAAAAACTTAAAATCAAACATAAGATACATAATTTACAGGAAAACTTAGCAAAGAAAGCATATATAAACAATAGATAAATATCAAGGTGTTTTAGACACCTATCAATTTCCCCCACAATTAGAATTTTCTAGTCCTCGAGCACATCAAACAAAATAATTCTAAAACATACGTACAACTCCGTCTCGTCGAGGCTACGGTCACACTTAGCACATATAACAAGCCTTTGAACCCCTAGGTGTCCTTTGTGGACGAGTTTTAATTTCGTGAATGTTTACAAGAGGTGTACCTACAAAATCTTTTACTCCCAGTTTCAGCTACATGTGAAGAATCTATGAAGGAATCCAAAATGACTACAGGAGGAGGTACCCTGATGCAAATCCAATTCATATATAATAAAGCTCTACTCAGAAAGTCGAACAAACCACAATACTCAGAATCTAAGTAACCACAATCACACATGGATAGATTAAGAAGATGGATATAAAGATAGATGTTTGCGAATGTTGGCAAGTGATCGGTGTTTCACATATCTGTCTGAAGGTCACCGCCAAGATAAACCTATGACCTAATGGATTGAGATACTGGTCTGAATTCTAATATCAACTCAGCTGGCATATACAAGGGAACCAGCAGTCGATTATCTTAATTCTAGATCAACTCAACGAGCATATACAAGGGAACCAACAGTCGATTTTATAATTGAACAATGATAAATTATTTTCTTTTTATTTTTCCACTATTTTTTTTATTTGACAACATTATTAAGTCTTTTGGATCCAAGCGCGTGTTTCTTGTCAGCAGATTACATGGTAATTCCCATGTATCATGTGTTCCACGCTTGTTTAGGCGACGGAGACAGGGAGAACTCACACGTATTGCTAGAAGTAATAAAAATTCGTTGTTAGTGACCCACAAAATGACTTAGAGAAACAAAAAGTTTGCAAAAATAAAAACAGAAGATGATATGGTGACATTCCGAGATAAGGTAACAACTATCATGTTATTTCTAACACATGAGCTCTGTCCATCCTTTTAGTTAATGGGTTCCTCAACTCCTATAACCAAGATGGTTCCATCCACTTATATTGGTAGTGTCATCCTAAAGGCACAAGTTTCTAGATTTCAGAGTTTATAAAGTAATTTTTTCTACTCCCTCCGTCCCAAATTAATTGAGTTATTTGTAGTTTGCACAATTTTTAAGATAAGGAGGAAAGGGGAGTATATTTAAGTATTTTTTATAATTATAACCTTATGACTAATAACTCGTAAAACTTAGAAATAATTTATCTCTTAAACTATACCACGGTTTTTCGTAAACTTTATAGCGTTGAAAAACATTTTAAAACACATACGTAGCGAATATAAACATGACTATCAAATTATACATATTTATTATAGTAACAATAATTAATTAAAAGGGTAGTTTTAGAGATATCCCTTGATTAGTGAAATAGCTCAATTATTTATGGGACAAAATTTAAAACCAAATAGCTCAATTAATTTAGGATGGAGGGAGTTTTTTTTTTTTTTTAACTAAAGGCATCAAACTCTAAAAACATATAAATATTCCCCCACACTTAAACTTTACATTGTCCTTAATGTAAAATTTAGTCATTCAAAGTAAACTTCAAGGTGGGAAATTCCGCAAATGATATGCAAAACAAAGATAAAATACTTAAAAATAAAAAGATTAAGATACAAAACCAGTGGGTTTCCTCCCACTTAGCGCTTGGTTTAAAGTCTTTAGCCCGACTTTTAGCTCCAATTACTCCTACAGAGGGAGTGGATCACTCAATGTGACCATATCCTAATTCTTCGTCACAAACTTCTCATAGTATGGTTTCAAACGATGGACGTTGACCTTGGAAACCATCCCTGTGTTTGGGACTAATGATTTCAACTGCACCATGCGCAAAAACATTAGTAACAATAAATGGTCCAATACATCTGGACCTAAGTTTACCCGGAAACAATTTAAGACGAGAATGGAATAAAAGAACTTTCTTCCCTACTTCAAAACTCTTTCGGGAAATCATTTCTCATAGAAATCCTTGGTCTTTTCTTTGTAAATGCGTGAACTTTCATATGCATCATTACATATTTCTTCAAACTCCTTAAGTTGAAGTTTCCTATGTTCAGCAGCTGCATCTAACTCCATATTACATACCTTGACAGCCCATCTAGTAAGATTTGTGTTCAATTTCGACCGGAAGATGGTAAGGTTTACCATAGACAAGCCTAAAAGGAGACATACCGATGGGTGTCTTGTAAGATGTCTTATACGCCCATAAAGCATCATTTAGTCTATAAATCCAATCCTTCCTTGTAACGTTCACCATATTCTATAGGATGGACTTAATCTCCCGGTTGGAAATTTCATCTTGACCACTCGTTTGTGGATGATACAGTGTGCCAACTTCATGATAAATATTATACTTCTTTAGAAGAGCGTGAAAGGATCTCTTGAAGTGCGAACCTCCATCACTAATCACCACTCGAGGTGTACCAAATCTAGAAAAGATATGTTCCTTCACAAACTCTCAAACAACTTAAGAATCATTAGTAGGGGTGGATTTAGCTTCCACCCACTTAAAAACATAATCTACAGTAAGAAGTATATAAAATTTCACATTGGAATTCACAAAAGGCCCCATAAAATCGTTTCCCCAAACATCAAAAATCTCAACAGCGAGAATTGGTGTTTGAGTCATTTGGTTTCTAGCACCAAGGTTTCCTGTCCTTTGACACCTATCACAAGCCTTTCAAAATAAATATGCATCCTTAAACAATGTAGGCCAATAAAAACCACTTTCGAGAACCTTGAGGGATGTCTTCTTGGATACGAAATGTCCACCACAAGCATATGAGTGACAAAAATTCAGAATTAATTAAAACTCAGATTCAAGTACGCACCTGCGGATCATTTGATAGGAGCAATGATTCCAAAAATAAGGTTCATCCCATATATATTGCTTGGAAATCTTCTTGAGCTTGTGTTTCTGAAATTTAGACATGGAACTAGGTACTTGTCCCATCACCAAGAGGTTAACAATATTACCGTACCATAGAATTGTGCCATCAACCGCAAAGAGTTGGCTTGCTCCAGTCCGGTGGTTTGATAATTGGTGCGGTAGTCAACAACTCTTTCAATGTTTAAAAAGCTTCTTTGAATTCCTTGTCACAATCAAAGGCAACATATTTTTGCAAAAGTCTACACAGGGACATTGCTATCTTGGAGAAATCCTTGATTAATCTACTATAAAAACCCGCATAACCAAGAAAAGAGCGAACCTCCCTCACATTTGTAGGGTATTGTAAGTTCCGAATCAAATCTATCTTAGCCTTGTCAAATTCTAACCCCTTATAGGATATAACATAGCCTAGTATAATCACATGATTCACCATAAAGTGACACTTTTTCCCAATTAAGCACAAGATTAGTTTCTACGCATCGTTTAATAATAAGTGCAAGGTTATCTAAGTACTTGTCAAAAGAATCACCATACACACTAAAATCATCCATAAACACTTCTATGATGCTTTCCACATAATATGAAAATATAATTACCATACAAAGTTGAAAAGTGGCTGGAGCATTGCACAAGCCAAATGACATACGTCTGTACGCAAAAGTGCCAAAAGGACAAGTAAACGTCGTATTTTCTTGATCTTCCGGAGCTATTACAATCTAGTTATAACCTGAAAAACCGTCAAGAAACTAATAGTGAGAGTGTCCATCCAATCTTTCAAGAATTTGATCAATGAATGGTAAGGGAAAATGGTCCTTTCGAGTGGTAGAGTTGAGCTTTAGGTAGTCAATGAAAACTCACTAACCGGTCTGGATTATTGTTGGAACCAAGTAATTATTCCCGTTTTTCACCACCATGATTCCGTATTTCTTTGGAACGACTTGAACCGGGCTCACTCATTTGCTATCGTATATGGGATAGATGACCCCGACATCCAACAACTTCATGATTTATTTCTTGACTACTTCCATCATCGTAGGGTTCAAGCGACGTTGAGCTTCTCTTGTTGGTTCCCCCCCACCCCCTTCTCAAGAAGTATTCGGTGCATATATGTGGAAGGGATGATTCCTTTGGTATCGGCAATGGTCCACCCAATGGTATACTTGTAATCTCTTAGCACTCGAACAAGTTTCTCCTCTTGCACCTTGGTAAGGTATTTGGAAATAATCACCGGCAACTCTTCCTTATCACCCAAATATATGTATTTGAGGTGATCCGGAAGAGGTTTCAACTCAAGAATAGGTGCCTGCACAATTGATGGTAAAGGTTTCTCATTAGTAAGTGGTAAAGAAACATAAGACGCATTATACTTTTGAGGAACTTCTTGTAATGATTTAAGAGCTAAAATAGCCTCTTTAAGTTCATCACAAATCACTACAACAAAATGTGGTTTTTTCAATAAAAAATAATGTCACAAATGTTTGAATTTGCGTCAGAAATATGTTTTTCTGACGGTTTTTGAGTGTCGGCCGGTGTGTTAGAAAAACAGGTGTTGCAAATAATCCTACTGAAGCTAACAACGTCGAGAATGCCAATGAACTTTTGTGTCACAATTTTTACATCACAATTATGTTGTTTGCGTCAAAAATAGTTCTTGTGCCACATCAACTATTTATTTATTTTATTAATAATATATTTATTTATTTTTCAAATTATTAATAAATTTTGTATATGACGTCTTTTTATTAAATCGTTGCACTTTTTAGAGTTGACAAAATTCACGACTTATTAAAATAAATAAATTAGACAGTATGCCATTGTAAAAATGATCATATCCATTCCCAGCTAGTAATCAAAAATTTGTCATGTACCTGCTATATGTGAGAGGGTGCCCCTTATTGTATATGTATATGTCTTTAGTAATATTGTTATTTAGTAGTTTAAGAGTGCTAGTTAGTGGTAACTTGTAGTGGGGGGTTGAGATGTAACCACCTGGAGACTTTGTAGCCGTTGGATGCTAGGTAGTGAGTGAGGGCTTTATAATGAAAAATCATCCAATTTTAATAAAAATTAATTGTTAACTCAATTTTTAGGCTGTTCGCAAGAGTAGAGAAACTTGATCATCTGAATCAAGTGTTTATCATGTCACTGTACCTCCAGGTACATGATAATTGGTATCAAACTCCTTTTCTGGAACCTGTATCCATGGATACTAAACAAAAAATTACAGATATCTCAAACTCGGTTCATCAAAACGGTGAATCGATCATTAAATTGAAAGATGTGATGAGTTCCTTGAAGTTGGCTGTGAATAATTGGGATTCCAAAATAAATCGTATTCTAACTCTACTTAGAATCGATCTACATCAGCCATCAAACATGGAAGACTCTACTATTTCAATCGGGAATTTCAGTGTCTCTCCATATGAGGAAATCAACTCAACTCCTCCTGTTGTTGATGAAGAAAAGGATTATCCCTAAATTTTCCATTGATGAAAACGAAGCTGATGCTTCCAATGATGTTGCGATTTTTAAATTTAAAGAAATCAGTGAAGCTATAGTTTTTTAGTTTGATAAGAATAATCACATCAGCATTTTGTTTTTCAATTATGCCTGATTATACTCGGTTATTATTTGATTGAGGTAAGTGTACTGTGATACCATCACTTACTTACGATAAATTACTTATTCAATTTCTTCTTAGCCTTGGGTATGACTCAGATTTACTCTTGGTCATGAAATGTCTCTTAAGGAAATTTCATTAGGATCCCGTTCTTGTACCTTTGCCAATTTTATTGACAAAAAGGGGGAGAATTAATATGCAGTTCACACTACAAATACATATGGTTTTCGGATCATTATGTAAGGGAGGGTGGTTTCCATGTGAGATGGAGTATTGATTAAGGGGAGTGACGTATCGCCATAGTATTGTTGTTAAAGTTGTGATGCAATTGAACTTTGACGATGTGTAATGATACTATGATGTTGTATAACAATGATTGAGACCTCTTGTTTTCTCATTGTTATAGCTATGTATTTTAAACAACGATAATGCTAAACTTACAACCTTTGGGATCATTAAAGTACTTGGAAGTGACGAAGATTTCGAGTAATTTTGAAGATTATACAACATGTATATCAGAGACGTAAGAGCATAACTGTACCTTGGATTAGTGTGAGATTGGTTGGGGTTCAACTACAGTTCAGACCGAAGTTAGATTGTAGTAGTCTAGTGTCTGTAGCGGCTTAATACAATGTATGTTTAATCTGGACTAGGTCCCGGGGTTTTTCTGTATTTATGGTTTCCTCGTTAACAAAATTCTGGTATCTGTGTTATTTCTTTTCCGCATTATATTTCGTTATATAATTGAAATAATACAGGTTGTTCGTTGTTCAATCAATTAGAATATCCGACCTTTTGGTTGTTGATTTAAATTGATTGACACTTGGATATTGGTATTTGGTACCATTCAAGTTATATCTCTTGTATTTAAATTGAGACTCGCAGTTTGCTTGAGTAAGATTTAAATCAAGAGATTGAGATATAAACTCATTGATATATTGTTTATCTAGATTGAGTCTGACTGTCTAGTTAATTCTCTAGAAAGTATATTGGAGTTTGTCCATACAGATTACTAATCGAAATATTGCGTGTAGTTGTTAGACCCCCTCTTTTTAAATTGGTATCAGAGCAGGGAAACACGTTCAAGACTTTACAAATCTGTGTTTGTAGAGATCTGTCTCCATGGACGATAAAGTCTCTTATAACGCTTCACCGAGATTAAAAACTAATCGTAGAAAAAGTTCTGATAAACTGGCTATTCTCCAGAAAAGGTTGGATGAACAAATACGGATCAATTCTGATCTTGTTGAAGAAATTACATTTATTAAGGATTTGAAATCAGTTGTAAATCCTTTAAATGATATGAGAGATTCAAGTAGTTTCTCTCTGAAGAAAGGTCACACATCAGCTGATAAACAACGATTGAATGTTGTGAAAACTGATATGACTCAGAATTGTTCTGCGAAACTAAAAGTTGTTGGCCCATGTTTTTTTTGTGATTCTTCGAATCATTTTCAATATAAGTGTGTGTCTTTTAAAAGGATATTAAGAGTTGCAAGTAATCTTCATAATAGAACTAAACAACTCTTTGAGTCTCTAAAAAGACATACAAAACTATTGGGAAATTTCAAACAGAATAGTACGAATAGTATGGGAGCTTTTGCTTTAAAATCAACATCACCCTTTCAATGGTTTCTCGACAGTGGATGTAGCAGACACATGACATGTGACCTCACTTGGTTTGTTTCTTCAGACGACTATGGAGGTGGACCTATAACATTCGGTGATGGGAGATGTTGCTACATGAGCAAAAAGGGAATGATCAAATTACCTGGCGTACCTGAAATTCATGATGTAGTCTACGTAAAAGGTATGACTACAAGTCTCTTATCTATTAGTCAAATTTGTGACAAAGGCCATCGAGTTGTTTTCAATGCAATCGGATGTGACATTGTAGACAAAACTGGGAAAGTAATTTTTCAGGGAATTCGTGGTAAAAATAACTGTTATCTTCTTGATACTCAGTTCAATAATTGTTGCAATATGACTAAGGTGGAATCTACACATATTTGGCATGAACATTTTGGTCACATCAATTATCGTCTCCTAACTAAGATCATTAACAAAGAATTTTTTAGAGGCGTTCCCAAAATCAATGCAAAAAATGTAGGTGTATGTGGTGCCTGTCAAAAGGGTAAACAAACATAAGTTAACCACAAATCATCTCGAGATATTCTCACTAAAGCTCCACTTGATTTAATTCATATGGATCTCTTTAGACCAATTCAATAACCTACGGTTGCTGGTAAGAAGTATGCTTTGGTTATGGTAGACGATTATACCGTATTCACTTTGGTGGCATTCCTATCTCATAAGAATGAAACTCTTAGAGAATTAAAGATTATTGTTAATAGAATCCGGAACGAACAAGGTCTCAAACTAAAGAAAATTAGAAGCGACCGTGGAACCGAATTCAAGTACATTAAGGTGTTTGAATTTTGTGATGAACTGGGAATTATTCAACAATATTCTCCACCTATTACTCCTCAAGCTAATGGAGTTGCAGAGAGAAAGAACAAAAATATTCAGGAAATGGCCAGGGTAATGCTCCATAACAAAAACTTACCTTTAAGGTTTTGGAGAGAAGTTTTCTTCACAGCATGATATTTGATCAACTGTGTCTACTTACGGTCTAAAACCCTCAACACTCCCTATGAGTTGTGGTATGGTAGAAAACCCAACTTGCACTACCTTAGAGTGTTTGTTAGTAAGTGCCACATTCTGAAAGATCGAGAGGAGAGAGGGAAATTTGATACCAAAAGTAATGAAGGTGTCTTCCTTGGCTATGCTTCTGATAGTCGTAGTTTCTGAGTATTTAATCTCCAAACCCATGTCATGATAAAATCTTCTAATGTTATCATTGATGATATTAGTAATATTCATCATGATAATCCTCATGCTGAATTTCCTCCAACAGAGACAATTGAGAAAGTCAAATAAATACCGGAATCAGTTGAAGTTATCCCAACTGTTACTGATCATGATATTTCTAGTAACGAGGAGAAGAGCACTGATCAAGCTGCTCCAGACGAACAAGAACGTGTTCCTCCATGACACCTATGGGTTCAAAGGAATCATGACCCTAACAATATTATTGGAGGAAGAGATTCTACAGCTAAAACGAGAGGACAACTTCAAAATATGTGCAATTTTGGTTGTTACCTGTCATAAGTAGAACCAAGAAATATTGATGAAGCTCTTAGCGATCCCGCTTGGGTGAAGGCAATGCACGAAGAGTTAAATCATTTTCAAAGACAAGACGTATGGGAACTCGTACCTTGTACCTCCAACGATAATATTGTTGGTACAAATGGATATTCAAGAACAAGTCTGATGAATTTGGCACAATTGTCAGAAACAAAGCCAGACTTGTCTCTCAAGGATATTCACAAATTGGAGGTATTGAATTTGACGAAACATTTGCTCCCGTGGAACGCCTTGAGTCCATTAGACTTTTATTAGCTCATGATTGTTTTCTCAAGGTTAAGCTTTTCCAAATGAATATTAAATCCGCGTTCCTAAGAAGAGGTCTATGTTGCTCAACCAATAGGGTTTGAAAACCGTGATTTCCCAGATCATGTTCTCAAACTCAAAAAGGCTTTATATGGGTTAAAACAAGCACTTAGAGCCTGTTTTGAAAAACTTACCACTTCTCTTATTAGGAAAGTTTTTTTAGGAGGAGGAGCTGATAAGACTTTGTTTACCAAATGGAGTGGGAAAAACGTTGCCATTTCTCAAGTCTATGTATATGATATCATCTATGGATCAACTTCTCAGAAACTTGCAAAGGATTTCCAAGTTTCACTTGCTAGAGAATTTAAAATGAGCAATGTTGGTGAATTAAAATTCTTCCTAGGATTATAAATTCAACAACATAAGGATGAAATTTACTTATCCCAAGAAAAGTATGCAAGGGATCTTGTGATAAGATTGGGCTTGGATAAGTCTTCTCCAAAGTTGACACCTATGCCTACTACTGGTAAACTGCATAGAGATGAGAAAGGAGTAAAAGTAGATCAAAAATTGTATCGATCTATTATTGGAAGCCTTTTATATCTTACAGATACTAGACCTGATATTTATTTTAGTGTTGGTTGTTGTGCCAGATTTCAGGCTGATCCAAAGGAATCTCATCTTACAGTTGCAAAAAGGATCATACGATATGTCAATCACACTGTCGGATATGGTCTATCCTACACTTTTGATACTAGCACTGATCTTTCCGCTTATTCTGATGTTGATGGGCAAGATGTGTAGAAGACAGAAAAAGTACATCAGGGGGTTTCTACTATGTAGGACTGAATCTTGTCGCTTGGCATAGCAAAAAACAAAATTCACAATCCCTGTCTACATGCGAAGCAGAGTATATTGCTGCTAGTTCATGTTGTACTCAACTTCTACGGATGAAATAAATGCTAGCTAACTATGTAGTTAATACTAGAATAATGAAGATCTTCTTTGATAACTCTAGTGCGATTCGAATCACTGAGAATCCCGTTGAGCACTCAAGAACAAATCACATTGACATAAGGTACCATTTTATTCGAGATCTTTATGAGAATGGTATTATAAATACGGAATTTGTGCCTTCCGAATAACAATTGGCTGACATTCTCACCAAACCATTAGACACTGCCACTTTTCAGCACTTACAACAGTCTATTGGTGTTGTTTTAGTTTATTAGTTATTTATGTAACTCTTGCCCATGTTCTTATCTCGATATTTAAGTCAATTGAGTTGGAACTCTATTAGGTTTACGCCATGTTTGTTTCACATAGATTGATTTTCTATAGTGTGTTTTGCTCAGAATCCTTATTTTTTCTTGAAATTAAGGTCGCTCTTGTTTTTATTTTGGGAATGACATTTTATGAGGGAGAGTTATTAATTGAACTTGTACTTAATTGCCAAATCTTTGTGGGGAATGCGACTGTGGAATATTATAGGGGTTATCTTGTATCTTTATAGACTCCTTGATGAATGCATTTAGCTTCGGCTTTATGATTGGATCAAAACAAGATGATATACATTTACTCTTGGTTATGAAATATCCCTTACGGAAATTTCATTATGATCACGTTCTCGTACATTTGCCAATTTTATTGACAAAAAGGGGGAGAATTAATATCTAGTTCACACTACTAATACATATGGTTTTCGGATCATTATGTAAGGGGGAGTGGTTTCCATGTGAGATGGAGTATTGATTAAGGGGAGTGATATATCACCATAGTATTTTTGTTAAAGTTGTGATGCAATTAAACTTTGACGCTGTGTAATGATACTGAAAAGGAGAGGGTACCAAAATATACATCAAGCAATTACTTTTCCTTCCTATAAGTCCTTTCTTCGAAAGTGATTGTCTATAGACTGAGTCGAGACAATACAACTAATCGGTTCACACTTCGTGTGATCGTCTATGGATACGAGATCGTGTGTACATCTCTTAGTTGGTGTTCTCTCTTGCTGAGATTCAAAATCGAATAGAACCCAACTCTAATTTCTTCTCAAACTCTAAAAATCTATTAAACCTCCTATATCACCGATATGCATCTAAATTATTCATTTACCAATGCCCAATTCTTCCATGTATTGATTGCATCCAAATATTTTTGTATATCCTTGAAATATTTATCTCATCTCCATTAACATCTCAAATTCGAACCAAAATATGTTGTTGTTACATTCAAATTTGTTATTGTTGAACCAATTTACGTTTATTTCAAGAAACCCCCAAATCAATTGTAAAAACATGAACGAACAACCATGATTTTGTGATTCACAACCATTATTAACTTGTAGTAGATAACCTTTACTGATTTATTAATACCCTCGGACAAATCCATCACCACCATTTCCTTCAATTAAAACCAACCATCAGAACACTTATTAGTGTTCATCACATAGTCTCCTTCTCTTTGGAAGAAATAACTTGAGAAGGTTTTGAGTTTTATTGTTCTTCATTAGAGAATGAGAGGGTAATAAAGTTTGTTGCTGTAAAAAAAATCACACAGATTGGGCGAGATATCCAATTATGGATATTAGGAAAGTATATTTTGGATTTAGGATTTTAGACCAATGCTCATATTTTGCTTGTCTTTTAGATCCAGAAATTCAAATCCAAGGCCTATTCAACCAAAAAACTGTTTGGTGTTGAGCTGCATGGTGGTTAAATAAATTCATTGCACAACGGTCTTTAAGCATTTTATTTTATAATATGCTTGAGTATATTATATCGAGTATTGTAAGTCGCAAAAAGAAGAATAAACATTAAAGTGAACTATACAACAAAAACAATACTCAAAAAGGTTGAACCCCAACTAATTTTTCCCGAATAACAAAACATTGGGGGTTTGTGGCTCCGGCTAACTTATTATCTCTACTTCTAAATTCAACCAGATTATAAATAATTTTAATATAGATACGACGTCGGATCCTAAAAAAAATTCTAATCCACGGCCGGGGCCACAAGGCCCTGGATAGTTTGACCTGGCCAACAAAACACCACAACACACAGGACCCACCTAAGCATTAGGGCGTTCATAATTGTTGGGACATGATTAATAAAACGTTGGGGCATGTGGTCCCGGCTAAATTATTCGCTCTACCTTTAAATTCAACCTAATCACAATTAACTTTAATACACATACCACATCGGACCCTAGATTTTCTAATCCATGGTCGGGGCTATAAGGCCCCGACTGATTTGCCCTGGCCAACAAAATACCAGAAACACAAACCTTATCTAAGCACTAGGTCGTTCATAGTTGTTGGGACCGTAGGTCCAAGGTTACAATTACACGGCTAACTAAACACGATATTATAACTTGGATATTTAAATACTGGTTAAAGGATATAAACCTGATACAAAAAAAGAAATCGATAGAGGTTGAGCCCCGGCCGTAGGCCGGGGTGATACCTAGTATATATATAAGTGGTTATTAGGTTGGTTTTAAATTAAATTTAAGGTAGGTTAGTCATTTCCACACTTTAGGACACCCCGTATAATTATAGGGTGATATTCTTATCACACAATGGTCCTCACCACAAAAGGATGATGCCCAAAAAACACTTCATTTTTTAAGGCTTTTGGGTAAGGTGTGATGGAGCCCGGATAAAACAGGCTTTGGTTCTTCCCATGATCCCTGAACAATGCAGTTAGATTTCAAACTTGTTATTTTCTACTGTCATTTGGAGTTTGTGGATGAAGAGAAATGCAAGGATTTTTTCCACCGAGATGAAAATAGTCACTCAAAGTATCAACTATCAAGTACAATATGATTACTTTGGCCTTAGACTTTGGTATTTAAGGAGTTTGAAGCTAGCTCTCATTGGAAGGTTATGTAGAATTGGATTGAAATATATTTTAAACATCCTTAGAAGTACGATTACAGGGACTAGAATACACTTCAAAATGAATTAGCATAGAAAATTATTAGGCCGACCGAGAGGAGCGAGGAAGGGCTCTGTGTACGGTGACTTTATGTCAATATGGGACATAATTTTTTTTCTTCAATTTGACAAAAAAAAAATTGGATTTGGTGTCATATCCTAGAAATTTCCAAATTATCCCTTCAGAGATGTATCAATCCCAACTTAGTGAGGTTATATCTGTAAAATAGGCGATCAAAGGATCTGGGGTCGAACCCCACTGAACCCACGATTTCACTTTTTTATTTTTCTTTCCTTCGACTTTAGTTTCACTTCTCCTCCTTTTTTTTTTTGAAGGAAGAAGGGGCATTGAAAAACCCTTAAATTTTATTTATTGACTACCTCATTCAAATTGAGGTTTGAAGGATTACATTGAAGAGGTGGCAGATAAACACACCCTTCTGATTGATCATGATCAATTACATCAAGAAACAGGACAACACAGATAGTACATGATTTATATTTGAAACTTAAAGAAATAAGATGTGAAAATCGAATTAAACTTCTGCATCACATTGAAGGATTGGATATCCTTATAATGGTTTCAAACCAAATTGTTTCCTGATCATCATGGATATTAGATGCTTCCAAAAAATGGAAGTAATATGCCCAAATTAATTTCTTCAAAAACGATCTCCATATCTGACAAAGTATATCGTTTTCCTCCATAACATGCTTGATGATGATGCAAATCCACCAGAAAAACCTAATAATACAATAAGAAGACAAGTCCTGATAGTTTTGTGAAACCATAGCACCGATAAGAAATCATAAAAATTGTTTAGAAACAATTTCTTTTATTGAAAGATAAATCTATACAAGAAATCAAACTCGATCTTCCCGGTTGATCTGAAAAATCAAACCAAAACCGGGTAGATCAAAGATCTAAAACTTGAAGAAAGTAGTTTTTTTTTTCTCCTGTGTTTCCGAGAGAGAGAAGGGGAGAGAGAAAAGAAAGTTTTCTCCTGTGGCAATGAAACCAAAACTTAAATTATGAAAGAGGGAGAAAATACCCTTCACTGTTTTCTTTCAAAACAACCAGATTCTCTTCCAATTCTTCGACAATTTTGGTCAGGGAGAAACACCACCACCACTCACCTCCACCACCTTCAATCCCATTGTTACAGATTCAGTCACCACCACAACCATCACCACAACCAAAAATCATTCACTCACCACCACTGGAAATCCATACCCATTCACTCAGAATTTATTTGGTAGGTTGTGTTCGATGAACACAGAATTTGAGAAGAATTGAGATTAAATAAATTCAGGGATTTAGAAGGTGTTTTAATGGGTGATTGAGTTGGTGAAGGTGGGTTTGAAGAATTATTTCAAATTTGGAAGGAAACACAAGAGGATCCGGTGATACTGTGATGTCTCTGTAAGATCAGATGAAGAAGTTGATGAAATTAGAGTTTCGACTGTAACTACAATTGAAGAACAAGCAGAACAGGGATGGGTTGGTGACAAATTGATGATTGAGACCAATTTTCAAGGAAGGGATGATGGTTTATCTATTCGAATTCCTTTTATGTTTGTTGATAAGGCTGAGCCTGAGGTAATAAAAATTCCAAAATTTTTGTGTTTTTACTTCAGGTTTGTAAGTTTTAGTGTGATTGTTCTGTAAATTTATCAAATTTTGATTTTTTCATTTTGAATTGAATCAATGGATATGTAGATGCATTTTACTACAAACTACATCCAAAGGATAGAAATATTATACTCATGCAAGTGTAAGTAAGAACTTAATAATAGACACAAAGATATACGTGGTTCGGTATGATTACCTACGTCCACGGGGTAAAAGGATGAATCTTATTACTTAAAGGTGTTACAATGGCGTCACTCTCCAAGTTGAACTCTCTTCCTTACAAGATGAACTAGTTCCCAACTATCTTTCTCTCTAGTGTGATTTCAAGAGTCTCCCTATCTCCAAATTACAACCTACCTCTCTCGGATACAAGTTTTTCTATTTATAGGGGAGGCTACATACAACCAAACTATGGTGTTGGTCACAATATATATATCTTGAAGTCCTGTGTAGGTCCAGCTCGCATCGTCTCTTTTTCTATAGATGTGGCCGATGTAATTTGGTTCCTCGGTAGTATCTTATCCGAGTCGATCCTTTTAGATGTTCTCTTGGTGCGATGTCGCCTCTCCAATCCTGTCGCCCTTTCAGTTGGACGATATGGCATGTATCTTCTTATCTCTTTGACTAACGCTCCTTGTTTGACCCAATACGTCTCGTTTGTCAGCTTTGTCAGAGGTCTGGAGTCAAGTCTTGTCCGACAGCTGTAGAGTGATCATGTCTGATCCACGTGATTCCTTAATCCTCGTGCCTGCCAGCCTCTGTCCCATGCTTCTCGCTTCTTCCTCCTTGGGTACATCATAGCATAAGATGTTGCCACCTAGCCCTGTGGATAATATACACCTACATTTATGCCCCTTCTTTCTCTCGTGTGGTAGACACGAGTGGAATAAAATCATCCCATCTTCCCACGTCCCCGTTCATGCTGCGATTTCCGCCATAAAGTCCCCCATTAAATCCCCTTTATGACTTGTAACTGTCGGAGCCGGTCACACTTCTTTTTTACTTTAAATACCCCATTTTCCTATTCTGTTTCTTCTACTTCACCATTTTCTCAATCTCCAGCCGCTGCAACCATTTTCTCTGAGATTCTTTATCACTTTAAGCCTCTGTGAGACCTTGTATTTTTGATTCTCTTCCTTCACATCTTCATCACCGAGTGCTATAGTAGCTGTGGTTACGTTTCCGTCGTCCCAACCTTCTTCACCATCTTTTGAGTTTTGAACTACTCACGTCCATGGATTCTTCTCCCTCAATGACTGAGAAAAGGTGTGTTGATGATGTTTTTTCCGAGATTGATGCTTTTCTCCTTGATTCCCTATTTTCGTTTGATAGTCCCTCTGAGTATGATGATCGCGCCATAAAATCTATCTTTCCTGACGGTTCTCCTTCTATTTCGTGTAGGTCCGAGAAAAGGGTGAAAGATCTCTCTGATGAAGAATTCATTGAGCAGTTGAAAGAGAAGTACGATCTTCAAGACTAATAAGTTACCCTAATCTTGGGCCAAAACATCACCTTGAGGAAGTACGACATGGAGAAGTACGAGCAGTCAGCTGAATGCGTTGTTATCACTCATGACCAGCTGGAGATAGGTCTCCATCTCCCTTTGTACAATCCTGATAGCCCTTTCTACTACGATATTCTCTCCCAGCTCAAGCCTTTTCGTTCTCTGGCTCAATGGACTGGCAACACTTTTCGGATTATGGATGAATGGAGAGATCGCCGAGATGGTCATGGATCCACCGCCGACTGGTCGACCTATAAGCCCGAGGACGCTCCAGAATATACCGTTGCCAATTTCCTTGCCAACTATCGAGCCGGTACTTCAACCAATGGTGACCTTCCCGGTTTTGCTGCTAGTCCTTATTGTCACAGAACTATGCCTAATAATGTTGAAAGGATGATACTAGATGATGATCCCATCGGACAAGGTTCTAACAGGCGACCCCGTCATACCAATGACCCAATTTATCCCCGAGTTCTACTTCTTGTCCGAGGGCCCATTTTACATGGTAGCTTCCCCTGCCGAGCCTTGTCCTTTCTGGGTGGTTAATGACGATAAGGCTGATAAGGTATGTGTCTCCTTCTTCTTTCCTCAATTTCTAGCTTATTAGTTTTGATGCCAACTGGTTATTTGTTGTCATCAACATCTCAGGGCGACTCTATCAAGGCCGCCGCATCGTCGAGAAAAAGGGGTACTGGCACAAGGGTTGAGGAAGACCATGGTAAGGTTACAAACACAGTGATTTTATTATAAGTACATGTACTTTACCCTGTTTTTTGCCTTCACATGTTCTGACGAGAAGACTTGTGCAGAAATTTCCTAAGCACGATGATGATGAAGCCGGTAGGTCCGATGTGCATGAGATTGATCCTCAACCACTTAGGCGTAATCCTACTAGAGGCAAAAATATTGTTACTAAGACGCAGCCGAGGCAGAAACCAATCATCGATATTCCCGATGAAGATGACATATTCGGCGAGGATTTATCGGATGATAAGGGAGATGGGAAGGAGATGGGCGACAAACAAGAGCCCATGAAGACGCCCGAGTTGGTAAAGGCTGTTAATGCTGAATCGGAAGTACTTCCTCGTCTTCCCTAGATCACTGATGAGTCATTGTGTAGTGTTAAAACCTCCTTTACCATCTATGGCCCTATCCTGAACTCCCTTGGAGCACTCACTTCCCCCTAATTTGGAGCGTATAATGATGAAAAAATGCTTGGCGATGTGCCCCTTTATAACGATATAGCTTTGACTCTTGATACGGTGGTGAGTGGATCTGTATGCTTGGGTGATGCCTCACTCCTTAATATCTTTATAATTGTCGCTTGCCATTATAAATTGTTTACTTGTATCAGATCCTTAATCGGGTACGGTTGGATGCCACCAATCATCATAGGGAAAGGAGTTAGTGGAATCTCTCCAACTTCAATTGCAGAACGAGAAGAGTCGTGCGCGCGAGCTAGAGATTAAACTCGCCGATGCTCAAGGTGTGTTACAATTCTATAAACCTTAACTTATGTTGATTGAGTTTATCGTGCCAGTATCCTGAGCCGGGTATCCTTCTGCTAGCCGAGATAGCTAGTATAGGTTTAGATGCTTCTTCAGAGTTTAGGATCATGAAGAGGAAGTGGGATATTGAAAAGGATTTAGTGGAGAATCTTCGTCGGCGAATGGAAAAAAATAATGGAAAAATATATCTCCAAGCTGATGAGATCGAAGAACTTTAAGGTGAATTATACCGATATCGTCATTTTGAGTATTCCCCTGAAGAAATAGACAATTTTCGGGCTCATTTCTCAACGCCTTGCTGCTGAGAAAACTGCTTTGGCCAAGGACCTAGAATAGCAGGTACACTCTTTACAATTGTAGAACCGAGACCTTCACGAGGATCGCTGACGAATTTTGAGGGATAAATATGTAGTGGAGCGAGCTAATAGGGATATGCTGGGCAAAGTGGGTGAATTTGACAAAATGGTGGGTGAACTAGAATGGAGCAGGTCGCATCTTTCAGTGTTCCAAGTGTCGCGCAATCGTTTAATGGAAGAGTGGAGTGAACATAAGAAGTACTGCCCCGATAATGAATTCAATGAGCAATGCTATAACGAGATAACCATGAAATTGTTGAAGGCCGAGGATGAGTTTTCCAAGTCGGTAGAATCATTTCAGTCAGTGTTACCAGCCCTTTCATGTCTCGTAGGCGATGTGTTGAGGCAGTTTCTTAGGATTAGATTATTTTATGTACTTGCGAAATTTCTAACCATATTCAATGAATAATCCCATGTTGTTGTGGTCTTGTAGCCAAGCAAAAATGTTCTCAGGAATTGGATCTGGAGGTCCGACGATTGAAGCTGGTCGAGGCCGATTTGGGTACCAAATTGACCGATGTCGAGGCAGCCAATTTGCAGCTTACCCAACAGGTTGAGGATGAACGCGTCTCCCATGAAGAGGAGATAGACGAGAAGTTCCTGACGGGTATTTCTGAGTATGCGGAGAATAAGCGGCGCGAGATCGCGCAAAAGAGGGCCGTCGCTGTTCCCCCCAAGGATTGAATTCCCATTTTGTAGTGTTGCGCCACTAAGTTTCCCTTTGTCATGGGTTGTAAATCGCTTTGAACACATCTTCCCTTTTTACTTCTAATACACTGCTTGTTTTTTTAAAAGGGGGTGCTGCGTCGCCGATGCTGTTATTTTTATTCCTGTTATACTTTTTGCTTCGTGGAGTTTTATGATGCTTTTCGTTCTTCCTTAATTGGCATATGATGCTATCGCTTTAACTTTTGTTTCTTATATCATTCATACAATTGTTGATTATGTATGTTAGTATTTTAACCTTTTCCGTCGAACACACCCAACAAGAAGGGTCATCGGGCCCAATGCCATGTCCTTATTAGGGTATCTCATAACTATCTCTTGGATTTAGTGGAAGGGTACTAGTCAACCTAATTCTAGGTTCGATTGCCCCGAACGGTTATCGATAAACCAATCTCGGGAAAGTGGCCACCGCCACTTGCGATGGGGGAGACCTTTAAAATGTAAGTAGGCCACCTTGATGAGAAGACCTCGTGTCTTATCAGCCTGTGGAACTGGTTTCCAACCACCAGAACCCTTAGGATACCTCGACACTTGCACACTTCCACTTCCCCGAGTACGAATAGTCAGGCGACTGTAAGGCACCTAGGCACTTCTACACTGGCTTTTCCCCGAGTACGAATGCCCATTTGAGTGTAAGTCACCTCGGCACTTCCACTGGCTTTTCCCCGAGTACGAATAACCATTCGAGTGTAAGTCACCTCGGCACTTCCTCACTGGCGTTTCCCCGAGTACGAATGACCATTCGAGTGTAAGTCACCTAGACACTTCCTCACTGGTGTTTCCCCGAGTACGAATGACCATTAGTCTCTCATGCCCTATCTCATACCCCTCACGGTTTTACATAAACAGAAGACAAGTATGCTCACCTTTTATCCGCACCTCCCTTTAGGGGTGGTAGAGCTTCAGATACTTGATGTTCCAGGGTTTGGGATCTTTTGTTCTATCGAGTCTCAGTAGTCAATACGATCCCTCGCCTGCCTTGGATGCAATTATATACAGCCCACCCCACTTTGGCGCTAGCTTTCCGCCCTTTTTATCTCGCTCCCATTCGGCCAGAAACTTTAGCACTTGCCGCCTTAGTTGGAATTCTCTTGGGCGAACACACTTGTTGTACTCTCGCTGTAACCTCCTTTGATAGTTTTCCATTTTTTGTAGCACCATCTCCCTTGTTTCTTCCAAATCGTCGAGTTTTGCCAAAATTAGATCGGACGAGATGTTTCGCCTCCAAGCTTCTATCCTAGTAGTAGGGATCATTCCTTCCGTTGGTAGAATCGCCTCGGTTCCGTAAGTAAGCATGAACAACGAGAACCATGTAGCTTCCCTACGTGTGGTTCTGTTTTCCCATAAAACGTTGTATAGCTCCTCGCACCAGTCACCATATTCCCCGTCCAATTTCTTCTTCATGTTGTCGGAGATTGTTTTTTTAGTGATCTCGGCCTTCCCATTACTCTGGGGGTAAATGGGGGTAGCTTTACTCTTCTTGTTGTTGTACGTGTTGAACAAAAGATCAATATTTTCCCCTTGGAGTTGTTTTCCATTATTGGAGACGATAGATGCTGGGACCCAAAGCGGCAAATGATATGCTCCCAGATAAACTTGAAGACATCTTTATCTCGGATGTTCCTTAGTGGTGCTGCCTCTACCCATTTGGTAAAGTAATCCGTGGCCACGATCAAGTATTTCCTCTGCCCCGTTCCTACATGTAATGGTCTGACAATATCTACCCCCTATTTGGCAAAGGGCCATGGGCTTATAACAAAATTTAAAGGTACTCCTGGTGCCTGTATTTTCTTGCCAAACCGTTGACATTCTTCACAAGCTGTCGCCATTTCCTTTGCATCTTCGTTCATGTACATCCAAAAATAGCCCATTGTCTTTTCCTTGGACGATAAGATTCTCCCCGAGCTGTTGTTTCCGGCGGCTCCATAGTGTAATTCATGCAATATTGTGTAGCCTTCCTCTCTACTTAGGCATCGTAAAAGTGTCCCTAAGTAGGATTTCCCATATAGGATCCCTTCCCTTAGCTCGTAGGCACCCGATTTACTTTTGATTTTATTTATCTCGGGCCGACCCTTGGGTAGCTCTCCCGTTTCCAGGTATTGGTGTATTAGCTTTCTCCAATCGCCCTCTTTATATCGATCGGCTGTGTTAACAGCCACATCGATCCGTACGTACGGTGTTTCTGGGATTGAGGGAGTAAGGAGCCTAATAACACGAATGCCCTCTATGATCGGGTCTACCAGCTGTGAGGCGATATAAGATAGAGCGTCCGAGTGCCTGTTATCTTTTCTACAAATGTGACAGAACTTAATGCTTGGTATTTGGTTGATGTAAAATTGGGAGAGCTCCAAAGTAATCGAAATAGTTCCTCGGTTCTACTCGGTTAGGGAGCTTGGAGCGACGAGCAATTAGATCGGACTTGGAAATCGCCATAACTCGTTCTAATACTCGGAATCTATTTATTTGAGATTTATATACTGCTGCTCATAATTCATTATTTGAACCAAATAAAAAAAAAAATTAACACTATCATATAATTAAGTGTGTAATATTGTTATATTAAACGTATTATCATGTATTTCGAGGTTTTTCTATTTGATAACTTCCATTTGAGGGGTTATGAAAATTTTATTTTCTAATTTTTGTGCATGCAAGGTCAACTCGGAAAAATCTTTAACTCGTTTTGCTAAAAAAATCGGCTCAAATCGGTGAATCAGCCGCCTTAACCGGTAAAAATCGGGAATGGCTTAGAATCGGAAAACGCCTCGGTCATATAGCCTATAGCGATTACTCGGGGAGTAATCGTCCTTGGAGAGCGATTTTAACTACACTGGCAAGCTCTCAATATTTTTGCAACACGGGGTCGTGTGTCGCATATTTTCCCGTAATCTGCCGAATCACCGGCTGTGAATCACTAGTTAAGAGAACCTCCTGTAGCCCCATTTCTACAATTATCCGTAAGGTGTGGATTGTCGCTTCGTACTCGGTGACATTGTTTGTTGATTTGAATTCTAGCCTAAACGAGTGCACTATCTTTCTTCCTTTCGTCTTGGATAAGACTAACCCAAGGCCTGACCCCTCTTTGTTTGATGCCCCATCGACGAAAACTTCCCACCGTGTTGGACTACTAGATGCTAATAGGTCAGCAGGCTCTTCTCGTTCTTCCATCATCCCAAGTATATCTTCAACCTCGTCTTCATCGCTTAGTGGGAAATCTTCTTGGAATTCGTCCACTACATGTCCTTTGATCGCCGTCCTCGTCTCGTACACCGCATCATATTGTTTGATTAAGGCTCCCCATTTAGATATTCTCCCTGATCTCCCTGCATTTTCCAAAACTACTTCGATAGGCGATTTGGTGAGCACTCGTATGCGATAAGCTTGAAAGTAAGTTCGGAGTTTAGAAGCGGAAAAAGCTAGTGCAAGTTCCATCTGCTCTATTCTGGTATAGTTTTTCTCAATCGGACTTAGTGTTTTGTTAGTGAAATACACCGGCTTCTCCGCATTCCCCTCCATCTTAACGAACACGGCACTAATGGCATATGGTTTCACCCCTAAATATAGGGTGAGAATTTCTGACGGCTCGGGCCTCTGCATAACCGGGAGGCTGGCTAGGTGTAACTTGATATTTTGAAAGGCCTCTTCGCTAGCATCCGTCCATTGGAACTTCTCTCCTTTCTTCAGAATGTCATAAAAGGTTTTACATTTGTCCGACGACCATGACACGAATCCCCCCAATGCTGCTATATAACCATTTAGCTTCTGCACATCCTTTACTGTCGCGGGAGATGGCATCTCTAAGACAGCCCTAACCTTCTCGGGATCCTCTTCTATCCCTTTAGGGGTGATGATATATCCTAGGAATTTCCCCGATGTAACCCAAAAGTCGCACTTTGCGGGGTTAATCTTCATCTTGTGTTTCCTCATCATCTGAAAAAATCTCGCGAAGGTCTCGGACGTGATCCTTAGCTCGGCGGCTCTTGACCAACATGTCGTCCACGTAAACTTCTATGGTGTCGTGGATATTGTCTTCGAACATGTCTCCTACCAATCTCTGATATGTAGCACCAGCGTTCATAAGTCCAAATGGCATCTTGGTATAACAATACAACCCCCTTGGTGTGAAGAAGGAAGTATGCTCCTAATCCTCGGGTGCCAACGGTATTTGGTTGTAGCCCATGTATCCATCCATCAATGTCATCGCCTCATATCCAACTATTGATTCTACTAGTTGGTCTATGCTTGGGAGAGTGAAGCTTTCCTTCGGGAAGGCCTTGTTCAAGTCACTAAAATAAATACATATTCTGACTCCTACTTTTTTTCTTTGGTACCATGACCATATTAGATATCCACTGCGGGTAATGGGATTTCCTGATTATCTCGGACTCTTGTAGCTTCTTTAGCTCGGCCTCAAAAGCTGCCTGTAACTCTGGTACGATTCGCCTTATTTTCTGTCTAACTGGTTTGAACCTCGGATCAATCTTCAAGTGGTGGCAACAGACCTCTGGGTCATTGCCCTCTAAATCGTGTACTTCCCATGCGAACGCGTCTAAGTTTACCTTTAACACTATCATGAGTTAACTTACTTGTTCACCCGACAGTAATGTCCCGATCCTTACTATCTTTGGCTCCTCAACCGTCCCCAAATTCACTTCCCGAGTCGGCTCAACTGTCAATAAATTAGATTTAGGTTCCCTAAATGGATCCGTTTCCTTTAATTGCGATAAAGGGTCTTGCTCTTGGGTCTCGTATGCCATGACCGCTTGTGAGATAGCCTCCTAAAATTCTTCTGCAGCCTTAACTTCTTTGGCTTTGTTCTTCTCTCTCCTTTGTCGAGCTCGCCGATCTTCATTAATTTCGGCGTCAACCTCCATGTATTGTCGTGCTGCTTGGGAGTCACCTATAACTTCAGCTATTCCCTTGTAGTTCGGGAACCTTAATCTCTGATGATATGCCGATGCCACCTCTTTAATCCCAGCGATCCATGGACGCCCGATAATTGCTTCATAAGGCGAGGCGACGTCGACCACAGAAAAGGTGGTTAGTGTATCAAGGTAGCCCCCACCATCCGAAACCCTAAAAGTTACCTCGCCCTTAGGGATGGTTACTGTCCCATTAAAGCCGTAGATGCGATATGTTGAGGGGACGAGGGTGTCGTCCGACAGCTCCATTCTCTTGAACGTGTCGTAGAATAGCACCTCGACTGAGCTTCCGTTATCCACGAGAATCCTTCTCACTCCCCACTCCTCAATCAGTAACGTGATGACCAAGGGATCGTTGTGTGCTTTCCCATTTGCTGGTACATCCTTGGCTGAGAACGAAATAGGCTGCATCATCCAAGGTTCCATCGGTAAGGTCTTGGCTATGCTAAATATTTCTTTGCCATCGCGACCCATATTGTGAATCCTTGAAGTGATTACTAGGCCGAGAGTGTAGTCTTGAATAGCTGAGTGTGAAATGGTATTCACAAATTGAGTTGACCTATCAATGCGAACTTGATGAACCGGCATATTGGGTGTTGCTGTCGGCTGAGCTGGATGTCGGAAGAACTGTCTCAGGTATCCATCTCGGATGAGGTGTTGAATGATATCCTTCACTTCTCGGTAATTATTAGTGGAGTGGCCCTTATATTGATGGTAGTGACAGTACTCGAGGTTATCCTTGGTTTCTTGGAACTGGACTCCCCTTGATGCTAGGTAATTGATATCGTTCCTCTTCTCGACCTCCTTGAATACTTCCTCCAAAGGAGCGTTCAAAGGAGTATATGATCGGGCTTCATGCCTCGGCCTCTTCCCTTTGGCCACCCATTCTTTCTTCCAACTGCTTCTTGGTAGAGGGTCTGATCTCTTCTCGGGACGCCTAACAGGATCGTCCATAATTGCTTGATCCTCAGCACCGGCTTCGGCACTAGCTTCTTGTACTCCTCTATCTCTTGATTTAGATTGAATTTCTTCTTGGGCGATAAAATATTCATGCATTCTTCGCATCTCCTTTAAGGTTTTTGGATTTTCAGAGAACATAGCTATCCAAATGGGGTCCGATCTTCCCAATGCGTTTTCAAATCCAAAGATAGCTTGATCTACTGGTACTTTTCCAATTTCAGTACACAGTTTCCTCCACCTATCGGTCAAGGTTCTCAAGGGCTTCCTGAACCTCCGGGAAAGGGTGAATAGTTTGTTCATTCTTAGCCGAGGTCAGCTGTTGTGCATATAGGTTTTAAGAAAGGCCTCGATTAGTGCATCATAACCGTCGATCGATCCAGGTGGAAGTGAATAAAACCAATCTCGCGCCTCGCCTTCCAAGCTGGCCGGAAAGAATTTACACATGACTACTATGTTGTTTTTCCATTGGTTCAATGACATGGTATATATTTTTAGATGCTCGGCCGCATCTCCTGTTCCGTCGAATCTAGAAGGAAATGTGGGTAAGGTACACTTTGGTGGGAACGATATTTTTTCAAGTTCTTGGGAGAAAGGTGTCTTCTCGGCCTCGCTCATAATCTCTGCCAGTTTGTTCTTTTCGCTACTTCCCGATAGATCCTTAATCTTTGCCTCCAACTCTTTGAGTTTAGCTTCTGTCGCCCCGTCCTGTTGTCCGCCTCTTCCTCGCCTTTCTTCATCAGTAGACAAGTCTTCGGGTGGTCCATATCCTCGTGGGGAGGGTATGGGAGGTCGTCTGGACTAACTAGGGTTGCTCGGCTCAGTCGTAGATGGTGGTTGACTTGATCGTCCATGATTACTCGATGTCCCTCGGATGGAAGATCCTCTTTATCTAGTTCGTTGATTCCTCAACTGATAATTCTCAAACTCCAGGGTGAGATTCCGTTGCTGGAGCTCTCTTAGTGCCGCTTCTTGTCTTCTTTGACTTTATAAAATGGCCAATAACGTCGGGTATGTGCTTTCATGACTAGAATGTCCATTAGGGTAGTGTGGCCGAGACTGTAATGATATCGATATTGGTGGTGGGGGTAGTATCGGACCAGTTGCATGGACAGGTGCAGGTACGACGTTACTAACTGCTCCTCACCCCAAATGAATCTTCCTGAGACGTTCTTGATCTCTTCCTAAGGATTCCTGGTACTCAGCTTGTTGACTTTATATTTGTCTTTGGGCTTGTGCTGCAAGCGCTTCCTCATCGTCCTCTGTATCTAAAGCTGTAAGTCCATCAACTTGGTCAACTCTCCTCTAGGTCACGATAACCTGGTCTAAGGGTAGGGTGTCATCATCTCGCCCAAGATCCACTTTCTCATCAACAGTTGGCATGCCTCGTGCAGCTGCATGAGATTCCTTGGGCGGTGGTTGTCGACTGCCTTCTTGCCTCGGCCCAGTTACCCTTGCATGCATGCTTCTGCTAGTAACTGTACGATTCCTTAGCGTCCTTTCCATCCCTGAAGTACTAGCCATCGGGTGTGGCGTGTGTTGAGCCAAGTATCGTCCCTACCTACATCATCAAATACAATATTGTAAATAAAAATTCAAAAGGGTGAAAAATATTCGACTGACACAAAATTTTTCACTATGTCAGAGCTTGCAGATACAAATCTTACTCCGTTTATCAAATGGGTTCTGCCTATCTACCCTATTTTGACTCTATGCTGACTTTGAGGAAGATTTTACGCTACGTCACTATCATTCCGTACGACGTCGCCTTCAGTACTTGACCTCCACATTTAAGCTAGTTTGTTCTTCATTCTATATGCTCCAAATCATTAAACTCATGCACGTGATGATTGAATGGTACGGCGTGTAAGTCCAAAAATCAAATCAAGTCTCTATTGTTGTTATTTCCTCAAGATCTCATCATGGCCGTCTTCCATGGATCCTCCCAAAGAACTTTCCTACGAATAGACATCATCGCCGGACAAGATTTGTTTTCCCTCTTTTTTCTAAACAGATGACATGGGTTGTTGTCGATCAACGAAGCAAGGGTACAAACGAAAAAAGGAACTTGGAAACAAATTCTCCTTACTAAAGAAACATCTAGAAAATGACTTCCACGACGGGAAGCTCAATAGCAGCTTATCATGCAAAAGGCATCTTAAACTTAACCTTTCGTGGTTCTAAGCACACATACTTTGTACCGCAACAAGAAAATAACTTATTTACCACTAAAATTCACTCAACCATCGAGAACAAACAGTCATCCTATCAGCAGATCCTCAACCTAGCTCCTAACCCGTGTTGTTGATCTCCGGTGAGCTTATGGAGATTTTCTGCCGATCAAACAGTTTGTGGGCGAAGAAACGAGAACTCTACTACACCTTGTAAAGACGTGGATACTGCTTCAACTTTGCATGTACACTAAACAACTCAAAATAACAATAAATAGGAGATTTCGACCAACAGAGTTCATCCTAGCTTCAACTACAACACTTAAACGTGTATTTATGAGCTTTTGATCGTCTCTGAAGGCATTTTAGGCAAGGTATCCGGAGATCTTAGTCGGGTCCCCTTAGTCGGCGCCAGAATGTTGATGTATTTTACTACAAACTACATCCAAAGGATAGAAATCTTATACTCATACAAGTGTAAGTAAGAACTTAACAATAGACACAAATATATACGTGGTTCGGTATGATTACCTACATCCACGGGGTAAAAGGATGAATCTTATTACTTCAAGGTGTTACAATGGTGTCACTCTCCAAGTTGAACCCTCTTCCTTACAAGATGAACTAGTTCCCAACTCTCTTTCTCTCTAGTGTGATTTCAAGTCTCTCCCTCTCTCCAAATTACAACCTACCTCTCTTGGATACAAGTTCTTCTATTTATAGGGGAGGCTACATACAACCAAACTATGGTGTTGGTCACAATATATCTATCTTGAAGTCATGTGTCGGGCCAGCTCGCATCGTCTCTTCTTCTATAGATATGGAAGATGTAATTTGGTTCCTCGACAGTCTCTTATCCGGGCCGATCCTTTTAGGTGTTCTCTTGGTGCGATGTCGCCCCTCCAATCCTGTCGCCCTTTTAGTTGGCCGATATGGCATGTATCTTCTTATACCTTTGACTAACGCTCCTTGTTTGACCCAATACGTCTCGTCTGTCATCTTTGTCAGAGGTCTGGAGTCCAGTCTTGTCCGACAGCTGTAGAGTGATCATGTCCGATCCACGTGATTCCTTAATCCTCGCGCCAGCCAGCCTCTGTCCCGTGCTTCTCGCTTCTTCCTCCTTGGGTACATCATAGCTTAAGATGTTGCCACCTAGCCCTGTGGATAATCTACACCTACATGATGATACCCAAATTGTAGGATTATAATGGTGGAATGCCATGTAATGGTGTCTAAAGTATTATTGGACCATGATCTCTTCAAATGCCAACTTTTTTAAACTTATCAGCGACTCTCACTCTCAATCGGGATGATAAAATACTATTCACATGCCCTATAACTTAAAATAAATAAAGGGCGTAATATTGTATCGTGTTCATTGTTCGTTATGTTCAACTCATATTACACTTTGTTGATTTCTGTAGCTATGAAGTTGTAAGTGTTCTCACTCGTGCAACTAATTCGCTCAAGATCACTTTCTTAGAGGTTTGTCAAGTGTTTTTTTTTCCGAACAAATTGCTTAAGTATGGTTTATGTACTCGATGCATCATATGTTTGCTACATATTAAGGTTGGAATCGCATATTTTACCGAATGCTACTCAGTTTCTCTTAGCAAGTTTCAGGTTTTTATCCCCATCTATGTATTTTAGGTTTCTTAAAATTCAAATGAATCATGACCATTTTTGATAAGTGTAGAGATTCATTAAAATCTTTTGTAAGACGAACAGTTTGTACCATGAAGCATATGTTGGGGTGGGGGGCTGATATGTTCTCTTAACAGCTTTACGTTTTTGTTTACTTGAATAGGCCAAAGATATCTCAGACTTGGGTTCATTAGAAACAGTCGCAAGAATCTTCGTGCCAGGTAAATCTACTTTATCTGTTTTGTGTTGTTCATATCTGCGGGTGTATGGCTTAAGGATCTTGATTCTAATAGTAAAAGTTTTTGTTACATATACCAGATGTTTTGTATGATCCATGGCCTAGTTTATTAGAATTTAAGTTTTTTAAAATTTCTCTACAGTTAGAAGCGGTTACTTTTATTTCTTTTGAATTGTTGTCAAATGTCAAATGCAGGTGGGGAACTTTGTATTCTGCACGGATAATTAAAATCAAGGAGGAAGAAGGCATTAGGTAAAGTTTAGGTCCAAATTGAAAAGACCAATGTCAAGTTATGTTGTTCAATCACAAAGTTTTATTGTTTTATTCCTCCCGTTGTATTATTGTACAAATATTTTCATATCCTTTGACAAATTCTTGATCTGTTCCAGGAATTACTACTTTTTTGAGCACGCAACATTTTGCGGTAGTAGTTGCTGCGAGAGGAGGGAAGGTAAGCTTCGTCGTATAAGTTCTTGATTATGTAAAGGTTCATGGAACCAACTTGGCAACCTAACAAAGATTCGTAGACCTCTCTTAGTGGGAACCAATTTCTACTCTTTCATATTTAATGGTGTTCCTAAGCGGTTAATGTTTATGCAACCTACTATATGTTGTATTGTAGGCCTATATAGCTGGAGCAAGTGCCCCAGAATCTAGATGGGAGGAGGATGGTGTGACGCATCGTTCTGCGGCAATATCACTATCTCTTTTATAACCATCCAATTAAACGTTCTTTTTTAAGCCCTTGGAAGGTATGGAAAATCCAAATCTATAATGTTCCATTACCTTCTTACATGTCCTGATGAAACCAGGGTACGGTATTTTATAATCTCTCCTTTTTCCGTATTCCACCAAGTTATTTCATGAAAATGAAAATCTAATATGTGTTGGATTTACGAAGAGTTGATGCATTTTTGTTTCAGTTAATTGTTCTAGTGGCGAGAAATCAAACCAGATAGAACATCTATTATTCCTGGAAATGCGGAGAATTTTTGGTCAGTTCTTCTCAATTATGGGGGATAATCCTTTATGCCATGCTTCACCAGGGAAAAAAGTTTTCCGACCTTCAAATCAAGGCTGTGTATAGGTCACATGAGATTCAACAGATGACTTTGTAGGAAACTTTTGATCAAACCTATCAAGTCCATATTCACCGCTTCCTATTCGAAGTGTTCAATTTTTCTTACTTCTCTTTGTATCTGGTTCAAATCTGTGAAAGGGCGCTCGGACAGTCGATCAATCCTCGTGAAAAATGTTTCGACTTGTGAGCCGTTTGGAAATGTTTTGATTATTCTTGTGTGAACATCTCTTTGTTTTACAAATTTACATGGAAAATTAGAAAAATGCCCTATATTTCGATGTCCCGTTGGGAAAATGCCCCGCAAAATAAAAGTTATTAGAAAATGCCCCACCGTCCCCTTTTCCATCCAACAACAGTTAAAAGGTCGAACCCAACACATGTGTGCTGTGACACGTGCAAATCTAAAGACAAATATGCCCCTTCCATAAAATTTCACGATGATGGACGGTTGAAGATGGAAATTGGCATGGTGACTTTATCTTCCTTGTCTTTTCTTAATATGACATACGTATCCTAATCACAAGATATGGCCACATGTCACTGATCAGATGATGGACAGCTGAGGATTGAGATCAGCTCAGAATAGAAATTACAAGATTTAAATTCACAAAATATTCACCATTGATACAATCGCTACAAGTATTGTTTCTAAAAAGAGACACAGTTAACACCACTACCAGTACATGAAATGATCACTGAGGGATCAAAACAAAACACACCAGAATTCATTAAACAAAAAAACATCTATTTTACAAAAACAAATGGTTTTTGTCTTTTCCGATGGTTACGATTGAGAGTTTTATTATGATCCACGACCACCATTTGCTCTCAAAGTCTCCCAGAGTTGAAAGACAAATCGTGGCTGAAATTCAATCCATGTTTTACTCTTGGAACCAACCGCTCAGATTGATCCCTCTTCTTCCGTTACACATTATCAATCTGTAAACTTAATTATCCTCTTCCACTACACATCATTTGTAACGTATGATCTCCCCCTAATTATCCTCTTCGGTTACCATATTATCTCTTGATCTTCTCTTCTCATACGTTACAAATGTTCCATACTTAAACACCAATATAGGTCATCATCTCAACATGTTTCATACGCATACTCTATCAGGTGCCATTTTTTTTTTCCTTCAATTCTTTTCAATCTTGGTTTGATTTTGCCCTCTCTTTTTTTTCATACATTCTTTTCAATTTTTGATTGAATTTTTTAAGTTTGTTGTTTGCAGGTTTAGACCGTTGTTTTCGGAAAAAATGTGTCATCCTTCTTAGGTAATTGTTTAATTCTTTTCAATTTTGGTTTGATTTTGCTTTTTTTCTTCTTTCTGAAATTCTATTCAATTTTTGTTTGCATTTTTTAATTTAAGTTTTTCATTGCTTGCGGGCTTAGAAGTTTGTTTTGGGAAAAGAGGTGCCATCCATCTTAGGTAAAAAAAATTAGGTTTCTTTATAGCTTTTGATTTGATGAATATTAGATAATTTGCGTTTAAATTGTTTCTTCCTATCACGGTCACAACTCTATTTCAATTATAGTTTGATTTTTCTCTTCTTGAACATGTACTTTAAATTTATGAGCTTTAAATTATTAATGGAAATGTCTGTGTCAAGAGCTTAATATTTGGTTTGTAGGTATATTTCTGTTTAGATTAGATGATGAAGTTTATGCATTTGAATAGCAAGTTAGTCGCCCTTTGGTTTTCATTTTGATGCATTTTAAATTCTGATTTCCCCACTACATATGTTCTACAATGTTTCGCAGTCGTACCAACTTTACACAAAAGTGTATTATCTAATGTAATTGAGAATCAAGATATTGGAATAGTTTCTTTTTGGTTTACTGTAATTAGGTAAGTTAACCTATATGAATTGACTTCAAGTTGAAATCGATTCATTCCTGATTTCATTTGGTATTTTCTTCCATTATTAGTTAATAGTTGTGCATCACTTTCTATATGGTAGTGTCTCTTTGTATTTGTGTTTATCTTTTTGGACTGTGTACGTTTTTGGATAAATCACAAGTAAATTTGGTGAATGAGATTATCGTAGCTATTAGTAGTGAGACTACAAATGGTTGTACGTCAACTGGAAATGTTGAGAAAAGCATATAGAGAATGCTACTTTGTATTGTTTAAATGGTTAGACCGGTAATTAATTCACCAATGATTTTTGATTTTAATGTAGGGAGCATTTTAATCTTGCTGCAGAGCATGGTGCTCCCTGTGATCAAACCCGTCATCTTGGTAATCCTAGAAATGTTACCACGCACGGGAATGGTGTGCATCTTTGTTTTTCTTCCATCTTTTACGTAGTCTTTATTATTTTCAGTTCTTTTACATTTTTTATCGCCATTTTATTTATCATTTAGTGTAGACATATGATTTTGTTAGCATCCTTTACACATTTATTGATTGTTGTTGGTGCATTTGTGTTATCCAGACAAAATTGACGCAGACATATCAAACACCGTGGTTCTTTACCCCCTATCGTCCTTCTATCAGATATTCTTTTTAGGGGGTTACCGATCCTTTTTAGCTAAAATCATGGAGATTTAAAAGATAGTTATGCAGTAGTTTCCTTAACTCTTCAAGTTGTGATATATATATATATATATATATATATGCATGTATTCTATAATAAATATTGTCAGAACACAGTTTAGATCAGAAATGGTTTTGGACCTCGCTTATCCTATTATGTGAACCACTAAATGCTTAGTTTCATTAGCATCTTAATTTGTTTATATTGTTCCCTATAAAATGTTAAATTGCCACCCAATGATGATTGTGTGTTTATAGCCCTAATGCCTCTAGCCACCCTACTCATACTTGGTAGTTATGTAGTTGTTACTTCATTAATAAATACATGGAGTGTTTCTGATAACCTGAGATTGTTTGGATGTTTTTTTGTTTCCGGATACATGGGCATCACTTCTCAGGTGAATATTCTGTTCAAGCATTTGTTGAAAATTCACCCCAGATTTTAATTTATGTTTTATTTTCTAAAATGCTTACTTTTATTAATAAATGAAAGAAGATTTAATGGACCAGCGTTTTGCTACTGGCATGAACTACAATTGATATCTTACTAAAAAGATTATAAAATGAAACCTGAAACCATACACTCTTATATCTGAAAGTGGTTGACACTTAACATGCAAAAGTAATGACGAAGAAAAAGGAAATGTTGGCTTTCATTGTATGTACCATTATTCTTTAAATGGTGATGTATCAACCAGTAATCTTTGGATTAGTTCTAAAATGGGTTGCTAATTTACCGAGGATCTCTTTGTAGACTCCGTGTTCAAGATCTTTGTTTGGCAGGACACCACATGTGCCCATAGCCCCCAAAACAGTAATAGTCAAGTTAAATGTTCTCATTTGTACCATTTATTTTTTGTGGTCAGTAATATCATATTGATCTGTATATTGCTTTCATAAGATAGGTTATGTTCGATTCACTTATTATTTAGGATTACAGGGAAGAGAAAAATTTTGTTAAGTATGCAACTGTTTTATCACCTTCCTTGAAACATTGTTAACTTTTGTCAATATTAAAATTTCACTTTCTATATTGCATTTTAGACTGCTGCTCCAAAAATTCGTTTTTTGTATCATCCTTCGGGATATAGATGTTTACAATAACAAAGAAGTGTAGTCTCCTTATAGGATCTACAATTGTTAAAACTTTTTTAGTGTTTTTTATTTTTCATAACAAATCCACGTCTCTGTTTTGCAGGTGGTATGAGGAAGTCACAAGAGCAATCACATTCGTTCATCGCTCTAAAATTTGGAAAACCCTTGAGTATGAGTGTGGCTGAAGGTATGTTTTGATTTTGGTGGTCTAATAGGAATATAACTTGATGTGCAATATTTCATATGGTTTCTTTTCCTTGACTAATGTTAGAGACATCTCTGTTTACTTTCCTATTCAACTTATTTCTATGGAATGGTTCCAGAGTAGTTTTTCTTGGACATTTTGAGGTATTTCAGCTCCTCTAAAAGGATGTGTTTAAATTTTTATGGTGAACTAAGAACTGTAGTTTCTATATGGAACATTCACATAATTGTCTGTGTGTTCTTTTATTGGACTAATTGGTTCGCGTTTGTGAGGTGATGGCAAGGGGCACCCTAGCTAATATCCACATTGTCGACGAGCTCTTAAAGGTAGAAGTTGGTCCAAAGACGGTTCATATCCCAACAGGGGAGAAACTTTATGTGTTTCAGCCAGCTCAGGTGAGTTTGTATATCTTCATGTGTTACCTTTTTGAGTATGACTATGTTGAAAAAAGTGATATGCACAAACTGTTGGGTCCATTTATTGAGATTAATCGTTTTCTTTCTTTCCTGTAAGTATAAAAAATCAGGATATCGGTTGCTTATGTGTTTGGTAAAAGGAGATTTGAATGGTTTTTAGTAATTATTGGTTCACCAGTTAAGTGTTTGCACCACTATTTGACAAATGCATGGGTCAGGGAGTGACTTTGCAAGCTGCTCTCTTGAAGACGTTGATAAATGATATACAAATATGAACAGCAGCCAAAAGAAGTTTTAAATTTTTAATATCTTCTAAGTCATGTATGAAACATAAGTAGTTATGTTATGTGTTCTTTAATTTAGTGAGGAATTATTCGAACTGATTCCTCAACATTTTTATATTTCAGTATCTGTGAGTCTACTTTTATATATTCGTACATTGCAGAAATAGATATAAATGCGATAAGTGGCTTACTATGTTATAACCATCAGTTAGATATTGTTTCGACTTACATCTAACAACTATATTAGAGGTAGAAGCTTTAGAACTCTAGACCACTCTTTAAGGATCTTTTTGCGGGTTTTTTCGGCAGCCATATAATCTATTCTAACCAAAATCAAAAGTTTTGAAAGATAATAGCAAGAGCACCAAAATATGGAACAATGTAATTGTCGATTTATTTTGCATTCCACTGTTAAAAATCTAATTTTGAGTTTGCAAGGAACAATAAACTTGATCAATTTCCAGACCCACAGTCTCTGCTTTAAGGCTCACAATAACAATTGATATTCAGGATGATCCATGTATTTATTCGATTAGCTGATGCATATACGGTAATTGAACTTTTTAGTTTTGTTGAAACTGAATTCTGAGTTGCGAATTTTTTCCATCAACTTCTTCACCAGATAGATCGTTTTCATTTCTATGTATTTACATCTTTGTATCCTCTATGATACAGATCCAACGAGTAACATAATTTAGTTTTGCTCAGGTTTAGGAAAAGTAAAACTTTTACCTTTTTATTTTTACCTAAATATATATAGGTCCAATTGAAAAAGTGAAATCGGGCACACTTAGATCATCGATGTAGCGGTTACTAGCCATCTATGACATGAACCACCTAGAGTAATTGGTCCGCATCTCATGTTTTTCCACCGACCTTTTTATATACCGTTTTCCCCTCAAAACAGTCAAAACATATCCCACCTAGGCATCGCCTTCTTATTGGTAAATGAATCCCACCTAGGCATCGCCTTCTTATTGGTAAATGACTTTTCAATCCAGCCATCCAGGACCCAATAACGCATTTATCCAAAATACCTCCACAATATGATTAATTACTAAAGGCTGGTACCAAACCATATAAAACAAAACAATTATGACATTCAGATCTCTGATTGGTACCCGCCCTTTGCAGCACTGGTACCTTTTTTTAGCAATCATGCAAAATATGGCGTCAATATTACCCAACATGAAAACTAAAAACAAAGAAAGAAAATCACTTAACGATGATAACTCAAACTACCGAACATATCAATAATCAAGTTTATCTATATATGAAGAAGGGTTAATTGGGGGATAAGTACCGGCATGGTCGATGAATTGCCAACATTGAAAAACCATGCCGACAGCTACAGTAAAATATCCCTCGATTAAAAAGAGTATCCCCCAATTAATTGTTCTATATGAAGTCTGACAATTGAAATGAAATTTCACTCATAAATGATAAATCTCATTGTCAACAAAAGCCAAACCCCCGGGCCGTTACGGCACGGGTCATTCGCTAGTATATATATATATATATATAAATATTCCGGCTTTCTTATCTTCAAAAGCCATTCCTTTACAGAATTCACCTGGATCTTCAGGAATTTCTTCATTCTGTATTGCCAACATCACCTGCAGGCCCATTCATCTCATCAGCAGACCAAAAAAAAACACCATATGTTACCATTAGGATCTTAAAAATCCAATTTTTGAAAGAAAAGGAAATAATCAGAAATGTATAAGTTGTGAATCCACCATTTACATCTGAAATAAATATTACATCTATTATAGCCATTCATAACTACATTTCTAGTATAGCAAACAAGACATCAATCCAACACAGTATTCATGTTCAAACATACATCACATTGAACACATTCATAAATATCATGTTCAAAGAAATCAATTTCAGTTATTCCACACATTAGGGTGTCTGGTCGGCACTCACCACCAGTATGATGCAGTTAGGATTGATTGCGAATTCCACACACTAATTACACAATATCCACTTAGAATTTTCATTTGCAATTCCCTTGAATCAGTTTCCACAACATTTTTTCAAGTCTGAGCAGCTTTACACGCAAAAACAATCATAAAATGTGTCACTTTTTAGTTAAATTAAGAACTGAAATAGTACTCTTGTATCTTTAATCAATGTCTTCTGCCAAAAATCCACAAATTGAACCTAAGTTTATTCCTGGTTTATTCCCTTTTTCATGAAAATGTTTCTACTTTATTCATTTCATTGGAGTTAAGCATAGACAAATATAATAATATTGAGGCTATTTAGATATCTCAATCAATTAATTGTCTCTATCTGTCAATGGCGGAACCAGGATTTCAGAATGGGGGTGAGGGCTAAAACAAATAATTCTCACACCACAGTTAATATTCATTACATACGTGGTCTACATAGTACCATACAATAAGATCATGGACTAAACTTGTATAGTTACTACCAAATAGTGAATGAACACAGGAACGGGAGAATATGAAAATTATCATGCTGGTGGGTGCAGCGATGAAGCTATAGCTAGATTATCCATATCCATTTACAATAAACATTACCTAACAGTAATGGACGGAAGAAAAATTATGGAAGAAACAACATTAACAATGGAATATGCTTCGGCACATACCTTGTTAGAAGCTCAGATGTATGTATACATAATAAGGAGCCTTTTAATACTGTGATTTTCGGGAACAGGAACATCAAATCCTCTGCTCATTGGGCTATAAGTCTCCCTGTTGATATGCAGCAGTTTGACATTTGTGGCCTGGGGTAACTTCTGAAGCTGCCAAGACAAAAAAATGAAAAAGAAAGAAGAAGAATCTAAGTTTGAATGATTAAATGTTGTTCCTATTGAGTTCTTACACAAGCGAACAACTAACAAATTTTACTGTCTAAGAACGTGAATTCGAAATCCCATTCGAAATCATCTAAACAACTTGAATTCGAAATCCCATTCAAAATCATTTAAACAACGTGAATTCGATATCCCATTCAAAATTATCTAAGCTTGTTAATCCTACATTCAATTTAATTACCATAATTTATAAACAAAACAGAAAAATCCCTAACTTGTATGAACCCTAGAAATAAAATTTCTTTCCATGATCAAATTAATATATTCAATTTCAATTACACCCTAATTCATATACAAAAATGAAAATTCCTAATTTTTGTGAACCCTAAAAATGAAATTTCAGCCGATTATTGTACTAAAAAAATTAAGCATGTAATTTGGGGGTGTGGGTTTGATTTTACTTACTTGTTTGTATTCTATATAGCTCTGATTTACTTATTCAATGAAAGGAAACCCTCACTTCTACTGCTCCTTTCCTTCTTTTAATCACCAGAAAACTGGCCTCTTGCTTCTTTCGTTAACTCGTCATACCCATAATCATCACGCACCTTAACACTAAACTGAAAATCATCTCGATCTAATGAATGAAGAAGACAACTTTGTGTTTCTATTAATCTATCAAACTCGCCTCTTGTTACTGGTTAAGAACATGAATGAAGAGAAGAAGAAGATGGAGGCCGACAAATGCAATAATAGGTTATTAAGGTAATTCTGCACCTTGACGGTATCTCATCAGAAGAGATATTGACCAGTCAATATCACGATAATGGCCATTTGGATGGAAAAGGGGACGGTGGGGCATTTTCGCATAGCTTTTATTTTCCGGGGCATTTTCCCAATAGGGCATCGAAATATAGGGTATTTTTCCAAGTTTCCCTTTACAAGTCCGACTCCGTGCCATTATGGCGGAAATAAATTGTGAGTACAAAATTTAGTTTTGCATCAATTTTTTCGGTCGGATGTCCCACCGTGGCACCGGTCATCTAGTAAGTAGCCGAAACTTGCAATCTCAAATGCACGGTACATCTCACAAAATAGTTTGCGAAAGTCTTCACCATATGGCAGAAGATGTGTCGCTTGGATATTGGCGACCTTTCTTCTACCGCTTCGCCTGAAAATAAAAAAATATTCAAAAAAAAACATAAAAAATAGGGCTGGCGCCACTTTGGGTATGCCCACGGTCTTTTTACATATGCTTTGAGCCATCGCACTTTTTGGGATATAAAGCTGTTTTTAGTCATACCTAAATCTTTCTAGCCATACTGAATAAAGAAAAAAAAATGTCAAATAACAAAATCAGAAACACCCTTAACCAAAACTTTTTATAATGGAAAATCTGCCATTTGTGAGAATTTTTTTTTCTTGATTCAATGGAGGATGAGGAGGGTCACTCTTCATCTAAAAAACCTAGGAAAATACATATCAACTACAACAATGATCCAGAAATGGCTGATTTCTTAGATTATGAGAATGATTTTACACAAACTCAAACTCAAGATGATAATTTTTATGAGCCAAATCCAGATGATGAATACATAGATGAGGAACCCAATGCTTCTAACACACATGTAAACTTCTATGTTATGTTTAATCTCACTTTTGTAGCTTGAAATCATCAAAAAAAAATATTTTTCATCATAGTTCGGCGAACCAGGACTATGTTCGGCTTAAAAAATAAGCCGAACCCACTAAATTGATGAACAGTTCGGCTAGCTGAATTTGTTAACGTTATACGTCAAACCTTCATTTTCCAACTTCCAACCTATTTGCAAGATCCTAGTTCGTCTTATATTAAATTCTAATAAAAAGCCGAACCTATTTCTGAGAGTTAGGTTCGGTTTTCACTCTAAATATCGTATCAGCCGAACTATATATTTTTCCAAGTTCGGCTCATATTCAAAAAATCACATCAGCCGAACATGATACTGATTTTCCATGAAATACTTAAATTCATACACATTTAGGGTTTAGGCTTTTTATTACACATGTTTTCTATTGTGTAGCCTTTTTATAGGATGAACCAGACAAAAAAAGTGGAAATTACTAAAAGTGTTAAGAAAGTGAAGGCTAATGATGGAGAATACCAAGGTCCATATTAAACTCATTAAAATCAATGAGATCTTATCTTCAACTCCAATAGAATGAAAATACAAACACAATGCAAAAAGAATGAGGTCATTCCGACATCGGACGAAACAGTTATGGCCAAAACAAGATCGAAAAACTTGAGTGTGCAAGGAGAAGGTTCGGCTGATAACTCAACAACACGAGCTAGCCGAACCTAGAGCCTGCAAATTAATATTCTCGAAGTGTTTACAGAGAGAGGTTCGGTTTGAAAGTGATCTAATCGAGTCAGCCGAACCTGACAACCACCTGGGGTAAATTTCACTTCTCAGGTTCGTCTGATATGATTTGCAAGGTATTAGCCGAACCTGACACTGTTCTGGGACGTATTTAATACACATTTTGGGGTTCAGCTAAAAATTAACATTTATGTTGTAGTCGAACTGTTCATAGACACTTTTAGGGTGAAATTTCAAGAACAATTAGGCTCAAAACTCAACTCAATTATCAGCCGAACCCGCTACTGTAACCGTCAAAAACCCTAAGTTTTTAGCAATTAAACCCATTCAATCCATGAAAAAAAACAATTAAAAGATTGGGTTTGTAGGGAATACCTTCTTATCCTCATTTCATTATTTGGAGCTACAAATGGTTGAATTTCCGATTCAATTTTCTGGTTCAATCAGTGTAGTTAAAATCGCTCTCCAAGGCCGATTACTCGTCGAGTAATCGCTACAGGGTATATGATCGAGGTGATTTCCGATTCCAACCCATTCCGATTTTTAGAGATTAAGGCATCAGATTTCGCCGGTTTATACCGATTTTCGAGCAAAACGAGTTAACGATTTTTCCGAGTAGGCCTTGCATGAGAGTTATAAAATAAAAAATCCTCTAAATACATGATAAATAAGTTAAATATAACAATATTATACACTTAATTACATGATAGTGTTAATGTTTTAATTTTAGTTAGGTAAAAATTATGACTCATGAGCAGCGATATATAAGTTATTAATAAATATATATTCCGATTATTAGACCCACTTTTGGCGATTTCCAAGTCCGGTCTTATTGCTCCTCGCTCCAAGCTCCCCAACCGAGTAGGACCGAGGAACGATTTCGACTACTTTGGGTTCAATTGTAGTTTTTACACCTTAATCTTCAATTGGTTCTTCTTCTTTAATTCATGGATTGGAAGAGGATTTAGAACACCTGACGTTTTAGTTTTTCTTTGTACGATCCATTATATAGTTCAATTTAATCGATGATCGAATTTTCACGAATCGATAATTAATTACGGTGATGAAAAAAAAAATCTCAGAGAAAAGGAAGGTGGTTTGGATGGAGGAAGAAGAAGAGATGTTTAGGATAGTTTATTTTTTGATTTTAGGTTCAAGGGTATATAGGTAATTGAACTACCCAATAGACACCCCTTATAAGCCTTCCTAAATTGGGGCATATACCACTTAATTGGGGCCTATGGATTTTTCCTTCTCACACCCCAAATTACTCCAGGCACCCAAACCTTATAAAAATACTAATTTACCCCAACATTAATTTCTAAAAATCACTCATATAAATTCTAATGTTTCTATTTTCAGTAAATCCAAAATAAAAAAAACCTAAACCTAAAAAATCTTTCCTTTTCTATCATAAACTTTCCAAATTCTGAAAACCCTGATCAATTTATTTTTTTCATCCTCTACTCCGACGATCTTCGATCCAACCAAGAAGAAGGTAAATCTCCACCAACCCATTTTCTTATCTTATTGATTTACATCTTTAAATCATCGTTTTTGACAAATCAAGACTGTGATTACACCTAGAATCGGTGTTTAGTCACCTATCGAATAAATCGATTCTCTATCATGATTCGGCCATGAAGAACATGCACAATAATCGGTTTACATTATGATTAACATAAACCGATTTTGTGTTAGAAATAAAATATGAAAATACATTACCAGAATCGGTTTATATATGTAATATGTATAATCCGATTACCATTGTATTTTCATCTTCCTTTCGACAATCGGGTTTTATACATGTACCACGTAAACCGATTCTTGTAGTCTCTTTAGAATCGGATTACTTTTGTTTCTATATGTACCAAAGTAGTCGAAGTTGTTCCTCAGTGCTACTCGTTTAGGAAGCGAGGAGCGAGGAGCAATAAGTTCGGACTTGGAAATCGTCAAAACTCGGTCTAATACTCGGAATCTATTTATTAATAATTTATATATTGATTCCCATAAGTCATGATTTTCACTTAAAGTTTTAAAACTATCATGTAATTAAGTGTGTAATATTGTTATATTGAACGTATTTATCATGTGTTTAGAGGTTTTACTATTTTATCATGTGTTTAGAGGTTTCACTTAAAGTTTTAAAACTATCATGTAATTAAGTGTGTAAGGCTAACTCGGAAAAATTGTTAACTTGTTTTGCTCAAAAATCGGTCCAAATCGGCCGCCTAATCGCTAACAATCGGAAAGGCCTTCGAACCGGAAATCGCCACGTTCATATAGCCTGTAACGATTACTCGGCGAGTAATCGGCCTTGGAGAGCGATTTTGACTACACTGATATGTACCGATTTCTTACTTGATTTTTGTTAAATTTTTGTGTAGAATGGAATTCAGACACCTAGAATTTTACAATTGAGAGGTAACCTTGGAGGATGCTCTGAGGAAACCACAAATAGTTCCATAGAGAAACTTGTATAAGTTTGCTTACGGAGGTGAGACCAATCTTGAACAAGCGCTGGCATTGATTGATAAGCTTGCACTGGAAGAGCTTGTTGAGGTCATCAGGTTTGCTCGGAAGAGGAAAAGCATTATTTCAGCTGAAAGGGACCACCACCAATAATTGGAAGGTTTGTTTGAAGAAATGGATGAAGCTGAAGCTGCTGCAATGGATGATGCTGCTGCAAGTGGTGCTGCAGCTGCTCCTGATGCTGGTACTGGTGGTGGTGCTGCTTCTCCTGGTGATGTTCATGCTGCAAATGCTCCTGGTGCTCCTTAAGTTTTTAAGTTTAACTTTTTTATATTAAAACTTTAAGTTTATAAGACTTGTGGTTGTTTTTTTTTTAAGTCTTTAGGGATGGTTTATATATGTAATATGGATGATCTTTGTGTGGTTGATGTTTTTATTTTGGTTGATCTTTGTGTTGAACTTCTTGGCACATAATGTTTAAATTGATTCTATCTTGACATGCCAACAATCGGTCGACTCGATATGCAAACGTAAACCGATTATTCAAGCCATTTTTCCTGGATATTTTTCAAGCCACAATCGGGTTACATATTAAAATATATAAACCGAGTGTTGTCGGTGAAAATTCAAAATCTAACAGATCTTTAATCGGTTTACGTTGGTCAAAATAACAACCGATTATTGTTGGCATTTAAACACAATCGGATTTTACAGAGCTTATAAAAGACCGATTACTTCAAATTATTATACGTTTTTCGAAGAAAAAAATCGTTTGGGACTTTCTTTATAAATAGAGACCTCACCCTTGGACCCCATTTGCCCCAAAATTGATCATTTTATTCCCTTTCACTCCATATACTCCACAACTACTCATTCCATACATATACATACAAGAAATAGCATCATTCCACTCCGCGGAAGATTTGGCGATCACGAAAGCATGGTATGCGCAATATTAGCTTAGACGTCAATCCTCCGAAAGAGAGGATTCAACAACCTTTTGGGTTAAAGTACACAACAAATTTATCCAATAATTTTGAAATCCTAACACAAAAAGTGTTCAAGCCATCCATGAAATACACCTAGTCATCGAAAAAGCGATACTTGCTTTTTTAGCTCTCCAACCTCCGATTTTTAACGCTCTCCCCTTCACCTTGTCCATTGCACAATTTGTAAGTAATTTTGTGTTTTTTATTTTACGTACCCCGTGTTGTGTTATCTTCCAACGAAACACCACTAACAAATGTAAGCTTGTTTTTGTGCTTTTGTAGCACTAAGTCGTGAAAGCGCGCTACTTGGAAGTAAAGGGGGAAGCGTTCGCATTCGATGAAAGCTATCACTTCTTGGCAGAAAGAATCCCGGAGGATAACCCGGAATACTTGGATGCCGTATCGTCTTCGGATGAGGAAGATTGATGGCTTTAGAAGTTTTTGTATAGGTTTTGTGGCTAGACCTTTATGTAAACCCTCACGAGACTATAACTCATCCACTAGGGTTGCCTAGGGGTTTAAAGGCTTGATGCATGTGCTAAATGTATCCTACAATAATAATGCGATGAATGAAAATTGGTAATAAAAGGAAACAATCGGTTTATATATGTCATAAGCAAAATCCGATTTTGATAATCGGATTATAAAACATTTAAAAGTAAACTGATTCTGAATGTCCTCTGGTAATTCTAAACACCAATCCAGAATCGGTTTACAAGTGAATGAACGTAAACCAATTCTGTATAATTTTTACGAAAAAAATCAAAATGTTGATGAACTCTCTAACATAGTTAATCTCACATCCAAAACAAAATTAACCCCTAATATGATTAATTAGTGCTAATTAATCAGGGGTAAAATAGGTAGTTTGGTAATTCTTTTGATAAGGGGTGGTGTGAAGTGATTTCTAGTGACCTTTTTTGTCATCTAGCTATAGGCCCCAATTAAATGGTATAGGCACCAATTTAGGAAGGCTTATAAGGCCACCTAGGATGGGAAAACTATTTTGTATGCCTTGAGAGTTTTTGTATGCCTAAAAACAACCTTCCATAAAAATGAAATTTAGCAAGGTTCCAATCGTTGCATCATGAACTGCGGCTAAGAAAACTTAGACCCAAGTTTAATGCTTATTCCCTTATCAACGCTGCATCGGCATGCATTTTGATCTTGGTTAATGGTAGGACGATTATAAGGGATCACCATAAAATATTAAAATACATTTGTAAATTGACATCGTCGAGATTATTTATTTATCTGTTGTACGTTGTTTAATTAGGTTAATGAATGACATAAGCTACATAAGCTTATTGTTTCCTGAAATTTCGTTTTCATTTTTCTTCATATAGTGATTTTGCTCTTTCAAATAATCATAGGGTTAGCAAATTTATAATATTAAGGTTTGAAAATCAAATAAATGATATACTAAACAAAATCTGTGCGTAACCGGGCAAAAAGATCAACTTACATCTCGACAATAGCATCCTAGCAAGTCGTGAGGTCTACTAACCATATTACTCGATCCATTTAATCGGACGGAGCTATAAGTTTTGTTTAGGGGGGACAAAATATATATTGATAGTCATGAACTAAAATTGGTTAGGCGGCCGTAGGCCGCAAAAAGATTTCACCTTTCCTTAACTGTATTTTGGGTTGATATCACAATGAAAGTAGCAACTTTCCTTGACTGAAATCAGGGACGGAGCTAACAATATGCTATTTAATCCTGGAAAGCAGCAACTTTCCGCCTTTCTTGATATAGCTTGTATTCACCAAATTCATAAATTTCCACTAAATTTATCCCCGAGTGCCCTAAAATTACCAAACTACTGAACATATATAACTAATATCGCAGAATCTAGGGGGAGTAGATCGTTAGTAGCTCCGTCCCGGAGTCAAGAATGTGTTTGGTATGAGAAAGAATCATTCTAGAGAAAGTAATCAAACGAGAAAAATGTAAGTTTCCGATGTCACTTTCAAGCGATATCAAGTTTGCAAGTTGCATAATATTAACCATGCAGCGGCTGATGCAGTTCCCAGCCTTTCTCTGTTATGGCCATAAGTCTTATATGCCTACACATAGATGATGTCCTCACGGACATGCAAATAGTTTACATATTTCCGACAAACCAACCAAATGAAATGAACTGACTCCTAGCATCTTTGTTCCAGTATTTTATCCATAGAATTTGGCCTGCGAATGAGAATCATCACCATCGAGCCTATAAGAATGTTCCATGTCTCTTGATAATGAGGAATCTACGTGTGATAGATGAAAACCCCGATTAAGAAATTGAAACCAAAACACTTAATTATCGATACAGAAAACTGATTAGGGTAGGTTTGCAAAGTCTTACACATTTATCTAATAAAGAAGCTCCTTTTTATTAGATATATTAGAAGGTTGAATAAGCAATTGCTGATGGGAATGATTTTATTGAAAAAATTAGAATGAAAAAAGCATATTTTTAGTCAATGGTCTTTTTTGCATAGCCAAGAAGCAAAATCTTTGTGTAGTTGCAGGATTTCCTACAATTACACCCTATTAAGATTATACAAATTTCCACTCAAATCTCAAGAACAATTATTAAAACTTTATTAATTTCTCTTACGGTGGGTTTGTTTGCAGAATTCACAATTTCTAGGAATTTATAATCCCACGGGATTACAAATTCTGGGATTCATGTAAATCCCTCATATGTTTGGTAACTCAGTTGAAATTCCTAGGATTCATAAATTTTTCTTCTGTTGAAGTTCATGCATTGTTTGACATTGCCCTAAGAATCTTAAAATTGTATATATATGTGATTTGCAACAACAAAAAAGTGGGTCCCTACATCCAAACCCACCATTAAGGATTTTACAAAAATAATAGGAATACAAAGAAGTCAGAATTGCTCTAGACTTTCTCTCTCCTATTTGTTATCTCTAAACTCTCCAAAAAAATCCTCTCTCTCTCAACCCTACTTGGTCCTTTATATAGGGTATTACATAGTGGATGATAGCTAAGTCAACCTTTATTATCAGATCTGACTTGCGACATTCTCGCAAGCTTACAAGGCTTTTCTTCGCAGTTCTCATTAATCTCGCAGGATCTTCACACTTTCTTCGTGATTAGGTTGACGTCATCTGCTACGTCACTCTTCAAATAGTCTGTGTTAGTTCTCGCAAACACTTGCTGGTTATAATTTCACTGGGACATAACTGCTGCGAGATTCTGCTCCTACATCTTGCCTCTTATCATGTCTTCTCTGCGAAGAAGAGATTAACATGAGAACCTCTACTTCAAAGTGTCGCCGCACCCAGTTATCTTTCCATATTCTTATTCACCGACAACCTTGCGTGAATTGAGCATAACCGTCTACACGTGTTTATTAATTCCCTTTTTTAACGGCACGTCCAATTACAACCGGTCACCTTTTTTCATCTTTTTTAAAGAGAGAACTCGAGGACAATAATTTTCTTCTTCTACTTCGTCTTCCTCACTTCTAAGATGTCTGTAAATCTTCATCCTCTGCAATTTTCTTCATCTTTAATTTTCACAGATTTATCTACTTGCTGCTGCTTTCATGGATTCACCAAGGTTAGTTTTTCCTTCCTTTTTCTGATTTTGCTGGAACTGATCTTATTTTCTCAATTTCTTTAACTAATCTTACTATTTTGTGTGATTCCCATACTTGTTTTGTTTCAGCAAAAGCACTTCTTCAACCAAATTCACAGTTCTAAATCCTAAGGGCTCTAAAAACTCGCAGCTGAAGGTTGTTGTAGGCAAAAGGAAGCCTGCGAATAGAATGGTAGTAAGAAATATTATTTCTTTAATAACAATATTGTTGCCTCTGTTTATTATCTGAGTTGATATTCGCAAGATGGTGATGATGGTGCTAAATCCTCCAAGAAATCTCTCCAATTAAAATCTATTAAATCTGTTGTTGCATTTCCGGATTTCATACCTCTAGTAACTCCTCCTACAACTTCGCTAACTGGATCTTCACTTCTTACTGCTCATGTCCATGAGAATACCATTACAGATGTCACCCCTTTAACTAACCCTACTGCGAATGAAACCCCTTCTTCTCCCTTTGTAAATTCTGCAAAGATTGATTCCACCGCAACCTCTCTTATTGACCCTTTTCAATTTTCGCTTGCGAAGAATATATCCACTGCGAAAGACGATTCACTTCCCACAACTTCAATCATTGCTACCTCTTCATCTGAATCCCTTCCTGCTAATAAAGAAATTTTGGAAGGAGTGAATGTCTCTTTTAAAGTTTTATCTGATATTCTTGAGGATGCTCAAAGGTCTTCTGCTGATCCTCTCAAACTTAACATCTGCGAGACCCTGAGTAAGTATTTTAATACTTAAAAAACAACTTCGCAAGCATATTTGGAGAAAGAAGTTGAAACTCTGAAGAGAAGTCTCCAAGCTATGACTCTGGAATGTGGCGATCTTCGCCTTAAAAATCATAATGCTCGAAAACGTTTCGCTGGATTGCGAGAATCTTCGCAAAAAAATAATGATGAATTGGAAGGTATGATCTTCTTATTTTTGCTTATTGTTTGTCTTCTTTGGTGATTTCACTTCTTTCACGTTCATCTTTCTTAAAAATCCTTTGTTCGCACATTAAGTTTTAATTCAGAAACGAATAATGGAGAGATACGACTTTCAATATGCCGCCGAAGAAGATCGCTCTGACAAAGAATCTTTGTTGGACCAATATAATCAATTAGACAATCTTTACTCTTATTTTGTTGACCAAGATGACAATATTACCAATGAAAACGCTCAATTAATTCAACAACAAGAAACATTAAGTAGCGAAATATCCCACCTCTCTTATTCATTAACTAACGCTAACTTGAGGATTGACACTTTATCAGATAAAAATGAAACCTTGTCCCAAGAGAAACGAACCCTCTTAAACAAAGTGGCAATATCTTCGCAACAACTTAGTATTCTCCAAAAAATATGAGATGATCAGGGGCGATCTCTTCGCTCGTTGAAAAGTGAAATTAAGGAAGTAACTGAATCGTCTATTGCTGAGAAGAATAATCTCATCCAAGGTAGAATAGCTCTGAGTGTAAAGACTAACTAACTTAAGGAACAACACACTCAATTAGAAGAATCCTATACCTCTCTAGCGAAGGAAAACGCTTTACTTATTTCTAATGAGAAGAACCTTTGATCTCGCCTGAAGGTTTAGTTGGAGATAACTTTGATGATGTGATGACCCACTGGGAGAATAGTAGATTGTATTTAATTCAATATATTACTTCGCAAAAATAAGGTAGTCATAAGAATTTGGCTTCCTCAATAACCTTTTCTTATCTAAACTATTTTTGTAATATTCTTCTCACAAAGATTTCTCTTCCATAACCTTTTGTGTCTTTGTTTTTCGCAGAGTCTGAGAGAACTCTAAACTAGCTAAGATTCTCAAAGAGAATGCAATTATTACTACTACTCTTGCTTGTTCTCGCGATTGAGCAGAAAGAAGGTATGACTTCTTCAGAATTTCAAGGATATTGAGAGCAGGAATCATCAAAAAGCACTTCTTCGCCAAGTTCATCTCAAGGCTGAAGTTCTTGTAAATGACATCTTATTGGATAGAGCACTCCCTCCTACAACAATCTTTCCTCTTCAAGTAGATGTTGATGAAGTTCCTCGCGAACCTGACAATGATTTTTACTTTGAAAGTGGCAATGAAACTACTCGTGAGAACGATGAAGAAGAAGAGCCTCTCAATGAAGTTAATGCTGGCGATAATCAAGGTGGAGAACAAGCTGAAATGGATCAGGAGAAGGAAAAGACTTGCGATAGTGAGAAGGTTGGGTAAAATCCTCCATCAACCCCTCCTGGCGAAGTTAATGTTGAAGTCTGAAATTCCTGACTTAGCTTTTGCCTCTTGAGTTTCTTTTTATTTCTTCATGACTACTCTCATGAATGATGTATTTTTATGAATCTTGAAATTCATTCACTTTCTTGCCTCTCATTATCTTTTTCGCAAAAAATGATCTTTTACCTGCAAAATATTAAATAGTTAAAGTTTGTGAAAAAAAATTCACATCTTATGCGTTAATTTCGCAATCATTTATGTTATTCTCTTATGTGGTCTTATTTTGCCTTCCTAAGTGAAGGTCTTATTTTGCCACCCCTTATATTTGCGACAAAATTGCAGGACGTCTTTACATTTTCATGCAATGACGCCTTGATCTTCTCTTATCATTTATGTAGTATTATTGCCTCTGAAGGAGATTTTCATGCTACAATATGATAGGCCTATACACTCTTGCGAATATATAGCCCTATGACATTGCCATCGTGCGACGAAGTCGCAGGATGTCTGTACACTTTCATGAACTAACCTATTGATCTCGTCTTATATTTTATGTAGTATTATTGCCTCTTCAGGATCATTGCACAAATGTGACAAACCTTGATACTCCCTTGAGTAAAAATCCTCATGAAATTTGTGTCTTAGACACTTATCATCTCCCTAATGGAGGGTGACGTCCTTATCATCCCCATGGTTGCCCCTTCAAGGAGGCGTACCTCTACCATACAAGTTTGGCTCCTCCCATCCATTCTTAACAACAACCAGTTATTTTCATAGCCTTTTATCCCTTCGACTATATGGATCATGGTTACAAGACTGCACCCTAAGTGGGGTTTTCTTCGGACCAAGTGCATCATAGATAATACTTGCCAAGAACGGCCAGGTACGCTCCAGATGCCCTAGGAACTCTTGGCTCAACTGTGTACCTCGGCACCTTGATCTTATTCTGCACTCTTTATGAGAGACCTTCTTACCTTATTCGTCCAACCCAATTCATAAGCTTAAGTTGAAAATCCAAGGCGCCTCTCCTGGATGGGATTTATTGACGCCAAATCTCCATGACTTAGGTTCCGGTGGCACATAGCCTTCCCCTAAGTGATGAGCATGAAAGTGCGACGCATTTTCACCCATAAATACATTATCTAGGACTCATTTTATCACTAATAAACTTGTTTGTAGGTATTTTGGAAGAATAAGCTCTTGTGGAGAATTGGTTCGAAAAATTGTTATTTGTACCCGGAGGACACATGTTATTCGGACTCTCACTGTTGGTTAAGGGACACCTCAATTACTAAGGGTCACCTTATTGGATAAGGGGAACTTATTGCTATTCACACTCCGGATTTGGTTAAGGGCTGTCCACCTTTCTTCTTCGTTTAAACAAAATTTGGCGGGAAAAGAAACACCATTCACCTGCGATATTTTTGTATTGGATTTGGATGTGATTTTCTCATGGTTTTTCATGGGATTTGGTTGGTTTATCCTGTTTGACTAAAACAGGAACGTTACTAGAGTTAAACTTGGAAAGAAGAGAAGATTTCTCGTGAACATGGGCAGTATTAAAAACTCGATATTTTATTTGATTTTATGATTTGAATTGGAGCGAGGTTTCTTAAGAGTTTTACGTGGAATTTGATTGGCAATATCCTGTTAAGATGAAACATGAATGGTAAGTTTGTTGGATTCAAAGAAATAGGAGTGAATGTGGCGATGAAATAAAACAGAGACACTAGAATATTTCACGTTCTCCATATCATATCCCGAGTAAAACTGAGGCTGGTTTGAGGTGTTAAATAGTTTGAATCAATATGTATTGTGTTTGGAACGTGTATAAGATAAAAAGGGAGGTTTGACGCCGGTAGAAGCATGCAACAGATAAAAAAGGGGAATTATTCCCGTGAAAGAATAATAAACTGATTGCGAAGATTTGGAAGATATTTGGGGAGTTATTGTCGAGACTTTTGGGTATAAAATGATTACTGGGACGTCCTAGAGGATAGGGAGTGATTGGGGGCAAGTACAGAACAAAGAACAAGAAGTTGCAGAGCTTTCTGCACCTGCAGGAAGAGAAGAAGACAAAAAACAATAAGCTGTCAAAGCATGTCGTTAATAAACCGTGGTTTATTCAAGGTTTTGCAACAGTCTTTGCAGCGACACATGAATAGTGACAAAAGCACTGTTTTCTTATCGTATATTGCAACAGTTCTTTGCAACAATTGTTTACTTGTAACAGTGGATTCTGTGACGTCCACTGAACGTTGCGAACCTTTGTTTTCTTGATTTTCTTGAATAAAAACACCATTTTGAGCTATGACTTATATTTTTGAGTTTGTTTTCATCATGAGAAGCTAGACCCCTACACTGGGTCGACGGAGGAAGCTGAACTTCATACATGGGTGAATTTATTTTATTTTCTATTTTACTTTTGCATTAATTAAAATAGAATTATGATTTGATTAAATTGGTTGTCATTCAATTAGATAGGTTATGCTTTGTTTAGATAATCTATGCTTAGGGGATACAATTAATCTTTCGAGGGTCTACCTTGGAAAAAATAAGAGTCGGTGTTGTTTTGTTTATTGAGCTTTAATTGTTGAGAATAAATAAATTGAACCATATGTTATGAATATGGTGAAATACTAGGCCCGGTGAATCTCTCTTCTATTTATTATTTTCGTTAAACCTTTAAATTTAATCTTCACAAGTCTGAGAGAAAGAATCTTAATTACTACTACGAAAACTTTGAAAAATCTTTAATCATTTTGGCTCCGTTGCAACACGGATTTGTTTTTAGATTAATTTTTTTTTAGGTTTATTTATTTTTATTTTGTACAGTTTTTTCTTTTCATTTTAGATTTTATTTTTTCCTTTTTAGGCGTTTCTTTTTGTATTTATTTTCAGGGACTTTTTGAGGATGATGACTTCTTCTGAGGAGACGTCACCTACGATGACGCTGGCGGAATATATGCGTAGAAAGTCAAATTATCAGTAAACCTCACCTGAGATGACGCTTGCTGAATATATGCGTAGGAAATGGTATGGAGTTTCTGCTCCACATGAGGTAAGTGAAGAATCACATCAAACTATATATGAGAAGTATTACAAACACACACCACCTAGTTTTGAACAAAGATTGAGAGTTCTTGAATGTCAAAGATTATTTGCTGATGATGATGAATCTGATAATGACTCTTTGTTCCAAACAGAACATATAGATGAACCTGTGGATGATTGTGTGGATGATTCGCCTAATTCCATAGATGAATCTACCTCACAATATTATTCACCCGACTTAGCGGTTGTTTCTAGACCCTTATACTTCCAAAAGTTGCCTAATTTAGGGTTAGAATTGTGTGCTTCTAAAGTGTTGTTGGATTACTTTGCATCTAAGTACCCAGAGGACTTGCATGTTCCTGATATCGTAAATGAATCAATTGATATTTCCCCAGTCTCAATAGAATCCCCATATTTTGTTCTTTACGCACTTCCATGTGCAGTAAAAACTTGGTTTAGGGGTAAATCTTATTTTCTGACAGTTTCAGTGTCCCCATTTTTTCATAAAATAATTGTGAAGCTGTCGTTTGTAAATATTATATTTTGGGTCGATCCCCAAGTTTTCAGGTTATTAGTTTATGGGGATCCGTTTTTGTACATTCCAGTAGGTATAATTATTTATTTTGTTATTTTTATTTTTATTTTTGAATTTCCCATCTTAATTTTTACGTTGGATGACTCAATTACATTGAGGACAATGTAATATTTAAGTGTCGGGGAGTGGGTATTAACATTTCTTTTATTCTTTTTCAGGAATTTCCTTGCGTATTATGACCAGCTCTTGAGCGGGTCTAAAAAGATAATAAAATTTTAAATATTATGACCAGCTGTGTAGTGGGTCTAAAAAAAAAGTATTATTATGATTGTTCGGGTTATGACTAGATGTGTAGCGGGTCTTTTCTTTTCTTGCATGTTATGACCAGCTGTGTAGCGGGTCCCTAAAAAAAAGAAGAAAAAAATTGTGTGTCTTATGTATGTGACAATTGTTATGACCAGTTGTGTAGCGGGTCTAAGTCTTCTTTTTTTATGACCAGCTGTGTAGCGGGTCAACTTTATGTTTTGCTCGAGGACTAGCAAAATGTAATTGTGGGGGAATTTGATGAGCACGAAAGTGCGACGCATTTTCACCCATAAATACATTAGCTGGGACTCATTTTATCACTAATAAACTTGTTTGTAGGTATTTTTGGAAGAATAAGCTCTTGTGGAGAATTGGCTCGAAAAATTGTTATTTGTACCCGGAGGACACGTGTTATTCGGACTCTCACTGTTGGTTAAGGGACACCTCAATTACTAATGAGCATCTTATTGGATAAGGGGCACCTATTGCTATTCACACTCCGTATTTGGTTATGGATTTTCCACCTTTCTTCTCCGTTTAAACACAATTTGGCGGGAAAAGAAACACCATTCACCTGCGATATTTTTGTATTAGATTTGGACGTGATTTTCTCATAGTTTTTCACGGGATTTGGTTGGTTTATCCTGTTTGACTAAAACAGGAACGTTACTAGAATTAAAATTGGAAAGAAGAGAAGATTTCTCGTGAACATGGGCAGTATTAAAAACTCGATATTTTATTTGATTTTCTGATTTGAATTGGAGCGAGATTTCTTAAGAGTTTTACGTGGAATTTGATTGGCAGTATCCTGTTAAGATGAAACAGGAATGGTAAGTTTGTTGGATTCGAAGAAATAGGAGAGAATGTGGCGATGAAATAAAACAGATACACGAGAATATTTCACGGTCTTCATATCATATCCCGACTAAAACTGAAGCTGGTTTGAGGTGTTAAGTAGTTTGACTCAATATGTATTGTGTTTGGAACGTGTATAAGATAAAAAGGGAGGTTTGACGCCGGTAGAAGCATGCAACAGATAAAAAAGGGGAATTATTCCCGTGAAAGAATAATAAATTGATTATGAAGATTTGGAAGATATTTGGGGAGTTATTGTTGAGAATTTTGGGTATAAAATGATTACTGGGACGTCCTAGAGGATAGGGAGTGTTTAGGGGCAAGTACAGAACGAAGAACAAGAAGTTGCAGAGCTTTCTGCACCTGCAGGAAGAGAAGAAGACGAAGAACAATAAGCTGCCAAAGCATGTCGTTAATAAACCGTGGTTTATTGACTGTTTTGCAACAGTCTTTGCAGCGACACATGAACAGTGACAACTACACTATTTTCTTATCGTATACTGCAACAGTACTTTGCAACAATTGTTTACTTCTAACAGTGGATTCTGTAACGTCCACTGAACGTTGCGAACCTTTGTTTTCTTGAATAAAAACACCATTTTGAGCTATGACTTATATTTTTGAGTGTGTTTTCATCATGAGAAGCTAGACCCCTACACTGGGTCGATGGAGGAAGCTGAAATTCATACATGGGTGAATTTATTTTATTTTCTATTTGACTTTTGCATTAATTAAAATAGAATTATGATTTGATTAAATTGGTTGCCATTCAATTAGATAGGTTATGCTTTGTTTAGATAATCTATGCTTAGGGGATACAATTAATCTTTCGAGAATCTACCTTGGAAAAAATAAGAGTCGGTGTTGTTTTGTTTATTGAGCTTTAATTTTTGAGAATAAATAAATTGAACCCTATGTTATGAATTCGGTGAAATCCTAGGCCCATTGAATCTCTCTTCTATTTATTATTTTCGTTAAACCTTTAAATTTAATCTTCGCAAGTCTGAGAGAACGAATCTTAATTACTACTACGAATTTTTTTAAAAAGTATTAATCACTAAGCCATGTAACAGGTTCTCCCCTTCAATGATGCACTTTAGGTCTTACATTTGCCTCTTGCGAAATTTTATTCGAGAACTAGGGTGTACGCCAAAGTTGGGTGCCTCTATCTTTTGATCTTTGACTTTCTTTTGTTAAAGTCATAATTTCTGTGAAATTATCGCATGTTTGCATTCTATTTTGATAAATATAATCTTTGCGAAATGATCACATGTTTTTATTCTATGTTGAAGAATATAATCGCCTGCGAAATTATCGCAATTGTTCTTTCACAAAAACTTTCATTTTAAACTTCTTTCTATCATTTTGCTTCCCAATGACCTTTTCTAGGTTTTTTATGGGTAATACTTTTTTAGATATGATCTGTTTCATGGTCGATCAAGCTTGTGACCGATATCCTTTCCCTCAGGATCCATAAATTTATATGCCCCTATTCCAACTATTTCTTTAATGATATACGGTCCATCCCACTTCTTTTCTAGTTTTTCATCATTTCCCCTCTGATACAATGGCATTTCTCGCAGCACTAAATCACCTAACTGAAATTCTCTTACTTTAACTCGCTTGGTATATTCTCTGGCTAATCTTCGCTAATAGTTCTCCATATGCTGTAAAGCATTTTCCCTCTTTTCTTCTAATTCATCAAGCTTTGTTAAAATCATATCCGCACTTAGATTTTTCTCCCATGCTTCTCTTTTTGTTGTACGAATAATGACCTCAGTTGGCAGTACCGATTCCACCCCATATGTTAAACAGAAAGGTGGCATTCCTGTAGCTTCTCGCCTGGTGGTGTTATAATCTCAGACTGCATTTGGCACCTGTTCGCACCATGCTTTATTATTCCCCTCAAGCTTTTTCTTCAATGTATCTGTAATTATCTTATTTGTTGCCTCTGCTTGTCCATTACATTGTGGATATAAAGGGGTGGATTTCCCACATTTTATCTTAAATGCATCGAGTAACAATTTTATGTTCTGCCATTCGAACTGTTTTCCATTATCAGACACCAAATGTGCACGAATTCCAAATCTATAAATAATATTCTCGAATATGAAGGTGAATACATCTTTGTCACGAATATGTTGTATTGCCTTTACTTCTGCCCACTTTGTGAAATAATATGTTGCGACAATCAAATATCTTCTTTATCCAGATCCAGGTAAGAAAGGTCCCACAATATCTAAACCCCACTTTCCAAAGGGACACACACTTGTTGAAGAATATAATGGTGCTCCAAAGTGCATGTATCCTCTTACCGTGCCGCTGACATTCTTCGCAGGGACACACACTTATAATCGATACCTCCTTCGCATCTTCATCCATGTACAACCAATAATATCCTTGCATTTTAGTTTTGTATGCCAAAGATCTTCATCCGCTATGATTACCAGCGTCCCCATAATGTAACGCTTTTAATATTTCTTCTCCTTCTTTTCTTGTCAAGCATCTAAGTGATGGTCCGTTAAATGATCTTTGATACAATACCCCATCTCTGAGTTCGTAATTTTTCGCACGACTCTTTAACTTATGTGCTTCCAATTTACTTCTTGGTACTTCTCCGTTCTATAAGTATAAATGAAGCTCAGTTCTCCAATCTGCGACCTTATTCGACAGTTCATCTTCCACACCTTTTATTATCATCACATCTACTTCTTCCTCTTCTTCTTTTTTAATTGATGGAGAAAGAAGCGTCTGTATATTTATGCATATCACAGTCGGATCTACCATCATGCTTGGGATGAAAGCAAAGGTGTTTGCTAGTCTGTTATCCTTCCTTGATATATGCCCCCACTTTATTTCTAGGATTTTCGCTGATAATTCTTCAAGTTTCTTGTATTTATTCAGTGATGGTTCATTTGTTGTGCATTCTCCCTTTATCCGTCGAATGACTAACTGCGAGTCACTGGTGATTCTTGCGTTTTCAAAATTCATTTCTACTGCGAGAGTTAGAGCATGCACCACTTCTTCATACTCTATTTCATTGTTAGTGGATGCGAACTCCAATCTAAAGGAAAAAGCCACCTTTGTTCCTTCTGGAGAAATTAAGATAATTCCAATTCCATTACCTTCTGTTAGATCACTGCTCGGTCAAACTCGCATGTTTGTAAATCTTAGTGATCAAAACTATATAGTCTTGATTTTTAGTCTATTATAGCTAAGGTCTCGGACTAGGATAAAAAGTGTAGTTGAGCTCAAGAACTCCATGGCGATCATCATACAAGACGAAGGACTACTCAAGGAACTAGTGGATCTTCATCGACTAAAAGGTATGTGGAGACTTGAACTTATCTATCACTCAAAAGTATAGCTACTTTATCTCCTGTCTTGAGACAAAAGTCGTTTTACTATATAGACTAAGAATATGCACATGTGATATTTCGAGATGGGTATATCTCGCTTATCTATTTCTAGAAATGTGTGTTGGTAAAACTTTCACTTTATCCAAGTTCATCTTTTCCTAAGATATCAAATGATATCACAAGTACAAAAGATGCTTCCATTCACAAGCTTCAAGATCTTAAGGCTCAAGAAGGTTCCGAACTGTCTTTTTGAACCTAGTTCGGTATGACATGGAAGTTTTTATGTTTGGTTTTTAAAATCTAGTAAATCTTCTATGTTTTCTATTTTATTTAGAAGAATAACTACTGTTTTGGAATATCCATGATTGTGATTACACATAGCTATATCCAATGATTTCATCTTCTTGTTTTTATATTTTTTGGTTTAAAAATTCTAAAGTTGTTTGGAAGATGATGGTTGCAGTATTAATATTTTTGATTATATATATTGCAATATTTTTATGGGATTTGTATGTTTACGGCCGTGAACTTGATTATTCCATATTTTGTCAAAAGTAAAGTCGTTCAAGTATTGGTATGAAAATATTGATAAAGGAATGAATGTACTTTAGACAAAACACAAAAGTTAAGCCTATATTGTCAATTGTTGATGTAAGATAGGTTAAAATCATATGTGATTCAAGGATAAAGTCTATTATGTCACTTTGTGATGGAAAAATAGAATAGGTCCTTGTTGTGTTATCCACGGTATAGAGCTTAATTTTTCCATATTATTATGTATTACCATGAAGGTTCCATTGTGTATCTCATGTTGAACACGATACGACTAAGTCGATTCTTTATTGGCATGGTTGGTTGTTCCATGAGATGTTATATGTTGAGCATTAAGAACTAAATTAATCAACTTGTGTGGTTATTTAGTTTGTATTCCATGAGTTCTCTCATGTTGAGTACATGTACGGTTAATGTTGTCATTTCCTATGATAATCTTAGTTGGGGTTCCATAATCTCTTATATTGAGACCAAATAAACTAAATCGATCATCTTGTGTGATTATTTAGTTAGCACTCCATAGATTTTTCTCATGTAGAGTGTGGACAATTGAATTGATTACTTTGTAATTAGTTTAATTGTGTAATCCGATTAGAATATTTATGGGTTTTCTTGTGAATAATCTAATCGATGTTTTAAGTCTCCATAAGTTTACTTTTGTTGAGCATATTTAGTCAAATTAATCTTGGTTCCCTTTGGTTAATATGATTGAATATTTTGAATTCCAAATTCATACTTGTATGCAATTTATTGAGTCTAAAGAAATTCTTCTTTTCTCTTGAAATCAAGGTCGCTCTTGTTGTTCCTTTGGGAATGATATCTTATGGGGGAGAGTTCTTTTGAACTTGCGCTTAATTTCCAAATCTTTGTTGGGAGTGCGGCTGTGGATTTTTTAGGGGTTTTCTTGTATCTTTATAAACTCCTTGATGAATGCATTTAGCCTCGGATTTATGATTGCATATAAACAAGATGGTAGAACATTTACCTTTGGTCATCAAATATCTCTTTCGGAAATTTCATTAGGATCCCATTCTTGTACCTTTGCCAATTTTATTGACAAAAAGGGGGAGAATTAATTGTAGTTCACACTACAAATACATATGGTTTTCGGATCATTATGTAAGGGGGAGTGGTTTCCATGTGAGATGGAGTATTGACTAGAGGGGGGGTGAGTATCACCATAGTATTGTTGTTGAAGTTGTGATGCAATTGGACTTTGACGTTGTGTAATAATACTATGACACTTTATAACAATGATTGAGAACCAATGCTTTTCTCATTTTTATAGCTACGGATTTTCAACAACAATGATACTAAACTTGCAACCTTTGGGACCATTGGACTACTTGGAAGTGACGAAGATTTCAAGTATTGTTGAAGATTAGGCATGTGGAATAGGATCTACAAAGTTTATTTATATAATTTTTGTATTCCATATGTATTAATAGTTTTTCCATTAAAATTGACAAAGGGGGAGATTGTTAGAGCATTGCTCGGTCAAACTCGCATGCGTTGCTATCTCAAGCATGTTTATCAATATTAGTGATCAAAACTATATAGTCTTGATTTCTAGTATACTATAGCTAAGGTTTGGGACTAGGATAGAAAGTGTAGTTGAGCTCAAGAACTCCATGGCGATCATCATACAAGACGAAGGACTACTCAAGGAACCAGTGGATCTTCATCGACTAAAAGGTATGTGGAGACTTGAACTTATCTATCACTCAAAAGTCTATCTACTCTATCTCCTATATTGAGATAAAAGTCATTTTACTATAAGACTAAGAATATGCACATGTAACATTTTTAGCTGAGTATATCTCGCTTATCTATTTCTCGAAATGTGTGTTGGTAAATCTTTCGTTTTAGCCAAGTTCATCTTTTCCTAGTGACTAAAGTCATGTTATGTTTCAATCACTTTAGAAATCTCTCTGATGAAAACTAGTTCATGAAAACAACTATATGACGTCCTCTGAGAATGTTTCAATGATTGAAATGAGAGTTTAGACTATATAACCATTGTGGGATATAAACATTGTTGTGGCAACACATATATGTATAAGTCCTTAACACTTGAACCGAAGTTTGGGAACTTTATTAATCAAGTGGAACCGGAACGTGAGCAGCAACTCAGTCAGCGAACTCAGTCTGTGAACCCAGTCTGCGAAATTGCGTAAGTTCTCAAACCCGAGAATATCAATTGAATTTGAAGCTCAGGTGCAGTCCGCGAACCAAGTCCGCGAACTGACGGAAGTTCTCATCCCGAGAAATTCTGCTAGAGTTTATTAACTTCAACCGGTTATCCTGAGTCCGCGAACTCAAGAGGTTATGTCTGAAAACGTTGTTCATGAACTTATTCTTAAATTACTAAGGGATGCTTTTGCAAACCGTGGCTTGATAGTTCATGATTAGTGATTCGAGTGAATCATATCTTTTTTGATTCAATTGTGTCTCTTGTAGTACTTGAGATCTCATAGAAATTGAACAACTCTCTAACTAATTCATTTGACTCATTTGGACTAATTATGGTGAAGAATAATATGGTTGATATGAAACTTATCATTTGGATAACCATTTGGTTGACTAATATTTAACCAACCATTGTACACGTTTGAGTACGGTTACAGAAACCCAAAACATCAAGTACATGTGTGTATGGCAAGCTAAGTTTTCGATCTAACGGTTGAGATATATTAGCTTTATCTAATTAGGTTTTCATATAACGGTGAATATTGAATGCTTTATTACTAAGATAACACTGATTGCAAACCCTAATTTGAAAGACTATATAAGGTAGAACTCTAGCAACTAGGAAATATAATCCCCACACATTATGTGTGATACTAGTTGGCTAAAGCTAGAGTCGATTCTCCTTTAACCTTTGGGTTTCTTCTCTAAAACTAGGTTAATGACTTAAAGACTTCATTGGGATTGTGAAGCCAGACCGATACTACTTATCTTGTAGTTGTGTGATATGATCTTGATATTTCTATCGTACGAGTACAATTGTAATAATTGTCTTGAGATTTGTATCTCCGATAGGCAAGATAAAAGTAGTCACAAACATCTTCGTCTCATTGTTTGTGATTCCTCAATAATATTCTTCGCTGCGTCAATTAAGTTTATTGTGAGGTGATTGATGAAGCTGTTCTTCGGGAATATAAGTCTGGTTTTATCGATTGGTTTCTGTTCACCTTGATTTATCAAAAGACTGAAAAAAAACTCATAGGTTTATTCGTGGGAGACGAATTTATCTATTATCTGTAGACTTTTTTGTGTGAGACAGATTTTTTTACTAAAGTCTTCGACTTTGGGTCATAGAAACTCTTGGTTGTGGGTGAGATAAACTAAGGGAATCAAGTGCGCATTATCCTGCTGGGATCAGAGGCATGGGAGCATAACTTTACCTTGGATCAGTGTGATATTGGTTGGGGTTCAACTACATTCTAGACCGAAGTTAATTTGGAGTAGCCTAGTGTCTGTAGCGGCTTAATACAATGTATGTTTAATGTGGACTAGGTCCCGGAGTTTTTCTTCATTTGCGGTTTCCTCGTTAACAAAATTCTGGTGTATGTGTTATTTCTATTCCGCATTATATTTAGTTCTATAATTGATATAATACAGGTTGTGCATTGTTCAATTGATTAGAATATCCGACCTTATTGGTTGTTGATTTAAAGCAATTGTCACTTGGATATTGGTCTTTGGAACCATCCAAGTTATCTCTCTTTGATTGAGCTCGCGAATTATATTTGCTTGAGTAAATCAAATCGAGAGATTGAGATAATAACTCCTTGAGATATTTTCTATTGATTGAGTCTTGTTGATTCTCTAGAAAATAACTCGGAGTTGTCCATACAGATTGCTAATCGAAATATTGGGTGAGGTTGTTAGACCCTCGCATTTTCACCTTCCCCATTTAATGATCCATCCACCAATATTTCCCATATATCGGGGTATGTCAATAAGTCTCTTGGATTCCCATGTTCTTCTTCTACATCCATCATCTCCTCCACCGCTTCATCATTTTCTAATGGAAATTCTGCTAAGAAATTCACAACAACTTGTGACTTCGGTGAAGATAATATTTCATATTTGATCTCAAAATGTCCCACTTGTGCATTCCATCTTTCAACCCTGCCTGATCTCTTTGAATTTTTCATTACTGATTCAATTGGCACCTTTGTTAATACCTTTATTTTATGAGATTAAAAATATATGTGAAGCTTGAAAACTGCATAAACTAATGCCAGTATTAATTTTTCAATCTTCGAGTAGTTTTTCTCTACCGCATTGAATGTATTGCTGATGTAGTAAATCCTCTTTTCTACCCATGAGTCTATTCGCAACAACACGACACTTAAAGCATGCGAGGTTGTCGCAAGGTAGATTAGTAATTATTCTCCTGGCTCTGCTTTTTGTAAAATAGATATATTCATCAAATGATTTTTTGTTCCTTGCAGCGCTTTCTCGCATTCATCTGTTCATCTAAATTTCGCTCCCTTCTTGAGTATGTTGAAGAAGTGTTTACATTTATCTGATGATCGCGAAATGAATTTTCCTAGCAAAGCCAAGAGCTCGTTCAGCTTCTATGCATCTTTCACCGTCGCTGGCGTTGGCATGTAGCGAACATATTGTACTTTCTCTAGATCAACTTGTATTCCTTCTTTGGACACAATGTATCCTAAAACATTTCCTGATGTAACTCTGAAAATACATTTTTCAGGATTTACTTTGATGTTGAACTGCCGCATCTGCTCAAACATTTCCTTCAAATCTTGCACATGCTACTTAGCTTCTTTACTTTTCACCAGCATGTAGTCCACATACACTTCTAATTTCTTGTGTATCCATTTCGCAAACACATTCTCTACCATTCTCTGATATGTTTCTCCAGCATTTCTCAAACCAAGCGGAATTTTCGTGTGACAATATAATCCTCTGGGTGCGAAAAAGGAAGTGTGTTCTTGGTCTTCTTCAGCGAGAGGAATTTGGTTGTAACCTTTATATCCGTCTAAAGAAGACATTCTATCATTCCCTGCCACTAATTCGACCATTTGTGGGATATCTGGCAATATAAAACTATCCTTTGGACAAGCTTTATTTAGATCACTAAAATTTATGCAAAGTCTTATCCCATTATTCTTCTTCGGCACTACAACCATGTTCTCTATCCACTCCGGGTATTTTTCTTGTCGTATAATTCCTGCATCAAGCATCTTCTGTAATTATTCTTCTATTTGAGGATGATATGTGGCTGGTATTTTTGTTATTCTCTGCTTGAATGGTCTTGCACTTTTATTAATTTCCAAATGATGGCATGCAATGGAAGGATCTATTCCTGGCATCTCATCCATGCTCCATACGAAGATGTCCGTATATTCTCGTAAGAGATTGATTGTTCTTTTTTCTTCATCTACATCCATTTTGGTTTCAATTTTTAGCATCTTTTGTTCTTCTTTAGTTCCATCATTTACTTCTTTTGTTGGATCTTCCGCAGTGTAAACCGCCTTTGGTTCTTCTATTGGTGTTGGCTCTTTTATTACTTTGGTTGGTTTGTCTCCTCTTTCCGAGATTTCGCTTGGTATTCCTTTTCCTTCTTCTTGTTTTATCATGTAAACTTTAAATTCTTCTTCTTTCCTTGCCTCCTTCTCCATTTTCCAGCGAATTTTTCGCTTCTTTGCACGTCCTTTATTATTTTCCACTTCTACCTGATAACATATTTTCCCACCATTAACATCTACTTTGATTTTACCTACTCCACTTGGCATAGGAAATTTGATGCACTGATGCAATGATTATGCTACGGATTTGATTGCATGTATCCACGGTCTTCCCATTAGCATGTTGTAAGGCGACTCCACATCCACCACACATAATGTCACTTGAGTTTCAATTTCTCCTAGTGATCGTTGTCGTATGCGTCAAAAATAAATTACACTTTCTCACTACTCAAAATATATAATATAGCAAGGGAAAGAAAGGATCGTTCCCACAGAGAGGTATAGGTTGTCAAGTTGTTTCGGTTTCCTATATAAAACACCGGGGTTTTTCTGATTTTTGATAAAGCAAACAAATATAAAAGCGAAGAAAGAAATAAGCAAACAAATCAAACAAGGAAAGATATTGGTTAAGGATTTCGTTTTCATTCACTAACATGATCTTTTCATAATACCTAGAATTGATATTTAATCTCTATTTTGTCAAAATCCCTAGGATATCTTGATCGCAAGAATATCCCGCAAATCTCCTTTTGTCATCAACAAACACATTAAAAGATGCGAGTATGAGTTTTATCTAAGAGAACAACCTAACGTGTAAAAGCACTAATCAAGTTTAATTCCCTAGTTGCATTAAGTTCTATGAAATCAGGCCAATCAAAGCAGTTGAATGTGGAAAGCGCACTAATTCAATTTAACAAAGGTTACGATTCGCATATGATCATAAGAATATATCACTACAAACTATAATCATATTCATGCTACTTGTAATCAGGAATATATCACTTTTGCGTATAACAAACCCTAATCTAGCAATAGAGATGAAAATAAACTCAACCGATTCGCGACTCGATCAAACAAGCATTCAAATCATGTAACAATATAAATAGTGAATCATAATCGATAATATGGAGACAAAAATAATTTATCATATCAAAGAGCATATTATGTGAAATCCAATTATTCCATAACCAAAAGAAAATTAAGTACTCATGGCATAGGAGTTCATAACAAGAATAAAGAGAAGAGGTTTCATGTTTTCTAAACCCTAGAACAAAAGTAGAAGATAAGATGATAGGTCTAGAGAAAAGTCTTCTCTTTAATATGTTTCTCAATTTCCATAAAGGATACTCCTTCCAATATTAGGTCTTCTCAAAACCCATCTCCAAGTGGTCCACCAAGCCCATGTGTGATAAAAAAAACCCATGTAAAATTATGTACAAAAACTGTTGCCGGAAAACTGGGTTTTTAGCCGGAAGTTGATTGGGATCCAGCTAGAAAGTCACCGTCAGTCACCTGAAAGTTCTTTCCCGTCGACGGAATATTCCGTCACTGAACCGTCAAAGTTAATGGTCAAGATAATAGTCTTTATTAGTCAAAGGGGTCAAGAGGAGGAATCACCTCAAATTTAGTCAGCCTGAGTTAGCTGTCTTAATCATCTGAATCATCTGAGTTGGATCGTCATACCGGGGTGAATCGCCGACAACCGAGTTAACTCACCATAATACGAATTCGGCCGAGTTCTTGCTGTTTATAAGACTTTTTCAGGCCAAATTCAGGCCGATCTAATGTATTCTTTCCTGCGACAATCTTACATTCATCTAAGCACTGCACTCCATTCAGTAACACACCCATTACTTCAGCAGCCTCAACTTCATTCTCGTACCCATAATAATTACCATCGTCTATGAACCACCACCAAACCAATCCTAGCTTCTCTTTCTGCTCAATTTCACCAATTCAGTTACCACTAACACCTTAATCTAGTACAGAAATAACAAACCCTTTATTTCATGTTCTCCCTTAAACAGCACCAACCCATTTACATCTCGGATTCAATCAGCAGCCATCCTTCAAATTCAACACCATTATCAGTTGCTCGTCAATCGCAGCAACCCATTCTCGATTCAATTTCTCTTCTTTGCACCACAGTAGCCATCAACACCACCTCCAATTCTTTCGAAATCAACAGCCACAACCCATCTGTTCTTCATTAATTTTGAGATTCAAATCCATATCCCTATTGCAAACCCATTGCAGCAACAGACTCGGTTTGTCCTTGTAATCTCGGTGGATAATTCAACCTTACTCCTTCACCCATATGCCTTCAATTACAGAGACCCATTCTTCAACTCCATATGCAGTCTCTTCTCAAGTACCCTAAATCACCTTCAACAACACCATGATCTTCAATTCTTTATCTTTGACTTCATCTGAATCTCACCATCAACAAACCCTTCTTCCATTTCGATCTTGATTCAACAACAAAGAACCACTTTATCTGTTCATAACTGTCTTCAATTTCTTCTCCATGAGTTCCATTTCTCAATCTCAAAATTCACCTCTCTTTCAGGTGAAAAATGATTGAGAAGAGGTTCTCAATTTTAGGGTTTTGTTAATCATTGGGGTGGATCTGGATATTGTTATGGTCCGGCCAATGAAATCCCCAACTAGCTTAATACATATATGCCACGAGTATCTAATTGGGTGCTTTAAACACTTAAGTGGTTGCCCATTATCCTTAGCTTGACTGTAATTAGTATTCCTCCAAATAGAGTCACCCATTAACATGTGGCTGGGCTCCAGATAGTGATTTCCCATGAAATGACAAGTTTTCCCTTTTTGCTCAATTCGTGTGCTTTCTTCTTCTTTTCCTCCGTATGACTCCAGAGTACCTAATAACTCAAAAACACGCGTAAAATACATAATTTACAAGAAAAATAGATAAGAAAGCATAAACTCTAGATAGTAAATATGATGTATTCTACACCTATCAAATTCCCCCACACTTAGATTTTGCTAGTCCTCGATCAAATCAAACAAAATAAATTTTAAAACATACATACAACTCCGTGTCATCGAGGCTACGGTTAATTTTAGCATAAATAACAATCCTTTAAACCCCTAGGTGTCCCTAGTGGACGAGTTATAGTCTCATGAAGGTTTACAAGAGGTCTACCTACAAAACTTATTTTTCCAACTCCAGCTACCTGTGACAAATCTATGAACGAATCCAAAATGGCTATTGGAGGAGGTACCAGATGCAAATCCAAATTAATATATATGTAAATTAAGCTCTAGTCAGAAAGTTGAACAAACCACAATACTCGGAATCTGACTAACCACAATCACAATGAAAAGATTAAGAAGATGGATATAGAGGTGGATGTTTGCGAATGTTAACAAGTGACCGGTGTTTCCCATATCTGTCTGAAGGTCACCTCCAAAATGAACCTATGCATCCTATTGGATTGAGCTACTGGTCTGAATTCTAGTGTCAACACACCGGAATATATAAGTGAACCAACGGTCAACAATATTAATTCTACATCAACTCAACTGGCATATACAAGGGAACTAGGAGTCGACTTTATTCAACAATCATAATATTTTCTTTTCTTTTTCTTTTTCACTCTTTTTATTTATTTATTTGACAACATGATTGGATCTTTTGGATCCAAGTGCATGATTCTTGTCAATAGATTACATGATAGTTCCCTTGGATCCTGCATTCCACGCTTGTTTAGGCGACGGAGACAGGGACAACGTTTCACACATACTGCTATCCAAGTGTCTTTTTTATTCCGGTTGGTCTAATGGGTCGGTCTTTTTTTCTTCTTTTTTTTAGCAACTCAATCACTCTATTTCATCCTAGCAGTAATAACAATTCGATGTTTAGTGACCCATCAAATCACTTAGATAACAGTAGATAAATATGGAAAAATAAAAATAGAACGTGATATGGTGATATTCCGAGATATGGTAACAACTATCATATAATTTCTAACACTCGAATAATTCTGTCCCTTTTAGTTAATGGGTTCCTCAATTCCGGCAGCCAATATGGTTCCATCCATTTAGATTGATAGTGTCATCCTAAAGGAACATGTTTCTAGGTTTTGGAGTGTATAAAGCAAAAAAAAAATTAATATGAACACAAGGGGAAAATAACAAGGCTAAAAACTCTATATGAGAACACTCCCCCACACTTAAACTTTACATTGTCCTCAATGTAAATTGAATCGTCCAAAGAAAGTCAAGGTGGGAAATCCATAACATGATATATATACACAATATGAAAATAAAATGAATAATAAAAATTTATTACTCCAACTGATAGTTATTTCGGAACAATAGAGGATAAACACTAAACAAGCTATTTAGTTGGCATCTAATCCCAACTCAGCCAATATATACACCTCATCGTTAAGAAAAAAATTTCATATACTTAGAAAGGCTAGTGTTTATTCTAAATTGTTCAAAAATCTCTAAAAGTTGGATTTTTGATATGAAAATATCCAAAATAAGAAAATAAAAATAAAAGACTTAAAATAAAAAGATAGAGATAGATACACAAAACCAGTGGGTTGCCTCCCATTTAGCGCTTATTTTAAAGTCGACGGCCCGACTTTCTTCTTGTAAGATTCATTACCCATACACTAATAATCTGAAAAGTTGGGGATCCATCCATAGTACCTGTTTTGCAAACACTAGCTTCACACAAATATTAGTAATATAAAAAAGAAACGAAGCTATTAACCGATAAAAGCTTCCCCCACACTTATTCTTGTCCGCACTTGGAAGTGCATAAAGAATATATGAGTCGGGAACTTCCACGGTTTCTTGTTCACAAACCTGCATAGTATGAGAATCAAGTATCTCTAATGGCGGATATCGAGAAACAAAGTCATTCAACAATATTCTCGAAGCACATACATTCAAACCAATAAGAGGTAAAGGAGAAGAAACAATATGCAAAGGGTTAGACAAACCTATCACAATCTCTTGTATCACGGAATCCTCTTCATCCTTGAAAAACTCAAGTGAATTACTTACCTCTTGTATATCGTGGTACTCTATCAAACCTTGCAACCATTCTTCATCCGTTTCAGCCTTAACCAAAATCTCTGCATTAACATCTTCATTACAATCATATGCAAGCTCAATTGGGTCTTCCACGATATTGGTCATAATGGTCACATTCTCAACACACTCCTCTTTGTTAGACTCAAACCTTGTTGCAAAGTTCTATAAAACACTAGTTTCATCATACTCATGTACCTTTTGAATAGGTGCTTGATCATTATAAAGATTAAGAGTTGAGTCAACTACTCTAATGTCATCAAATATCTCCAAAGGTTGGTCCTTTTCAACACAATCATCTTCATTTTCAGACTCACCATAATAAGAATCTTCATCGGTTTCATAACCTTTATCCCGACGTCGTTTAAGTTCCATATGAATGGTCCTAATAATTTCTGCGACAAGCTCTTACGAGTATCCATCATCTTCCAACTTGTATAATTTATGTGCAAGTTTCATGACGTTCACATGCTTACCACCGTTGGCTACAATAGGTTCTCTTTCCCATGACTCTTCCCTTTGAATGGGTGAATGATCATAACTACGATCCGGTGTCGGGTAAGAAAAAGTGCTGCAAAAATTGGTTTGTGCGACGTTCTCTATATTATGGTCAAGTTGGTCTAGTATTTGTTGCATGTCTTGTAATCCATTCAAAATCTGCATACAACTCGAATGAATCCAATTAGAAGTAGAATTATCCCACCAAGGTGCTTGACTTACATACCCACTACAAGGTTGTTGTTGGTATGTATGAAAATCACCATAAGGTTCTCTAGGATATGCATCCAATAAATTGGTTTTGATTGCATTCCATATATGGTGGGATATTGTCATAGTGTCGAGGAGGTTGAAATCCGTATCCATTGTTCCAAAATGCTCCTTCCATGAGAAATAAGTACCTGAAATACGATTCTCAAAACAAGGTTAAAAACCAGAAAATAAGAAGAAGAAAAAAGAAGAAACTAAAGTAAACTAAAAAAAATAATAAGAAACCAAAAACAAGTGACAACCGCTGCCTCCCCGGCAACGGCGCCAAAATTTGATCGTTGTCGTATGCATCAAAAATAAATTACACTTTTTCACTACTCAAAATATATAATATATCAAGGGCAAGAAAGGATCGTTCCCACAAAGAGGTCTAGGTTGTCAAGTTGTTTCGGTTTTTTATATAAAACACCGGGGGTTTTCTGATTTTTAATAAAGAAAACAAATATAAAAGCGAAGAAAGAAATAAGCAAACAAATCAAACAAGGAAAGATATTGGTTAAGGATTTCGTTTTCATTCACTAACATGCTCTTTTCATAATAACTAGAATTGATATTTAATCTCTATTTTATCAAAAGCCCTAGAATATCTTGATCGCAAGAATATCCCGCAAATCTCCTTTTGTCATCAACAAACACATTAAAAGATGCGAGTATGAGTTCTGTCTAAGAGAACAACCAAACGTGTAAAAGCAATAATCAAGTTTAATTCCCTAGTTGCATTAAGTTCTATGAAATCAGGCCAATCAAAGCAGTTGAACGTGGAAAGCGCACTAATTCAATTTAACAAAGGTTACGATTCGCATATGATCATAAGAATATATCACTACAAACTATAATCATATTCATGCTACTTGTAATCAGGAATCTATCAGCTTTCCGTATAACAAACCCTAATCTAGCAAAAGATATGAAAACAAACTCAACCGATTCGCGACTCGATCAAAAAAGCATTCAAATCATGTAACAATATAAATAGTGAATCATAATCGATAATATGGAGACAAAACTAATTTATCATATCAAAGAGAATATTATGTGAAATCCAATTATTCCATAACCAAAAGAAAATTAAGTACTCATGGCATAGGAGTTCATAACAAGAATAAAGAGAAGAGGTTTCATGTTTTCTAAACCCTAAAACAAAAGTAGAAGATAAGATGATAGGTCTAGAGAAAAGTCTTCTCTTTTATATGTTTCTCAATTTCCATAAAGGATACTCCTTCCAATATTAGGTCTTCTCAAAACCCATCTCCAAGTGGTCCACCAAGCCCATGTGTGATAAAAACCCATGTAAAATTATGTACAAAAATTGTTGCCGGAAAACTGGGTTTTTAGCCGGAAGTTGATCGGGATCCGACTAGAAAGTCATCGTCGGTCACCTGAAAGTTCTTTCCCATCGACGGAATATTCCGTCACTGAACCGTCAAAGTTAACGGTCTTTATTAGTCAAAGGGGTCAAGAGGAGGAGTCACCTCAAGTTTAGTCATCCTGAGTTAGCTGTCTTAATCATCTGAATCATCTGAGTTGGATCGCCGGACCAGGGTGAATCGCCGGCAACCGAGTTAACTCACTAGAATGCAAATCCGGCCGAGTTCTTGCTGTTTATAGGACTTTTCCAGGCCAAATTCAGGCCGATTTAATGTCTTCTTTCCTGCGATAATCTTACACATTCATCTATTGTAACTCATTCATTCCATGTACAATTGTTGTTATTGCACTCTTGAGTTGAACTACAACATCAGGAGAATTATTCTCTGCAGCTTCTTCTTATCCTGCTCAATCCTAACATTCATCTAAGCACTGAACTCCATTCAGTAACACACCCATTACTTCAGCAGCCTCAACTTCATTCTCGTACCCATAATAATTACCATCGTCTATGAACCACCACCAAACCAATCCTAGCTTCTCTTTCTGCTCAATTTCACCAATTCAGTCACCACTAACACCTTAATCTAGTACAGAAATAGCAAACCCTTTATTTGATGTTCTCCCTTAAACAACACCAACCCATTTACATCTCGGATTCAATCAGCAGCCATCCTTCAAATTCAACACCATCATCAGCTGCTCGTCCATCACAGCAACCCATTCTCGATTAAATTTCTCCTCTCTACACCACAACATCCATCAACACCACCTCCAATTCTTTCGAAATCAACAGCCACAACCCATTTGTTCTTCATTAATTTTGCGATTCAAATCCATATCCCTATTGCAAACCCATGGAAGCAACAAACTCGGTTTCTCCTTGTAATCTCGGTGGATAATTCAACCTTACTCCTTCACCCCTGTGTCTTTAATTATAGAGACACATTCTTCAACTCCATATGATGTCTCTTCTCAAACCCTAAATCACCTTCAACAGCACCACGATCTTCAATTATTTATCTCTGACTTCATTCGAATCTCACCATCAACAAACCCTTCTTCCATTTCGATCTTGATTCAATAACAAACACCCACTTTATCTGTTCATCACTGTCTTCAATTTCTTCTCCCTGAGTTCCATTTCTCGATCTCAAAATTCACCTCTCTTTCAGGTGCAAAATGATTTAGAAGAGGTTCTCGATTTTAGGGTTTTGTTAATCATTGGGGTGGATCTGGGTACTGTTATGGGCCGGCCAATGACAACCCCAACTAGCTTAATACATAGGTGCCACGAGTATCTAATTGGGTTCTTTAAACACTTAAGTGGTTGCCCCTTATCCTTAGCTTAACTGTAATTAGTATTCCTCCAAATAGAGTCACCCCTTAACATGTGGCTGGGATCCAAATAGTGATTTCCCATGAAATGACAAGTTTTCCCTTTTTTATCAATTCGCCTGCTTTCTTCTTCTTTTCCTCCGTATGACCCTAGAGTACCTAATAACTCAAAAACACGCGTAAAATACATAATTTAAAAGAAAAATAGAAAAGAAAGCATAAACTATAGATAGTATATACGATGTATTCTACACCTATCACCTAGTAATATTCGCACCATAATTTCTCCTTTAGGTTTTGTTGTAGATTTTCCAATGCCATGGATATGATATGTTGAACGAGTCATTTCTTCATCTTTGTATCCCATTCCTCTAAAGGCCTTATAAAAAAATATGTCAACCGAACTTCCTGTATCTACCAGAGTTATGTTTATCGCCAATTCTTCTATAGACTTCGCCAATTCATCCTTCTCTTTTCGCGCTGCAGTTACTGTGATTACCAACGGAGTTGTGTGATTTAAATTTTCTCTTGGTATTTCTGCTGTTGTGAATGTAATTCTATGCTTTTCCCAGTCCTTCAACGGTGACATCTTTTCCACTATCATAATTTTCTTTCCTTAAGAATCTCGTTTATGTATTTTTCCTTTGATATTTTCATGAAACTCATTAATCATTGTTTTCGTTATTAGGATACATTCCAACCTCATACTATCTTCTCTGGCTTTGATTATCTTTTCTTTGACCGGTTTACTGACCCGTTTCATCATATTGATGGTTTCCCTATTTCTAGCGCCAATATGTAGTTGCAGGATTTCCTACAATTACACCCTATTAAGATTATACAAATTTCCACTCAAATCTCAAGAACAATTATTAAAACTTTATTAATTTCTCTCAAGGATTTTACAAAAATAATAGGAATACAAAGAATCAGAATTGCTCTGGACTTTCTCTCTCCTATTTGTTCTTTTAAACTCTCCAAAAAATCCTCTCTCTCTCAATCCTGCTTGGTCCTTTATATAGGGTATTACATAGTGGATGACAGCTAAGTCAACCTTTATTTTCGGATCTGACTTGCGACATTCTCGCAAGCTTACAAGGCTTTTCTTCGCAGTGCTCATTAATATCGCAGGATCTTCAAACTTTCCTCGTGATTAGGATGACATCATCTTCTACGTCACTCTTCAAATAGTCCGTGTTAAGTTCTCGCAAACGCTTGCTGGTTATAATTTCGCTGGGACATAATTGCTGCGAGATTCTGCTCCTACACTTTGAAAAAAATAAGATTATCAATTTTAATCAAATTCATGAAATTAGGTTCTCAAAAATGTTGATATGAGGTGTAGATGATACAGACATATCTGATAAGCCAAAGCAAAAAATGGGAAAATGATAGATGATTTAGCTTTTTTTGTTTGTTTGTTTGTTTAATTGATGATTTAGCTTATTAATTCCTCTTACCTAGTAAAATGTTGCATCTCCTGTGGGAGAGTGCAAATAGAGTCTCATCAATATCATCAACTATTTTTCCTGGCAGAAAAGGGAGACATCAATGTTGATGTCAATTTCAATTAAAACAAAAAAAACTAATGCTATCAAGCACCCCGAATGCACACTAAACATATATTTTTACAGTGTTAGAATTGCTACTATACAAAGCATATAATTAAGAAACGCATAGTTCAACAACTTAACAATATACTTGCAGTTAGCATTAAACAGACGAATGCGTGATAGCACGAAACAAAACACAAAAACAATGGCCAATATATCATCCAATATGAAATCACAGAGATGTATCTATTTAGCGGTGACTCATAAAAACAGATTCACGGAAGATCCGATATTCATGAACCAAATATGTGGTAAGTAGACATCATGGAGATTGTTTATTAATTGATTGTCTAAATTTATTGACATAAGCCACATTGCTTATTCTCAAATTAATTTCGTCTTTGTTTTTTCTAGGCTTTTCCTCACAAAAATCCAGATTATTTCCTTTTCCCACCGAAACATTCAAGTTTCAATTCAACCTTTAAAGATGGACTGGTGAGTATGTTCGTTCCCATTTGTTAAGTTTAGAAAAAAAATTCCCCAGTTTACCCCTTAACCCAAGTTAGTTAGCAACCATAGTTAAGGTAAAATGGGTTTGTGAGGTTTACCCGTCTTTCATCTTCATTCTACTAGTGTTTCTCCAAAGTTCTTGAGACAAAAAGCACAGACCTAACTTCGCATGACTGGGGAGAAAGGTGAGTACCTTGAGTTTAATTTTAATAGCCTTTATATTAAATTCGTCTGCAAATGAGTTTAATTTGATTTCATTTTTTCTACGGTTTCTTTTGTTTCTCTTCCATTCACTTCTCCAGGGTTTATTTTCTTTCAGACCGAAACCTATTATCTTAATTTTATTCCCTCCTTGATCTGTTAAGTAGAATTGTATTAATCGATTTCTTTAAAAGATAAAAATTACATACTAGGCAAGCGAGCGACAAGCTGTGCCGCTAGCCCTTTTTGAATAGCAAAACCTATCCTATTAAAAATAAAATCTCGTGAGCCAGGGGTCATTACATTGCTGCGCATGACTTTCTGGACCCTCTTGAGTAGTGCAACTGCTTCTGGAGCCAAATAACCAAAAGTATCAAAAGCAAAGGGGACGAAAGCATGCCCATTGTCAACACATGCGTTCTCATGCTTCGATATCTTACCCGAGGCAGCCTTTAGCGCTGCTCGCCCGATCGTAAAGGTGCCATGTCCAATTCCTACCAAAGGAGATACCCCGGTGAGGTCAACACATGTGTGTTTCCCATTAGCCCATCCAAAAATAAGAACATCAGCTGGTCTTAGTGTCGATCTCCCTTCAAGTGGGTCTGTCAGAAATGCACAGTGCTTCTTTCTTTGCCGAAATGCCGGACCTCCACAAGACATCATACAAAATATCCCTCACATGATCATGTCTATATTTATAACCAGGGTCTACTTTACAATGAACTGCATGTTCACCATATGAATCCAAGCAACTTTGTGATGCAAGCGGGGCAGCGAGAGTCGAGAGGATAAAGCGGGATCATTAACCTGTATTTGAGGATAGACCGGTACTCCAAAGGAGACATCTTCTGCCCTAGCCCCTCAATCGGAATAGCCAGAAGAAAATCTTGGGCATGTGCTGCTTGCAAACAACCAAAAACCGCTTTCTGTCTCTCCGTTAGCATTTAAACTCTATCAATGTCCTTAACCACTTTACCAAAAAGAGCACTTTATCCCTCTGACTCTCGCTGGAATTGTATTGTATTTTCTTGTTTCTGATTTGTTTTGAGTTGGGTTAGAATTTGGGGATTTCTTGTTTTTTAAGTTGTAAGTTGTAAGCTTGATGGAGTTGTGTTGGTTGGCTAAGGCTGATGCTGTTGTTTTGTTGCAATGAAACTGCCAAAGACTTTGATAGTTATCAATCGCAATTTACATGGGTTTGTTACTGAATTTCAATCTCTCTGTTAGAACATGGAGAAATCAACAAATTTATGCATTTTCAGATTATTATTTTTTTTGGTCAAAATTAGCTGATGTGGGGCTATTTGGGTTTCATAATTTAGATATGTTAATTGATTGGTTTTTTATTGGATTGTAATACCCTTGTTTAAGAAACAAGAATTGGGAAAATTTTGCGGTCTCGTGTTCTTATTAGTGTATGAGTTAAAAGGAGTATCGAATTAGGAAGGTACTTGTGGATTTGGGAGAGGTGAAAACTAAGCAAAAATGAATTAGGTAAGAACTAGTAGTTTATGTTTGAATGGAGGCAAGATATGTAGATATCTAGATGGATAAGAATAGGTTCACTATTTTGTGCCACTGGTGCTTGTCAGTTGATGAAGCTAGAGTGGCATTTTCTAGAAACTTGTCATGCAATTTGTTAATAACTGGGAAAAAGTGGTGTTACTGGATCGGCAGAAGTGGCATGTGATCTTCACTGTATGGCATGGGTTCTAGAAATTGTTCCATGTCTCAGTTTACTTGAGAAATCTTCACTGTATGGGTTCTAGAAATTGTTTCATCTCTTAGTTTACTTGCGCAGTTTGTTAAAGTAACTCAGCAACTAAGTTTTTAAGTTTGTTGGTAAAGACGTATATTCTTAAGTTTTTAATATCATGCGAGAAGCTGTGTTTGCATTTTCTAGCTGGAATTATTGTGCATCAAAGTGTTCTCGGTTTGTTTTTGGTGGATTTTGAATAAGAGGTTTATTCTAATATTATTTACTTCATCTGATGGTTTTCCTGCTACTTTACCTATTGTATTCAGGAGCACAAAGAGATGGTTTGCCTGTTACTTTACCTATTGTATTCAGGGGCACAAAGAGTGGATAACAGAAGTGAATTTCTCAGGTGTGTTTAAACATCCAAACCTTTTCAAATTAGTGGGGTATTGTGCAGAAGATGATGAAAAGGGTATGCAACGCCTCTTGGTTTACAAACTTATGAGAAATAAAAGATTGGAAGACCATCTACTTGCTCGGGTGCCTTCTCCTCTGTCGTGGAAAATGAGATTACAAATTGCTCATGATGCTGCCTGCGATTTAGCATACCTTCACGAAGAAATGAACTTTCAGGTACCTCCTTAATTTTGCGTCACACGGTAAATTAACTTATTAATGTTGGCATCTGTTTAGTAATAATTGCAACTTATATGATTAATCAAATGTCAACCTGGTGAAAAATTTCATGAAAGTGGATGTTCAGTATTTATTAACAAAATCATGAACCATTTGGGCGTCCCTTCTCATTCTGATTTCAAATGTTTTCTTTACATTTTAGAAAAGAGCTTGTGCACTGAATTCTCCAAGACCATGCAATACATTCTCAATCGCAATTTATGTTGATTTACCTTGAATTTACCTTTCAGTTTTACAAAATAGTATATCTTTACACTAATGGTCAAGTTGTGGATAGTTTAGAGGGACTCTTTAGAATGTGATGAAAACTTTTGATTTGTCTTGATTTGAAGTTACGGTTGGTTAGAATGGGAAGGAGGTGTGTATTTATTAAACTCTCAAAATGACACTTATGATGTTTGTTTGATGCAATGTAGGAGGAGAACGTTTTTTCACGATATTCCTACGACAGTTAATAGAAGTAAAGCTGACTGCACAGAGCCTGAGGTATGTAAATTCTAGGTATTTTGTAACTTTCATGGAATTTTAATTTTGGGTATGCGTATCAGTTAGGGTGTATTAACTAATTCTTGGGTATTTCGGCTGTTGGTGGGATAGAAAATTAGAAAATGTTGGGTTCCCATTTGGTTATCCAATCTTCTTGTTTTACATCTAAGTTCCCTTGATTAATTGATGTGGCGGAATGAAAGGGTATTAAGGTTATCGTATTGTGATTATTCTACAATAATCCAATTAGGTACCGTCAATTTAGAAATTAAGGTTGTATTTGATTGACCGAATTTATATGCAATTTGTTGCGGTAAGCATAATCCTCCAACCGCAATTTTGAAACAGACCTAAATGCAAGTGAGGGGTAAATTCTTAGTTGACATTGTGTGTTGATGGCCATATGGTGTATCAAGATAGTTGAGTACTAAAAATTAAATTACAATTTTATCTAATTGTGGGCCTAACCTGAATGATCTGTTTGGAAGAGAGTCGGGAGAGTGTGGTTACCCTTACACAGTTGCTAACAAGAACTAGGGTGTGAAACGATAACAAAAAACACTTTATGAGTACTTGGTTCACCCAAAATTCATAAGATAGATGTATTATATTATCATTTTTTCGTTTTATTTATACGTTGTATTATTTCTATCCCTTACCCATCCGTAGTAATGGTCTACCATAGACTGTGTGCCTAGAACTTAGCAATTGACCTTTTTTTTTTATGTAATCATGGTCACTTAGGAGGAGATGTCGTTGTCCAAAGACGTTAGGGAGACTGCTTCCAGTTGGTTTGCTTGTCCTAAAGACAGAAGCCATTTGCACGATCAGAAAGCACATATATCGGCCAAAATTCAACAGGGACAGGTGCAGAAGGAACTACATTTTTTTGGCTTAGTAAATACATTTTTAATGTACACTAATATGCATCTACTACCAATTGTGTGCAGAAAAGGGAACTGGTAAAGAGCTATGACCACACGCATCAACTTAAAAATGAAGGGACAAGTTGTCAACGAGGCAGATTCAGATGGTGGAGAAAGCAGGGTTTGGTGAACTATCTAAGATGTGTGTGTTCGAAGCTGATAGGAGTCTGCTTTCAACAAATTGCTAGGGGTGTATGTCAAGCAGTGGAAAAGGTTCTGCAAATATCTAGTCTGCATGATAGAAGGTGAATGTGTGAACCCCAAGAGTGTTAGTGTCGTGTTCCCTGAATACAATGACTGGTATTCTGGTATTACCGTTCCATGTATCAGACCTGCAAATGGTCTTCATGAGATACCGCACAACGCCTATGCACACGCGGTGAGTTGTATGCATACCGTTAAAGAGACATACATATTTGAAATTCTATTTTCCTTATAAATGTATTTCTAACCACCTAAATAAATGGATATCACATTCTGCAGAGGGGACTAGAAGCATCCCTTGTGGACAAGGTTCGGTCTATGGTTAGCAGGGAAGACAATGCTGATATTGTCGACATTATGGAGGCAATCGTGAAACTGCCCAATGATTTAACCTCTTACATCAGTACAACCAAAGTTTACTTAAACTTATATACTTACTTTCTCGTCGAAGTTCAGCCGAACACGGGTACCTTATTCTTGGACTACTAAAGTTTTTAATGTGTAACTGTGTTGGACGGTCATATAAATTTTACTAGGTAGGGCAGCCATTCGCTACTATTAAAAATAATGGGACCTTTTTCTCAAAATACCTAAAAAGTTTTGTTAGGTAACTCTATTGCAGGGTCGTATAATTTTTACTAAATACGCCGTCCAGTCGGTAGTATAAAAATTAGTGGGTGCGTTGTTTTACTTTCTAATGTTGGAGTATATCGCTTTACGGGTTAACTGTAAACTCCTTGTTGCCGGGGGTAGCTTCAGATATTCTCAAGATCTGTTTTTATTATGAGCTTCTATGGTAATAGGCGAACGACTATAATGTTGTTGTAATAGGAAGAAAATTAAATCTGATAAATGGGTATGAATTTTTACTATACCCATTTTCTGGTGTGGTTGAGTTAATTTTGAGGGCTAAAAAGTATTTTTGATATCAACCAGGTTGACCGATTCAACCCAGTCCGTCAATATTCATTGACTCAAACCATGTCCCTCCATAACGAATGACCCAAACCATAGGATTTCGGTGATGAAAACCCTTTTTTCTAAATCGGGATTTTGCTCTTTCAGATATTCATAGAGTTCCCAAGTTTATTTAAAACTTTCAACAATCAGAATTTCAAAACCCTAAAAAGTAACAAAAGATTGGTGATAACAAAAATGTCAACTCTAGTACAGTTTTCATTTCTAAAAAAAAAAAACTCTAGTACAGTTTGTATTTTTTGGTTCACCGCGTTCACGAACTTTATAGAAAACCCAAACTTCTTAATTCATCTCTTTCTTCCAAACTGAACGTGGAATCGGCGTGTACCATGTCCATGCTAACGTCACATATTAGCAGAGAACCATATATACCTTAACCCAAATCGAGAAACACAACCCAGGTAAAAGGAAAAAAATACAATATACTATACTATACTACCAAGTGTTCAGGTTTTCAAATTAAAATTCCAACTTCCAGTGATTAACAAAGGCTGACTTTTGGGAACAATTAGCGAGCAAAATAATGTAACCCAAAACTCAGAAACTGCTCATAATTCCCTTTTGCGTAATCTCAATAGCCGTGTAGAGTTGTTTTCGATGTCACACTCGAGCGATACTGAATTTGCAAGTTGCACGATGTTAACAGTAAGCCGAACAGTAGCATGCCTCCATCAGCAGCCGTTTTCTGGTATACACTAGAAAACATATCGCGTCTAATTATCTTGGAAAACAGATTTACAACACAGAAGAAGTAAAGAAGAAATGTACAAAAACAATACAGCCAAGCCAACCAGAAAACAAAGAGCAAAACCATAGTCCAAAATAACGGCCAAAAGAACGTTCAAAACACTACTACGTCCACAAAAGGCCCTTATGAAAACAGAAAACATCCCATGAATGACACCCACTTCAAGCTGAAGTAAAACCCAAATTATAAATATCATTCGGGTTTAAGAAATGAGGAGCTGTAAATATTCTGATTAAAAAAAAAGGACCTGTAAATATTTTTTATTTTATTGCGATTGGAAATTGGGATTCTGGGACTGGGAACATACGATATGGAAAGATGAAGTGTATGCCATCAAGGCCTTGAATTATTGCACTCTTGACATTTGTTGGCAAATCTTTTTCGTTGTACTTGTGTTCTGTAAAGCTCGTCCATTATGGTCTATTTTATTTTCCTATCTATACCAAACCATAACATGAGCCATGGCCCATGAGACCTCATGAGTCATGAGAATGAGAAAGAAAGAAAGAAAGAAGAAGAAAGACACCGGGGAGATGGAAAAGCACTACCACAATACGAAAGAACACAAAGGTTGAACGCCTACGACTCTACATAATACAAATCAAAATCAAATTCTAGCAATTTTTCCTATAAAGGTCGTGATCTTAGTCCAAAAATCAAGATCCCATAAGTTAAAACGTTACCCTCACGTTGAACTAGAAAACAATCAAGAATGCTACGTAAATTATTCTCACGGAAAATAAATTATTAATCATTTTTTGATGACACCTGCATCTCTTTTAACAGTTCAGATGAGTATGCCAATATGCCATACGTATAAGGTCGACCAAATTAATGCATCTTTTCTTATCCAATGGTAATGTCACCGGCCTTCTTCACCACTGTTGATGTAAAGATACAAAAAATTGGGAAACCTCCTATCTTAGTGGGTGATCCATAAATTAATACTTAACCAATTAGATAATCGAAGAGACAGTGGATTTCAGCTCACTAATTCAAGAAAAAATCCACACCTAGTACAAATTAAGTACTATAATTAACAATATCATATCCTTGTTATAGGGCTTACGGTCCATGGATATGCGGTCCATATAGTTACTTAGAGTTTACCTTTATATGTATATAAATGAAATTCTATCCATGTAACCCTATTATCCTGAACAATAGAAACCTCTATTTTCCTCTTTACTTTCTCCATATTTTCCACTGCAATAATCCTTTATTATTACTAGGCGTAGAATTGTCCTTGATTAAAAATTATTAAATCTAGAAACACACCCCAGGTGAAAGGAGAAGATATACTTACTTCACAATACCAAGTGTACATTTTCAATTAAAATTCCAAGTTTGTTCATTAACAATGACCGACTTTTATAGCATGTTTGGATATCACCTCAAAAGTAGTTTTTCGACTTTTAGAAGTTAGATTTTTAACTTTTTGTAATACAAAATAATTTTACTTCTGAATTCTGCTTCTAAATAAATATCATAATAAAACAAAGAAATTGTTCGTTGCGTAATCTCAATAACCACGATGTCACGCTCAAGCAATATCATGTTTGCAAGTTGCATAACATTATAATGGAAAACTCTGGAACTAGGACAACTGTTATTGTCCAGATATGGGACAGTGAATCTGAACTTTTAATCATTCCCCTCTTCACCCCACTATTAATCCCAATGCTAGAATCATTCCCTCTCAACCATTAAGATTGTGCCACCTCATCTCCAAAATTTGGACCATCCCCTGTTATCCAAGCTGTAGGCGGATCCTATCTTACAGTAGCATACGCAGTTAGTTAGTCAGCCGCCTTTCTCTATTACCATAAGGTCTTATGTCTCCGCATGGATGATGTCCTCACTGACATGCAAATAGTGTACATATTTTCCGACGAAATAAACATGAAAATGAAGAACTCTATTATTGGGCTATCCACAGCTCGGTTTTTGGGGCTATTTGGGGTCATGAAATAACAAACCATAGCACCCCTTATCCATCATTTTTTATAATGTCTAATCTACCCTTAATTTGATTAGTGCTAATTAATTTGATTAGTGCTAATTAGCTTGATTAAGCTAAACTAATCAGTCTTAGTAAATCAATTAGACTAATCAAAACATTAATTTTTTGCAAATCAAAACTTGATTGTTTTGAGTTTTGAAGAATGAAAAATGAAAAATGATGATTTTGGTGAAATTATTTTGAATTTTTGAAGCTTAATGATAAAACCCTTCATCCCAAAACTCAAGATAAGCTTATAATGAACTCCCAACATCAATTTTATCAATTCAAATTCGTCAAAAATCTGAAAAATTATGGAATTTTTTGCTGTTACGGCTGGGAAATTGTGTCGACACAGCCGTAATCCATTGATTACGTCTTGGATATGATGACTTCCCAGACGTAAACAGTAACAACGGATGGGAAGTTAAGAACTTCCAGCCGTTATTAAACGAGAATCTCCTGAGTCTGTTTTACGGCTGAGAATTCTTATATTTCCCGTCCGTAATTTAATCTGTAAGCTGAGAAATTTTGCATTTTCAACATGAAAATTAGTAATACTTTCATTAATAACACCCCTTTCGATGTATTAAGAAGTCTTTGATGATGGCGAATTGAGCTTCCAAGTTGAAATCATAACCTTTCCATTTTCTCCATTCCTTCTTAGCTTGAGCCGCGACTTCTCTATCAGTCTCACCTCTAAGTCGAAGTTGGTTGCACATATGACGTAAAGCCATATATTCTTCCACTTTTTTGCGTATGTCTGAAAATCGAAGATACAGTTCAGCCCCATCGTGGTTGTTAGTGTTACCTGTTTCACTACAAAAATTCTCAAAAATATTACTCCAATACGATTGACTTGTTAATCCACCTTTCCTTCGTTCTTCTCCTCTCTTAGGATAGCATAGTACAAATTTTTTGCAAAGAGATAAGTCTTCTTCGAAAGTAAAGTTGGGTTTATCCTTTGAGTACATTGCATTGAGTTTGTAGGAGTTTTAGTGGAGATTATTAATTAGTGTAGAAGGTGTGAATTTGATTTGGAGTGGGTGGTTATATGGATATGGGAGTTATTTCAAGTTTAAATAGGAGGTTGAACAGCTAGAACCTTCTATAGATCATTCTTCAAACGGATCTATTTTTCAAAATTCAAAAAACTAGCCGATATGATGCGGTATTCATAATTATAGGAATTTACGGCTTGGAAATTGAAGGAGAGACCCAGCCGTTATTCTGTATAAATTACATGATTTGTGGTGTGTCATATTTACGGCTCGGTTGTTCAAGCCGTAAAACTTAAGTGTTATATTTTTGTCAGTTTTACGGCTCAAATGTATTTGAATTTCCAAGCCGTAATTTAGAGTTCCATTTTTTTGTCAGTTTTACGGTTAGGAAATCCAACCGCAAATAAAATCACGGCTTGGAAACGTAGCCGTAACAAAGGTTTAGTTAAATTTTGAGTATCCAGGGAAACATACGGCCAAGATATATATGAATTTCCAAGCTGTAAACCAGAGCTCCATTTTTTTGTCAGTTTTACGGTTAGGAAATCCAACCGCGAATAAAATCACGGCTTGGAAACGTAGACGTAACAAAGGTTCAGTTAAAGTTTGAGTATCCAGAGAACACACGGCCCGGTATTTCCTAACCGTTTTACTATAACGGTCGGGACTTTCCATCTGCATTTCTGTGCAACTAAATTTGACAAGGATTATATGCACTTTCGGCTAGGTTATGTGAAGGATCGACCTAGCCGAAATAACACAAAATTTTAGTGAATCTTGATTGATTCCTCAGTTTTCTTAGATTTTACAATTGTAAAGACTAACATTCATTAATAAATGCAAAATTTTAAGAATTCATCCATCCAAATGCATAACCAAACAACAAAAAATTAAATAGACAAAGTGTTAGATAGTAAATGTTCCATGAAATGAAGTAATATAATGAAAAGTAAATTTTCATTCATTTTCACTTGATCCCTCCTCAGAAGTGGCTTCCAAAAAGTCATCCACATCGTCCCTTGGCTGAGGTTCCACAACTTCTTCTATAACTCCAGATTTTCTACCTCGACCGCTGCCACCTTGAGTTGGAGCCTTTTTACCTCCACCACGTCCACCTCGAGCACTTGTTACAGCACGGCTAACTTTTGCAATTGGTCCACTACCTCGACCACCTCGAGCACTTGTTCCACCTTTTGCACCTCGACCACCTCGAGCACTCGTTCCACCTTTTTCACCTCTACCACCTCGGACGGCTTTTCTTTGCTTAGATTGAACTTGCTTGGGGGGGAGTGTCCGAGTCGTCGCTAGGAGAAGGAGACCTGGCACTTTTAGATCTCTTTGGTGCTTCAACAGGATATAAACCTCCTTTATCAGGGAGTATTATGCCTTTAACTCGATTCCGCATTAATCTGAGCTCAGCTACCGCTAAATCCTGACCCAAATCAATCAAACGTCTGAGGTCTCTGGCCGCCCAATTAACTCGCTCGACCTATTTTTTCATATCAAACACACGCACTACGATTATTCATAGATAATTAAAAAAACATCATATACAAACATATGAAGTAGTATACGTACCACCATCTCCTGTCAATCATTTTATTCACTCCTTGGTGTCTTAGAACTCTCTTTCTCTGCATTCTTGTAATGTCTCCGCGCCTCCGGATCCAAATTTTCCACATAAGGATGAGCCCACCCTCTATACCAGTCCATGTAATCCTCATCCGCTTGGCAAGTACCATGTTCTGCTTCAAGGAGTCTTCTACTCATTTTGATTTTTTGTTCGGAACGAGCATTCCAATGGTCAATCGCCGGTGAATTTTCATAGTTCAATTTTACCTATTTGTCCTTAAATTGGGAGTTGCCTACGCTCAATCTAAAACGAGTCTCTTCAGGAACAATTGTCTGGATAATACCGATTTGACGGAGCGTTCTACGAGGATCTAAAATGACGAACCCGGTTGCATGAAACAAAGGTCCCGTATAGGTTTCCACATCAAAAAATACCCTATCATCAAATTCCTCATCAAGTTTCAAATAAGGATCAAAAACAACATCTTCAATTATCAAAGCATCCAATTTTTTCCTCATGTCGACCCTTTCCGTCTCTTTAACCTTGTGTTGGCTCCCTCTAAAAGGATATCTCCCTCCTGTAGGTTTATCTAGATCCCAATTTGTATTCCGATGAGGCCTCAAGATTTTAAAATGGTCGTAAGCCCATGACTACGGCAAAAAAATAAAAATTTGGTTTATAAATAAGTTACTACATACAAATAAACATTTGTTATATTAAAACAAAAAGATACCTGCACAAGAGAAACACATCCCGTAATTTGTGTTTCGTTCCATCTTGAAGCTTTGCAAAGATATTCCAATACATCAGCAAGGAGGGCGGTTCCCCATGAGTACCTAGGTACCTCGTTTGTTTTCTTATCCAGACTGGGAGTCTTCAACCACTGCAAGTAACATGCATTTACCTTATTGCCTGAGAAATCGGGAAAGGACGGTCCCAAGAGCATGCAACAAGTAAGATATAGCCGTATGTCTAGTTCTTTCTGCGTCCATCACCACCATTCCACTATCCGCCTTGCATTTAGAATCCCCAAACTGTGCCCTCAAACGAACCAAATTAATCTTCCGTGACATATTTACTGCTTTACTTAGTACGCCCGGTGTACTACATGGTCTCTTAGATCTAGGAGTTGCTCTAGACGTAATCTGAAACTCTTCTTCAGCTTCATCTTTACTCCACCCAAGACAGTTCTTCGCCAAGGCACAAAGCTCATCAAAAGGCATGGAATTGTTGAAACCCTCAAACACTGCCTTTCCTTCCAAAGCTAGACCAGTGATTTGCTTTGTGTCATCCGGAGTGATAGTCATCTCTCCGAATGGGAGGTGAAAAGTCATGGTTTCTGGACAAAATCTTTCTCTAAAACCACAAACTGTGACAACATCATATGTCTTCTGCAAAGCATCGATTCCAGACCACAACTCCGAAGCTTTGACCAAAAATTGCACATCTGGATTCTCATCGTCCAATGGCCAAAACTTTGCTTGTTGGTGCTTTAGTTTTGGGACAACTTGATCCGGAAACTAACAAAAAAAAAAATTGGTTGTAAAAATAATAATCCTTAACAAAATGAATATAACATATATGTAATTTGATTTATTACCTTTGTTCCACAAACCTAAAAGCCCATGAAGAAGTGTAGCCAATCAAGACGGAATGATCTCTTGGCTCACCCCAAGGTCTCCCATTCCTCTTGGGAGGTAAAGGCTGCATGAAATCAATTAATTCTCTTGACGATGCCTTAGGTTTATACTTCTTCTTTCCCTCCTCTGTGCCCTCCTCGACTACGGCTTTACCTTTATCAATAACAGCAGCACCACTAGAAGTGCCAACTTCAGTACCACCGGTAACAACTGGTACACCTTCATTTCCACCACCACTAGAAGTTCCAACAACTTCAGTCACAGCAACTTCAGTTCCTTTAGTAACAGCAACTTCCGTTCCCTCATCAACTCCAACTTCAGTTCCTCTAGTGACTCCAACTCCATCTCCACCACCTTCCCTTTCTCCAGCAGGCACAACTTCGATTGCTTTCCTTGCGTCTGCACCCAATGGTTTTGAGTGACGAGGTTGCAGATTCGGGTCACCAGAAGGTGTTACTTCTTGGGATCTTTTCTTCTTCTTTTCTTTCCCTCTGTTCCAAGATAAACAAGGCAAGAAAACCAAAAGTGTATAAGTAAAACGTCTGGGAAAATTTGACAAAACCTAACCGAAACAAGAAAAATGGAGAGTCTATGACGCAAAATTAAACATGGAAAGGAAAATTTTTATCGACCTAGCCGATACAAAAATTACGGATGGGACATTAGTAATATACCTAGCCGAGAAATAAATTACGGATGGATAACCTATACATTTCCATATTACGGATAGGAAAACCAAACTGACTGTATATTGCTAGTTCACAGTACAACACATGGCACCAATAAGACTGGTAAACTGGATATTACGGTCAGGAAACACATACACGGTTGGGAAAACCTATACGTACCACTAAAACTACTAAAAACATATGTACATAGGAGAACATACGGCTAGGAATATCCCAGGCGTATAGGAATGGTTACGGCTAGGAATCCTCCATCTCGTACACGTCGATTTAGTTACGGCTGGGAGTTCTTATATTTCCCAACCGTGTAATTTATATACGGCTGGGAAATCGACATTTCCCAGCCGTTAATCTAATTTACGGCTAGAAATACAAGAACTCCCAGTCGTAAGCATTTTCAGAAACCGTTTTTCCAGACGTAAAATTTTCGAAACTAACTGACAACGAAACGCTTAAATAAAGACTGGGTTTTTGAATTCATACCTTATTCTTTGTCATAACGGAGAGATTCGGCGGCTTCGGAACTTCGCATTCACTGGCACTTGATCTTCACTTTCATCTTGGTGGATGAACTTGGTTTCTCTCGTGATCGGAGGTTGATTCAACTGGGATTGACCTAGATTTTCCTTCTGCTTCATGGTTTTATAGAATGAGTTTAATCGACGACGATTTTTTTTTGAATCGACGATTAATCGTTGAACAATGTTTAATGGAAGAAGAAAAGTAAAGAAGAAGAAGAAGAAGAATAAAATGGGGGGAGGGGACGGTTTTTTTGGTTTTAAAAGGCGTCCATTTTTTTCCAGTTTTTTTATTTTATTTATTAATTAGGTAGTTAATGAGAGGGTATAAAGGGAAATAATTAAAATTATGGAGGGTATTTTAGATATTTTACACATATGTGATCTCCCCCTATAACATTTAGACTCCACATAGCAAAATAGCCCCAAAAAAATAACCTCCCGTAGCCCCAATAATAGAGTTCAAAATAAACTGAATTCAAGATTCTAACTTCAATTATCTAGATTCTTAAAATGAGCTGAGTCAGCTGACAATTGTTAGTGGTTGGTATTCTATCCAAAGAATTAGGCCTGAGGGTGGGAATCATCACCTTTGAGCCTATAAGCATGTGACATGTCACATGATAACGAGGAATCTATGTGTGATAAATGAAAACCCCATTTTATATGATTATCAATCAAAACAGAATTTTGATTAGGGTATGTTTGGAAAGTCTTACACATTTTGATTATGGTATGATTATTAAAACCCATTCTAATTATCTAATATAAAGAAGCTCACTCTAGACGAATTAAAAGGTTAACTAAGCTATTTATTGATGAATTTATTAGAAAATTAGGTTCTTTTTAAAAAAAATAGTCAATAGTTTTTTGCATAGCCAAGAAAGCAAAAATCTTTGAAAAATTAGGATTATCAATTTTAATCAAATTCATGAATTCAAGTTCTAAAATATGGGGTGATCAAAAGAAGTTCCTCTCCCTCTCTTCTCTCCTGGGCGATTTTTCGCCTCTCCCAAATCTAACCAGTAAACACCATTATGTTACCGGTAAACACCACTGATTAGCCTGCAAACACCCAAATCTAGCCAGTAACCACCGTTGTCGACGGTGGAGATCACCAAAAACCATCATTAATCCATTATTATAATTTTCTAAGCAAAACCCACCTCAAAATCTGTTAACCATAGCCATTTACCGATGATTAAATCCGGTTTCTAATACCTAAAGTTACCAAAGCCACCAAACCCTAAGTTACAATAGACACCAAAGACTCAATTTACAGAAGATACTAGTTTCAGAAGACCCAAATCAAAATACTCAAAAGACCTAAGTTACAGAATATTTAGCATCAAAAGACACCTTCGTTAGTTCTGGGATTCTAATATTTTTTTGGGACCTGCTTCATTCCGAATCGAAGAATCAGAAGCTAACCTCAATTATCTTCTTATCTAATTTCTTTCTTTTGATTTCATTTCTCTATACTTGCTTCAGATTCAACATTAATACTTTAATACTTTTTTACATCTAATTTCATTTTTGTTTTTGGTTTCGTATCTGATTTTTAATTTTGAATAGTTCCCAGTTGATGTGTTGATTCATTAGCTATCCATTGAAAGTTCTGTTTTGCTGTGTTGATTCATTAGCTTATCCATTGAAATTTTTAATTTGCTGTGTTGACTTATTAGCTTATCTAGTGCAAGTTTTAATTTGTTCATACTTTTTTTATCTCTTAGCTAATTTATGAAGTTTTTTAAATTCTACAAAGGTAAAATAAAATCTCTCTCAAAGCTAATGCAATCTCGACTGACCCTAGGTACAATTTGCTATAACTGGAAAAAAAAGAAAACTGGAAAAAAGAAAATTGCTGAGAAAACAAGGTATTCAAGGAACTACACAAACCAGTCAGCTGACCAAAAATAAGGTACTTCTATCAAGGGTTGAGAACATTGAATCAGATTATAACCATGCTGGTGACTTGTTTCGACTACATACTATGAAAGGCTGGTTAAGATACAAAGAGGTAAGCCTAAACCCCATATTGTTGTCTAGTAAATCTAGAAATGCTTTCAGCAAACCAAATAAATATATTATCTATCTTCACACAGTTTTTAACTCTTGTATTATAACTGTTGAATGCAATAATGCGGAACATTTCAAGTACTGTCTTATCCGTGTTTATTATCATGATAGAAAACTAGCAGTTTCGTTAAGATTGAAAGGTGGAAATTATACATATATTGTGCTAGTTGAATTTAGATATCCTGTGATCTCATACTTTTGGGAGTTTATAAATATGATAGCATGGAATTGCCAAGGCCTAGGGAAACTAGAAACTATAAACAGCCTGCTTGACATCTTAAATAAAGAAAACCCTGATATGCTCTTTATTTCGGAAACTAAGCAGCAAACTAATGAGATAAAAAAAATATTAAAAATGCTAAATGTTCACAACTAATTCATAGTACCTCCTAGGGGATTTGCTGGGGGATTATGCCTCATTTGGAAAAACAATGTTAAAATCATAATAGAAGACCATGCCTTTAATCATATTAATGCTACAATATTTGACCCAATAGATAACAACAGCTGGGCTCTCACCTTCCTATATGGTAGTCCTTATAGAAAACTGAAAGTTAAATCCTGGAACATTATAAAACAAATGGCGGAAACTATGGACAAACCGTGGATTGTCATTGGCGACCTTAATGTTGTCCTCCATGAGGAGGAAAATAAAAGTAGATTTGGCTTTAAGAAAACTGTGGAAAAAATATTTAATAATCTTATAAACAAATGCAATCTTATGGACCTGGGCTTCACATGATACACCTATACCTGGAATAACCATAGACAAGATGATGAGAACATTGAACAAAGACTAGATAGAGCCTTAGTGAATGGTAAATGGAACAGAAAATACCCAAACTCTAGCATAACACACCTAGGACCATTAGCCTCTGATCATGTCCCTATCAAACTTAATATGCATAACCATTGGGATGATGGGCCTACTCCTTTCAAATACTTTGGAGAGTGGATAAACCACGCTGACTGTAAATCCCTAATTCAGGAGAGTTGGAACTCGAACGTTAAAGGTTTACTAGCTCATAAGGTGAACAAAAAACTAGGAAATGTTAAACAAATTCTTAGACTTTGGAACAGAAAAAGCTTTGGGAACATAAATAGTAACTTACAAAACATAAAGAAAAAGTTAGAAAAAATCAACATGACAGATAACTACCCCAATAAGACTATTGAGCTAACCAAACTTAGAACTGATCTTGCTAAGTGGTATGCTATCAAAGAAAAATTTTGGAAAGATAAAAGCAGGGATCAGAACCTTGCTTTAGGGGATAGAAACACGAGATACTTTCACACAAAAGCTAAACAACGATTTAGAAGAAATAGAATAGATATGATAAGAAATGAAGACAATGTTTGGCTTAATACTAAAAAAGATATATCTGAGTGTATAACCAAGCACTTTCTAAAAATTGCTACTACAGTAAAACCAAATATCGACCAAAATTTAATAAACCTGATCCCCTCTAAGGTAACCCAAGATGACAATGATATGCTATGTACTATGCCGCTAGAAAGTGAAATAAAAAAATACTTTATTTTCCATGGAACCGGATAAAAGTCCGGGACCTGATGGTTTCCCTCCCAACTTCTTTCAACAGAATTGGGTTATCATTAGTGCTGACCTAATAAAAATGGTTCAAACTTTTTTTGAAACTGGTAATATCTCCAAAGAGATGAATGCTTCCTTTATTTCTTTAATACCGAAAACTTTGAACCCAACAACTCCGGATGAGTTCAGACCAATAGCTCTTGCTAATACCTGCTATAAAGTGATCTCTAAACTTATGGCAGGTCGCACAAAAGGACTATTAGGTAAACTGATCTCTCCCTTTCAGTCTGCCTTCATTCCGGGAAGGCAGATAGCCGAGAACATAACCTTAGCTCACGAAATAATACATAAAATGAAAAACTCAAAATCTAAGAAAGGCTTTATGGGCTTGAAAATTGATATGTCCAAGGCATTCGACATGGTCGAATGGGACTTTCTTCAACAGGTGATGACTAAAATGGGATTTAATAACAAATGGTGTAACTTAGTTCAACAATGTGTCTCTACAACTACTTTATCTGTCCTCCTTAATGGTTCTCCCACAAATTTTTTTAAACCTACTAGGGGACTGCGTCAGGGAGATCCAATCTCCCCTTACCTATTCCTCTTTTGTATTGAAGCTTTGTCACGATCTATCCAGAATGCGGAGAATACTGGAAAGATTAAAGGTATAAAGCTGGTTCATCAGGCTCCCTCCTTGAGTCATCTCTTGTTCACAGATTACTGCCTTGTCTTCTGTAAGATAAATGATCAAACTTGTCAAAATATTGTTGATTTGTTCAAAGACTTCAGTTTGGCCTCATGCTAACTAATTAACCTAAGTAAATCTGGGGTTTTCTTTAGTAAAAAAACTGAAACTAGTACTCGAAGAAGGGTTAAAGAAATACTAGGGGTCAATGCAATCCCTCTGACTGATAAGTACCTAGGTTCCCCACTTTTCACTAATAGATCAAAAATTTCATGTTTTGAACCTTTAGTTGATAACCTGAGAAATAGAATGTCTGGATGGGATGGAACCAACCTAAACAATGCAGGGAAAACAGTAATGATAAAAAACGTTACTTCGTCAGTTTATGTGTATCAAATGAACTGTTTTAAAATACCAGTAAAAATTTGCAACCAGATAACAAAACTTCAAAGAAACTTTTGGTGGGGGAAAAATGAGAAGGGTTTGAACGAAAATGAGAAAAAAGGGGTTTGCCTAAAAAACTGGAATTATATTTGTAAAAGACTGGAAGAGGGAGGGCTGGGAATAAAGAATGTTAGGAAATTTAACATTGCCATGATAGCTAGGATGGGTTGGAACCTAAACCAAAACCCTGAGTCTCTATGCGCCACAATTTTAAAGGCCAAATATTACCCAAACTGTGATATCTTACATATAAATAGCAAACCTAAAACAAATGATAGCTGGGTTTGGAAAGGATTGCTTTCAGGGATAAACCAAATAAAGAATTGTTGCGTCTGGGACCTAGGAAATGGTAGAAACATTGATATTTGGGATGATTTATGGGTACCAGGTACTAATCTGCCACTTCATAGAAACAATCAATCTTCTGAGGGCTTTACTAAAGTGAGTGATCTAATAACTGAGTACAACACCTGGGACCATGCGAAACTTGTAAAATGCTTTGATGATCAAACAGTAGCAAAAATAAAGGAAATTACAATACCAAGGGAAGAAAAATTGGATACTCCTAGATGGAATCTAAACAAAAAAGGTATGTTCTCTGTAAAATCTCTGTACAACCATATAAACAGTGATGATAATATTGAAACTAAATGGAGTAGCATATAGAATATGAAAACAACTCCTGCAGTTAAAATCTTCATCTGGAAGGCTGCCCATTCCATTCTCCCAAATAGCATGAGAGTGGCAGCCATTTTACCTGATATAGATACTAAATGCAAACTGTGTAATGAAAGCCAAGAAACTTTATCTCATTTGTTCCTTCATTGTAATTATGTCACTCAGGTATGTATGCACTTCAATTTCAATATGGACTACATTAGGAATGGTACAAAAACTTTTCATGAATGGTTAACAAATTGTTTTGAAAACCCGGAAAGGGTAGAGTATGATATAGACTGGTCTGTTCTTTGTAGTATTATAATTTGGTCTATTTGGAAAGTCCGATGTGATGTTGTGTTTAAAAAGAAAACTCAGAACAGTATTGTAACTGCCAACAACATTATTGCCTTTATTAATAGCTACAATACGGTGACTAGATCAGGTCACAATATAATGGAGGATATGTATTACACTTCCAGAAATGATGTTGTCCTCCAAATTATTAAAAACCATGTCTTAGAGAAAGGAAGGAATCTGGCTCTACATATTAACATTGCACTGACCATAGCAGATTCTTCTATGAGAGCAGGGATGGGTTTAACTTTGATTGATCACACAGGAATAATCACAGAAGCAAGAGGCTCCTTTATATATAGTACATCAATAGAAGAACTTGAAAAAGCTGGAGAAGAAGTTGCTTTCCGATGGGCAACATGTTGGAGTGGCCACAGAATCTCCTTTAGAAGTGATTCAGAACCAACTCTGGTGTTGCTGGTAGGAATCTATGCGGAAGCAAGAAGACAGCGCTACCTGATCAGTGAAGATTATGGAAACACAACAAAATTTGAAATCAACTTTCTAGCCCAGGACTTTACTTTGGTTATGAAAAACGATATTTTATGGGCAGTAAAGCTTTCTAATTTTTGTAACAAGTATGAAATTGAACATAACTGGGCAGACGATAGCATAAGGGCTTTATTAACCTATCTGAACATTCAACAGTGGAATGAAAATGTAATGAATACTCGGAACTCCATTTCTGGAATTTCTGAGCAGCAACTTTTAATGTATTGAGGTCCTCCTCTTTTTTTTTAAAAAAAAAAAGTTCTAAAATATGTTGGAATGATACTGATATGATGTGTGGATGATACAGACATCTCTGAAAAGCAGAAGCAAAAAATAGGAAAATAATAGGTAACTTGGCTTATTGATTCTTCTTACCTTAAAGGCGACCGATTCAATTCAAAATGTTGCATCTCACGTGGGATAGTGCAAATAAAAGCTCATAATGAGATATTTTGCTTAGTAATTTTTTTTAACATGGATGTTGATGTCGATTTCCATAAGAAAGAATAGTGTTATCGCACACTCGACCGAGTGCAGCATAAATATGCATCTCTGAAATTAAACATCTTTGAAGGGGAGGATTTGATAATAATTGTCTTTCTGTCGGTCATCTGTTTCAACATTACGATTTTGCAGGAAAATCTGGTCACATCATAAAGAAAAACTAGGTCCATGTTTGTTTACACCTGACTCATCTGAGTCGGAGTGAAATCACTTGACTCATCTGTATCTGACTTAATATGTTTATTTTGAGTCAGATCTGACTCAAATGACTAAAAAATATGTGAGTCACTGGTTTGGTCCCAAGATTTAGGGGTATTTTGTTACCTGACTCAAACGGGTCCGACTTAGAGGTTAGGTCTGAGTCAGAAGTCGAGTCATATCTGACTCAAAGTAGAAAACAAACAGTCTGACTGCTGACTCTACGCGAGTCAGGAGTTGACTCGGACCCGAACGTCGAGTCAGCCACAAACAAACAAGGTGTAGGTCGGAAGTTCATATTGCCTCATGAATTAAACACAATGTTTTTGTCTCGGAGTCTCCGTTGGTCCTCTGATCAGCAGAATAAGATTTAGAACATGATTGTAATGGAATACTAGCAAAAGATGCTTCCCACGCCCAGAATCGTGATTTTGCTCCTTCACATATTCATTGAGTTTCCAAGTTTATAATATTAGGAAAAAATCCTTTTGGACCGGATCAGAGCAAGGATTCTTTTATTTTAAATTTTTTGGTCGTAGGTAATTGAATAAGATGTTTTTACATCATTTTTGGTGTCTTTTAACATATTTCTTTGTCGTTGTGGGGCGAGTTCTTCAAATTTTCTTGGTTGGTTCGTTGCTTTCTATTCTCGATTCAAAAACATTGACGATTTATCACGACATCGCGCATCCGTGTTCGTGTGGATCGGCAATTTTATGGGCAAAGTACTCATTTGTTTTAGGAGCATCTCTTATAGAAGAAGAATTCAATCAGATTAAATGGTCGGAATTTTCTGGATATACCATCATCTCTCCTTATACATAAAATTATTTTGGATATCTTTGCGGTTTATCGCTCTTTCTCTTCGCGATCTACTTGTAATTGGTGTCCTTATTTGTATTAGGGTTTTGATTATCTTTTATTTTGATGTTTTTGTTATTCTTGTAAACGAACATGTAATCACTATTTTTATTTGAATTAGTTAAAATATGTCGATTGTACAAAATAAAATAATAATAAAAAAACAAAAACTACGTTATAAAGTGGCAAAAGTTTGGTGGTTATAAAATTTTTCCAACTCTAAAATGTCAGAATTGTTCTAATACAGTGTGGATTTTTTGGTTCACCGCGTTCACAAACTTTATAGAAAACCCAAATTTAATTCATTTCTTTCTTCCAAACTGGACATAAGATCTGGGCGTACAATGTCGTCGCCAACGTCATATATTAGCGAAGAACTATACCTAATACCTTAACCCAAATCAAGAGAACACACCCCCCGGTTAAAGAAAAAGAAGTATATTTTCAAATCAAAATTCCAAGTTCCCTTAACTAACAGTGACCGGCTTTTAGCAAAAACTAATGAACAAAATATCCTACCCCAAAACTAAGGAACTGCTCATACTACACTTTTGCTTAATCTCAATGGCCGTGTAGAGTTTTTGATGTCACACTCAAGCGATACCAAATTTGCAAGTTGCATGTTGTTGACCAAATAGTAGTATGCCTAGTTCCTTCATCAGCAGCATTTCTTTGTCATACATTAGAATACTCATTCTGTTTTTGAAAAATAGATACTTTTACTTTTTATAATCTTACAAAAGTAGAAGAAATGTGCAAAAAAAAATATAGTTAATGAGAAAACAAAGTGAAAAACCATAGTCCAAAATAACAGCCAAACTCAAAAGGAAAAAAAATTGATCTCCCACAAAACACCAAACTACGTCCAAAAAAGGCCCTAATAGAAACAGAAAACATCCCCTAGATGTCCAAAATGACAATCAGCTTTAAGAAATGAGGAGCTGTAAATATTGTGATCAAAAAGAAAAAGAAAACAGCTATCGGTACTTACAATCTCGTTGATCGGATTTGCAATTGGTTCGAAAACCTCCAAAGAAACAAAATTACGGAAAACAATCTAGTCTCAAGAGCCATCACGGTGTGGTGCATCCGGCATGAAAGGTGCCAGAGAGTCTTTCAAAACTCTAAAGTTACACCGGATAAAATCATTTTCGGGTGTAGACTATCCATCCAAGAACACAAAGAATGCTTACGGACTACTCAAATAAGAAGCACAAAACAAAATCGAGAAAATCTACAATGGACTCCCCTTCTACAGATTGTATTACTTGCAATGTAGATGGTTCTTTTCATGATAATTTAAAAACAGTGGGCTAGGACTAATATTCGTAAATCATGCGAAGTTTACAAAGAAGGAGCAAAATGCATCTATTTGAATAATGCCTGGAGTCCGAAAGGTGCGGAATGCCGAAGCCTTTGGGAAGCGTTTTCGTGGGCAAAGAACTAAAACTCCAAAAAGTTCGTTTCGAATTTGGACTCAAAGATAGTTGCAGATGCAAGTTAACGATGGCAAGCCCTCAACCTAGACCGGAGGCTCCATAATTTAGTTTTAGATATTAGACGTTTGTTAAATGAATTTAATTTATGGTCTTGTCATTACATTCCAAAAGAGAAGAACAAAATAGCAGTACATTCCGCCTAAAAAAAGCTAGACTTGATAGATTAGATAATGTTTGGATCAGCAACCCTCCAGGTTGCATTATACGTCAACTGGAGGCAGAAAAACAAAATGTTCCCTCATAATCTCTTAATAGAATTTTCCTTTCGCTTCAAAAAAAAAAAAAAAAAAAAAAAAGAAAACAGTAGCTGCCTGAGTTCCATTGAGAACATTCTATAAAAAAGGAAGTGGAAATTGATAATATGCCTTCAAATTATTGCGCCGAGTCTTGACAATTGTTTGCAATTCTTTGTCGTTGTACTTACACTTGTGTTCTGTAAAGCTCGTCAATTATGGTCTACTTTTCCTATCTATACCGAATCACAACATGAGCCATGGCCCATGGGAGAGGGACCTTACCGAAAAGACAAAAGTAAAAAAACACCGTGGAATTGAAAAGTACTGGTACGATACAAAGGAGGTGGAACTAAATTCTAGCGATTTCGCAAAAAATTTCCCATAAAAGTCACAATACCGGATGCTCTTAGTCCAACAATGGGAACCCAAAAGTTAAAACAATTCCCTCACCTTCCTCTGGTTCAACTAGAAAACAATCAAGAACACCACCGTAAAACATTCTCACAGAAAATCAGGTGTTAGTTATTTTTGGTGTTGGTCATTTTTGAGTGACACCTGTATCTTTTTTAACAATTCAGATGGCTATGCCGGTACGTTTGCTATCGACCAATTTACGCACCTTTTTTATTCAATTGTATCGTAATACCGGCCTTTTCCCCCACTGCTGAATGCTGATGCAATGATACTAAAAAATGGGAAACCTCCTTCCTTTCACATGAATCTTAGTGGAGTACTTAAAAAATTAGCTTAAAATATGATTAGTTAATTGAAGAGACAGTGGATTTCAGCTCACTAATTCAAGGACAATTCTACACCTAATACTAATTAAGAACAATTAAAAATATCATAATCTTAACTATTACAAGGTGTAGAATTGTCCTTGATTATACTAATTAAACCATGTCGATAACACGTACACTGATGCACGCGTCAAGGAATTTTTTTCCACTATAAAATGTAGAAGAGAAACATCAAATCCATCAGTTATTCAGTTTCTTAACTTTTATACGAAAATCTTCGGGAAAAAAAAAAGTAGATTCTGATACCATGGGAATGTGTATATCATCATCTGCTAAATCTTCCAATATTCATGATGAAATGATCAAAACACAGCAGGATATCTATCAAAATGCAATTTTCATTGATTCAAGCTCATGTAGAACTCCAATAGGTTCTGTTTCTTCTCAACAAGGTCAGAAAGGAATAAACCAAGATTCTGCTATACTTCAAAAGGTACACATACATATTTCTGTCACGTACAGTTTTCGCAATTCTTGAGTTTTTTGAACCGTTTATAATTTTTCTATACTTGTTTGTATTAATGAAGGGTTTTGGGATGGATGCTGGAGTTTTCTGTGGAGTGTTTGACGGACATGGAAAGAACGGCCAAGTTGCCAGTAGATTAGTAAGAAGTTGGTTACCAGGTTTAATATTAAACCAAAAGAAAGCAATTTCTTCACTTGATTTGGTTTTCAATAAGGATTGTGTTGAGGAATGGAGTAAAGCTTGTATCGGTGCCTACAAAGTAATGGATAAAGAACTTAAACTTCAAGAAAACTTGGATTGTTCTTGTAGTGGAACTACTTCTGTTACCGTCATCAAACAGGTAATTAATTAACTGCAACTTTTTCTTTGAGAATCATAATTTTTTGTAAATGATTTTTGTTCTTGGACTAAATTATGAATTATGTAACAGGGTGAAGATCTTATTATTGCTAATCTTGGTGATTCAAGGGCCGTATTAGGGACTCGTTCTTCTGATAATGGTGAACTAATGGCTGTTCAGTTAACAACTGATCTAAAGCCTAGTGTACCGGAGGAAGTTGATAGAATACAGAAGAGTAATGGTCGGGTATTTGCACTTAAAAACGAACCTCACATTCCGCGTTTATGGTTACCTGACCAGGATTTCCCAGGACTTGCCATGACAAGGGCTTTTGGAGATTTCGATCTCAAAGATTATGGATTAATAGCTATTCCACAAATCTCACATCATCATTTAAACATCAATGACAAGTTTGTTGTTCTTGCATCTGATGGGGTAAGCCTTAATTCTTTATATATCTGTACTCTTGGCTATCTAGCCTCATATGGTCTACGTTTGTTTCCGGTTATTGATTGTTTCTGTTTTATGATTGCAGGTGTGGGATGTTCTTAGCAACCTACAAGTTGTATCTATTGTGTCATCGTCAAGACCAGAAACAGCTGCAAGAGAAGTCGTAGATGCTGCGGTTAATTCATGGAAACAAAAGTTTCCTTCCTTAAAAATGGATGATATATCTGTTTCTGGCATGTTCTTCTAGGAGATTATACACTTTCTGGTATATTTCTCAAGAAACCTCTTTACAGGACAGAATATATAGTAAACTCGTCGGGGGATGAAACCAACCGGAGCTTTGAGCTCATGCTCTCCTGAATCCTAGTGAACGATTGAAAAAATAAAAAAACAAAAAACAACTGATTTCCGGTTCTTTAACCTTTTACTAACTGAAGTTATTATAGAGATGGGATTTTACTACAAGTCGATCGGAGTCACCAAACTGCAAAATCATGGAGCTGATGATGCATAGCTAGCGGCTAGCTGTTTGCAATAGCGTCATCAGCGTTCAACTGGGTCGCTTTAGGAAAGCTGTTGTATGTATGTATGTTACGAAGAAAATCAGTGTTGTGAAATATGTAATAATGTTAATAGTCTTGCTTAAGTACAAAAATCTATGTTCATGTACCTGCAACTTTTTCCATCAAAGATTGTGATGAAGTTAATAGAGCTTGATTTGATGCATTTACTTAGCTCGGAAAAAAAAAAAACATATCTTGCATCAAGCACCACATCCCAGATTTGAGGAGAGGGATTTAATTAACAAATGAAGATCTCTAAGTAATAGTGAAGATTCGCATTGCATCATTGAGTAGTAAATGACCAAAGCTACTTGTCAATTCGGATTACCCTAGTTAGCCATGTGTTTATATCAGCGAAAATGATACAAAACAGTCCAGCCACTTGATAATCGGTGGTGACATAATTTGTTTTCTAGCCAGAAACTAGTCAGACACGTTCAAAGGTAAATAAAAATGAATGCTTCAAAAAAAAAAAAGGGTAATTAAAATGCCCATTTAATAAAAAAAAACGTTGGCATATAGCCAACTCCTCATTTAATGATTCAATGAGAGTGTACAAACGAAAGAAGGAAACAACCTCGAGGAACAGCTATAAGATTCAATATGATTTTCTGAATATTTTTCTAATATCGATATATATATATATATATATATATATATATATGTGCATCATCACAATTGTATAGGATCAATTAAATTGTAGATCGGTAGAAGTAGTATAAGTTGACATTTTACCAACATTATTTCGTTTATTTATTGCAGAAACTGGATTAAGAAAATAAAAAAATAGAGTGACATAAGCTTATTGGTAGATTCAATTTGCGGATTCGATTTTTTTCACTTGCTCTTTCACATATTCCTAAAGTTTTCAAGTTCATAAAATTGGAGGTTTGAATCAAACAGCAAATTACATTATATTCCCTTAGAAAACTGAAAGCAAAGAAATAAAGAATGAAATGAAAATTTCTCGGTGATCAATAAAATTGATAAGGAAATGAGAAGAAAGAAAATGTCAATTCTTAAACTTGTGCTTCTTTTAAAAATAAAAGATGGTGATCAAATGCTACATTGCTATGATTAATTTATCTTGTAAGTAGGCGGTTAACTTGCACGGCCTAATTTAAGTGCACCAAAACCGATTCCCTAATAGGGTGTGGTGAACCCCAACTGGAATGTTATTTACTCCATACTTTCGATTTTTCTTCATTTCTGTTTTGGTGGATTTCCTCTGAAATTAGCGATACAACAACCACTGTGAGAAGATTACGAACTTAATTGTTCTTTCCAAAACATAGATTTGATCTAGGTGGTGGTGAATGCATGAATTACCTAGCCTCACATCCGTTGAAATATAATTTTCCTAGTATTTGTTAAAATGCTGCTCCGTTGATGAAGAATTATTGTTAAAACATTTGTTTTCCTATTTCATTTACTTATAGAAAAATAATTATCCGATCTCCACAAAGAAAAGAAGAAAAATCACAAACAATTAAAGTCATTGCTGGTGTCACATATTAGCAAAGCAAAGAAATATAGCTTGACGGATTTGAGATTAAAAAATCTGATAATCGGAGAAGAAACATTCTTTAACACACAAATAAAATGTACTTTATCGGGATTAAATATTCTCCATCTCCCGGGACCATTTTTAAATTTCGAGACAAAAAGAACAACTTTATGAATTCTCAATTGTCTATGGTAACCCAAAACTAAGAAACTGCTCACAAATCAGTTTTTCTTAGTTCAATAGCCATATATAATATTCATTCCGTCTCTGTAAAATTATTATTATCATTTTTCTAATTTAACTTACTTTTAGACTTTTTTTTTTTTTTTTTTTTTGAAAGAGAAAGGTTGGATTAAAAAGAAAAATGGGCTTTTTGATAAAGTACCCTGGTTTTTAACATTACACTAAAAAAATGCCCCCGTTTTTTAAAAATTTGTTAAAGTACCCTTCCCTTGACCGTTTTTTTCAAAAAAACGTTTAACATCAGTTAGCAACTGTTAATGCTTAGGTGGCGGGGTCAAAATATCCAAAACGCCCTTCCTCCTTAGTAAAGTTGGATTTTCTTGAATCGTCAACTCCATTTCTTCTTCTGATCCATGAATTCTAATCTGATCCAACTGAAATTTATACCACACATTCATCGGTATATCACAGGCATTGTATCAAAATTTCATAGAAAAGTAACGGTTAGAACCTAATTTACCACTGATTCTATAAGTTCATCTCAAACTGAATTTTTACAAGTTCACCTGTAAAACTCAGTTGGTTGGGGTACTTCTCTAACTCATATTCGAGTGAAATTTTTACAGAAACCCCATAGACTAAATGGGTTACTCCCATTAAAATTTCAGGTAATTATACATCGCATACAACATCTATTTTCATAGGTTTCTATCTCTGCACAGTGATCTGAAATCGTAGCAATGTACTCGGACTGGATGGTTTCATCACATATCCAACTCCGATCGTACTAAAAATTTAACAGCGATCGCATAATACTGTAACAAACAACATATATGAAAATTCCGGAGATCCATTGGTTTGATTTAATACTAAGATACAAACAACAGCTATGGTTTTTGGTGCCAACTTTCTTTTAGTCTTAGATTTAGTGTAGGGGTTTATGATAATTTTACCCATTTTCTTGACTAAGTAAACGACCGTGGACTCAATATGTGGGGTCAAACCGTGATAATAGACGGCAAGGGCAGTTTAACAAATTTTTAAAAATCGGGGGTATTTTTTTAGTGTAATGTTCGTGGAATGGTTCGCTCCGGCAGCGCCGGTGAACAAGCAGCTATGGCTTATTTTCTCATTTTGGTAGAAAATCGACATAAAATCACATGTTTTTGTAGGGGTGTTTGATTTGAGCTGTACGTTAGATCTTCTGTTGAATGATTTTTCCGGCCAACTATGTCAATTATTTTCAGAAATTTGACTTATGCTATCGACAACTAGTGTGATTTGAGCTGTACTTTTGAATATCTATGTGTTGGGAAGTGCATCAAATTTAAGTCTACTTTTCCACTGTATCTACAAAATTCTAACATGAGATATGGGAGCATTTCAAAGTTCGAACTCAAAGGAAAAATCCAAAGAAAAAGAAACAAATATAGAATAAATCGGGGCACCGGATGGTTACGTGCTCATTGGTGTCGATATGGCGTATTTTCTACTTTCAATAGCAAATAGCAGTTATTTCGTTGGTGTCGATAGTTACGTGTTCATTGGTGTCGATATGGCGTATTTTCTACTTTCAATAGCAGTTATTTCATTCATTGGTGGTTTGAGTGTCTGGATATGCACCAAAAAGAATATGCAGGAGCGCCCAAGCAACGGAGTTTCTGCTAATATTGCCCCAATAATAAGATCTTGAAAGTTGAAACAGTGGAACTACTGAGCTTGTTTATGGCTTTTTCTAGCTATTACCCAACTCTCTTTAATATCCCATAATTGCAATTAAAAAAATGCCCTTGTTTAAGAATCCTATTTTTGGGGCAGAAAACAGATGGGTTTTTGGGGCTAAATGTTGTCATGAAATAACAACCCATAGGACCCCTTATCCATCATTTTTTGTAATGGCTAATCTACCCTTAATTTGATTAGTGCTACTTAACTTGATTAAGCTAACTAATCATTCTTAGTGAATCGATTAGACAAATCAAAACATTAATCTTTTGCAAATCAAAACTTGATTTTTTTTTGAGTTTTGAAGAAGAAAAAATGGTGATTTTGGTGAAATTTTTTTGAACAAAAATGATGAAACCCTTCATCACAAAATTCAAGATAACCTTATAATCAACTCCCAACATCAATTTCATCAATTCAAATCCGTCAAAAATCTGAAAAAATCTGGGATTTTATGTTGTTACGGCCGGGAAATTGTGTCGAACCAGCCGTAATGAAGCAATTACGGTTAGGATATGATGCATTCCCAGCCGTAAACATTAATAACGGATGGGAAGTTAAGAACTTCTAGCCGTTATTCAATGAGAATCTCCTGAGTCTGTCTTACGGCTAGGAATTCTTATATTTCCCGTCCGTAATTGAATATGTAGGCTGAGAAATTTTGATTTTCAACATGAATACATACTACGCTTGAAAATTAGTAATACTTTCATTAATTAGACCAAAATAAAACTCATTACATACTTAATAGATCCCCGTTACAAAGTTGGTTTTAATAACATCCCTTTCGATGTATTAAGAAGTCTTTGGTGATGGCGAATTGAGCTTCCAAGTTGAAATCATAATCTTTCCATTTTCTCCATTCCTTCTTAGCTTGAGCTGCGACTTCTCTATCAGTCTCACCTCTAAGTCGAAGTTGGTTGCACATACGACGTAAAGCCATATATTCTTCCACATTTTTGCGTATGTCTGAAAATCGAAGATACAATTCAACCCCATCGTGGTTGTTAGTGTTACCCGTTTCACTACAAAAATTCTCAAAAATATTACTCCAATACGATTTACTGGCTAAACCACCTTGCTTTCGTTCTTCTCCTTTGTTTGGATAGCATAGTACAAAATTTTTGCAAAGAGATAAGTCTTCTTCCAAAGTGAATTTGGGTTTATCCTTTGAGTACATTGCATTGAGTTTTTAGGAGTTTTGGTGGAGATTATTGATGTAGAAGGTGTGATTTTGTTTTGGAATGGGTGGTTATATGGAGGTGGAGTTATTTCAAGTTTAAATAAGTGGTTGAACATCTAAAACCTTTTATAGATCAGTCTTCAAACGAATCTATTTTACAAAATTCAAAACTAGCCGATATGATGTGGTATTCATAATTATAGGTATTTACGGCTTAGAAATAGCAGGGGAGACCCAGCCGTTATTATGTATAAACTTGCAGGATTTGTGGTGTGTCAGATTTACCGCTCGGTAGTTCAAGCCGTAAATAATAGTTGTTATTTTTTGTCAGAATTACGGCATGGATATATAGGAATTTCAAGTCGTAATATATTCATGTCCAGGAACTTCAAATGTCCACTAAGCCGTAAACCCGAGCTGCAAATTTATGTCAGCTTTACGGATCGGAGTGCCAACCGCAAACAAATACACGGCTCAGAAACTTAGTTGTAACCCAAGTTCAGTTAAATTTTGAATCTCCAGTGAAATATACGGCCAGGTATTTCCTGACCGTAATAGAGTTACAGTTACTTTTCCTAACCGTTTTGGTATAACGGCCGGGATTTTCCATCCGCAATCCTGTGCATGTATATTTTACCAGGATTATATGCACTTTCGTCTAGGTTATGTAAAGGATCGACCTAGCCGAAAGTGCACAAAAAATTAGTGAATCTTGATTGTTTCCTCAGTTTTCTTAGATTAGACAATTGGAAAGACTAATTAACATTCATTAATAAGTGCAAAGTTTTAAAAAATCATCCATCCAAATCCATAACCAAACAACAAAAAAAGTAGATAGAAGAAGTCTTAGATAATAAAAGATCCATGAAGTAATATAATAAAAAGTAAATAGTCATTCACTTTCACTTGATCCCTCCTCTGACGTGGTTTGCGAAAACTCATCCAAATCGTCCCTTGCCTGAGGTTCCACAACTTGTTCTATAACTCTAGATTTTTTACCTCGACCGCTGCCACCTTGAATTGATGCCTTTTTACCTCCACCACGTCCAACTCTAGCACTTGTTCCTGCATGGCTAACTTTTGCACTTTTTCCAGTACCTCGACCTTTTTCACCTCGAGCACTTGTTCCACCTTTTACACCTCGACCACCATGAGCACTCGTTCCACCTTTTTCACCTCGACCGGATTTTCGTTGCTTAGATTGAACTTAGTCATGGGGGGAGTGTCGGAGTCCTCGCTCGAAGATGGAGACCTAGAACTTTTAGTTTTCCTTGGTCGTTCTGGTTCATTAGGATATAAACCTCCTTTCTCAGGGATAATTATGCCTCTAACTCGATTTCACATTAATCTTAGTTCAACTACCGTTAACCCCTTACCCAAATTAATCATACGGGTGATGTCATTGGCCACCCAATTAACTCGTTCGACCTATTGTTTTCATATCAAACACACACACATACTCTAATTATTAAAAAAATATCATATACAAACATAATTAGTAGTATACGGACCACCATCTTCTCCCAATCATGTTCTTCATTCCTTGATGTCTTTGAACTCTCTTTCTCTGCATTCTTGAAATGTCTCTGCGCCTCCGGATCCAAATTTTACACATAAGGATGAGCCCACTCTCGATACCATTCCATGTAATTAGCATCCGCTTGGGAAGTCCCATGGGAAGCTTCAAGGAGTCTTCTACTCATTTGGTTTACTTCTTGGGAACGAGCATTCCAATGCTCGATCGCCGGTGCATTGTCATAGTTCAATTTCACCTTTTTGTCCTAAATTGGGAGGTGTCTACGCTCATTCTAAAACGAGTCACTTCAGGAACAATTTTCTGGACAATACCGATTTGGCTGAGCGTTCTACGAGGATCTAGAATGACGAACCCGGTTGCATGAAACAAAGGTCACGTATAGGTTGCAACATCAGAAAATACTCTATCACCAACTTCATCTTCTCCATCCTCATCAAGTTTCAGATATGGATCAAAAGCCACATCTTCAATTGTCAAAGCATCCAATTTTTTCCTCATGTCGACCATGTCCGCCTATTTAGCCTTGTGTTGGGTCCCTCCAAAAGGGTATCTCCCTCTTGTAGGTTTATCTAGAGGCCAATTTGTATTCTGAGTAGGCCCCAAGCTTTTAAAATGGTCGTAAGCCCATGACTACGGAAAAAAATAAAAAAAATTGTTCATAAATAAGTTATTACACACAAATCAGTATATAAAAGTAAAATAAATAAACATTTATTATATTAAAACAAAAAGATACCTGGATAAGAGCAACACATCCCGTAATTTGTGTTTCGTTCCATATAGAAGCTTTGCAAAGACAGTCCAACACATCAGCAAGGAGGGCGGTGGCCCACGAGTACCTAGGTACCTCGTTTGTCTTCTTATCGAGACTGAGAGTCTTCAACCACTGCAAATAACATGCATTTACCTTATTGCATGAGAAATCAAGGAAAAGGACGGTCCCAAGAGCATGCAACAAATAAGCTATAGTCGTATGTCTAGATCTTTCTGCGTCCATCACCACCAATACCATATCCGTCTTGCGTTTAGAATCCCCAAACTTATCCCTCAGACGACCCAAATTAATTTTCCTTGACATATTAACTACTTCACCAATTTTGCCTGGTGCACTAAATTTCCTTTTAGATCTAGGAGGTGCTCCATAACCTATCTCAAACTCTTCTTCCGCTTCATCTTTACCCCAACCAAGACAGTTCTTCGCCAAGGCACAAAGATCATCAAAAGGCATGGAATTGTTGAAACCCTCAAACACTGCCTTTCCTTCCAAAGCTAGACCAGTGATTTGCTTTGCGTCATCCGGAGTGATAGTCATCTCACCGAATGGGAGGTGAAAAGTCATAATTTTGGGCCAAAATCTTTCTCTAAAACCACAAATTGTCACAATATCATATGTCTTCTGCAAAGCCTCGATTCTAGACCATAACCCCGAAGCTTTTACCAAAGCTATCACATCTTGATGCTCATCGTCCAACGGCCATAACCTTGCTTGTTGGTGCTTTAGTTTAGGCACCGCTTTATCCGGAAACTACAAAAAAAAAAAAAAAAAAAATTGGTTGTAAAAATAATAATCCATAACAAAATGAATATAACATATATGTAATTTGATTTATTACCTTTGTGCCAAAAACCCTAGCAGCCCATGAAGACGTGTATCCAATCAAGACGGAATGATCTCTTGCCTCACCCCAAGGTATCCCATTCCTCTTGGGAGGTAAAGGCTCCATATCATCAATTACTTCTCTTGGCGTTGTCTTAGGTTTATACTTCTTCTTTCCATCCTTCTTGTCCTCATCTTTTCCCTCCTCAACTACGGAATTACCTTTATCAATAGCAGCACCACTAGAAGTGCCAACTTCAGTTCCTCCGGAAACAACAAGTCCACCTTCATTTCCACCACCACTAGAAGTGCCAACAACTTCAGTTCCTTCAGTAAAAATAACTTCAGTTCCTCCAACAACTCCAAGTTCAGTTCGTCCAGTGACTCCAACTCCATCTCCACCACCTACATTTTCTCCAGCAGTCACAACTCCACTTGCTTTCCTTGAATTTGCACCCAATGGTTTTGCGTGACGAGGTTGCGGAGTCGGGTCACTACGAGGTGTTACTTCTTGGGATCTTTTCTTCTTCTTTTATTTTCCTCTATTCCAAGACAAACAATGCAAAAAACCAAAAGTAGATAAGAAATACGTCTGGGAAAATTTTACATAACCAAACCGTAACACCTAACACGGCTAGGAAAATTGGATAGTCCAAGACGCAACAATTATTACAGATGGGAACATGGTAATCGACCAAGCCGTAAAAATTTTACGGATGGGAACTTTGTAATCGACCAAGCTGAAAAATAATTAAAGATAGGAAAACCTATACGTTGGTATATTACCAGTTCACTACTCAACACACGACAACATACGACTAGGAAATTCCAAGTCGTAATACATAAAAGGCTAGGAAACTGAATATTACGGTCATGAAATAAAGCTACGGATAGATAAACCGATAAGTAACGATACAACCGCCAAAAAAGTTATGAACACAGGAGAATATACGGCTAGGAATATCCTAGCCGTATACAACTAGTTACGGATAGAAATTCTCCATCTCATACACGTCGATTTAGTTACGACTGGGAGTTCTTAGATATCCCAACCGTGTAATTGTTAAACGGATGGGAAATCAATAATTCCCAACCCTGATACCTATTTACGGCTGGGAACCAAAAAACTCCCAGCCGTAAGCATTTTCAAAAACCGTGTTTTCAGACCTAAAATTTTCGAAACCAACTGAATAATCAACGAAACGCTTAAATAAAGAGTGGGTTTTTGAATTCATACCTTATAGTTGTCATATCAAGAGTCTCGACGCCGGTGGATCTCCTTCATTCACTTCTTCTTGATCTTCAGTTCCATCTTCATTTGAAGAAGTTGATTTCTCTGGTTCAGTAGGAGGTTGATTCGACGAAGATCGACCTAGATTTTCCTTAGGTTTCATGGTTTTATAAAATGAGTTTAATCGACGATGATTTTTTTTTTTGAATCGACGATTAATCGTTGAAAAATGTTCAATGGAAGAAGAAAAGAAGAAGAAGGAAAGAATATGAGAAGAAGAAGAGGGAGAGGAATAGTAAGAAGGGGGCAGTTTTTTTTTCTTTTAATGATTTTCCGTTTTATTTATTTTTATTAGATTAGGTAGTTAATGAGAGGGTATAAGGGGAATAAATTAAAATCATAAAGAGTATTTTTGAACTTTTACACAAAACTGATCTCCCCCTATAACATTTAGGTTCCACTTAGTAATTTAGCCTCCCAAAACTTCCCCCTCTGCAGCCTCAAAAATAGGATTCTTGTTTAATACAGCGTATCAGATGGGTTGAAGAGCTCTATAGGCTGAAATAGGTAAGCAACTTATTTGTACGGGGCATAACTAGAATAAGAACCCACAATTAGGGGATATGGCTTTTAATTGGGGGATATGACTAAATGACAAAATAGGGATCCAAATATCCTAGGTGGGTTACCCCTTATATAATTAATTTTTTAATTCCTAATCTAACCCTCCCTAATCAAGATTAGTTACTAATTAAGATTAGTAAAATGTTAATGATTTGGGGGATATAATTAGTGTTTTTAAGTTTTTTTGAATTTGTGTGGGTTAGTTAAGAGTAGAAGGAGGGAAAAAAATTGAGTAGAATTTTTTTTTTTTTTGGAAATGGAAGATGATTGTGATGAGAGACTTGCAGCTGCTGAATCTTTAGCTCAATTACAACAACAATCATATCTTCAATCTTCGGTTAATGATAACAACTAAAAATTGTTGTATGATGAACCAACACCTTTGAATCATGATTTTCGTGACCATGAAGTGTTTTGTGAAGAACCAACTCAAGAAAGTAAACATGTTCAACATACAAGCAACCCCAACACACAGGTAATGCTTCAAAGAGGTCGATTTTTTTTTTTTTTTTTGAAACCGCCATTTTTTTCTCTGCAAAAGCTTAGTACCGGCGTGGTCTTCAACCCAAATATGCATGCCGGTACCACAAGAAAAGTATCCAGAAAGTTTAAAAAAAATTTTACTTGACTACCGGCATGGTCTTCATATTATCGAGCATGTCGGTACATTTTCCGGCATAGTATTTTGCTTAAATTTCTATGCCGGTCCGGGATGAAAAGTATCCACGAAGTTTAAAAAAAAAATTCACTTGATTATTAGTTTTTTTACTGAGAAATACATGGCTACGAGACCTCCAATTGTGCCAATTAGTGTAGCAAAGAATGCATTACAAACTTGAAACTGCAATACAATAGGATAAGTCATGGCTTGGTTAGCCTTAGCATAAGCAACTTGAGTGGCAACTAGGAGGGTCCCTATAATGGAGGAAGCAGCTATACTCATAAAGAAACCCAACAAATACTGAGGATTTGTAACACCAGGAGGGCGATCACCGGACCTCGTCATAGCGACAAGTATAGAACCCATTATTATTACAACAATTGCATTAATCGAGTAAGGTGTAAATTTCTGCTTAACCCAGAAGAATGAAATAAAGGAAGTGAAAACAAGTAGTAAAGGTCCTCAGATCCACCCTAATAGATTAAATGTGCAACCTAGTAAGAGTAATCCCCATTTCATTGCATCTGCAACAGATTTAACCATTGAGAAATCCTCATCGTCTTTAGAGAGGAAGTACGATGGCTTGCGGATGGAGACTTAGTTGAAGCAATAGAAATGGAGTTAAGAGAAGAAAGGTTTTAAGTCTCTTAAAGGTATACGGGATTGGGTTGAGAAGGAGATGAAAGAAATTGGACTCCCACAAACAAGAAATGAACCCGACGAGGCTACAAAAACCAATGATGACAGACCACCGGAGAAGGTGACAAAGAAGAAAAATTGTTTGCCACTATCCGGGGGGTTCGGGGACGATTTTTTTACCGGCATGGTAATCTAGTTTTCGAGCATGCCGGTACCTGTTCCGGCATAGTATTTTGCTTAAATTTCTATGCCGGTCCGGGATGAAAAATATCCAGAAAGTTTAAAAAAAAAATTACTTGACTACCGGCATAGTCTTCGTATTCTCGAGCATGCCGGTACCTGTTCCGGCATAGTATTTTGCTTAAATACCTATGCCGGAATAGGATGAAAAGTATCCAGAATGTTGATTTTTTTTTCACTTCACTACCGGCATTGATAGGAAATTATCGGGCATGCGGTATCAGTGTTCCGCATATGGTCTTCATCAATTCCGGCATGGTATTCATCACTTCCATTTTGAATTTTTCCCGGCTTTGAAAAGCTTGGTGTGGCATGGTCGGTTGATATGAAGACCATGCCGGTATTGTTTTCCAAGCATAGTCTTCATATTTATTTCCTTTGCCGGGAAACAATACCGGCATGGTCTTCATATCAACTGACCATGCCGGCATTGTGAAGATCAAAACTAGAAAAAATTCAAAACGGAAGTGATGAAGACCATGCCGGAATTGATGAAGACCATATGCCGGAACATGGTCTTCATCAATACCGGCATGGTCTTCATCACTTTCAACATGATCTTCATCACTTCCGAATAAATAAAAAAATCGTTTCCAAAGTGAGGAGAAGAGAATTTGATATAGAGTGGGGAGAGTTTAGAATTTCAAAGGGAATGGGGAATATTTGAAGAACGATGAAGAACGATTTAAGAAGATGAAGGAAAAAAATATTCAAAACCTAAAAGCGGCTTTGCGGTACCTCAAATGGAATTGGGGGATATATGATTTAGATTTTTAGATTTTATGTTTTAGGGGAAAGGGCATAATAGTCTTTTCATAATGTTTTTTAATTAATGAAAGGGTGTTTTGGTATTTTCGCACCTAAAAAACACCCCTTAGCAGCCACCTTTGGTTGGGGGAAGTAATTTATATCCCCCAATTAAAAATCATATCCCCCAATCGTGGGTTCTAGAATAATCCTGACCAAAAGAATAAATTCTCAAACTAGAATAATCCTGACCAAAAGAACAAATTCTCAAAATTTGTTGGAAAAGGGCGACTTTCTGTTTCCTATCTGGCTTCACTCATTGATGTCAGTCCCTCTATAACTACAAAAATGGAGTTGGTCAAATTCTGTGACTCGCATCAGATTTCAACTTTGGTGAAATATAACTTTGGTGAAATATTTTCTGGTTTAACAAAACTAAACACTGACTAGACTTGGTTTTATCTATACTTCCGCGAGGCTTGCAACATCCAACGGTGAACTCCTATCAAACAAATGTAACAACATTTGACACATTTTACAGGCAAACACTGCCCAGGGGAAAACTACCAGTAAAGCTGAGGTGACGAAAGTTAAGCACTAAAAAGGCAACAATGTTATCGTCATCACAAAGCAAGTACAACTGATGCAAAACTACAGCTGAATTGTGAAGAGTAACAGTTGTACCAATGATCAGTGACATTGAAGCAATGGCAGTATGCAATGCTGTGGAAACTTCTAGGTTGAAATGTAGAAAGAAAAACACAGTCTCATACTACATTCATAACCAACTAAAATTCGAAGTATATTTCTATGTTCTTCCGGCCTTACAAATTTGAATGAAGTACACCTCTAACGTTTGATTAGATTTAGCTAAGAACCAACTAAAACTAAATAAGGGAGAAATAGATAACCTCAAACGTTGCGGTTTTACAATTCCCAATTGCCATAACTTACATGAATGAATAATGACTTGATGTTTGGCAACCACCAATAAATCAAACTATGGTAATCCAGAGCTGAGAAACTGCTCATATATAACTACAGAATTTGAAAAATCAGAGTTGCACATTCACACCACTTATGTGGAAATCCTATTTTTGTCTGGCTGAACACAACGGTGGAGAGCACGCACCACCCGTGAAAGTATTTTCTCATTTTGGTAGAAAAATCGGCATAAAATCACATGTTTGCATATGCATGTTTGATTTGTGATGTACTTTTGAACTTTGAAAACCAAAAGATTGAAAGTACATTATTTTCAAAAATTTGACTTACGCTATTGACAACTAGTTTGATTTGAGCTATACTTTTCAATGTCTATGTGTGTTGGGAAGTGCACGAAATTGAGGTTTACTTTTCCACTGTCTCTACAAAATCCTAATGTTGAGATTGTTAGTCTCACATTGTCTGGGCATCTAAGATCCTGCGGTTTATAATCCTATGGGCCTCTCCACTCATTGTCAATTGGTTGTGAGTTGGATGCCCGTATTCTAATATGTTATCACAGCCAGGCCATGTATGAGACGTGAGACCCAGTAAGACCCAAGAAGGCAGGGCAACCATACAGCGGTCCATATAAGGTGTGGAGCTGAGCTACTCCACTTGTTGCCAATTGGTTTTGAGTTGGATGCCCGTATTCTAACATGGTATCAGAGCATGCTATTTGTGTCGAGTTAGTTGACCGCACCTTTACTCCGCGTCACCCGATTTAATTGTCCACGTGTTAGACCCAACGAGGCTACACATGAGGGGACGTGTTGAGATTGTTAGTCCCACATTGTCTGGGCATCTAAGATCCTGCGGTTTATAATCCTATGGGCCTCTCCACTCATTGCCAATTGGTTGTGAGTTGGATGCCCGTATTCTAATATGTTATCACAGCCAGGCCCTGTATGAGACGTGAGACCCAGTAAGACCCAAGAAGGCAGGGCAACCATACAACGGTTCATATAAGGTGTGGATCTGAGCTACTCCACTTGTTGCCAATTGGTTTTGAGTTGGATGCCCGTATTCTAACACCTAACATGGGCCATGGGAGCATTTCAAACTCAAAAGGAAAATCTAAAGAAAAAGAAACAACAACAACAAAAATCAAGAAAAAACAACACGACAATAGATAGTTATTTGCTTGCCGGCAGTAGGGTGAGCATGGGCCGGTATGGACCGGTTTTCACCTCATCTGCATCCAATCCAATTCTCTACGGATTTCAAATTTGGCATCCGCATCCAATCCACGTCCAACGGATTTGCATCCAATGGATGCACGGATGAACGGATTGGGTGCGGATAATCCAATGGATTTATGTTAGTTAAAATTTATAATGAAAAACTAAAGCCAATATAGATGACTTCTTATAGAACCTACACATTTTATATATGTATATAAATATAAATGTGCCGCAGACAACACTCCAAACAAACACTATAAAAATTTCAAAACTATCCATATATTTTCTAAAAATTATATAAATATCTTTAATCTAACGGGTATGGATGTCCAACGGATTTTCAAGGTTGCATCCGGGTCCAATCAATAATTCGTTGGATTTCAAATATCTCATCCGCATCCAACCCATTAGCGAACGGTCCGGACATCCATCCGCACAAGTACGGTTGGTCCTGGTTAAATCCGCGGATGACGGACAAAATGCTCACCCCTAGCTGGCACGGATATGACCTGTTTTCAACCTAACAGTCTCAGTAACAATTATTTTTGTCAAGGGTGATTAGAGTGTCCAAATATGCACTGAAAAAGAGCGATGCAGGGCGTGCACAAGTATGCCTGAGTAGCCGAGTTTCTGCTAATATTGCACTGATAATAAAATCTGGAAAGTTGTAACAATGACTTTGAGTGGAACTAACTACTGATAATTTTTTTATGGCATTACCTAGCTGTTATACAGCTCTCTTTAAATCCCAAAATGGCCATAAATAAATGTCCTTGATTGATACAGCGTATTAGATGGTTCAGACTTCAAAACTCTAATAGGCAGCTTGTTTGTCAGAGCATAACTAGAATACTCCTAACCATAGATTCTGAATTTATTGAACAGGGTGACTTTTCTCTTTTGTTTCCCAATTAGGTTCATTCACTAATGTCAATCCCTCAATGCTTTGACCTCACTTTAAAGAGGCTTGCATCATCTAATGCTCAACTCCTATCAAACAAACATAACTACATTGGCACATTTTATAGGCAAACACGGATGCAGGGAAAACCACAAGTAAAGCTGAGGTTATGAATACACCCTCAATAGAATTAGTAAAAACTCAAGAAGTTCTTGATGGTGAATGATAACTTTCTTATTAATTCTCTTAGTTGATTACATAGAATTATCAAAATGGAACTAGAATAGTTACAACTTTTTCTATTCTCTTTCCTAAGATAATTTCTTACACTCATTAAAAGAACCTCTCGAATTTTACATTTGAACATTTTGTAAAACTCCTATTTATAGTAAAACTCATAAAACTTCATATTTCTGCGCTACTTCTATCATCGTATCATTTTATAACTCTTTTCTCCTTTATCTATTACGATACTCGTGAACTATTATCTTGCGATATTGTACCTACATCTTGCCTCTTCTCATGTCAATTCTACGAAGAAGAAATGATCGTGAGAACATAACCGTTACTTAGTCTTTTAGAATTTGGACACGTCTTTGTAACCGTCCTTTTCTAGTTATTCCCTTATATAACTCCTTTATATTCTTTTCCTTTTCTTCTTCTTACTTCTGCAATTTTATCTTGTTTCATACTCTCCATTCTTGTTTTCTCGCAATTTTTTCTTCTATTATATCTTCATGAGTTCTCCAAGGTAATTTCCTTCTATCTCCGCGCATTTCATTTGTTCTCCTCTTTAATTTCTGTATAATTTGTTATCTGATTTTGGTTTATTTCAAAATAACTCCTCGGATGAAACCTCAACTAAAAAATTCAAGCCCTAATCCGAGAATCAAAAGGTAGTTAAAATACTTTTCCTTCGTTTTTAATCTACAAACTTCATTAATTCCGATTGATGATTTCCTTCTGAAGTTGATAAGGAATTTTCCTCTCTCCTCGTGAAAATGCTTCTTCCTGCCTCTACTCCATTACCTACCTTTCAATCTCCCATCAGTGTCAATTTATCAACACTTCTTCAAGATCAACCCTCGCAAAATATTTCTTCAACTTCTCCTCTTCCTCAGGAAATTCGAGATGGAATTTATTCAACTTTCCGAATGTTATCATTTTATAAGTTTTGCGAAGTTCTAAATAATCAATGACATTTCTTCTTAGTCAATCCTTGGAAAAAGAAATTGAGAATTGAAAACTGCGAGGATTCAGTAAATAAAAAATGTTGCGATCAAGATTACTAAAATCTTTTATTTACTTATATTCTTTTGTTGAAAGGTGAACTTGAGGAATTAAAGCCTCTCAAACCAATTCTCCCATTTATCTAAAGTCTTGACAGAGCTCTTTTCAAGAGAATACTCAACTAATATATGATCGAAATTTTTTGAAATGAAATTCTAATTTTGAAACCTTATTAGAAGAGAACAAAATTCGTAAGAGAAAGAATACAAATTCAAGAATTAAAAACTCTTTAAATTCAAGAAAATCTTCTTTCTTTGTTAAGAATGAGGAATTAGTCTTTGAGAAATTCTTTTGTTAAGAAGAATCAAGTCTTTACTAAGAAGAATCAAAGAAGATTATTCGTCATTAAAAAGTCTTAATGCCAAACTTGAGAAGGATAAAAATTTTCTTCTTTCTAAAGATCAAAAGCTTCAATCTCGACTTAAAGGATTAGTTGGTGATGGTTTTGATAATGCGATGAATCAGATGAAGAACTGTTGTCTATCTTTAGCTCAATCTCTTACTTCGCAAAGAGAAGGTAGTCATTAAAATTTGACTGCCTCTGGTATATCTTTAAATTTCGTTATACTCGCAAATTTTATCCTTTGAATTTTGTTTTTATTCGCAGAATCTGAGAACAACCTTCGTAATTCGAAAGCTGGATTAGAAGCCTCCTGTTCCGAGCTTCGTAAGAAAAATGCTTTGCTTTCTACCCGCTTAATCAACTCTCGTGACCGTGCTACTCGGAGATTCAAATATCTTGCTTATTCCAAAGATATCGAAGATACCAACCATCAAAAAGCTATACTTCGTGAAAGTCATCTGAAAGCTCAAGTATTTACGAATAACATTCTCTTATCAAGAGCCTTGCCTCCTGTGAAAATTACTCCTCTGAAAATATCCGACGATGAAGTTGCTCGTGAGATTGATAGTGATTTCGATTATGAGAGTGATGATGAAGATCTTGATGACGAGAAAGAATCTATTCCTCAAGGAGATGTTCCTGTTGCATATTCTTCAAAGGATGATATCTCGCAAAAGTCGAAAGTGCTAATGACCCTACTCATCTTAAAGATCCAAAGATAGAGTGTTGATGAAGCATGATAACATTCTTTTTTCAATTTATCATTGACTCTCCTGTCCTCCTTTCTTTTGAATTCCTTCCCTTAGTTCTTGTTGGTTTTCCTTTTTGCGAACAATTCTGTTTTTTAAGAAGTACATCTGATATTTTGCGAAGATGATTTAACCTTTCTTAAGAAGTATATCTGATATTTTGCGAAGATAATTTAACCTTTATTTAATTAAATGTTTTCCTTATTTTTCCCCATTTGATCATATGAAGAGAAATAATATATAACTCACAGATAAAGCTTAGTATCTCCTTTTCCCCCTATTATTTCTCTTTAAATGATTAAACATTGTTGGAAGTATTAGAATATCTGCCTCAATTTATCTTACGAAGTTTCAACTTGTTACGATTGTAAATAAGAAATCCTCCCTTTTAAGTATAAGAAATAAAATATATGAAATATCCTTAATAAGTATACTACATATACAATACCTTTGAAGAAGTATTACACTAGTGGAAAATGGAAGTTAAACAACTGCCAAAACAAGATGTAATATCTCTAAAAACGACTGTTTTAATCAGTTGGATTCTAGGAGTGGTTTTTTCAAAACGACTGTTTCTCGCTGAAGTTGATTTCTTTAAAAGAACGACTTTCTATAGCAGTACATATATAAGTACTGATAGAGACAGTAGTTTTTATTGATTATATTTAATAAAAAAATTTGATATTGCTTCAGCTGAATCAAAATCTAAAAGCTGAATTTGAAGCTGATTCAGCTAAACCTGAAACTGAAAGCTGAATCACAATTAAGTTGACAATGACTTCAAAACTAAATTTTAACAAAATTAAATTGATAGCGACTTTAAAAACAGATTGTATTGGAAAGTGAATCCATTAATCCGTCCCTAAGCTGCAAACAAAAACCAAGTCTACAACAATTAACAAAAAAAAAAGGGGGAAAAGAGACTAGTAATATACTCAACACCAGCACCACCTAATTGACTCAAGATTAAGACTTAATTCTCTAAATAAAATCTTTGTTTTTTTGCTAAAGAGGATAACAACGGCGTGAGTGCATCTCATGGATTTCGCGGTTGAATATACGAGACTGATAATACTTCAAGATTTTGACGAACAAGCAAGTATGTGTGACTTGAACTTTTCAAGTTCTTCCAAAACCTCCTCCTCTGACCTGTAAATCAGATCACTCATGCGCCAGATCTGTGCCAAACGCAAATCAACCAGAATTCGGTCAGAAAATGAAATTATTCTTAGTATACAAACCTTGAGTTATGTTTGGAAGCATGTACAATGTAAAGATTCGGGATTCAGGACACAAAAGGTTTACCTGCAATGTCCCACCACCACCACTGCTTTCGCAGTCATCAGAGACGCTAAAAATTGTCCATGGATCAGATGTATTCCAGTGAAAGTCAACAACTTTATCCCTGCATGAATCAGAAACGTGATCAAGTTCCACAAAAGCGAAACATGTTCTATAGTGAAACTACCAAAATTAACAACTATGCTATATTTCCATAACATGTGTTGACAATTTAAGAAAAAAAATAGTAACTTGGATGCAGATGGTATAACTTAACTTCATCATACAAACAAAAGATGCTCAAGTATGGTGTGCCTCAAGTTAAACCGATAGAATTAACTCCACTTACCAGTTAGCAGTTCTCAGATTAAATTTGCTTTCTCTCTCTATATATATATAAACTCTTGGTCACAAGAAAGATATAGATTCAACTTGGATACTAATGATATGGGAACAGGAGGGATTCAGGCCAAAAAATCAAAGCGAACTTAAGGAATACATGCAAAGAAAAATTACATAAAAGTTCAGTCTTTATATACCTTGTTCCAACACGTTCTTTCTTCTTACCAACCTGAAACAGGAGAACTTACTGTAATGCTTTCTTTGACACTCCAGTTTATTTTTATACTCATTTAAACTTACAAATTATGACGGACCATATCACCTTATTACAAACTTTCAAAATCGAAGGACATGTCCTTGATGTTAGATCAAAATATGATATCCAAACAGACTAACCCGGTAGCTTAGATAATAATGAGCACATAAAACCGTAGTAACAGATACCCGTACCTTTTAGAAATAATTTCCTAAGACATCAGTTAACACCCTTCATGTCCTTTCAAACCGTAACCCACTGATCAAAATAATATGAACCCCCACAGCCTTACCAAAAGAACCCCATCATTACTGCCATGAATCAATGGCAATACTGCAGTTGATATTTGCTGCTTTATCTCCACCATTTCGAGTTCAAAACTGAAATAACCCAACACAATTCGAACCAACAATAATGGCAGCAGAAGCTCCCTTTTTCCATCTAGCCAACACCCCTTGTTGTACAAACTCCGGATTCACTACACTGAACTCCGACTGCTCATCTTCATCAACACTACAGTGAACTCCGGATTCACCTATCAGTTTTACTTCTTTCTCCATTCTTATCTTCACTGTCACTATGAGCTACTAACAATTTTGACTGAATCACTTACTCAATCTCCCACCATCGATCATCTCTGCCAACAGCAGCCACTGGTTATCTCGTCTCAACTGGTTGCACGAGCTCAGACATTAGAACAAAGGCCATGAACTCAACAGCACATTCAAGCCTTTTACTCTCAATTATTTCTCAACCGGGACCGAGACCAAGGTATCTAATTCAAACCATCCATAACCAACACCATTGCTCGACATCCGCACCACCAGTTCTTCTTTATTTTCTCTATCGATGCACAACGACCAAACGAACCTTGCAACGGAATCAAATCGACCCATCACATAATCCAACTTCACTTTTAATCTTTCCCAGCCGAGAACTAGGAGCGGTGAAACTCCTTTCCAGACGATTGCCAGACTCCATCACCAACTGCATCTATCTCAGCCAGCAAACAACTCCACCAGCTGCAGTTTCTTCTCGACTGGAAGCAACAGCTTCACGACTGAACCCTCAATTTAGACCAAAAATGAACCCCACAGAATCCGTGTAGTTCTTAGCTCAACTTGTACTGAACCCATGACTTCCATTCTCTTTTCAATCATTAGCTGCAATAGATCCATGCCTTTACCATCACCAAATACTACCCCGAGCTCAAAGTTCTTCCATTAGAGTACCGACAGTTCATAATGAGAACCAACCACATAAACTCAACCTGAAAGGCATCAATTACCCAACCATGTCAGTGAACAATGTTCATGTTCCGGGAGAGTAACGTGACAGGCCTAAAGTATAAACAGTTTTTTATTTTGAAAGAGTTCAAGTATCTTCTGCATTTGAGGTGGTCAAAGAATTTACAATGCTGAGAGACCCAACACGTTCTCCATATAGACTCATGTTCTTTGCATAACTCTGAGCAGCAAAACATTCGCCCCCATCTGATACAAGCATCCAAAGCATCATTTCAATTGTTATACATTAAGGGAAAGCATTCACAGCAGCAAATGGCCAAGTGATGGCTCTTGTGCTAATTCATTGTTTTTTTAGCATGCCAAAAAAATGCAGAAGTAAGCTTTAGTTCCAGATTTGGTACTTTGGAATATTTTTAGAATGGCTAGATTTCAGTTCTATGGCCATGCCTTGGTGGAATCTAGTCATCCTATGTAGTCAGTTTCAGTTCACTTCATAAATAAGCAAAGATGGATGACTTATCCCAACAACCAGCTGAACAGCAGGAAAAAATAAGCAACAGGAAACTCCTCCAGCAGGTACATCTCCCCGATACCATACCAACTCTACTCCAATGAATGTCAAGTAACGCAACCAAAGCCACCAATAACTGTACCACCAAGGAATAAATTATAGTCGAAGATCCCATGCATATAGGAGAAATAGAAGAAATAGAAGCTTAAAATTAATTTTTGATTTAACTGGAATTTCTATTTCTAACACATGCCCGGAAACTATAAATACACCATGTAGGCGTGTAGCTTGATTCCTAATCTGATAATTAGAATACGAAAACTATATATACCAATTGATAGAACCCATTGTATGCAATTAAATTTCATGCCAACAGCTCCTTCACTGAATTGCACTTGTTTACAAGACTTGAGCTTCAGTTCAGGACTTTCATCAAGCACTCAATGTGCGTTTCTATGAGTGTGTTGTGCACCAACTGGATGGGCACTCGTTGAGGTGCAGGGCAAATATCATGTGGGGCAAAGTTGGTGAACTCCTGAGAAGAGTATGCAAAGAGCTTTGTATCATCACCAGCAAAGATTAGCATGGGTACTCCTCTGCCAACAATAAAGAACAAAAGTTATTTGTAGGTTTAACAATTCACTATGTGACCATCGGTAACTAAATTGCCTGGTATGGTCGCAAGGAAATGCAAGACCCAAATGCTAAAGTAAGCTTAGAAACATCTAATCCAGAAGACCCAAATGTTAAGCAAGATCATAAACCATGTCAGTTAGAAATTTAGACAAACATGTGATGTTCCATCTTGATTATGAAATCAATAGAGGATGTAATACTTAGCTTCGTATTAAGATATCTCAGAGTTGTGGCAGTTAATATTGATGTTGTACCACTTGTTATAGCTGAGCAACGTTGTACTCTCATCATCTAGCAGGTATACCAGGTTCCAGCTCTTTGAGCAATTGTCCTGCAGTGAAGATAATGTTGTCTTAAAGAAACACTAGCTATAATGAAACCTCTATGGCTATGAAATTTGAAATATCTACTTAAGTAATTTTCATGCAGGATTAGAAGATATCCAAAATATAAAATTCCATTCAACACAGTAAATGACTTAAGAAATTAGCAAAATCAGAGGTAAATGACTTAAGAAATTTGGTTTTAGACATCAAATTTCCAAACAAGGATACCTATCTATAAGGAATGACCATAATTAATAATTAATGAATCTACACAAGTATTTCATAAAGCAGTACTGAGCCTTTAACCCAAACACCATTCATAAAAATCATTCTAGAAATTTTAAGTTAATGCTGTCTTGAGCCAATGACCCATTCCGATATGCATGAATACAGACTTAAATCCAAAGTCTACGAACACCCCTTTTTTTGGGTTTCTTATTAAAGCCCTAGAAATTCAACTGCAAGAAGAGTACAAAGCAATATAATCTCAGTTGAGTACTAACCTTGATGTCGTTCAGGAATATATAAACAAATATCTAGCTCTTCTCTTATGAGCTCTCTTCCATCACCATCAGGCATATCAACGAGCACTTCGTACGCAGGTATGCTCCATTTCAAATAGGAAATGGCATGTATATATATCAACCAATTCTAAATCTGGTATCTTAGAAAAGAAAGTCAATCAACTCAAAAATGAATCGAATTTGTGCTAGTCATCCTTACCAATAATTTTATCCCAAACTCATACAAGCATTTAACATGAATTAGCCATTACCAACATATTTAGTGGAACAAAAACCCCAAATCCAACATTTAAATTAAGTGTACTAGTATATCAAGTTACACAATTAAACTTGATATTTTTGAAATTATCATAAATTACAACCAACCCATACTTTAATTTCACCTGAAATTAGGTTTAACCATCAAATCCTAGAAAACCCCTAGCATGGTATGAAATCTAATATCACTGTGAATAACAATTTCAATTCAAGGAAGCCATCTCAGAAAAGTATCAAATACACAACTCACCAGTTGATGAGAATTACCTCAAGCATAATTATCGCTTTGAAGAACAACAAGAAAAGAATTTCTACCGTGTTAATAAAACCAAACAACATCAAAAATATCTGCAACTCCAAGTATTCAACCCTCTACAAAGTTAACTTATGTATGATTTCAGTCGAGTTTTCTCGATTTTCTCGAATCACCAGAGAACCAACAGAAGAAATAAAGAGAAAAAGATTCAGATCGAAGAAATTGATGCAAATATCGAACCATGGATTTTTTTTATGACGACTGCTGCTAGATTTTTTTTTTAAATGAACTGTGTATTAGAGAACGAATTATAATTAAACAATGGATTCAGGGTCAGGGTTTTGTTATTTCATTTTGGTGGAAATGGTGAAGAAGATGAGATAAGATGAAAAAGAGAACGCATCTAGAGATATAAATAAAGATATGTATAAAGAGAGGACTATAGAAGCTGCTTTCTCTCACATTCGTATTTCAAGTCCAATAAAATCTATTTTCTCTCACAGTCGTATTTCAAGTCCAATAAAATCTATTAGGGAGATGTGTATTTTGACTCAAATACCCTCTAAGAAAACGACTGTTTCGGATACAAGTTTCAATAAAACAACTGTGACTCACATCACCAATAGTTACAGCTGTCCCATAGCAGTGGTTCTTATGAAACCCAGGAAGTTGTAAAAAACCAATAATCCACTAGTGTTAGAAGTACTAAATCCGTCAAATGAAGAGATATAAGAAGTATTAGAAGTACTCGATCCACCAAATGAAGAGATATAAGAACTATTAGAAGTACTCAATTCACCAAATGAAGAGATATAAGAAGTATTCAATCTGTGAATTACGTAACATATGACGAAGTATAATGATTACTTAACCTTCACCAAATGAAATATCCGTTGAAGAAGTATAATAAATATGAGATATTCTTGAAGAATTATAAGAAGTATTCAACTTTTGGAGAAATATTCAATATATGGAGAAGTATAAGAAGTATGTAATTCTCGTAAACTTTTACGAATATGAACTTATCTGTATTTAATTGCTATCAAAATCGCATCTTTTGTTAAGTCTTCGTTAAAATTCTTCAATGATGTTGTCTTCTTTGATAGGACTTCTTGTAAAAATTCTTCAATGATATTGACAGAGCTGTCTTCTCTTCAAAACTTCATGATGTATATTCTTGTAAAATTTCTTCAATGATATCGATTTAAGTTGTCTTCTTTTCAGATCTTCATAATGTATATACTTGTATAATTTCTTCAATGATTTTGATGTAATGAATTTCATTAATTTCTGTGGTCTTATCATGCCTTCCTAAGTAAAGGTCTTATTTTTCCACCTCTTTTGTAGTAAATTTTTGTATTTGCGATAATATGACAAGCCTGAATATTCTTGCGAACATACAACCTCGTGACATTATCGTCTTGCGATGAAATCGCAGGACGTTTTTACACTTTCATGTAATAACCCATTGATCTCATCTTAACTTCTTTGTTTCATTCTCGAGTTCTTTTTTTATGTTTTCCTTCTCCTTTTTTTTTTTTTTTTTTTTTTTTAGAATGCTCGCAGAACTTCATTTGTTGCACAAATATGACAAGCCTTTATGTTTTTGCAAACAAGAAGCCTCGTGACATTTGCGTCTTATAGCACGTATCGCTCCCTAATGGAGGGTGCTGCCCTTTATCTTCCCCCTGGTTGCCCCTTCAAGGAAGCGTACATCGACCATACAAGGTTAGCTCTTCCCATCCGGTTCTGCCAACAACCAGATTTTGATCGCAACCTCTTATCCTTTTTGCCTATAGGGCTTATAGTTACGAGGTTGCACCCTATGGGGTATCTTTGGGCCAAGTGCATCATTTGCCAAGACTTGTCAAAAATGGCAGATGTGGTTCAACCTCACCCGACACTCTTGACTCAACCGTGTACCTCGGCGCCTTGATCGTTTTTTGCACTTCTTGGGAAAGACAGTATGCCTTAGTCGCCCAACCTAAATACTCTTACACCGCATTTTATATTGCGTAATGTCGCTAGATTAGGTGAGAATCCAAGGTGTCTAACCCGGATAGGTACCCCATTATTGGGTTGTACCCCTAAAATTTTACCATGTACTAAGGGCCCTTGGTGGTGTTCCGGTTACCCTTAGCCACGTTTATAGGTACCCCCTTAAATGACGTACTTTAGGACTTTGCCTCTTACGAAATATAGCTTCGCGAACTAGGGTGTACGCCACAAAGGTTTGCATGTATAAAATTTTCTGCGGCTCTCTTTCTTTTTTGGAGGCTGATCACAGATTGCGGTCTATTATTCGCAAATTAATGAAATTTTAATCGCAATATAAATTTTGAAACTCGTAACTTTTCCCAATTTCCTGCGAGCAAACAATATTCGTAAAAATTTTCATGAGTTTTATGGATAATACCTTTTCAAATATAGTATGTTCCAAGGTCTACCAAGCCTCAAACCCATGTCTCTCCCTTATGGATCCATCAGCCGATAAGCTCCGCTTCCTACAACTTCTTTAATAACATATGGTCCATCCCATTTTGGTGCTAATTTTCCTCCATTTTCTTTTTGATATCGAGGTGTTTCTCGCATGACCAAATCACCTGGTTTATATTCACGTTCAATGACTCTCTTGTTGTATTCTCGAGCTAATCATTCCTGATAAATCTTCATATGGTGCAACACCTTTTCTATTTTTTCTTCCAAATCATCCAATTCACTTAATATTACTCCCGCACTTAAATTTCTTTCCCAATCTTCTTTCTTTGTTGTCGTAATTACAACCTCTGTGGGTAATACTGCTTCTACTCCATATGTTAGACAATAAGGAGACATTCCAGTTGCTTCTCTTCTAGTTGTATTGTATGCCCAAACTGCGCTAGGTACTTGCTCGCACCATCCTTTGAGATGTCCTTCTAATTTCTTTTTGATTGTATCTGCGATTGTTTTATTTGTTGCTTCTGCTTTTGTCCATTAGCTTGTGGATATAACGGGGTTGACTTCCCACATTTTATCCTAAAACATGAGTAACATCTCTATGTTTTCCCCTCAAATTGTTTTCCATTATCGGATACTAGTTGTCTTTGGAACCCCGTACCTGCAAATGAGGTTCTCAAATATGAATGTAAAAACATCTTTATCACGAATATGTTGTACTGATTTTACTTCTGCGAGCTTCGTGAAATAATCTGTTGCAACTATCAAGTATCGCCTTTGTCCAGATCCAGGTATAAATGGTCCAAAAATATCCAACCCCCATTTACCAAAAGGCCAGCAGCTTGTTGAAGAAGTTAATGTGGCCCTTGGTGCATGAATTCTTTTACCATGTCGTTGACATTCCTTGCATCTTCGTACGAACAATTTTGCGTCTGTATGCATATAAGGCCAATAATATCCTTGTATCTTTGCTCTATATGCTAGAGATCTTCCCCCACTATGATTGCCAGTTTCTCCTCCATGTAACATCTTCAATATTTTTTCTCCTTCTTCGCGAGTTAAGCACATGAGAGGTGGTCCATTGAAAGATTTTCTATATAAAATTCCTTCTCGCAACTCATAGTTTGTTGCACGACTCTTTAATTTATGTGCTTCTAGTCTGTTTGTTGCGAGATATGCATGAATTTCTTTTCTCCAATCTGCGATGTTGCTTGATAACTCTCTTTCTACTTCCATCGCATGACTTCCTCAATTTCTTTCTCTTTGTCCACTGATGGGTGTTGAATTGTCTATATTTGGATATTTCTTGTATTTGGATTTGTCATCATGCTTGGAATAAATGCAAAAGCATCTGCATGAGACGGTTATATTTTCTAGATATATGTCTCCATTTTAATTTTGGTATCTTCGCGAGATAATTCCTCAACGAGTTTCTTGTATTTCTTCAAAGAAGATTCATTTGTGGTATATTCCCCTTTAATTTGACAAATCACTAACTGCGAATCACTTGTTATCCTTATACTTTCAAGCTTCTTTTCTATTGCGATCTTTAATGCATGCACTACAGCTTCGTACTCTGTTTCATTGTTCGTGGATGCAAATTCTAGTCTGAATGAGAATAATTGTTCTTTCTCCTTCGGTGAAATCAACACGACTCCAATTCCATTTCCTCACTATTGGATGATCCGTCCACTAGAATTTCCCATCTATCTGGGTTCTGTTAACAAGTCTTTTGGATTTCCAAATTCTTCTTCAACATCCATCATTTCCTCTACTGCTTCATCTTCTTCCAAAGGAAATTCTGCCAAAAAATCTGCGACGACTTGTGATTTTTGCGATGACAATACTTCGTATTTTATCTTGTAATGGTTTACTTGTGAATTCCACCTTTCTATTCTTCCTGACCTTTTTGCGTTCTTCATGATTGATTCAATTGGGACTTTGGTGACCACTTTTATCACATGTGCTTGAAAGTATATTCGTAACTTGAATGATGCATAAACCAGGGCTAAGATTAACTTCTCCATTTTAGAATAATTCTTCTCTGCTGCATTAAATGTTTTACTAATGTAGTAAATGGGCCTTTCTACTCCTGCGTCTGCTCGCAACATAACTGCACTTAGAGCATATGGAGTTGTTGCGAGGTATACCAATAATTCTTCGTCTCTCTCTGGTTTCTGTAGTATAGATGTATTTGCGAGGTATTCTTTGATTCCTTGAAAAGCTTTTTCACATTCATCGGTCCACTTGAATTTTGCTCCTTCTTAAGTATGTTGAAAAAATGCTTGCACTTATCGACATTCGCGAAATAAATCTTCCAAGTGAAGCCAAGAGTCCATTTAGCTTTTGTACTTCTTTTACCGTTGCAGGTGTTGGCATGTCACGAATCGCTTGGACCTTTTCTGGATCAACTTGTATTCCCTCCTTTGATACTATGTATCCTAAGAACTTTCCAGATTTAAACCCCAATTATACATTTCTCAGGATTTAATTTGATGTTGAACTTTCTCATTTGCTCAAATATTTCCTTCAAATCTTGCACATGATCTTTAGCTTCCTTGCTTTTTATCAACATATCATCTACATATACCTCCAAAGTTTTATGTATCCACTTCGCGAACACTTTTTCAACCATACGTTGATATGTAGCACCCGCATTCCGCAAACCAAATGGCATCTTCACATAACAATACAAACCCCTTGGAGCAAAAAAGGCAAGTATGTTCTTGATCTTCTTCTCATGAGTGATATTTGATTATACCCTTTATATCCATCAAGTGAAGTGACTCTATCATGACTGCAATTGATTCCACCATTTGTGGTATATTTGGTAATGGAAAACTGTCTTTGGGACATGCCTTGTTTAGATCAGTGAAATCTATGCAAATTCTTATTCCTTTATTCTTTTTCGGAACAATGACCATATTCGCAATCCATTCCGGATATTTTGCTTCCCTTATGATCCTCGCATCCAACATCTTTTGTAATTCTTCTTCTATCTCAGTACATGATAATTTTGTGATTTCTTCCTTATTCTTTGTTTGAATGGTCTTACATTTTTATCTATGTTCAATCTATGACACGCCACTCGATGGATCAATTCCGGTATCTCATCTACACTTCCCTGCGAAGATATCTTTATATTCTCTTAAAAGATCAATAGTTCTTTTTTCTTCTTCTTCATCCATCTTAGTTCCAATTCGCAAGAATAAAGGCTCCTCTTTACTTCCCATATTTATTTCTTTAGTTGGTTCAATTGCAACATAGCTTGGACTTTGCTCCCCATAGGTGTTGGTTCTTTGATTATTTTTTTGGTTCCCCTTCTTTTTCGGAATCTCATTTGGTATACCTCTCCCTTCCTTTGCTCTTATTGTATACACTCGAATTCTTCTTCCTTTTTTGTTTCCTTCGCAAGTTTCCTACGAAGTTGTTTCTTTCTTTCTTTTCCTCCGCATTGCGTTACTTCAATTTGATAACAAAATTTTGCACTATCAAGATCTCCTTTTATTTCTTGTATTCCATTTGGTGTAGGAAATTTGATTCTCTGATGTAATGTTGAAGCAACAGCTTTGATCGCATGAATCCACGGCCTTCCTATCAGCATGTTATATGGAGATTCCATATCTATCACACACAAGATTACACGTGTTTCGATTTCTCCTAGTAATATTCGCAACGCGATTTCCCCTTTAGATTTTGTTGTAGATTTTCCTAATCCATGAATAAGACATTTTGAATTTGTGATTTCTTCATCTTTAATTCCCATCCCCTTAAGTGCATGATAGAATATGATATTAACAGAACTCCCTGTATCAACCAAAATTCGGTTTAATTTCCATTTTTCTACGACTTTCTTATCTTCTAGCATGATCGGAATTGTGATCACCAATGGTGAAGTGTGGTTCAAGTCTTCATTTGGAATTTCTGCTGCTGAAAATGTGATTTTCCGCTTTTCCCATTCTTCTAAAGTTGTTATCTTTTCTTCCTCCATGATCTTTCTTCCTCTACAATCTCGCTTGTATATTTTTCCCTTCATATTACTATGAAATTCATCAATCATTGTCTTTGTGATCATATTACATTCTTCTTTTTTGCAATCTCCATCTACTGACTTCATTTGATCTTCAAATTTTCCATAATTCCCTCAAATTTAGGCTACCACAATTCTCAAGTCCCCTCCTTCTAGCGCCAATTATGTAGTTGCAGAATAATCTACAACTACACCCTCAATAGAATTAGTAAAAACTCAAGAAGTTCTTGATGGTGAATGATAACTTTCTTATTAATTCTCTTAGTTGATTACATAGAATTATCAAAATGGAACTAGAATAGTTACAACTTTTTCTATTCTCTTTCCTAAGATAATTTCTTACACTCATTAAAAGAACCTCTCGAATTTTACATTTGAACTCCTATTTATAGTAAAACTTATGCAGCTGTATATGAATTGCGAAGTATCACAATTCATCCTCGCAAAATTATTTCATCCTCGCAAAACTTCATATTTCTCCGCGCTACTTCTATCATCGTATCATTTTATAACTCTTTTCTCCTTTATCTATTACGATACTCGTGAACTATTATCTTGCGATATTCAGTACCTACAGATGGCACCAATAATATTGTTAGTACAAAGCAAGTACAACTAATGCATAGCTACAGTTGAATGTTAACAGTTATTGCAAGAGTATCAATGACCAGAAGAATAACATCAACATTTTTGAAGCAGTGGTAGTAAGGAATGCTGTGGAAACTACTGGGTTCAAATGTAGAAAGCAAAACACAAATAGTCTCGCAAAGTACAAGAGCTACTTTCATTACCAAAATTTGAAGTATATTTCTGTGTTCTTTCAGCCTGACAAATTTGAAATAAACCTCTAACGTTTGATTAAATTCAACAATGGATCAACTTAAACTAAATAAGGGAGAAACAGAAAACCTCAAATGTTGGAAACACTAGCTTTCTCCGCTTACTGATCACCAGGAAGGGTTTTGATGATATCAGAATCACCTTGTAAACAATATTGGAAAAGAAAGTGTCAGGCAAAAGAAGAAGATGAAGATCCAAGAAAAGCATTTGAAGTTGAAGGAAAAGGGTATTTCGGTCTCACCTGGATCAATGATACTAAGGCATGACACGCGGTAGTATCGTCCACAAGCTGTTCCCAAGTCAACATTGTCTAAAACAATAGGAGAAGGATAAAATATATCGTCAGTATGAAAGATATAATAACCTCAAGACAACTAAGATGACACCAATAAAGAATAAAGTCGGGAAGACAACTACGAGGAGACTATCAGTAATTTGTTAATTGCATACTACAATCTGTTAAGAAGGAACATCCACTTCATGCAAACATTATATGTCCATAAACAAGTACACACCAAAACAGCCTAAAAGGGATGGAAAATAAAAACAAACAACTATCAAATATGAGAACTCCATAATAACAAAAGCAGCAGAATTAGAAACTTGAGCTCTATGATATGAGTCATATGACTGGAGTCTCTCAAACAATAACTTAGGCATACCCTGATAATGAAGGCACATGTATCGTAACTGCACAAAGGTATAGTTACAGGACAAAATAAGGTTTTTTGTTTCGTTTTTAGGTTTATTTTGAAGCAATCCGCAGGGTTAAGGAGACCCTAACCATACAAAGAACTACTCACGAAAATAAGTTTTCAGACTCTTATCCTTCTCAAGAATCTCACTCAACTCCTGACTAAACTCCCTGGGATATACCTCACAAAATCCTCAGACGGATGCATAACAGCTAACAAATCAGATGCACCATTAATTTCCCTATACATATGACAGACTTTAACTCTACGAAAAGACTTCTTAAGCTGGCAGATCCTTCTCCACAAGTGCATGACACCCCAACTAGGTTTTGGCTCTTTGCTATTGAACGAGCTATTAATCCTGGTAAAGTTCTTCTTTATAATAAATTTCGTAGACAAGTCCTTAGGAGCTTATTTCCTAACTTGTTTAAAATTTCTAGAAATAAGATGTCACTTCTGAAGGATATGATTACAGCTAACGGTGCATGGGATTTCAATTTCACTAGAAATCTTGATGATCAAGAGATTGTGGATGTTGCTAATCTTTTGCAGGTAATTGGTGAGCCTGTTGTGAATGTTGAAGAAGATGTGAGGAAATGGAGATATGGAGATGATTTTGCTGTGGCAAATGCTTATACGGCTTTAGAAGATGGGGGTTTGCTGAGATTTCCTGACAAGCAACTGTGGAACTCTAAGGTACCTTTGAAGGTGTCTTTCTTTGTTTGGACTTTATGCTATAATAGGGCTCCAACTTTAGACTATCTCTTCAGAGCTGGAAGGGTGCAAAATCGAACTTGTCTTCTGTGTGATCAGTGTACAGAGACAAATGAACATCTTTTTCTTCATTGCAAAGTTGCTTCTCGCATTTGGTCTTACTTCCTGAAAAGCTTTGGAGTAAACTGGGTTCTAGCCGGTAATGTAAAGACCAATTTATGGGAATGGGGAGAAAAGAAGAATTCTAACAGGATAAGGAAAATCTGGAGTTTATTGCCTTTCGCAATTTGGTGGACCTTATGGAAGGAGCGCAACAACAGGTTGTTTAATAATCATGCTAGAGTTTCTTCACAACTGATAACAGCAGTTAAGTGCTTGTTATTCAGTTGGGATACGAACAAAAACATTTTTCATAATATTTCTTTGTCTACTCTACTCTGTAATTGGGATGCAGTGATTCACTGATCCTCCTTAGCTTTTGTCACTGTTTTAGTGACTTCAGCTCTTTTTAATCAAATTTGCCCTTTTCAGTCAAAAAAAAAAAAAAAAAAAAATTCGTAGACGAAAAACTGTTAACTACAACTAATTGCTGTAAACTGCAAGTAAGGCTCTATTTTGTTATTCGTGCTCAAAACTAAAGCTTTACTATGCTAATGTAGCATTTACCAATTTGATATTTATCTACACTTACTTGATCACTATACACATGACAGACTCTAACTCTACAAAAAGACTTCTTACGCTGGCAGATCCTTCTCCACAAGTGCATCACACTCCAACTAGGTTTTGGCTCTTTGATATTGAACAAGTTAAACAAAGCCATAGAATCTGTGCTAATATAAATCCTGGTTTTTATACCCAATTTCATAGGCGAAGAAGTATTAACTATAACTGATTGTTGTAAATTGCAAATAAGGCTTTATGTTGTCATTCGTGCTAAAAAGAATTAAAGCTTAACTATGTCAATGTAACATTTCACCAAGTTGACATTTATCTACACTAAAAAATTTAGCATCTGCTATCCGCGAATCTAACAACACATCCAATAAAAACAAGTCATGCTTGGTCATGTAAACAAGATATTCTTAAACCAACCAAAACAGATCAAATATGTCTTTCTATAGTCACATTGTTTCGTTTTTTGGTTTATATTGAAGCAATCCGCAGGGTTAAGGAACCCCTAACCATACAAAGAACCACTCATGCAAATAAGTTTTCAGACTCCTATCCTTCCCAAGAATCTCACTCAACTCCTGACTGAAATCCCCGAGATCTACCTCACAAACTCCTCAGACGGATGCATAGCAGCTAACAAATCAGATACACCATTAATTTCCCTAAATATATGACAGACTTTAACTCTACGAAAAGACTTCTTAAGCTGGCAGATCCTTCTCTACAAGTGCATAACTCCCCAATTAGATTTTGGCTCTTAGCTATTGAGCAAACTGAATACAGACATAGAGTCTGTGCTAATATAAACCTGTTAAACTTCCTCTTTACGGTAAATTTCATAGACGAAAGATTGTTAACTACAACTGGTTGTTGTTAATTGCAAGTAAGGCTCGCACTCAAAACTAAAGCTTACTTTGTTGATGCAGCATTAACCAATTAGATATTCATCTACACTTTTTTTTATCAGTAGATTAGATATTCATCTACACTCGCGCTCAAAACTAAAGCTTACTTTGTTGATGCAGCATTAACCAATTAGATATTCATCTACACTTTTTTTTATCAGTAGATTAGATATTCATCTACACTTACTTGTTCACTATACACATGACAGACTAACTCTACGAAAAGGTTTCTTATGCTGGCAGATCCTTCTCCACAAGTGCATCACACCCCAACTAGGTTTTGGCCGTTTGATATTGAACAAGTTAAAGAGAATGTAACCAACAGAAACAAACACAACGAATTTTTAATCAAACACACGTCTTTCTAAAGTCACATTGTATCAGTAACACGTAAGAAATAGAACAAAACAATCAAAATAGATATTACTTACTTCCATTGAAATGGTGAACTCCAACTTTAGCAAGCATAGCATAGTACTCAATCTCAGATTTTCTCAAAGGAGGACAATTATTTGAGATAATTATAAGCTTTGCTACAACAACAAAATAACTATTCAATCAGTAATTACCCCTCTTAATCCTCCTCGAAAGAAAAAATCAAATCAAATCAATTTTTTTTTTTTTAATAAAATGATTACATTTGGAGCTTCTGAGAGTCCTAAGAACTGTTTTGTAACCAAGTGTGTATTTCCCACTCTTCATTACAAGAGCAAGTCTGTTGTTAATACTCTCATGAGTCTTCTTCTGCAAAAAATAAAAATAAAATCCAAATCAATTATAACCCGACTGAAACATAAACAGAAAAAAAGTCACAAAGGGGAAGATTTATTTACCATTTTCTTTGCGACCACCATGTTTAGAGATTGTTAGTTTTCTCTGAGTACGGCACGGCAGTGAATCTAAGAGTGAGAATGGAAGAAAGAAATGATGACCAAAAGAAAAAAGAAACCCTTGAAGGTGGAGGAGTGGAGGACCAGCTCTGAGGGTTGGGCCTGGACAGGTTACGTGGGCAATTAGGAGTGGGGTGAGCATTTTATCCGTCATCCGCGGATTTAACCGGGATCAACCGTACTTGTGCGGATGGATGTCCGGACCGTTCATTACGCGGATGAGATTTTTGAAATCCAACGAATTATGAATTGGACCCGGATGCAAACTCGAAAATCCGTTGGACATCCATACCCGTTAAATTAAAGATATTTATATAATTTTTAGAAAATATATGGTTAGTTTTGGAATTTTTATAGTGTTTACTTGGATTGTTGTCTGCGGCACTTCTATATTTATATACATATATAAAATGCGTAGGTTCTATAAGAAATCATCTATATTGGCTTTAGTTTTTCATTATAGATTTTAACTAACACAAGTCCATTGGATTATCCGCACCCAATCCGTTCATTCGTGCATCCATTGGATGGATGCGGATGCCAAATTTGAAATCCTTTGAAAATTGGATTGGATGCGGATAAGGTGAAAACCGGTCCATACCGGCCCATGCTGACCCCTAATTAGGACTTCATTTGAGTGGATGTAACTGGGCAGTGTATCAGTATCGGTATCCGTCAGGCATCAAACATTTTTAGGAGATGCTTTTTGAGCAGCAGATAAAGAACAATTTTTGGGGGACCATGGTTTTTTTTAGGGGACCATCATTTTATTAGGCAAATTTCCGTATACTTATAAGGGGTGTCCTAAAATTAGAAGATACACATTTACCCTTTATTCTAATTTAAATTAAAACTAACCTAATAACTATATAAATCTAGTCAAAATACACATTAATCAAAATAAATCTAATCAAAATACACATTAATCAAAAACAAAAACAGAGGTGGGTGGGGCACCGGAAATTTCTAGCTTTGAAAAAAAAAATCTACTCTTCTTCTTCTCTCTTTCCTTGAAGTTCCTTGTTCGATTGAAAAAGCCATCACTTTTAATTCGTTTTTGATCGAAAAAATTGAGCAGAAATCATCAAAATATGGTTTAAATGGAAGTTACAATGGCATGTTGGGTTAGGAATTGTTTCAAAATACCTAGTTTGCTAACCGAACATTCTGAAACCAAAAACACGAAGAACACTTCGGTTATCACGAATTTATTTTTTCGTAACCTAGTTTGCTAAGTTCGGTTGGTTCACAAAAATAATATTTTTAACCGAACTCCTCTTTGAAAACCAATATGTTGTGTTCGGTTGGTTAGGTTAATTGGAAAGTTTTGTCCTTTAACCGAACACTTGTATTAGAACAACAAATGCATGCTGAGTTCGGCTGGTTCGCAAAAAAAAATATTGCTAACCGAACCCTTCTCTGAAAATCAATATGTTGAGTTCGGTTGGTTCGCACAATTTTTTTTACTAACCGAACTCTATTCTGCAAACACATATGTTGAGTTAGGTTTATTTGAGAATATTTTCTCCTAACCGAACTTCACTCTGATATTGAGTTCGATTTAGTCGAAAATTAATGTTGGAAACTGAGCATTACTCTGTATACTCTAGAATAAAAGTTCGGTTACCTGTCCCGAAACCTGTTATCCGAACTCATCAAAACCTCCATTAAAATCGAGTTCGGCTACCCGCGTCTTAGGAAAAAGTAGCCGAAACTGCACTTCCAAATAAGTTCGGCTACCTGTTCTTCAGATCTTGTAGCCGAACTTGTTTGACTTAACCCAATTCAAGCTATAAAATTTCTTACTTTCAGAAAATTTTGGCCAATTCAAGCAACAAAAAACTAAATTTGAAGTACGCTTGGGTGGTTTGAAGGTTCGGATTCAAAAAAATAGAAAAATAATTGAGTTTTTCTAACTCTTATAATTTTCTTCTTCTTCCCTTTCAATAACTTGATTTTAAGAAAAATAATATTAATTTTATCTTACATTAATCACTAATTAACCTTATTTAATTACACTAACTAATGATTACACTACCCCCCCCCCCCCCCCCCCCCAAAAAAAAAAAAAAAAAAAAAGAACGCGCGATTGTGGGATACTCAATCTAATTGGGGGTAGAGGAAAAGGACAAAACCTGGATCCAAATATCAAATCAAGGTCACCCCTTATCTAAATATTTACCTAATACCAAATCTACCCCTCACTAATCAGGATTAGTGATTAATTATAATTAGTATATTCATAAGACTATTTGATAAATGATTAGTGTGTGTTTTTTTTTGTATTTGGGTGAGTGAGGTGAGAGTAGAAGGAGGAAAATTATTATGAGAGGGAACTTTTTTTGATGAAAATGGAGGATGATTGTGAAGAGAGAATTGTTGCTGAATCTTTAGCCCAACTACAACTTGAAGCATATCTTCAATCTTCTGCTAATGACAACAACTCACAATTGGAAGTATTTGATGAACCAACACCCTTGGATCATGATTTTTATGATCATGAAGTGTTTCGTGAAGAACCAACCTAAGAGAGTAGACTAGTTCAACATACAAGCACTCCCAATACTCAGGTAAAGGTGCCAATGTGTAGAAAATTTGGTTTTTTTCTTTGAATCCACCATTGTTGCAGCTGAAGTAGCTTAGTGTCGGCATGATCGTAGTATGAATACAATTCCAGCAGCAGCATTCCCATCATGGTATTCGTACTACGTCCATGTCGGCCAACAATATCCCCCATTTTGAAAGGAAAGCCTATCACGGAATATTCTACGGAATATGCTACCGACATGGTTCAATGCTAATATTACCATGCCGGTACCACCCAAAAAACATACAGGAACCAGTGTGTTCCAAACATAAATACCGGCATGGTATATTAATTATGGATCACGCCGGAACACTGTACCAGCGTCGAACCATAGATAACCAGCATGCCGGCACATATGTTTCCGACGTTGATGTTAAATAAAATTTGTATGCCAGAAAGAGTTTTAAATTTGGTCTTCAGTTTTGGTTCAGTTCGACCATGCCGGAACTTTGGTCAAGCATGCCGGAAGTGTGGTCCGACATAGTATTTTAAAATTTTTTGGAACTAATTTAATTTTCTTTTCATTCGATCCTTAGGTTGTGAAATATAATGATCCAACAAATGCAAGACCGCTTGATCTGGATACATCGGAATACTATAAAATGCCTATGGTATGTTACCAACGTATACTTTTCACCTAGTATCTTGAACTTTACTAATGGATTACTTGTAATGAACCTTATAATCTCCCATTGTTGTCCTTATGTAGGGAATAAAATCTCCAATGAAAGCAATTGCTTGGGCTAAAGAGACGGCTCTTAAGAACATGTGTGCATTGGTGAGGAATACCCAAGGTTCAAAGACTCGTTTTGAGATGGCTTGCGAGAGAAGTGGGGTATATAAGGAGAAGAATAGCCACAAGAGAAAGGGTTATGTATATCCAAAGAAGACTAATATTGCATACAAGACTCGTACGAGGAAGGATAATTTCCCCTTTAAGTTTGTATTCCATTTCAGAGACAATGTCAAGGAATGGGATTGTACGGTGTCGTTCAGCCGTCATAATCACCCGAATCTGGAATATTTTGTTGGTCACTCCCTAGTTGTGAAGCTAAAACCTCATGAAATGGAGGATGTAAAGAGATTGACCAAAGTATGTTTAAAACCAAGACAAATTCTCAGAGGCTTCAAGGAAAACGATGAGACAAACGTGTCTTCTCTAAGTACAATTTATAGCGCACAAGCAACTATTAGAAGGGTGGAATGGGAAGGGGGGAGCGTTATGCAAGAATTTGAGAAGATTGTTTGGGATCACAACTGCATGCGTATCATTAAAAGAGGGCCGGACAATAAGCCCCTTCAAATATTCATTTCGTATCATTTGCTTGCAAAATTGGCTCATACATGTTTTGGTGTTCTTATGATGGATCGTACATACAAGACAAACAAATACAATATGTCGTTGTTCAACATCGTGGGGAAAATATCGGACAAGGTATCATTCACATTGGCTTGGTGTTTAATGGAAAATGAGAGGGATTACAATTATAATTGGGCATTACGACAATTGAAATTACTCTTCTGGGAAAATCATCTTCCGAGGGTCATCATAACCGATCAAGATGATGCATTAATGAATGCAATATCCGACGTCTTCCCGGATGCACAAAATTTCCTATGTACATATCATATACATCAAAATGTGGTAAAATATTGCCATGCCTTGTTTGAACCCACTAAGGCGAATATTAAGAAGAGAATGGTTGTTCAACTAGAGGAAGACGTTCGCAATAAAAAACTATCACCCGAAGAAGAAGAAGATGAAAGAGGAAAGATCAAAGAGCGAGTGTACAAAGAACATGAGTGTTGATGGTGGTTTTTAGTTCAGGGATAAAATTGTAAAATCCTGAATTTTATATGCTTGCTTTCTGCCAAAAAGTAGAGTTGCCAAGAAGCTGATGAGTGTCTATACCTCTCTACTTACACATGAACTATGAAGTTTAATACCTATGAAATTTATTTAGAATAATATTGGTGCATGTAGCAACAAGCCCAAGTATTCTATAAATTTTATTAATCTCCCACATGCATTATTCACTAAATGCATGGCTTGCTGAGCATTTTCCCAATGCTATGTTCTCCGGCTGAACCCTTAATATTGATATGACATGACAATTAGTGTCCACTCGCAGCTGAGTAGCATGAATTTCCCGAAGTATCAAGATTAAGGTCTGCATGAAAATACCCAGTCAGAAGACGCACTGACTGCTCTTTGAGAATAAAATTAAGAATTTTGTGTTAACACACAGAATTCACCAAATTTGACCAATTTTGTGACAGCTCTCAAAATTCAAATTTTGACCTAATTAATTTGCAAAAATTAAGTTTTTTGTGCACCCTGCGGAGTATTTCGAACCATATTGGCCGAGACCAAACCTAGGTAAGTTAGGAAATTAATCCTCCATGGACTAATAGGAGAAAAATACTACCAAAAGTAGAAAACAAGAGGAACTGCGGCAAGTAAAAGCGGCAGCAAATGGAGGCGTGGCCACGCCACTTGGCAGCCTGATCCGCTCCAGCAGGCGCTGCCCGTGGCCGGTAAGCCAAACTCCATGTTTCCGCTTGCCATCCCCTTACCCATCGACTAATCAGATCTCTTTAAACAACGCCACATACACTTTTAGACAAAGTTAGAAGTTGGCTGGTCTACACACCTAAATTCCTTACGGAATTTAATATAGGCTTCCCATGTCAGTCTTAAAACGATCACGGCCGTACGTTTTGACCACTTGATTTATCGAGTCTAGACACTTCTTAACATGGTCGGGCAAGCACCATCATGTACACTGGCAGACGAACCGGCGTTTAGGCCAATTAGAATCCTCCCAACTCGCAAGCGGAGCCACTAAACAATTACCCAAAGCTAGTTGGCCGCGCGACTTACAAAACCCTAATTTCTATTAAGCAGCGTTACATTCCTGTCGCAAAACGATCTCGGCCGTCCAACTTCGCCAGATGAATTGACCGGTCTAGATTCAATCTCAATCAATGGGCAAGGTACAAATACACTCACCAGCGGCCCGGCTATTGTAATGGCCGGTCGAACAACTCCAAGCACATGGATAACACCAAAAATTGTTAGCCCAAAATAGGTTGACCACAAGGTTTTGAAACCTAAATCAACGACAACCATTAATTGCGTCAAAATCATCTATATCGCCCAACTTCGCCAGTCGAATCGGCCAGCCTAACTCCTATTTTAGGTAGCCAACAAGATATGGCCATGATCACCGTCCACCCACCTTCCATAAGGAGCAATCGGCCATTCCGCCGCCGGCCCATATGGCTCATAAACGATCACCCAAAGATAGATGGCCACGGTTCTTGTAGAAATATTAAATAAACTAGAGGCAACCAATAAATTCTGCAAATCATCTCAGCCGTCCAATTTGGCTAGAAAATTTAGCCGGTCTAGATTTAACTTAGACAGATCAATAGGATGTCAAAATGGATACCATCCATCACTCTCCTGAAAAAGTGGGGGTCTAACAACCTCACCCAATATTTCGATTAGAAATCTGTATGGACAACTCCGAGTTATTTTTCTAAAGAATCAACTAGACTCGATCAATAAAAAATACTCAAGGAGTTATTATTTCAATCTCTCAATTTGATTTACTCAAGAAAATGTGATTCGCGAGTTTAATCAAAGAGAGATAACTTGAATGGTACCAAAGACCAATATCCAAGTGTCAACCAATTTAAATCAACAACCAATAAGGTCGGATATTCTAATTGATTGAAAAACGCACAACCTGTATTATTTCAATTATATAACAAAATATAATGCGGATAAGAAATAACACAGACACCGGAATTTTGTTAATGAGGAAACCACAAATGTAGAAAAACCCCGGGACCTAGTCCAGATTAAACATACATTGTGCTAAGCCGCTAAAGACACTAGCCTACTCAAAATTTACTTCGATCTGGACTGTAGTTGAACCCTAATCAATCTCACACTAATCCAAGGTACAATTATGCTCTTACGCCTCTGATCCCAGCAGGATAGTGCACACTTGATTCCCTTAGATGATCTCACCCACAACCAAGAGTTGCTACGACCCAAAGTCGAAGACTTTAGCAAACAAATTTGTCTCACACAGAAAAGTCTACAAGATAGATAAATCCGTCTCTCACGAATAAACCTATGAGTTTTGTTCCGTCTTTTGATAAATCAAGGTGAACATGAACCAATCAATAAAACCAGACTTATATTCCCGAAAAACAGCTCAGTTTTATCAATCACCTCACAATAGTCTTAATCGACGCAGCGAATAAAGATATTGTGGAATCACAAACGATGAGACGAAGATGTTTGTGATTACATTTATATCTTGCCTATCGGTGATAGAAATCTCAAGCCAATTATTACAATTGTACTCATATGATAGAAATAGCAAGATCAGATCACACAATTATAAGAAAAGTAGTATCGGCCTGGCTTCACAATCCCAATGAAGTCTTTAAGTCGTTAACCTGGTTTTCGAAGAAGAAAACCAAAGGTTAAAGGAGAATCAACTCTATCTTAGTGTAATTGTAGGAAATCCTATACTACACCCTTATTAAGAATTTGTAATAACCAACTCAAATTTGAAGATTAAGAACGACACTTTATTATTTGATTTTCAGAAATGTTTACAGGAAATGTAAGAATTCAAGAATACAACTTTTCTCTTGAAGTTTCTCTCTCCTCAAGACTTTCTCAACTCTCAAAAATACATCATCCTTTTCAGGACATATTGGGTCTCTATTTATAGGGTAGTTACATAATGGATGACATCTAAGTTTTCCTCTTATTTCGGATTTGTTCTGCGATTGTACCGCGATAGTTATAATGTTCATTCTCGCAAGCTTTGTAACCATCGCGGAACAAACATGATTTTCTTATGTTTTCTTCAATCGTCAGCTATTACGTCACTCTTTTGACTACTTTTGTGACACTCGTAAAGTGTTGTTAAAAAGCTTACGGTGATCTTCGCTGAGAAGTGTTGTTAATCTCGCAGAGAAATGTTGTAGCGATATTCTGGTCCTACATCTTGCCTCTTCTCATGTCTTTTCTGCGAAGAAGAGAAGATCATGAGAACTTTATAATGCCGCAACTACTTATCTTTTCATATTTATCTATTCTGACACGTTTCTGTATCCTTCGCCAGCTGTTTTCACGTATTCTCTCTTCTAATAAATTTATGACACGTTCATGTATTTTCTTTGCATTTATTGCATTCATCTTCTTCGAGAAATCTCTTCTTTTATAAATACTTCTTTCATTCTTTTCTTTTCCTCTTTTACTTTCTTCTTCTTTCTCTCGGTAACTCCTCTGCAAGTTTACTGTTCTTCCATAAATTGCGCGTCTGTTACTGCTGTGATTTCTTTTTTTATTTTTCAACCTTTTTCTTCATTCCCATACTTAAAAATGGTTGTTGCTAGTGCTAAAAATTTGACTGCTTTTGGTGAGATGCGAGAAAAACTCAAAAGCAAAGGTTTTACTTTGTCTATAATTCCAGATCAGGGCCCTAAATCCAATCTTTCTATCGAATTATTCACTGATTATGAATGCACTCGCGAGAAAGTTATAGTATCGCTATGTCAACTTGAAGCTGGTCTTCCCATTCCTATCTATGATCCGGAACTTCCACTTTTCTATGAAATAATTTCTGACGAGAGGTTCTCGCGAGCGATATTGGGTGGAGACTGTATTCGAGTACTGCTTGAATACGCTTCTCGCGGTGCTAATAAAGGATCTCTCTACCCTGAAGCTGCAAAGAATCCTCAATATAAAGATGTTTCAATTGTCTCTGCAAATTATACTGTGGAGAACGTTTTTGAAAATTACAAGATAATCCCTATAAAGAGGGATAACACTTGCTGGGGTGTTCGCTTGCAGAAGAAAGAAAAGATCGCTGAAGACAAAATTCTCATGCTAGATATTGACTTTCATTCACCTACTAATCAAGGTCCTCGCCACTCTAGCGATGACAAGTGGTTCATTTTTCCATTATGTCTTGAAAGTCCTTATATTTCCGGTTCTCTCTCATTACCTGCGAATCTTTCAGAGTATCAGCCATGGGTCTTCAACTGGCCTGAAAGATCTAAAGAAGTATATCTTCTCATATTTTTGCATAATTATTATTCATTATCTTCTCCAAGTTTTTATAGTCTCGCTGATTACTTCGATCTTTCTCAGATTGACATAATGAAGCTCAGCTACCAGAATTTTAGGAAACCTAGCACTTTCTTAGCTCTTATATCCTTCATAGATGAAGTAAGAAATATTCCTTCATGAATCTTGACAATATATTGTTGCCCCTATTTCTTATCTTTATCTGTGTTCACAGGAAATTGAAGAATTAGAACCACTAAAACCTGCGAAGACCAAAGAGAAGTCTACAGTTGATCGCAAGAGTAAATCTAATTCTCCTCCCAAAGGGAAGCCCACCGCTCCTCGCAGTGAGGGATCTGACGATCCTCCCTTAAATAGAAGAAAAATCCAACTCTCTTCTTCTTCAACTCCTCAATCTATTCCAGAAAATTTAAGTGTTGATTTCGAAAAGGACAATAATGATGATGATAATGACATTCCTTTCATGAAAGACTCTTCCTCTTCTGAGTCTTCAATGGCTCAATTATCCAAGATTTTTGGAGATATTACTCATAGTATCGCTAATAATTATGAAGATGAAGTTCTTAATAAGACATCCCAAGATCTCTCCAGAGTCTGCGATGCTCCCATATTGGTAGATAATGATTCTCTCCAAGGAATTTCAAGATCGCTGACTCCTAGTCTCTTAAATTCTCTTGGTACCTTGGTATGTTTTCAATTCTTCAACCTGTTTATGTATTTATTCCATCGCCAAGCCTTAACTTATATTATTCTCTCGCAGGTTGGAAGATCTGCCTTTGCCGTTGCCTATGATTTAGACAAAATGCGTGCATTTTCTCAACAGAAGAATGTTGTTCTTCGCCAAAAGAATGAAGAACTAAAATCTGAATTCACTAATCTTCGCGAGAAGAATGAACAAATGAAAGTTGAACTTGAAAATCTTCGCGAGAAGAATAAAGAACTTGAGAACAATCTTTCTCAGCAATCGCTCAAAGTATCCAATCTTGATACTGTTAACAAACAACTCTTAGGTATGATAACCTTCTTCTTTTCCTTCATAATTTTATATTTCAATATTCTTTCTTACTTGATTTATCACTCTCGCAGACATTTATGGTCTCACTGATGAGGCTTTAACCATTCGCTCTTTTCCTGAACCAATAGACAATGATACTCTTCTAGAACTTCTTAATAATTCTTTAAATAATCCTTCCAATATTAATTCCTTTTCCATGGATGAACTCAGATCTAAGTTTCTCCTCTTAGAAATTGACTACATATCTTGTTTAGATATAACTCACAGACTCAAACAACTTTATCATAATTCCAAAGTTGATATTAAAACTTTAAAGGCCAAAAACTAAGATCTCTCAAAAGATAAAGACCGTATATCTGGAAAAGGAGCTGAAACCTTAGCAAATTTCCATAAGATCATTCTTGAAGTTCACATTGAAAGGGATGGGCTTATCCGCGAGAAGGAAGGTTTTATTGAAAGAGAAAACCAAATTCGTTCCCGTCTTCTTATAAATAATGATATGGAGTTTTCTTGGGCTGTGAAAGTTCTTGACAATGCCAGAACTAATTTAGGTGTAGATGTCAGTCTTCTTGTTGAACAAGCGGCTTTAATTAAAGACATGATTTCTGAAAGAGATGGTTATCACTCTTATGATTTCACTAATTTATTTTCTGACTGAATCATCCTTATATATATTAACTTTGTTATCATTTGCTCGCAACATCCTAAAAGAACTATCGTAAATGATTTGATGAGCTAGAAGAAGAGAAAAGCCAACTCGCTAGAAATCTATCTTCTCGCGATGAAAAGTATTCTAGATTGAAGGAAAAATTGAAAATTAATGCTTCGAATTTTAGTAACGCCCTTATCCGTGTTCGTAATAACGCCATTAAACTAGTCTGTGATGATCATGGTATTCTTCATTCTACATATCCCGATCTCGCAAAGGAAATTCCAACTAATTCCCCAAATCTAGTTATCTCTGATAGCGAAGTTGAGGAATCTAGCGAAGATGAAGATGACAATAATAATGGTAATGAAGAAAAATCTGGCAAAGAAGATAAGTTTGATGAAGATGAAGGTAATGATGATAACGATGAAGGAGAGAAATCTGGTAATGAGGAGAAATCTGAAGAAGGTGGTAATGGATCTACTTAGTTCTGTTTCTTCTCTTTATCTTCCTTGTAAATTTTGTACACTTATTTTCTGCTTCTCATAATATTGCTGCAAGTTTCTCCAACTTGATGTGTAAACTTCTTTTGCTTTTATCTGTATGAATTAGAAAATAATTCTTTTTCTGCAACATAATCAATCAACATAATTATTATCCTTTAATTATCTGTATAAATGTATCATCTATGCAATTTTATCATATGATGGATGAATAATAATTTCATCATTCTATGCATTCCCATACTTGCCTCTATTATTCATCTGCAATATGAAAAAATTGAATAGAGATTAGATATTAGTTGTAAATCAAATTAAATTTGCCTCAATATTGGCGATGTTATCGCTAGAAATAATTGCATAACTTTATGATCTATGCGTAAAATCGCAAATCTCATAAATTCTGCGAGCATTATCGCAATAATCTTATGGTCTTATTTTGCCACATTTTTTTTTCTCTACGACAAAATCGCAGGACGTCTTTACATTTGCATGTATTGACCCATTGATCTTGTCTTATCAAATTTTCTTCGGATTTTCTGCGATAATATGACAGGTCTAAATCCCCTTGCGAGAATAAAGTCCCATGACATTGCCGTCTTGCGATGAAATCACAGGACGTCTTCACACTTTCATGTAAAAAACCATTGATCTCATCTAAACATATCTCTTATGGCTTGTTGCCTCTGTATAATTTACGTCACGCGAAAATATGACAGGCCTAAATGCTCTTGCGATCATAAAGCCCCAAGACATTGTTGTCTTAAGACACTTATCAGCTCCCTAATGGATGGTGCCGCTCTTATATTCCCCTTGGTTGCCCCTTCAAGGAGGGCACATCGGCCATACAAGACTAGCTCCTCCCATCCAGATTTTCCAACAACTAGCTGTTTTTGCAGCCTCTTATCCTTTATGCCTATATGGCTTATAGTTACAAGACTGTACCCTAAGTGGGGTTTTCTTCAGGCCAAGTGCATCATAGCCAAGACTTACCAAGAATGTCCAGGGTAGTTTCGTACGCCCCGGGCACCCTTGGCTCAACCGTGTACCTCGACGCCTTGGTCATACTTTGCACTTCTTAGAAGAGATTCTCATTCGTCCAACCAGGGTATAACCTTATATAGTTGGAAATCCAAGATCTCTCTCCTGGATAGGTTTTCTTTAACCCCAACATCTGCATGACTCAGGTTCCAGCAGCGGTATAACCTTATCCCTGAGTCATGTAAAGAGATACCCCCTTATATGATGCACTTTAGGTCTTACATTTGCCTCTTGCGAGATTGCACTCGCGAACTAAGGTGTATGCCATAAAGGTTTGTCCCATTCTTTTAATCTCTGCGAAATTTTAATCGCATTTCTCGCTAGTATTATAACTCTGATAGAATTTCTTTATTCTGAACTTCTCTTTTCTTATACACTTTTTGAAATTTTATCTCAAAACATTTTCTTCAAACAATTCATCCATGAATTTCTTAAAATCCAACATTTTACCTTTCTACTTATTACTTTTTGGTTCTTCTTTTTTGTTACGTTTTGTTTCTTTTTCTTTATTCGCGAGACGCTCGCCATCAATTTCCTCTCGTCGCTCTATTGTATCAATCATCAACCTTTCACATCTCTGCCGTTTCTTGATGTTATACTTCCAACTACTATTCTTCTCAGCTCTTTCCTCGCAAGATTTTATATCAATCTCATAACATTTATTGCTTTCGCCCCAATCTCCCTAAATGACTCCAACACCATTTGGATGAGGAAATTTAATACACTGATGAAAAGTAGATGCTACACCTAATATCCCATGTAGCCAAGGTCGACCAATCAAGGCATATAAGGTGATTCAATGTCCACAACACAGAATAATATCTTTGAAGATATTCCTTTTAATGGAATACGCATTGCAATTTCCCCTTTTGGTTTGTTAGTTGTTCTATTAAAGCCATAGATTTTATATGTTAATGGTGTTAGATATTTGTCTCTTCCACCCATGGTTTTGTAGGTATGATAGAATAAGATGTCGACTGAACTGCCTGTGTCTATTAGAACTCTATTGATTGCCCAAGAGTCTTCAGTTTCATCATCATTTTCTTCATATTCTTCTTCTACTTGCTTTGGATTTATCTCTAACCTTACCACCAATGGGTTATCATGATGCTCGCCAGGTTATGGTACTTCTTGTGCAGTGAAATATATAGTTTGTTTTTTCCATTCTTCTAATGGCGAGGCTCTCGCAATATTCATTATCTCTCTTCCATCTGTGTCTCTCACGAAGACTCTGCTCAGAACATTATCATGGAAATCCTCAATAGTTCTGTGTGAATGTATAATGGAATTACAAAACAAATTATTTGCTTTAGCCCCAACTTCTATTATGAATGTTTCTGCTCCTTTTAATGTATTTACCCTACGAATTTCTGGTGCTGGAGGAAATCGCTGAGATTGTGAATGTCCTACTAAAAAGTGGTTTATCTTTTCTTGATCAATCATCCTTAAAATTATTCTCTTTACATTCCTGCAATCATTTACTGTGTGACCATGAAAGTGATGGTAATGACAAAATTATTGACTCCTATTATTTGGATGCGGCTCTTTTCCCATATTCCATGGGGATGGTATATTTTCCATCAAAATGATAGCTTCCCAAATTTTTTCTATACTAGCATTTAGGGGTGGCATCTTAATTTCTTCCCATACTATCTTCGGATTACCTTGCCCCCTAAAGTTATTTTGCCTCTGTCCACCATAGGTTTCTTGCAGCTGATCAAGCCTTTGGATTTTGTTATTTCCTCCGCGATTGTAATATTTTTTCTCCCTTTCATACTCTTCTTGATCTCGACTTCCCATCGCTACTAACTTCTGCTGATTATCAATCACCACTTTCTCTTGTTGTGCCTGCGAGGTGCTCTCCACATTGTTAATCATTTTAGGAAATAAACTTCCATTTGCCGCTACTGAGTTGGTGTTTGCAATTGGATATGATTCCATTTCATTTTGTTTCTCCTCCAAAGCAATGTATTCTTCTTGTAGTTCTCGCAGCTCAGTCATTGTGATAGTGTTTTTGATTATGAAAATTTGTATGTACAGCAGATTAGTTGCGAACATTGCATTAATGAAAGACAAAATGAGATATATTTCATCCACTCTTCCATCCATCTCACTGCACATTGTCTTCCATCCTATGGTTAAGTGCTTCAAACTCTCGCCAATCCTCTGTTTTAATACAAATACATCTTTAATGCCTGTCCGCGATGAATTTTTGCTTATATATGCTCCCAGAAATATAGCTTGTAAATGATCAAAAGAAGTTATAGTATTTTTTGGAAATCCCTCGAACCATTTTAGTGCCTCGCCAGTTAAGCTAGATGCAACATACTTGCACAATACAACATCATGGTTTTCCCATTGTAGCATACATCTTACATAATCCTTAACATGTTGTACAACACAGGTAGTTCTATAAAAAATGCTGGTTAATGCTGGTAAGTTGCACTTTGGAGGTATTCCTCTTAACTGTACTTCTTGAGTGAATGGAGTTCTTGCAGCTTCTTCAATAGCCTCATCAAGTTGCCTTCTACCTCCTTCTCTTATGTTATTTATTATTCCCCTCATCTCTGCTAATTCTCTTAAAATTTGCTCATTCTCCGTTGAATTTGGTTCCATCGGTCTTTTCAATGCAGCTTCCCTTCTCCTGCGTTCATGTACTTTTTGTCTTGCGAGATTTTGTGTATCTTCATCTACATCCACATTCCTTCTTCTGCGATATTCTGCTTCACCTTCTTCTTGCAATCGCAGCTATACTTCTCTGCGAATTTATTCATTTCTCATCATTTCTATTCGTTGTCTTTCTATTCTCCTTTGTATTCTATCATACTCTTCCTGAATATTATTATTATGGCGATTTTGTGTATGTATCCTTTCTCGATTTTCATGGTTATTCTGTCGTACTGCCTCTTGAAACTCTTGTTCTTCTACTTCTGCCCTTAATCTTTTTCTCTCGCAGGCTAAGCGTGCTTGTTCAGCATAATGCCTTTCAATTTCATTCCCAATTATTCTTTGATTTCTTTGAATTTCTCTCCCATGTAATATTCTTCTACATTCTTCTCGATTTTCTTCATCATTTTGATTATTTCCATCCTCTTGATTTCTATTATTGCGTCTATCTTCCATAGTTTCACTCGCGGATCATAGTGATCTTCAATTACCTCTTCTTCTCTATGACGTTACTCTTCATTTGAATTTTGTCTTTCTTCTCGAGTATTTTCTCTAGCATTTCTCATTGGGGAATTTCGTCTTGGTTCTTCTCTTAATGACCATGAATTTGATCCAACAGTACTTCTTGATCTCCTACTTTGTAATCTCAAATTCTCCATTCTCAGCTCGTGATTTTGTCTTGTTAGATTTGCGCGCTCTTCCGCCTCTAATATTCTTTCCTCTTGTATTCTTTGTCTTAAATCATCTACTATTTCATCTTCGCCTTCTCCGTGAATTAATCCTTCAACCACTCCTTGATTTCTTTCTTCTATTCTTCTGTCTCTTAATTGTTGATCTTCTACAACTTCCATCGAATCCGATCTCCAAATATGCACACTCACTCTATCATAATCCACATTTTTATCTTGTATCAATGTTTGTTGATTCGGTTGTGGAATTTGATTTTCTCCTTCAATCCTTGTTCTATTTCTTCTTGTTCTTATCCTTGAAGATTCTCCTAATTCATTTGTTTCTCCACCTGCAAGTCTTTTACTCCTCCTTACAGTTGTTGGTGGTTCTAATGTATTTCTTCTTCTTCTAGCCATTTCTTCAACTCTAACAATTTCTTCAAATCTTCAAGTTGTAATTAGAGATTTCTTAGCTTGATTCTCCCTATTTCGGGGGCCAAAATATAGTTGCAGGAAATCCTGCACTACACCCTTGTTAAGAATTTGTAATAACCAACTCAAATTTGAAGATTAAGAACGACACTTTATTATTTGATTTTCAGAAATGTTTACAAGAAATGTAAGAATTCAAGAATATAACTTTTCTCTTGAAGTTTCTCTCTCCTCAAGACTTTCTCAACTCTCAAAAATACATCATCCTTTTCTGGACATATCGGGTCTCTATTTATAAGGTAGTTACATAATGGATGGCAGCTAAGTTTTCCTCTTATTTCGGATTTGTTCTGCGATTGTATCGCGATAGTTATAATGTTCATTCTCGCAAGCTTTGTAACCATCGCGGAACAAACATGCTTTTCTTATGTTTTTTTTAATCGTCAGCTATTACGTTACTCTTTTGACTGCTTTTGTGACACTCGTAAAGTTTTGTTAAAAATCTTGCGGTGATGCTCGCTGAGAAGTGTTGTTAATCTCGCAGAGAAGTGTGGTAGCGATATTCTGGTCGTACACTTAGCAAACTAGTATCACACAGAATGTGTGGGGATTAGGTTTCCCAGTTGCTAGAGTTCTCCCTTATATAGTCTTTCAAATCATGGTTTGTAATCAATGTTAGCTTACTAACAAAGCATTCAATATTTACCGTTAGATGAAAAACTGATTAGATACAAGATAATATCTCTCAACCGTCAGATTGAAAACTTAGCTTGCCATACACACATGTACTTGACGATTTTGGGTTTGTGTAACCGTACCCAAATGTGTACAATAGTTGGTTCAATACTAGTCAACCAAATGGTTAGCCAAATGATAACTTTCATATCAACCATATTCTTCTTCACCATTACTGGTCCAAATGACTCAAATGAACTAGTTAGAGATCTGTTTAATTGCTATGAGATCTTATGTACTACACAAGACACAATTGAAGCAAAAATGATATGATTCACTCGAATCAATTCATGAACTATAAAGCCACGGTTTGCAATAGCATTCCTTAGATAATTTAGATGAGTTCACGAACATCGTTTTTAGACATAACCACTCAAGTTCGAGGAATGGGTTCGCGGACTCAAGTTAACCGGTTGGAGTTAAGAAACTCCAGCTGAAATTATAGGGTTCGAGAACTTCTTTCAGTTCGTGGACTGAAACTGAGCTATAACTCTAGTAGAAATTCTCGGGTTCGAGAACTACGCACGTTCGTGGACTGGGTTGACTTCTCAATTTCCAGTTTTCACTTGATCAACAAAGTTCGCAAACTTCGGTTTAAGTGCTAAGGACTTATTCATATATGTGTTACCACAAAAATATTTATATCCCCCAGTGGTTATATTGTCTAAACTCTCATTTTAACCATTGAAACATTCTCAAAGGACGTCATATAGTTATTATTCACAAACTAGTTTTCGTCAGAACAATTTCCAAAGTGATTGAAACATAACATGACTTTCGTCACTAGGAAAAGATGAACTTGGATAAAGAGAAAGCTTTACCAACACACATTTCGAGAAATAGATAAGCGAGATATACTCAGCTCGAAATGTCACATGTGTATATTCTTAGTCTATATAGTAATACGACTTTTGTCTCAAGATAGGAGATAGAGTAGATAGACTTTTGAGTGATAGATAAGTTCAAGTCTCCACATACCTTTTAGTCGATGAAGATCCACTGGTTCCTTGAGTAGTCCTTTGTCTTGTATGATGATTGTCATGGAGTTCTTGAGCTCAACTACACTTTCTATCCTAGTCTGAGACCTTAGCTATAGTAGACTAGAAATCAAGACTTATAGTTTTGATCACTAATATTGACAAACATGCTTGAGATAGCAATGCATGCGAGTTCGGCCGAGCAATGCTCTAATAATCTCCCCCTTTGTCAATTTTAGTGGCAAAACTATTAGTACATATGAAATACAAAAAATATATAAATAAACTTTGTAGCTCCTATTCCACATGTCTAATCTTCAACAATACTCGAAATCTTCGTCACTTCCAAGTAGTCCAATGATCCCAAAGGTTGTAACTTTAGCATCATCGTTGTTGAAAATCCGTATCTATAATAATGAGAAAAGCATCGGTTCTCAATCATTGTTATACAATGTCATAGTATTATTACACAGCGTCAAAGTCCAATTGCATCACAACTTCAACAACAATACTATGGTGACACTTCACTCCCCCTTAGTCAATACTCAATCTCACATGGAAACCACTCCCCCTTACATAATGATCCGAAAACCATATGTATTTGTAGTGTGAACTACATATTAATTCTCCCCATTTTTGTCAATAAAATTGGCAAAGGTACAAGAACGGGATCCTAATGAAATTTCTGTAAGAGATATTTCATGACCAAAGGTAAATGTTTATCATCTTGTTTAGATGAAAATCATAAATCCGAAGCTAAATGCATTCATCAAGGAGTTTATAAAGACGTAAGATAACCCCTCTAATATTCCACAACCGCACTCCCCACAAAGATTTGGCAATTAAGCACAAGTTTAAAAGAACTCTCCCCCATAATATGTCATTCCCTAAGGAACAACAAGAGCAACCTTAATTTAAAAAAGAAAAGAAGGATTTCTTTAGACTCAACAAATTACATACAAGTATAAATTTGGAATCCAACAAGAAATATTCAATCAAATTAACCAAAGCTAACCAAGATTAATTTGACTAAATATGCTCAATACAAGTAAACTTATGGAGACTTAAAAAATCAATTAGATTGATTCACAAGAAAACTCGCAAATAATCTAATTGTCATACTCAACCAAACTAATTACAAGAGTAATCAATTTAATTGGACACACTCGACATAAGAACTTCTATGGAGAAATGACTAAGTTAATCACGAATAACCAACTAAGTCGAAGAGATGCTCAACATAAGAAGGCTTACGAAGTGATGACTAAATAACCACACAAGATTATTGATTTAGTCCAATCATGTTCAACATAAAGTACCTTACGGAACAACAACTAAGCTAATCACAAAGCAATCAACTTTTGTTGTTTTAGTGCTCAACATAAGACACTTCATGGAACAACACAATATTTACACACAAATTTGTGGATCGGAGAATCGACCTTATACCGTGGTATAAACAAGGATTCATTCTATGTTTCCATCACCATTTGCATAATGACACACAATATACATAATCCTTGATTCACAAAAGATTTTAACCTATCTTACATCAATAGTTGAAAATATAGGCTTAACTTATGTGTTTGTCAAAAGTCTATTCATCCTTTTATCAATATTTGCATATCAATTCACGAACGACTTTACTTTTGACAATATATGGGACAATCAAGTTCACGGACGTAAACACACATATCCCATCAAAATATTGCAATATATAAAACCATAAAGATTAATATTGCAACCATCATCTTCCAAACAATTTTAGAATTTAAACCAATAAATCTAAAAACAAGAAGATGAAAAACATTTGATATAGCTATGTGTAATCACAATAATGGCTATTCCAAAACACTAGTTATTCTTCTAAGCAAAAGAGAAACAATAGAAGATTTACTAGGTAATAAGAACTCAAGTTGCTAGAACCCATTCATGAGCTAAAGTTCACGTTTGACAGCTTCATGGGTTTCAAGTTTCTTGAGCTCGTGATCCATGTTACCAACTGCGTCTTCAGAGAAGATATCCTTATTGAGAAGTTCTCTAACATATGACTTCATGAGACCAAGGTCAGCAGTAACCTTTTTCAACTCACTTCTAACCACATCAAGATCCTTCATTGTATCAACAAGTTGCAGTTTTTCTTTCTCAAAGTATTTCAGAAAGTCATGAACCACTTCAGCAGACACCATATCCTCATTCTCAACATCTTGATGTGAGTAGGCATAGTAGCATGAGGCATTAGGTGCTCCATCTTCCACAAGAGTTCTTTTCTTTATTCTTTTTGATTCAACACCAAAACCTTTATCAAGAAATCCCTTTGCAAAACCACCATAGAAAGATGAAAAAGAGGACATTTTTGATAACCCAGAAAATCCTAGAATATGCGTACGTGACATATGTAACTCAATAGGTCCGCTATTTAAAGGTTTTGTTTAGAAGAAGGGCTTTAGGGTTTCCAAGCTGTAAACTCGAAACAGTAACCCGTGTGCACATTCGAACACAGTGCACCCCACAAGAAAAGATCACAAGACAATTAAACATGAAAATAATAAAAGACACTGCAAATGCTTTTTAGGGAATATTGTCTGCTGGCGCTAGTTTAGCTATAAACGATAAGAAAAGAGCTCAACTAGACAAATGCAAATTGCCAAAGTATACATGACCTTTACACATTTTGCTCAGCAGGATTTTTATGAGCAAGTTCCTAACCTTGTAATTAATTAGCACAAGTATGAGCATTGAGCTCATCTAAGGAACTGTGTCTATGATCAACTCTCTTTTTCCTTCTGAATTTAGAGAGAGATTCCTTTTGATTTGAGAAATTATTATGAAACTCACTGTTATCAAAATGTGAGCCACAATTTAAGTTCTTACCAGAAGAGTCTTGACTTGAGGAGGATGAAAACCTGTCGACAATTTCTTTGTAACCTTGAATCATTTTCATAAGGTTATTCCTTATATCATCATTCTTCCCTCTTTCTCCTGGAATTTTTCTCAAATCAAGAGATAAGTTATTTTCAAAAACAACAGCTTGGTCTTTCCTCAGACGATGCTTATTAAGAATTTTGTTCTGCTTTCGAACATTTGAGGAACTCATTGAACTGACTTTCCTGGTAACATACACAGGGTACGTATGAAAACCAATGGGTTTCGACATACGAATGTCAGTTACATGTTTGATAATTAAGTCTAAGTTGTGTTGAAGTTGAACACGCGAGTTTTTATTCAACTTAGAGTTTCTCCTTTGTCTAACAGAACCTTTTGCTTCGAAAAAGTGACATACTTTCTTATCACACAAGTGATTAGGAAGTTTAGTCTTAACATTATCGTCAGGAGATTTCTTCCTTCCATATGGTGTACAATTTTCTTGATCAGAGGAAACTAGCTAGCACAACTTTCTTAATTGAAAGGGACTCCATTTCTACTTCTGGTGCTGGAGAATTTTCAGATGTAGCAGAAGTGCTTGGTATATTGGAATGCTTAGAGCATCCTTGAATAGAGAGCTTACTCAAGTGATGTTCTATTTCCAACACATCCTTCTTAAGGCGTGTATCAAGTATCATACATGAAGAATGATCTTCAGTATTTTCTTTCACTAGTGGATAATGGGTTTTAAACAACTTCCTGGGCTTTAATAAAACGACTTTCTTGGGCTAGTGGTAACTATAGGTGCTGTGAGAAACAGTTGTTTTCATGAAAAAAATTAAACATTTTGCATTCACAGTTGTTTTATAAAGGTGTATTTTAATAATAAAATATGGTTGTTTTATGGAGTAAAAGAATGACTGTGGGAGAAACTAGTTTCTAAAGCACCCGGTTCCTGGCGTTAATACCCACACGCCATCTTCTTCTTCTTATCCATTCACTCACCTTCAATCTCTTTCAATCTCTCGTAAAAACCCAAAATTGCTCGATTTCAAATCCACTTCATCTAGCCTCATGCCCTCAATCTCCTAATCCATTCATTTTACCTATGTCTTTCCTCTTTTTCTCATCTACACCGACCAAAAAAAAAAATCATCTGCTCTCTTTGAATCTTGCCTGATTTGGTCCTTTATGGATTAAATTGAGTAAGATCCATATTTAACTACTGTAATTAGTTATGTATAGGTTCACTTTTACGGTAGATTTGCTCTTTTCATGAATAATCGATCAGTGAGTGCACCTGTTTCTAGATCTATGGTATGTTTCTGTTAGTAGCGAAATTTGTACCCCTATATCTCGTTTTTCTGCTCCTGAAATCATCAGGGTAATATCAATTCTGTTCTTGTTTGATATTTGATAGACTTTTAGTATTGTTAACGATTTTGATTTCTCTTCATTTTCTCTTATTTTGGCAGTAAGGTGTTTCCTTTCTATTTTCCTTACAAAAGAACTCGTCCAGTAGTCAAGTGGATTGAAGAAAATCTTAATTACTAGGGTTTTTTAATTTTTTTAATTTCAAAATCATCTCTGTGAATCATCTCCATTATTCATCTTGAACAGTAAGTACTACTACTGGTATATTTCTTGAAGATAGAGTTTGAATCGGGTCTCAATTGTGAGTTTTCTTGTTTCATTTTAAGCTGGGTTTTCTTCGATTTTGATTATTTTAAGCCCAATTTGGTTTCTAAGTTTTTTCTCAGAATGTGTATGGGTTTTTTTTTTGGCAGTGGGAGTTTTTGGAGGAGAAAACGAGGAGGGATAAGGAGATTTGAAGAGCTTAAACAGAGGTTGGTGTAAATCTTGGTTGTAGAAAGTGTGGTATAATTTTGTAAGCTTTTTGTTTCTCTTTTGATTTAAGTAATTGAAAGTGAGATTATTGAATAGTTGGATTTTGAATAGTTCGATTAGGGATTACTGATTTTTTTTTTTTTGTTTTGTTTTGTTTTGTTTCAATCAGCTGTGCAAAAATTCTCAAGGTAAGCTACGGTTTCTTTCCATTGTTTTAATGTTTTGATTCTTGTGTGTGTGTGTGTGAAATGATATGCTAAGTTCCAATTACTGAATCTTCAGTTAATGGTTGGGTGTATTTTGTGTATAATATTTTTCACCGATTTTGATTACTTTTTTACTTGACTAATGGTGCAATAAGTACTTGGGTAATTGCGTATTTCAGGTTGCGGATGAGCTTGTAGCTGAATTTTCAAATCCTAGCAGCAGTTCAACACAAACTCAAAGAAGGCTGCATATTTGCTAGAACTAGAGGAGCAAGTAAGATTTCCACTTTATTTTGGCACCTCCATACGGCAAATTTCAGAGTTTTAATAGAAGCTTGTTTGTTTTTTCATTTATACTTTGGACTATAGGATATAGTAGTAGTTTCTACCGAGGAGAATTTTTAAATTTTAGGTAGAACTGCTAGATCCTAGATGGTTAGATGTTGTTCACTAACTTCTATGTATTTTTCTCAAGTTTGTAGGTCTTCAGAATAGGCGAGAGACCAGTGAGAAGATGAGGGAGATGGTGGTACGAACTATATGTCAAGTTCTGAAGTAAACCAATTGAAGAGAAGGTGGAGCTGTTGACTGTTGATTTGATGATTGATGGCAGTAAATGAATGTTTGAATGGTTCAGAAATATGGGTTGTGTTTATTCACATTGTGCAGGGATTTTGAGAGGCATAGAAGGCGATTCTCGATGCACAGCAACCCCACTGTATCATGCTCAACAAATGTTTGCATAATTGCCTGAACCAAGACAACAAGAAATCAAGGAACTGATAAGATGATTGTTTGCTGCTGCTACAGCTGAATCCGAGAAGAAGAAGAAAGAATGGAGTGAGTTTGGTGACTATTGAGTTGTGGTCGAATTTGCAGTAGTTTGGTGATGTTTCAGGACGTTGACTACCCATAGAGGAGATATAGAATCGTCCTCAGAAGCACCATGGGTCCAATTGATGTTTACCTTGTCAGGTACGTATGTTATCTTCAGACTGTATACTACAAGTATGATTTGGTTTACATTTTATACACAACATATTCCATTAAATCAGTGATGGAATGACATCTCTTTTATATCGATTGGTATGTTACTGATATTTGCAAGAATCATCTTTCCTGGTTATTTTAGTCAATTCGAGGAAAAATTTGAAGAACTGAATGGGGTTGAAGCACCTGCTATTGTCCCACCATCATCAAGTTCAGGGAGCCACATGGAGGAACCAATGGTAACCGAGGAGAACAGGGGGTAGGAGATTGAACTAGATGCCCAAGATCCTAATAGAATGTATTCGGATCCCAGTGCTTCAAAATATTTTGTGGGTGGAATAATGAAAATTGTACCGACAGATGTCGATGTAAGTACTAGGGGTGGGACTTGGGATGGTTGGGCGGGTTAGAAGGCTTGGCCGAGGCAGACCCGAGCTAAGAATTCTATGCCCAGATTGCCCATCGAACCCGTGGAACCCATTGAGGTGTTTCCCAAGTCCGCCCAAGTTAGGTTCCTTGGGTTCCCCGGGTTCCTCAGGTTGGCCCAAGTTCCACTAGACATACAAGTTTGTTAATATGATAATAATAAATTTAGTAATAATTAGATTTAATTGCACCATTTATTTTAAATTTCCAAATAACTGATGATTATTTACAATAATATAAACACTTTTCATATCGAATGATTAATGAGATAGATATACTTTATATTTTCATCAATAGATTTGAAGATAATATCTAAAATTTCTCTAAATATATGATAATACTAATTATAAAAAATGTCTTATATATAGTTTTTCGGGTTGGGCGGGTTGTTTGGGTTAGAAATATTTGTGCCCATGCTTGCCCAAATTTAACTCGGGTTCATAAAATTTAGGCCCAAGCTTGCCCAAAGTTTTGAAATACGTTGTTCATGTCCGCCCAACGTTCGGGTTGGGCATGAGTTGGGTGGGTTGACCCAACCCAAGTCCCACCCCTAGTAAGTACTGACCTTTCTTTATTTATCTTCCCTGTGATGATTATTTAGAAAATTTGAAGACTTATGCATCACTAGTTCACAAAAAGTCTATATGCTTCCACCACCACTTTATAAGGTGATGTGAGGGGTGTTCAATATCGCAGATGATACCTGCTGCTATCTTTTTAAGTTAACAATTAACATGCAGTGATATAAATAATCTGTTAATGCTCTTGTCATTGTAGACTCCCTCTTTTCGTTTCATTTTTCCAACTACCGATATCTCTATAACAAACTGACCCATTTTACATTTAAAAAGCAGGAATCTACAAATATTTATTAGTGATCTTGTTATGTTTTCAGCAAGATGCCGATTACTGGCTCATATCAGATCATGGAGTAAGCATCACAGACATGTGGAAATCAGCACATATCCTTTTCTTCCTGACACAAGGTGGGATATCATTTCTACTTAGATTTGGCTAATTATAATTTATGATCACTCAACCAATTTGGAACTGACACAAGGTGGGATATCATTTCTACTTAGAAATGATATGACTTAGGTGTTAATTATATTAATCAAATACAAAATTACTAAGTAGCGCTCATCTTTAGCCGTAACCCAATAGTATATGTCACCTTTAAGAATGGTTGGTTACAAGATTTGTATGACCTGATATTGGATTGTTCTATATGATAATTAAATGCACTTGTTTTTCATTAATTATGGACCTGATGCTTCAATTTTAGAAATTTTTATCTTATTGTATCTAGCTTGTACAAACAATTGAATATGGTTGCATTTTGAATTTATGTATGTGTAGTGTACACTTTGTTATTGCTGTTAGTGGATGAAAATGTTTGCTACCTGTATCCGAGTGACACATGCTAGCTAATTTTTATTTTCATTTTAAATGAGGTCATGCAGGTCTAGGCTACAATAAATATATGGACCTCATACCTATAGTATGGGTCAGATAAAGAGTCTGTAGAAAGTTTTGCATATGGCAGTCGGACACGCAGACATGAACTTGTTCTGTTCGCATTTAGTTAAAATGTTTTATCATGAACAAGTGGGGCTCCTGCTGCTGCCGTAGCATGAACCTGTTTCAGCATATGCAGAGGTAATGGTGTACGACCTTGGACTAAATTCAGCCTGTAGTTGGCATGTAATTTTTCTTGTGATGTCATTACATACTTTTATTTTCCTTCTATTTAAATCGACTTAGATAACCCCATCCATACATATTCTGATTGCATCTCTGCAGTTATGTATGGTACACAAGCTTGGGTACGGGAACTGGGATGAGCTCAAGGATGCTTTCCGGACATCGCCTTTATTTCGTTTTGATTGGTTTGTTAAGTCTAGAACCACTCAAGAACTTGCCAGGCGCTGTGATACCCTCATTCGGTTGGTGGAGCGAGACAACCAAGAATTCGATGAGAGGGAGAGACAAACTCGAAAAGATAAGAAACATGCCAAGGTAGGCTTAGCTTTTTAATCTTACTAGTTTTACGTGTTATGATTTTGTTTAGCTTTTTATTCTTACTAGTTTTACTTGTTCCGATTTCCGCTTTTGTTTGCATTTATCATGCGAAAATTGTGTTTGAATGTGAACTCCATTTCACTTTTATTGAAGACTAAACTATGTTGTTAAACTCATTGGGATTAGTTTTTTTCCCGAGTGCCTAAGCATACATTATTTATCAATGGTAATGGTGATATTTTACATATGCAAAGTAGTTGTGGTTCATATGTTGCCTTTAAATTATAATTTGAGTGGATAGTGGATACTTTTATGTGTAGTTGTAGGTGGTGCTGGTGTTGAGTAGATTCCTCGTCTCTTTTCCCCTTTTTTTTTGTTAATTATTGTAGACTTGGTTTTTGTTTGCAGCTTAGGGACGGATTAATGGACTTGGTTTGAGTTAGTTTATCAGAAGATGAAGCCATGAAAGTGTAGATGGTGACGTCTTACTTTCATGTGTTGGAACTGTATGGTTGTAAATCTTGTAATAATATAGGTCAAGGTTTTCCAACTTAGTGTTGGAGTTTTTCAGACTTGGGACTTGCAATATTTTAGATAGTTAAAAGTGTAAACTGAATTCACTTTCCAATACAATCTGAGTTTTAAAGTCGCTATCAATTTAATTTTGTTAAATTTAGTTTTGAAGTCATTGTCAACTTAATTGTGATTCAACTTTTAGTTTCAGGTTCAGCTAAATCAGCTTGATTGACTTTTAGTTTTTGATTCAAGGTTTGAATCAGCTTGATTAGATATTAGTTTTTGATTCAAATCTGAATCATCTTCAGATTCAGCTGAAGCAATATAATTTTTTTTTATTAAATATAATCAACAAAAACTACTGTCTCTATCAGTACTTAAATATGTACTGCTAGAGAAAGTCGTTTTTTTAATGATATAAACTTCAGCGAGAAACAATCGTTTTGGAAAAAACTACTTCTAGAATCCAACTGATGAAAACAGTCGTTTTTAGAGATATTACCTCTTATCTTGGCAGTTGTTTAACTTCCATTTTCCACTAGTGTTTGGATTTGCAGTCTCTTATCATGCCAAGAAGAACACTGACATGTTGTTTCATCTGATTGAGTCTATCAGCTTGGATTCTAACAACGCATGTCAGGATCTATCTGTCTAATTTTGAGAAATAGACTCTTTTGAAATGTAATCAGAACAATGCATGTCAGGATATATCTGTCTAATTTTAACATAGGGTTCATCTATGGTTGGGATAGAGGAATCTTTCTCTTTAATAGAATTAGACGATACATAGTTTTTATTTCTGGTGATGCGTTTAACAGAGATACTACTCTTGTCCATAGAGTCAGATCGCTACAAACACAGACTTATGAGGTCTTGAACGTGTTTGCCGGCTCTGATACCAATTGAAAAAGCGGGGGTCTAACAACCTCACCCAATTTTTTTGATTAGCAATCTGTATGGGTAACTCCGAGTTGTTTTTCTAGAGAATCAACTAGACTCAATCAATAGAAAATACTCAAGGAGTTATTATCTCAATCTCTCAATTTGATTTACTCAAGCAAATGTGATTCGCGAGTCTAATCAAAGAGAGATAACTTGGATGGTACCAAAGACCAATATCCAAGTGTCAATCAATTTAAATCAACAACCAATAAGTTCGGATATGCTAATTGATTGAACAACGCACAACCTGTATTATTTCAATTATATAACAAAATATAATGCGGAAAATAAATAACACAGACACCAGAATTTTGTTAACGAGGAAACCACAAATGCAGAAAAACCCCGGGACCTAGTCCAGATTAAACATGCACTGTATTAAGCCGCTACAAACACTAGCCTACTCCAAATTAACTTCGGTCTGGACTGTAGTAGAACCCCAATCAATCTCACACTGATCCAAGGTACAATTATGCTCCTACGCCTCTGATCCCAGCAGGATACTGCGCACTTGATTCCCATAGATGATCTCACCCACAACTAAGAGTTGCTACGTCCCAAAGTCGAAGACTTTAGCAAACAAATCTGTCTCACACATAAAAGTCTACAAGATAGATAAATCCGCCTCCCACGAATAAACCTATGAGTTTTGTTACGTCTTTTGATAAATCAAGGTGAATAAGAACCAATCAATAAAACCAGACTTATAATCCCGAAGAACAACTCAGTTTTATCAATCACCTCACAATAGTCTTAATCGACGCAGCAAAAAAAGATATTGTGGAATCACAAATGATGAGACTAAGATGTTTGTGATTACTTTTATATCTAGCTTATCGGAGATAAAAATCTCAAGCCAATTATTACAATTGTACTCGTACGATAGAAATAGAAATTTCAGATCACACAACTATAAGAAAATTAGTATCGGTCTGGCTTCACAATCCCAATGAAGTCTTTAAGTCATTAACCTAGTTTTAGAAGAAGAAAACTAAAGGTTAAAAGAGAATCGATTCTAGCTTAGCAAACTAGTATCAGACAGAATGTGTGGGGATTAGGTTTCCTAGTTGCTAGAGTTCTCCCTTATATAGTATTTCAAGTCAGGGTTTGCAATCAATGTTAGCTTAGTAACAAAGCATTCAATATTCACCGTTAAATGAAAACCCGATTAGATACAAGTTAATATCTCTCAACCGTTAGATCGAAAACTTAGCTTGCCATACACACATGTACTTGACGATGTTGGGTTTGTGTAACCGTACCCAAATGTGTACAATAGTTGGTTCAATACTAGTCAACCAAATGGTTAGCCAAATGATAACTATCATATCAACCATATTCTTCTTCACCATAACTAGTCCAAATGACTCAAATGAACTAGTTAGAGAGTTGTTCAATTGCTATGAGATATTATGTACTACACAAGACATAATTGAAGCAAAAACGATGTGGTTCACTCGAATTGATTCATGAGCTATAAAGCCACGGTTTGCAATAACATTCCTTAGATAATTTAGATGAGTTCACGAACATCGTTTTTAGACATAACCACTCAAGTTTGCGGACTGGGTTCGCGGACTCAAGTTAACCGGTTGGAGTTCACAAACTCTAGCAGAAATTCTCGGGTTCGATAACTTCCGTCAGTTTGCGGACAGAAACCGAGCTACAACTCCAGCAGAAATTCTCGGGTTCGAGAACTGCGCAGTTCGCGGACTGGGTTGACTGCTCAAGTTCCGGTTTTTACTTGATGAACAAAGTTCACAAACTTAGGTTCAAGTGCTAAGGACTTATACATATATGTGTTACCACAACAATGTTTATATCCCCAATGGTTATATTGTCTAAACTCTCATTTCAACCATTGAAACATTCTCAGAGGACGTCATATAACTGCTATTCACAAACTAGTTTTCGTCAGAGCAATTTCCAAAGTGATTGAAACATAACATGAATTTCGTCACTAGACAAAGATAAACTTGGATAAAGCGAAAGCTTTACCAACACACATTTCGAGAAATAGATAAGCGAGATATACTCAGCTCGAAATGTCACATGTGTATATTCTTAGTCTATATAGTATTACGACTTTTGTCTCAAGATAGGAGATAGAGTATATAGACTTTTGAGTGATAGATAAGTTCAAGTCTCCACATACCTTTTAGTCGATGAAGATCCACTGGTTCCTTGAGTAGTCCTTCGTCTTGTATGATGATTTCCATGGAGTTCTTCAGCTCAACTACACTTTCTATCCTAGTCCGAAACCTTAGCTATAGTAGACTAGAAATCAAGACTTTATAGTTTTGATCACTAACATTGACAAACATGCTTGAGATAGCAACACATGCGAGTTAGACCGAGCAATGCTCTAACATCTCCTATAGGGACTAACCGGCCTACCTTTGGTATGCATAAATAGCTCCTAGCAGCTTCCTGAAAGTGGTCGGTCATGCTCTTTTTAAGACACTAGGTTCCGCGACCAACCAAGGCATGCTCAATACAACAATGCTTCACATGCATCGATTATTTTTAGTTGCTTGCTTAAAAGCGATGCTTTGCGTGCATCTAATACATACGATATTTTATGAGTATCAGCTTAACAAATAACTTAGTTATTTAATATGGCGTCACATGCTATTCTTTGCGGAAAGTCTGATGACTTGGCTCATCACACATGACTACTCGCCACCCAACTTGCGCGTGGTTTTTCATAATAATTAGGCAAGACCCACTCAACAACTTGCTACATATTTTCTATAAAATACTCGAGACATCAAACATGTCACTACTTGGGGGATGTTCATCACGATATTGGTCTGGAGGTCTACAGCGTGCGGCGTGCAACACGCCCATTGCAAGAAAGTGTCAAGAAAGGAGGGCAGATAGTGATGATAGAGAAGTAGTGGGACGAAACCACCCAGTCTTCCCCTCATAGTGGAAACGTGGTTTTCACCATCCTGCACGATCCAACTCTTCCATCACTCAACTATTCCCAGTTCCTATGAGATCGGGGTGCGTGCAACTATGACTGATATAAATAGGTTTTCAACCTATTTCAACCAACAACAGAGTTTTGGTTATCAACACAAGTATCCTGAAAAACACCAAAGAACTCATAACTTGCATTCCGCAAGCGAGTTCCACATTCTGATACAAGTCATAAAACAACCACACCTTCAGAGTTAACCATTCTGATCTCAACACCTTCTACGCTTCCCTCCCTCAGATCATCCCTTCTCATTCACATTATGACTGAAGCAAGATTGGAACGTCCATTTCTTGGTTTAGTCCATAATTGTACAGATTGATCTCTCGAATCTAAAGTACTCCCGTGCAGTGCATTTTTTTAGGGTTTAGATTCGTTTCTTGGCAGCACACCCAAATTTACAATTTCCAGCAAAATCAGTTTTTACCCCAAAACAACTGGCGACCACAGTAGGATATTAATCTCTTGGTTGCGAAGCCAATTTCTCAATTTCCATTCCAATCTTCCCATACTCAAGATGGTGGATCTTAGGTCTAAATTCAATCATTAACCAGAATTCACTTCAATCACCAATCTCAACTTTTCTCTTCATGAGTTACCCCGGCCATCCCAAACACTTCCAAAGCCGCCAATGCTCGAAATCCAATCACCATGGAAGGTATGGCAAAAATATTAGAAGATGTTGTTGCAAATCAATCTGATATTGTCAAGCTGCAAAATGAGACATTTTGTCTCTTAAAAAGTATGAAAAACCGGCTGTAGAAAGAGCCAGCAAATATTCGCTCGGAGAACGCCACCTGTAATACCCCGATATTCGGCAGTGGTTGGCCAAATGGAATATAAGTAATGATTTGTCCTTCCCTAACACCGAGGCCTTTTCAGCATAATTGGCTCCAGAGTTAGCAGAAAACTCTACAGTTAAGCATGCTCGGGCGGGAGTAATCCAGGGATGGGTGACCATCCGGGAATTTTCTGCTGGATTATCGTAGCGATGCCCGTTAAAAACCCCACACTTTCGGATAACCATAGTGTCTAAGTGGGGACAGTATCGGTGGAGGGACGGGTCATTACAAATGGTATCAGAGCCGACGACAGTTCACCTTCCAAGGGTGAGAAGTTATGCTAGACGGGGTTGGTCCAGGTGCTTCTCATGAGGGGGAGGTAACGTCGGATATCTGGGATTGAAAATATATTCAAGATCCAAGGACAACTCCAATTTAAGGTGGTGGTATTGTAATACCCCAATATTCGGAAGTGGTTGACCGAATGGAATATAAGTAATGATTTGTCCTTCCCTAACACCGAGGCCTTTTCAGCATAATTGGCTCCAGAGTTGGAAGAAAACTCTGCAGTTAAGCGTGCTCGGGCGGGAGTAATCCAGGGATGGGTGACCATCCGGGAATTTTCTACTGGATTACCGCAGCGATGCCCGTTAAAAACCCCACACTGCCGGATAACCGTAGTGGCTAAGTAGGGACAATATTGGTGGAGGGACGGGTCATTACATAGGGTCTCCATTTCTACTCTCTTCATATTTTTCCCATTTATTTTGAGAAATAGACTCTTTTGAAATGTAATCAAAACAACGCATGTCAGGATCTATCTGTCTAATTTGAACATAGGGTTCATCTATGGTTGAGATAGAGGAATCTTTCTCTTTAATAGAATTAGACGAGACATAGTTTTTATTTCTGGTGATGCGTTTAACAGAGATACTACTCTTGTCCATAGAGTCAGATCGCTACAAACACAGACTTATGAGGTATTAGACGGGTTTTTAACTCACTACTATGTTGCCAGGTATACTTTCTCATCACATCCTTCCTCTTAGTGTTGAGACGTTCAAATTCCTCAACACTCACTACTGTGTTGCCAAGGATATTGCCTCAACACATCATTCCTCTTAGTGTTGAGATGTGTAAATTCCTCAATAGTCACTACTTTGTTGCCAGACATACGGCCCCAACACATCCTTCCTCTAAGTGTTGAGACGTACAAATTCCTCAACACTCACTATCGTGTTTTCATGCATACTGCGTCAATACATCCTCAGCTTAGTTTTGAGACGAAACAGTTCCTCAACACTCACTAATGTGTTATCAGGCATGACTGCCTCAACACGTCCTCACCTTAGTGCTGAGATGAAGCAGTTCCTCAACACTCACTACTATATTGTCAGGCATCACTGCCTCAACATATCTCTTCATCACTCACCCGTGTTGTCAGGCATCACTGCTTCAACAGATTATAGTGTTGACGGATCTACCAACTCAATACTAATCTTTGTATTCAAGGATTGACTTCCTTAGCACTCATCAGTTGATACTCCACTACTTAAATACATCATTTTAGTGTTCTCGGAATCAATGAACTAGAAGGCTGATTGCTACTTGCCTCAACGTTTCATTAAACATTTTATGCTCAAAGGCCAAGCCGGTCTATCTCTTGGTAATTTCTGCTTACTCTTCTCATGAATTTTATTTTCATCTATCACCATCTAGTGCTTACCCCATAACAATGTCACTGTTACGTGCTAAGCAAGGGGCTTAATGTTGATGGTGGTTTTTAGTTCATGGCTAAAATCGTAAAACACTGTATTTTATATGCTTGCTTTCTGCCAAAAAGTACGGCTGCCAAGAAGCTGATGAGTGTCTATACCTCTCTGCTTACACGTGAACTATGAAATTTAATACCTATGAAATTTATTTAGAATAATATTGGTGCATGTAGCAACAATCCCAAGTATTCTATAAATTTTATTAATCTCCCACCTGCATGGCTTGCTGAGCATTTTCCCTATGCTATGTTCCCCGGCTGAATCCTTAATATTGAGATGTGATAACTGCTCTCTGAGAATAAAATTGTAAGAATTTGTGTCAACACACATAATTCACCAAATTGGACCAATTTTGTGACAGCTCACAAAATTCAAATTTTGACCTAATCAATTTGCAAAAGTTAGGTTTTTGTGCGCCCTGCGGAATATTTCGAACCATATTAGCCGAGACCAAACCTAGGTAAGTGAGGAAATTAATCCACCATGGATTAATAGGAGAAAAATCCTACAAAAAATAGAAAACAAGAGGAATTGCGGCAAGTAAAAGCTGCAGCAAAGAGAGGCGTGGCCACGCCACTTGGCTGGCCGATCCATTTCAGCAGGTGCCGCTCATGGCCGGTCGGCCACACTCCATATTGCCGCTTGCCATCCCATTTCCCATCGACCAATCATATCTCTTTAACCACACGCACTTTTAAACAAAGTTGGAAGTTGGCTGGACGACATACCTAAATTCCTTAAGGAATTTAATATAGGCTGCCCATCCCAGCGCGTGGCTAACACCAAAAACCATTAGCCCAAAATAGGTTTGCCACACAGTTTTGAAACCTAAATCAATGACAACCATTAATTGTCGCAGAATCATCTCGGCCTCCAAACTTGTCAAATCGAATCGGATAGCCTAATTCCTATTTTAGGCAGCCAACAAGATATGGCCATAATCATCGGCCACGCCGTGGAAGGCCCATATGGCTCCTAAACGATCGCCTAAATATGGATGGCGGCGCTTCTTGTAGAAGTTTTAAATAAACTAGCGGCAACCAATAACTTCTGCAAATCATCTCAGCCATCCAAATTGGCTAGCCAATTTAACCGGTCTAGATTTAACTTAGACCGACCAATAAGATGTCAAAATGGCTACCAGCCATCACTCTCCTATAGGGACTGACCGACCTACCTTTGGCATGCATAAATAGCTCCCATCAGCTTCCTGAAAGTGGTCGGTCATGCTCTTTTTAAGACACTAGGTTCTGCGACCAACCAAGACAGTCTCAATACAACAATGCTTCACATGCATCGATTATTTTGAGTTGCTTTCTTAAAAGCAATGCTTTGCATGCATCGAATACATACAATATTTTATGAGTATCGGCTTCACAAATATCTTAGTTATTTAACCTAATGGCGTTACATGCTATTCTTTGCATCAAGTCTCATGACTTGGCTCGTCACACATGACTACCCGCCACCCAGCTTGCGCGTGATTGGTCAGAATAATTAGGCAATACCCACTCAACAACTTGCTACATGCATATTTTCTATAAAATACTCGAGACATCAAACATGTCACAAACTGGGGGATGTTCATCGGGGTATTGGTCTGGAGGTCGCAACACGCCCATTGTAAGAAAGTGTCAAGAAAGGCGGGAAGTTAGTGATGATAGAGAAGTAGTGGGACGAAACCACCAAGTCTTCCCCTCATAGTGGAAACGTGCTTTCACCATCCTGCACGATCCCACTCCTCCATCACTCAACTATTCCTAGTACCTATGAGATTAGGGTGCGTGCAACTATGACTGATATAAATAGGTTTTCAACTTATTTCAACCAACAACAGAGTTTTGGTTATCCACACAAGTATCCTAAAAAACACCAAAGAACTCATAACTTGCATTCCGCAAGCGAGTTCCACATTCTGATACAAGTCATACAATAACCACACCTTCAGAGTTAACCATTCTGATCTCAACACCTTCTTCGCTTCCCTCCCTAAGATCAACCCTTCTCCTTCACTTTGTGACCGGAGCAAGACTGGAACGGCCATTTCTTGGTTTAGGCCAGAATTGTACATATATATCTCTCGAATCTAAAGTACTCCCGTGCAGTGCATTTGTTTAGAGTTTAGATTCATTTCTCGGCAGCACACCCAAATTTACCATTTCCAGCAGAATCAGTTTTTACCCCAAAATAATGAGGAAAATCATAAAAAGTGGTTGGAATTTCAAAGAGAATGGGAGAAAGTTTATTGGTCTTTTACCGAGGATACGTACGAAAAAAAATTGGACAAGTTTATTTCCAATTGGAACGAAGTTTATCCGACTGCCGTCTCATATTGTCGGAATCAATGGTTGGATAAGTTCAAGGAAAAATTTGTGCGTGCATGGACAACCCAGTATAGACACTACGGGAATGAAGCAACTAGTATAGCAAAGTCTTCTCATGGGAGATTTAAAGATCTCATCGATTCTAGCCATGTAGACGTGGTTACGGTCACCGAGGCAATGAAGCAATACTTAAGAGTGATATCGATAAGATCAAGAAGGCTTTTGAGAAAATCTCAATGGAAAGGATGACTTCATATCTTCAATATGGTAAGTTACTCCGAGGAATATAATTCATCGTCTCTCATTGGGAAATAAAACATATGATGAAAGAAATGCAAAATGAGATAAACTACGGAAAACCGAGTGATGTGTGTATTTGTATTCATTATTGGGGATTTCGTGTCGTCATATGCTTGTGAAGTATAAAGAAGTGATACTTATTGAGGTTATTGATCCATTTTGGAAGCAACTATCTTTCACCCCTATGGAAACTCCCGGACAATCACCATGGGACTAACAAAGTAAAGGATTCTTCGAAGCTTACTCATGTGGAAACTCGTCTAGCCAACAAGTCTTGTTGAGGAAACTAAGGCTAATTACTCACCCATGGACAGCACAAAGTGAAGAGCCAACAAAGGGAGATCCTCCCGGTAGACCACAAACCAAAACGGCAAGGAGAACACAAAATAAATAAGTAAAAGAAATGAGACAACGTGAATGTGAACTCAAGGCAAATAAGAAACGAGTTCCAACCACTTGTGAGATTTCAGAAGCAAGGTTCACGGAAACACTAGTTCCAAACAAAAGTGTTAGGCTGAGAAAGGAACCGTTATCAAGTCAACAACAAACGACGGATTTCGTATCCACACCAAAAGCCGATGAATCGGGGGTTCCAAAGAAAAGGGATAGGCCGAAGAAGGTACCCACATAGAATAAACAAGAACAACAAGCCGAGGAAACGGAAGCCACACCTATAGTCGATGTAGCGGAGGTTACAAAGAAAATGGGTAGGCCGAGGAAGGTACCCACGTCGATTGAGCAAGAACAACAAGGTGAGCATTCTGAAGCCATGCCCATAGTTGATGAAGCGGAGGTTTCAAAGAAAAGGGGTAGGCCACCAAAGGTACCAACATCAAGTGACAAAGAACAACAATGTGATGAGGCGGCGGTGGCAAACAAAAATGGAAGGCCGAATAAGGAACCGACATCAAGTCAAGTACATCAAGGTGAAAATTCCGAATCCATACCAAAAATAAGTGATAACAAAGGTAAGCGACCCATATATAGTCAACAACAACACGATGGTGACAACCCTGTAAGCACAACCAAAGTTGATGTAGTTTCGGTTCCAAAGAGAAGGGTTAGGCCAAGGAAGTATCCACTCCTATCACATATTCAAGACATTAGAAGTGTAGAGATTGTAGAGGATGGATTGGATATAATTAATCTAGAAAATGGTAATATGAAGATGTATAAGGAACCGAAAATAGGTAGAACCATTAGAAGTTACCATACCAAAATAGAGACTTTTTTAGAGCAACTTCCTGAGGTTATTCACGAGTATATTGAATATATGGATGATGTCGACGGAGATGGAAATTTCCAACGACAATGCCGGTATTTGGGGAATTTAGAGACAAACAATGGTGTCGGCTTTATAAATTAAAGACCAACAATGCCCGTATTTGGGGAATTTTATACAGAGACTTAACAAAAGAAGGAAACCAAAACCGGCATGGTTGGTAAACAGAGATAACCTATGCCGGCATGCTGTCCCGGCATTGTTTTCAATTCGATTTCTATGCCGGTATTTCCATGTAATAAAAGGGGGATACAAGACATATAATTAAATTAAAATTAGTCAAATTAAATTCTATAGCGAACCAAAATTGTAACTGAATTTCAATTGATTATATTGCAATTTCAAATTTTACTTTTAGTGTAGTAATGAGACTAAATATGCAACTATCGATTTGTGTTTTCTAGCATGGTATAAACCATAAAAAAGCTCCAATTCAACATAGACATCACTTATCTCATCAATTTTTTTATTTCCTCCTCATCATCTTGTTCAAGAGATGCTTCATTTATCCTTGCTTCGTGCACTTGTTGCGCTTTTGACTTCGATTTACCACCATCATCAACAGATTCTTCAGGACTGGGTTTGGGTTTTTCACTAGGTTTCTGATGACCCATTCTTCTTAGATGAAATAAAATAAGGGAGTTTAGTGGTTTTGGAAATTCTTTTGAAAGAGCCGAGAAGTAAAAATAAAGAGAGATGGAAAGATGGAAAACTTTCCTTTCTATAACCGTCACTTAAATAGAATTAAGGAGTTTGTAACTGCCATATAGTTTGTAACCATCACATAAGTGGGATAAAAGAGTTTGAAACCGCCACATAACATAAAGGACTTTTTAATCGTCAAAATGTTGGCATGGAAAGATGAGACAATTCAATGCCGGCATTATGACACCAAGATTAAATTAAGTCCAGGATACCGACATTTTATGTTGATCACACTTCAATGCCCGCACCCGTGCTGGTACTGAGTTTGGTTATTATTCAATGCAGGTCTTCTAGTTTAAATTAAGTCCAGGATACCGGCATCGAATGATGATCACAATTCAATGTCGGCATTTGTACCGGTTTAACCTTTGGTTATTTTCCAATGCCGGCTTATGCACCACCAGAAGATGTATCCACCAAAGGTTAAGCAAGCAAACTAACCCAAACCGGCCTTCATATTAATCTTACGGAAATAAACCTAAAAAAATTAACCACATAAACAACGTTACACGTAAAATGAAAGATCTTAATCCAATTGCAACTAACATCATTTCTTGGAACGAGATTCAATAAACAAAGTATCTTCAAAATGCTTAAAAGGCTCTTTTCTCCACTTAGTATATGCATCCTGAGCTTGATACCTATTCCCTCTGTATCTTGCGAGAAACTCGTTGTATTTGCGACATAATTTCATGAGGGAAATTGTCCGATTAGATACATATTCATCCCCGTAATCCATTTTGCTTTTCTTGTACTTACCATCCTCAAACTTCGGCATATAAGGACCACAACTAACAATATATGGACGGTTAAAATATTCTCTACTAGGACGTATCACTAATATAATATTCTCTTACAGACTCATCATTGCATCTGTCAAATTTGCAAGTCACCTTCTCATCTATCCATGGACTGTCCTTTTATTTATTCAAAGTGTAAAAACTGTGATGGGACACGCCGATTTTGGATTACGAAAACTGATGATGCTGAAAATGGAAGAATGTTTATAAGGTGTTTGAATCACCCAAAGTGCGATGAGTTTCAATGGTTTGACAAATTTGTTGCACTAGCAGAATCAAAAGAAAACCATAAGGGCCAATGCAAGCCTATTGTTGGGTGTGATGGGTGTTATATGAAGGGAAGGGAATATGTTGAAAGAGAAGATGAACCAATGAAGATGGTCCTTGACACCGAGATTCCAGACGATGTCTTCGAAGATATTCGCGAAAGGCTCAAAGGTTCCGCAATTGTTGAAAAGGGATGGAAATAGATTATAAGATCATCTTTAACCAAAATTACTCCATTCCATGTTTTTTTAGTATGTTTTAATTTAAAATTTCGTGTTTTTTAGTATGTTTTAATTTAAAGTTTCAAATGTAATGTAATAGATTATCTAGGAACGAAATTAAAAGAGCATTCGTAACGGATCTATTATCTATCCCGACATTGTAGTTTTAATTTCCGAAGGGTTTACAAAGTGCCAGCATAGAAAGTTATCTTATTTACCATGCCGAGTTTCTGCTAAACTATCCAAGTTAAAAAAAAATAAAAAATTCCGGCATGAATATTTATAAATATTTTCATACCGGCATGGACCTTGCATCCCCACTTTCCGACATGGTTTTAGAAAAAATTTCTATACCGGTATTAGTTGCGGCATGAAATTATAATCACAAATCTATGCCGGAAACAGAGCCGGCTCTATTTGACCTAAGCATTTCAATGCCGGCTCCTTGGTGTGAATAAAACTAACAAAAAAAAATAGAAATCTAAACATGTTCAACATAAACCAAACAACTAAATTGTGCTTAAATGTTCTTAATCCCGGTATCATAAACCAAAACAACTAAAGAGTTAATCCAAAAACAAATTCGGAATTGTTCAAAATGTAACAACCACCATCCAAATGAAGAATCACAACTAAAGAGTTCATCACTTGGTCTTTTGCTTCTTGTGGACGGCCACCTTCCTCGTTTCCCTGAACAAAGATTTTGCATTAGGGTCTTCCATTTTATCAAGCTTTTCCTCAAGTTCCTCTATTTCTTCAGGGGATAGCACCTCTTCTTTCTTGTTCTTGCAACCAAACACCTTCTTCAACTTTCCAAGCCGACGATGCTAGTTTCATACATCCAAAACATAATTAGTATATATATGATAATATAAGATTATGTATACATTAATTGACTAAGAAATTAACAATACTTACTAGCAATCCAACAGTCTTATTAAGTTGGGCCATCCTAGGTGGTGCCTCTGTAGAAGTCGGAGCGGGAGGGTTTTCCTGGGGTGGAAATTTGACGTTGTACGGGGGCACGAAAAATGGATGTGACCCCTTTAGATAATAATACATGTACTCTGGGTAGGCTTCATCACCATTTTATGCAAGCTCCCAGTTACTAATATCTACCAAAGAACGTGGTTCCCTATCCCTCCAATGTGTTGGTTCTGGAATTGGATCATACTCTACCCTCAACTTCAACTTAGTTGAAAATCTTTGAGAACGGTCAACTTCGTACCTTTCAAGAGAGGTTGTCTTGGGATAAGGTAATTGCTTACATCCAAGTTGCCGCATGACACGTCGGGGATCATCCATAACGTATCCCTTTGGATGGAACAACGGTCCATTGTAAAATGCAATGTTATTATACCTCAAAATTTGGTGGTTCTCTCTAGCTTACTTGTAAGGGTCGAACACAACCTCTTTGGTAGTCATCGCGTCAAGAGACAATCTCATATTTGTCAATCGAAGATTGTTACCGGGTTTCGGAATATTTTTGAACTCGATCGTATCTCTTAGATCTATGATCCTCGGGTTCGGAAACGGTTTTGATCTTCAATAAGGGGTAGTACTTGAAAAATGTTGGGAAGTGTTCATAATCCCACACATATACCAATGTGGAACGATACATATAAGAAGTAGTAAATTTTGTTTCTAAGTTCATAATAAGAGTACATGTGAACAATATACATAAGAACATAAGTTTAAAAACAAAATTACCTGTAGTAGAGTGAAATTACCGACAAATTGGTTTGCAACAGCCTTAGAGGCCCTTCTCATATCCGCCATCAAATGTGCCATTACCACGGTGCCCCAAGAATATGTAAAGACCTCTTCCAAAGGATCCAAGTATTGAAAGTGGTTTGCACTAACCTCGTTGCCACTAGCGTCAGGGAATACCTTAGTGCCCATGATGAATAACAGGTACACAACAGATGTATAATGAATTTGTGCAAGGTCCCATCCATCCTTGTGTTGATGGTGGAATTCTATTCAGGGCTAAAATTATAAAAGCCAAATTCTTAGCTGACGTCCTGCAAGGGATAAAGCCTTCATGCGGTGAATATTCTCACCATATTAATTCATTGGAGCATGCGCAACCATCCCTGAGAATTAAAACCTACCCAGAGCGGAGCATGTAGAAACCATCCCGATTTTATGTAGGTTTGCAGCATTACAATTAATTCCCTGCTCAAAGCCTTGTGTTCGACATGCAAACACCCGTAGGCTACCTGACGGAGGGTTATATTAGCCCCATTGCATGCATGCAAGACTACCCATGTTAGTCTCACCTGCTGAAAACAAACTTAAAAATGGATCTCAACTATCCAACCTCACATGCATGGTTGGACGGCCTAGATCACGCGCGGGAACAAGTAGCATGCACGCACATGCTCACCGCCGGCCTACCTTCTTGATGGTGAAAACGGCTTCACCATGGGAGCCATGGGCGTTGAGATACACTAGCATGAAGCTGCGGCTCACAAACCCTAAAATTAGGGTTTGCTTACAGGTTGCGACCAAGCAACTTTGGGCAGGCGTGCACTAACGGTTTGGAAGCACAACTGTCGGTCTGTAGCACCTGTGTGATCACCGTGGGCCCGGATACACAACCAATCAATCGTCCATTGAATATTGCAGCCATCCGTCTCGAAATTTGTGCCCAAAAGTAGCATGCGAGATCCCTTTTAATCTCAGCCATCCGTCATCGCAGGCGTGTTTGGATGGATTAGATCGCGCCTATGGTCGCAAACCAAGCATGCCCATGCTCTCCACCAACCCGCCTCCCTGCTGGTGAAAACGGTTTCTTTATGGGAGTCATAGACGTTGATTTACGGTGGCGCAAAGGAAGCGGTCCCGCAAACCCTAAAACTAGGGTTTGCCGACAGTTGCAACCACGCAACTTGGGACCACCGTACATGAACGGTTTGAAGGCACCATCACCAACTGATGGAACCTACGTGACCACCGTGGGCCCACCTCCACGGTGAACTAATCGGCTGGTGCACATGGTTGTTGTATGTCTCGATTTGCGTGCCCAAAGGTGGCATGTAAGGCCACTTCTAATCTCGGCCATCCATCATCGCAGGCTATAACGGGTGACCCAGATCACTCCAATGAGATTCAACTCTACATGGGCGTGTAGATTGGCGTCTTTCCTGCCTGCAAGACCAATCGGTCCTCCCTTGCACGCCTCCCAAGGCATAAAACCGTTAGGGTGAAAAAGTAAGCTCGCAAGCCTTCCACACCCTAATCCAACGGTTATCCCTCCATCAATCTCGTCCGTCCAAGTTCGCATGCTTGGATGAATAGCCTAGGGAGGGAGTTAGGTGGAAAATAAGGTATCACCGTGATCACCATCCTCCACACTTCCCCATGGCATAATCGGCCAACATGAATCCCACTCATACGGCCTCCAAAACACTGCATGAACATAGCTAGTTGAGGTACTTCAACTTGCAACTTTTTTCATCAAAGTTTTAAGGAAACCATGCTTCCAGCATGTTGAGCACATTCAATGCAACGCATGCATAAAATGAACACTTGCAAATAATTCAGTTATTTCACCTAGCACCGTTTGCTATCACATGTGGGTCCCACGACTCACCCGAGACGTTAATCACGTCACAACTGGGGGATACAAACTGGGGTATTGGTCTGGAAGTTTACAGTGTGCAGCGTGCAACACGCCATCACAAGATCGTGTCAGGGAAACATGGGCGGTTAATGATGATAGGAGAAGTGGGCAAGCAACCGTGTGACACTAACACACAACTCCACTTCCTCCATCACTTCACTTCCTCCACTTTCCCACGAGAGACGTGATAAAGGCTTATCGACTTGTATAAATAGGTTCTCCTCCATATTTTCCAACAGAACACAGAAAAAACCAAGTGTTAATACCATCGTATTCAACACTCAGAGCCTTCCTACAATATTTGCTAGCCTGCTCAACCTTCTATTAACAAGTCATCAAATAGCCTTCACCTTCATACTCTCAACACCTTCTTCGCTTCCCTCCCTAAGATCAACCTCACATCCTTCACCTGTGACCGAAACAAATATGGAATGGCCGTGTCTTCGGTTTAGGCCAGAATTGTACAGATTATCTCTCGAATCAAAAGTTCTCTTCGTGCAGCACATTTGTTGAAGGTTTAAATTCACTTCTCATCCACACACACCAAAAATTACCTAAACCGGCAGAAGTAGTTTTCTCCCACAAACACCTTGAAACTTCTTGCCTACATTTTTTTAAACTTCTCCTTAAGCAACTTCAGCTTGATGGTCTTTGTCCTACTATTATTAGATACATAGAAGCTTTCCACAGAAGTTTTGTAGTCCCAACCCAACAACTTGTTAGTCAGAGCGTGCAACTTTGACGATTCTAGGTCCGGAAAATTATCTCCTTCTGTAATTGATTTGCCAAGCCTAGAATGTTCTGAGGATCATTAGGTATCAAGGCCATCTCCCCAAAAGGGAAGTGCATGGTATCAGTTTCACCATGATACCTTTCGACGAAGCAATTGACTGTCACAGAATCACACTTCACATAATTTCAACCAAACCATATAGGCCAGACTCCCTTACTAATGTTTGGACCTCTTCATATTCCGTAGACAAATCCCAATGAGACGCGGTTTGGTTTAGGTAAACATGCACAACCTTCATATGATCCTACAATTAAGAGATAATACGATTAAGAGATTTTAAATAAACACAAAACAATACATATGCACAAGATAAAAAATTCTTACATATGTTTGATAGATAGTACGTGCCCACATGTCCTTATAGCCAAATAGCATTATCGGATCGTCAGCTTCACTCCAAATTCTACCACGATCCAGGCCAGGTATCATGTCATCATTATGAGGAAGGTGCGAACCTTTAACCTTTACTTCTTGAAAATATGAGGGTACCCAAATATACCTCAATCTAAAACTTTTCAACCTATAAGTCCTTTCTCCGAAAGTGATTGTCAATGGACTGAGTCGAGACAATACAACTAATCGGTTCACACTTCGTGTGATTGTCTATGGATACGAGATCGAGACAATACGACAAAAAGATAACTTGTGTGATTGACTATGGATACAAGATCGAGACAATACAACAACGAAGTATGATTACTTGATAATAGGTTCAGACTTAATCAAACACTATAGTATTTCTATCAAGTAATTAGGAATTAACGTTTGTGTATTTTACTTATAATTATAATAAAACAATTATAATTGCGAAAATAGAAAAGTAAAAGACACAACAAGATTTTGTTAACGAGGAAACCGCAAATGCAAAAAAAACCCGGGACCTTTTCCAGAATTGAATACTCTCAGAATTAAGCCGATATACAAAATATAAACCAACTTTGTATAGTTGAGACCAAGCAACTAAACCTATAGTTCACCTAGTTCCCTTAGTATCCCTGCACCTCCAACTTTTAATAAGTCACGCACTTGGAACAATTCCTTTGGTTCACATTCCAAACAGTAAAGGAACAAAAAATCTATTTGGTAACAACTCTTTTCAAACAACGTGATATGAGTTTGACAAAAGGCTCTTCCATTTATCCCAATAAACTCCTTTGTCGGGTTCTTAAATCTATCTCTTCAACAACTACCAAAGTAATTGTTTAGACTATGCAATCAATACTCTTAATCACAAAGAAATGTATTGATGTCGATCTACTCAACTAATAAATCAAGGTTATCACAAAGATAAACCGATTATAATTGGATCCCAGCCGATCAGGTTTTATGCACACCAAATATTATGAACTCAAATAAGAAATCTTATTTGTCTTCAAATATTTTTAGATCTTCAATAAACACCTGCACACAAACAACTTGAATCTCTTGTGATCAATCACAAACAGAACGGAGTCTGTTAATGATGGATTATCACAAGATGTCTTTAGATATATACAAACAGTTCTAAAGATCCCATTCGACACTTCAATCTAGTTTGAGTGAATCTTATATCAGAAGAGAAGATTCTCAAGCATAAACAAACTAGGTGCAATCAAAGTTCAACAACCATCAGTCGATCAAATAAATCGAAAACTAATAATAAACTTCAATTATCTAGTTTCCCACCAACGGTACTCGTAAAGCTTCTCAAACCCAAAGAAGTCTTTAAAACGAGCGGTCGTAAGAGATTTCGCCTAATTAGGGTACTTTCCTCTCCGAATAGATGGCTCCACCAGTAAAAACACAACTAGGTAGTTTTGCTGGCTCTGAGGATTAATTTGCTCGAAATAAAAACTTCAATATTTATAGACCAAGGAAGATTGGACACCAAGGAATTTCCAAAACCGAATATTCTCAAAGATATGCAATAAAGTCCAAATAGGTTTTCATAATTCCTGGAAATTATCTGTCCAAATATTGACCGAAATCCCAGTAGAAAATATCCAATTAGTAAATGTACACATTACCAATTTTTATTTTCTAAAGATATGCATTTAATTTATGGAAATTAAAAGCATATAAAACTAAAAACCTTAATTAAAAAATTCTCAATTTATTTCGATCTGGGGTTCTCCTTTAGTTATTAAGGAACATCTTTGAACAATAAAAGATAAGAATTATTGCACATGTTTAAAGTATGTCGACATCTTTACTTTGTAAATCCTTTTTCATATTTAAAATCTTGGAACCGATTTTCCACACTTCCAAACGACTTTAGAATTGGTTCATCTGACTTCCAAGAACTATGTGATTGATTATCCTATCAAATTACCAATAATAGGTTTCACGGTTCTACCGAAACACAAAGCTTCGGTTCTACCTCCATGTTGGTACTAGGATCGGTCACACTAAATTTCCAAAAATTGGTTAACTAGGTACTTGGATCGGTTACCACATTATTATGGTATTTACTTGTGATCGGTTGCACAAGTCATAGGATTGGTTACCAATTACTAAGACTTGTTGTACCTGTAGTTGCAGGAAAACCTACACTACACCCTTTACAAGAATTCACAATAATCAACACATATTTGAAGATTAAAAACAACATTTTATTATTTGATTCTCAGAAATGTTTACAAGAAATGGAAGAAATCAAGAATACAACCGCTCTCTTGGATTTTCTCACTCCTCAAAACTTTCTTAACGCTCAAAAATTCATCTCTCTCTTTTGAATCTATTGGGTCTCTTTATATAGGGTAGTTACATAATGGATGACAGCTAAGTTGTCCTTTAATTTCGGATCTGACTCGCGATCTTCTCGTAGCAATGATAATGCTAATTCTCGCAGATGATATAACCATCGCAGAATTATCATACTATTCTCATATTTCAGCTATCGTCATCTGCTACGTCATTCTTTGAGTCATTCTATGACACTCGCAGTATGTTGTTGAAGAACTCGCAGACAAATTCGCAGAAGTGTTGTAAATATCGCAAGAGTAATATCATGGCGATATTATGGTCCTACATGTTGGATCTTCTCATGCCTTTTCTGCGAAGGAGAAAAGATCATGAGAAATAAAATGCCACAGATATTCATCTTTTCACATTCTTTTGTTCTGACACGTTTCTGCATCCTTTGCCAGATTTTTTGCACGTATTTTTTCTCCCATTCAATTCCTGACACGTCCTTTTCAACCGCTACGTTCCAACCGTCCACGTATTTTCTTCGCATTGAATACATTTATCTTATCGAGAATCTTTGCCTTCTATAAATACTTCCTTCATTCTTTTCTTTCCTTCTTTTTACTTCTTCTTTCTTCTCTCTGCAATTTTACTATTCTTCCGTGAATTTCGGATCTGCTACTGTTGCAATTTTTTCTTTCAATCTTTTACTCTTTCAATCTTCATTCCCATACTAAGAAAATTCCTCCAGCTGGTGGTAAATATTTGAAAGATTTTGAGAAATTTCTAAAAGAACTTCAGAACAGAGGTTTTACTTTATCTACCATTGCTGATCAAAACCCTAAGGCTGAGCTTTCTGTAAAATTATTTTATGATCATCCATGTAATGGCGAGAAAATTATAGTCTCGCTAGGTCAACTTGAAGATGATCTTCTTATTCCTCTCTATGACCCCGAGCTTCCTTTATTCTACGAAATACTCTCTCATGAGAAGTTCTCGCGGGCGGTATATCAGTTGAGTGGGGATTGCATTCGCTTAATTCTTGAGTATCCTACTCGCAGTGCTGGTAAAGAATCTTGCTACCCTGATACCGCAAAGAATCCTAAATTCAAAGATGTTCCAATTGTTTCTGTGAAGTACACTATAGAGAATTTATTCGCAAACTATGACATAATCCCCATGAGGAGGGATACCACTTGTTGGGGTGTCTGCTTACAAAATAAGGATGATGTTTCTGAAGACAAATCTCTTATGTTGGACATCGATTGGCATCCAGGAAACAATTCATCCCCTCGCCATTCCAGTGATGACAAATGGTATATTCTTCCCTTATTGTTAGAAGGTCCATACATTTCTGGTTCTCATACTTTACCCGCGAGTCTCGCAAATTACCAACCATGGGAGTTCTGCTGGCCTGAAAAGATTAAGGAGGTATATTCCCGTATTTTTACTTGTTTCTATTTTCCTCGTATTCTTACGTATACGCTCGCTGACTACTCAAATATTTCCAGATTAATAGATTGAAGGCTAGTTACAAGAAGTCAGGGAAACCTAGTACTTTATTAGCTCTCAAATCACTTACAGATGAGGTAAGAAATATTCCTTTATGAAGGTTATTGAAGAAATAAAACCTGTGAAGATTGCGAAGACTAAGGGGAAAAGCAAAGGTTCTTCTCGCAAGGATAAATCTACTATTTCCTCTCAAAGAGAAATCTATTGTTCCTCTTTCAATGAAAAGAAGAATCCAATCTATCTCCCCTTCATCATCTCAATCTAATGAAGAAAGTTCTCATGATGGTACTGATAATGATGATAATGGTGATTTTGATGCTGATTTCCCTTACGCGAGGGAATACTCCCAACCTGAGTCTTCTATGTCTCAGTTATCCAGCATATTTTATGATATTATGCTTGGTATGGGGAATTATGCTTTTAGAGACACATGGAAAGATCTCGCAAAGGTCTGCGAGGCTTCTATATTAGTGGAAAATGAATCTCTTCAAGGAGTTTCAAGATCAGTGACTCCCAGCCTCTTAAATTCACTAAGCATTTTGGTATGTTCTCATTTCTTCGCCACATTTGTATAATTTTATTTCTTCGCAGGATTTTAATTTATGCTTATATTGACAATTTTTTGTTTTCCCTCGCAGGCTGGAAGAGCTTCTTTTGTTTTTTCCTCAGACTTGGAGAAAAGGAGTGCATCCTTTCATAAGAAGAACACTGTTTTTCGCAAGAAGAATGAGGAGTTAAAATCTGGGTTTGCTAATCTCCGCGAGAAGGATGGACAGATGAAATCTGAACTTGTTAGTCTTCGCGAGAAAAATAAAGAATTAGAATCTTCCTCTGATGATCTTGGCAAGAATAATAAACAACTAGAGAATGATCTTTCTCATCAACTGCTCAAAGTATCCAATCTTGAAAGTCCCAATAAACAACTCTTAGGTATGAGAATTTTCCTCTTTTCTTTCATTTTTCTACTTTCCATTACTCCTTCTTATTTTATTTACCATTCTCGCAGATATTTATGGTCTCTCTGATGAGGCTTCAACCCATGAAATTGTCATCTTTAGACACTTATCAGCTCCCTAATGGAGGGTGCCGCCCTTATCTTACCCCTGGTTTCCCCTTAAAGGATGGCACATCGGCCATACAAGACTAGCTCCTCCCATCCGGTCTTAACAAAAACCAATTGTTTTCGCAGCCTCTTATCCTTTTTTCCTATACGACTTATAGTTACGAGACTGCACCCTAAGTGGGGTCTTCTTCGGGCCGAGTGCATCATATCCAAGACTTGCCAAGAATGGCCAGGGTAGTTTCGTACGTCCCTGGCACCCTTGGCTCAACCGTGTACCTCGGCGCCTTGGTCATACTCTGCACTCCTTAGAAGAGACCCTCAGTCGTCCAACCAGGGTATAAACTTATATATATAGTTGGAAATCCAAGGTACCTCTCCTGGATAGGTGTCTCTCATGGAGATGGACCCCAGCTCTCCATGACACAGGTTCTAGCAGAGGTATAACCTTATCCCCTGAGCCATGCAAACAAATACCCCCTTATATGACGTACTTTAGGTCTTACATTTTCCTCTTGCGAAATTTTACTCGCGAACTAGGGTGTACGCCGTAAAGGTTCGTCCCATTCTTATATGTCAGTATTCTTTGATTATCTCTTTTTTGCATTTCAGCTCTTGTATGATTTTTCAATTTCATCTTTTTCATTGAAACGAAATATTCTTTTGAAATATTTTCTTCAACAAATCATTCATACATTTCTTAAATTTCACGATTTGAGAAATTTTAGCTTTCTACTTACTACTTTCTGCTTCTGCCTTTTTGTTGCGCTTTGCTATTTTCTCTCTATCTGCGAGGTTCTCACCATCAATAGTTTTTAGTGTGTGTTTACTTTGCAGCATTCCATCTTCTCGCCGTTCTACTGTATCAACCATTAATTTGTCACTTCTTTGCTTATGTTTGATGTTATGCTTCCAATTTCTATTCCTCGTAACTCTTTCTTTGCAAGATTCCATGTCAATTTCATAGCACTTCTTTCCCTAGATCCAATCTCCCTTTATAACTCCAATACCATTTGGATGAGGAAACTTAATACACTGGTGATAAGTTAACGCTACTCCTAGAATCCCATGTAACCATGTCCGGCCAATTAAGGCGTTATATGGCGATTCTATGTCAACAACACAAAATTTAACTTTAGAAGATAGCCCCTTTAATGGAATCCGCATGGTAATCTCCCCTTTTGGATTGTTGGCGGTACCATTGAAACCATAGATCTTATAGGTTGACGGTATCAGATTTTAGGAGCAGAATCTCACAGCATTATTATGCTTGCAAATAATTAATGCCGCAACAAATGATAGCTTGCGAAATTGTGGAGAGAAAAGATATCTTGCGAACAAGTTTGCGAAGATTCGCATGACATATTTTAGATCCGAAATTGTGGGACAACATAACTGTCATCTTTTATGTAAAATCATATAAATAGGCATTTAGGCATAAGATAAAGGGAGAGTTCTTTTGGAGAATAGATTTTGGAGAGACATTTGAAGTTAGAATTTTGTAAAGAGAGAGAGAGACTTATTTTCTTGATGATCTTATTCCCCAAAAATCTAGAGTTCCAAATATTCTTTAATGGAGTCTCAATTGTAAAATCATGTAATTACATACAATCACTAGTGAAAAACCATGGATGTAGATCACAATGATCGAACCATGTAAAAATCTTCGTGTCTCTTTTACAATTTTAGTACTTTAATCTTCATTTTCATATCAAATAAATTAGATCATCAAATCAAATTAATAGAATCTCATGAGGGTGTAGTTGTGGGATTTCCTGCAACTACATAATTGGCTCTAGAAACAGGGACAAATTAAATGGATTTATCTTTCCTGTAATGTGTTGATTCAAGAAGTTCCCATGAAGATTAGCTATTGTTCATGATCTTAAAGTTGCAGGAGCAAAAATGGAAAATTCGTGGAAGAAGTTACACTTTCAGGGAGTAAACATCATCAACAACTTCTCTCTTTCATGTTTTAGGGGCGAAATTGAAAGATCTAAAAAAATTACCTACTGCTTGTTGGTTCCAAGAAGATTCAAAGAAATTAATTATTGTGAATCTGGATCTATAAGGTTCAAGGGTGAAAACGGAAATTCCAGTGAAGGATCTTCATCTTCAAATTAACAATAGATAACATCAAATTAGTTATAGTTGGAATTAGATCTCAGTGGATCGTTAAATTTGAAGAGTGAAAATGGAAATTCCAGTGAAAGAATTCTATCAGTAGACAACGGGTGATATTGGAAGTTTGGAGAAATTAAATAGATTCAAAATGAAAGTTGTGTTCGTGAAATCAAAAGAAGAAAATCACCAACAAAGTGAAAGTAGCCAGAATCCTCGACAATGAACAATCAAAACATCTGACAAAAAAGTTTCAGAGGCAATCGGCGAAGAGAAGTTAGCATGTTAGCAAAAGGTAACTCAACTTCGCAGGGATAAAGAAATACAGGTGAACAAGACTTTTAGTATTTAATTTGTAAACATTTTTATTTTTCGCACCAAAAGAAGAATAAAAATAAACAGTTAGAAGAGACTACGGGTTACCAAGATGGTGCAAGCTTACATGAAGAGTAGTTGATCGGATTTAATCTAAGAGAATTGAAACTTCGCAAGCTTACTAATGATTGTTTACGAATGATGAGTACTCCACTTCGCAAGTTTAGTATTTACTTCACAAGTAAAGAAAATAGCTTCCTGCTGATAATACACTTCTGCGAAAAATGAAGAGAATGAGAATTCAAAGATATGAAGAGAATGAGAGAAAAGATTAGTTGTTGTGATGAAATTCAAGGGAAAAATGGAAGTTTTAGTTGAGGAATTATGTGTTCAGAAGAAGAAGATAATACGCAGATGCAGCGATTTCTGTCACGAACAGAAGTTCACAAAGATGGTTTAAGGCTGAATGAGTAATAGAGAGGTTGCAGGTTCGATTATGCTTGCAAGCATAATTTTCTTCTTTTTTACAAAGAGCGAGAAAAATGAATTAGTTCGCAATATTACTTCATTATTTCGCAAACAGAAGTTAGTACAAGTGGTCATCTACGAAGAGGAGAAGTTTAACATCGCATGTTCGAGTCTCCCCACACACGAATATTTTTTCGCAGATTTTTGATATACACAGAGCAATTAAAAGAGAATAACTTATATGAATCTCACAACCTCAACACAAACATCAGCTAGCACATATGGTCATGAGAAAAGCGGGGGAACTCAGCATCGCGTGTTCAAGTCTCTCTTCTCGCAACACTTTTAATATTTTTTCGCGAATGAAGGACAATTGCTAAGAAGTAGATCATAGTAAGTTCGCTGATTGAGGACTTTATATCACAACTTAACGTTAGAACAGATGGTCATGTGTGTAGTCAACGAACATGAAGATTGAAAACGTGGGTTCGAATCTCCCCCAATGCACAGTGTTTTTGTTCCTCGCGGATGTTTACTTTGCGAACATTCACAGCACAAACAAATACTTCTGATATTTACTTTGCGAACATTCGCAGCATAGAAAAATACTTCTTATACATGATTACTTCGCAAGAGAAGCTTAGCACAGTTGGTATGTCGCGAGAAAATCCAAGAAGCAGGTCAAGGGTTCAAGTCTCATTTCTCACACTTCGTTTTGCTGCGCGAGTTTCATACATTTCAAGGCATCTATTCCCTTCCTTGACAACAACAACGATTAACATGAAAGATAAGTACCACTTCCTTGAACATTTTACTTTATACTCGCATGAAAGATAATATTTTTTAATTTGATTTAAAAAACGCGATTCAATCGCACGATTATAAAAATTTCAAAGATTACTAAAATTTCAAGATTACAAAAATTTCAAAATTTCAAAGACTTTGAGAGTTCAAAATTATAAATATTGAGAAAATCCAATTTATATGTTTCTAGATTATTTTTATTCAAAATAAAAGAATTTTTGACATGATTTACAAAATGCGATACAATCGCAGGAAACTTCAAAACTATTTTATTGCGATCAACTTTCATTAAATAAATACGCAAAAATTTATTTGCGATCAGCTTTCATAAAAGAAAGACGCAAATTGTGATCAGCTTTCAGAAAAGAAAGAAAGCCGCAGAAATTTTACACAGGCAAACCTTTGTGACGTACACCCTAGTTCGTGAAACAACATTTCGCAAGAGGCAAAGTCCTAAAGTACGTCATTTAAGGGGGTACCTATAAGCATGGCTCAGGGGAAACGGAACACCACCACAGAACCTGAGTACATGGGCATTACGGGGTACATAACCCAAAAACGGGGTACCTATCCGGGTAAGACACCTTGGATTCTCAACCTAATCTTGCGATGTAACATGATTTAGGTTGGGCGACTAAGGCATAATGTCTTTCCCAAGAAGTGTAGAAAACGATCAAGGTGCCGAGGTACACGGTTGAGTCAAGAGTGTCGGATGGGTTTGAAGCACATCTGCCATTCTTGACAAGTCTTGGCAAATGATGCACTTGGCCCAAAGATACCCCATAGGGTGCAACCTCGTAACTATAAGCCATATAGGCAAAAAGGATAAAAGGTTGCGAACAAAAGCTGGTTGTTGGCAAAACCGGATGGGAAGATCTAACCTTGTATGGTCGATGTACGCTTCCTTGAAGGGGAAACCAAGGGGAAGATAAAGGGCAGCACCCTCCATTAGGGAGCTGATACGTGCTATAAGACGCAAATGTCACGAGGATTTTTGTTCGTAAGAACATAAAGGCTTGTCATATTTGTGCAACAATCGTATTTCTGCGAGTTAAAAAAATAAATAAAAATAAAATAATAATAAAAAAAAAATAAAATAAATATACTCGCAGAATTAAATACAAAGAAGTTAAGATGAGATCAATGGGTTTTTGCATGAAAGTGTAAAGACGTCCTGCGATTTCATCGTAAGATGGAAATGTCACGGGGCTTTACGTTCGCAAGAATATTTAGGCCTGTCATATTGTCGCGTGACAAATATCCTGAAGAGTCTATAATACTAAGAGAATTGATAAGGAAAGATCAATGGGTCTCTACATGCGAATGTAAGGACGTCCTGCGATTTTGTCGCAGAAAGAAACGTGGCTAAATAAGACCTTTAATTAGGAAGGCAAAATAAGACCACAAGAGAATACGCAAATAAACTTGCGAAGATGATTATATGTAAGCAAACAAGCTTGCGAACATATATACTGAAATGAAATATCTTTAATATTTTAATTATATTATATCATGCGAGACTAATAGTGCAGGAATAAAACAATGTGATACAATGATCAAGAAAAATGAGGCACAAGCAAATGAACTTGTGAGAACAACAAATATGCAAAGAGGAATGCATATATTAGAGACAAAAACATAGAAATGAAGAATGGAAGCAATTTAAAGCTACATCAATTTTACCGCGGCGAAATGAGCTAAGTAACACAAACATTAGCTAATACATTGCAATAGATAAGCATTCTCATCATACATGCATCATACTCGCATCATAAAAGCATTGCATAAGCATTTCATGGCATAAGCATCGCATACACATTTCATAACATAATCATTATATCCGTACAAGTATTTTAAAAAAATTTACAGAATAATACCTCGAAATTTCGCAGGGCTATTCATATTTTGAGCCATTATTCGCAACACTATTTGCGGCATTATTCGTAGCACTGTTTGCGACACTATTTGCAGAACTATTTGCGTCACTATTCACAGAACTATGCATAAATTCTCAGAAAGAATTTCGCAGGAATTGTGATTATTTCGAAGAATGTGATTATTTTCTTAAAGAGATTACTACATGAGGCAGAGACAAGATAAGAATGAAGAAATAATTTATTCATTCAACATTTTCTCAAGGATTCTCCTTCATAGATAAAGAACAGGGGCAACTATGGATTAGCAAGAAAATATTTTATGTTACTTATCTTCTCAGCAAGAATCATTTCCAAAATGGGAAAGGAAAGAATTCTGACCAAAAATAAAGAAATAATTTCGCATGAATAGAGGCAATATTTCTTGTTCAAGGATAGATACTTCTTATATTTCGAGGATTGAGTACTTCTTATACTTGTTCAAGGATACTTCGCATACTTCATACTTCGCAAGATGATACTTCTAATTACTTCTTAAAGCTTCAGAACTTCGCAAAATAATAGAGGAAAGTACGTACTTTTCAAGTCCAGTATTCTTTCGCTCGTTCCTTCATCAACAAAGATCAAAGACTACTCCAACAGCTACAACAACTAGTTTTTTCCTGAAGATCGCTCTTCAAGCAATATTCAAGAAAAAAGAGGAAAAATGTAGGAGCAGAATCTCGCAGCATTATTATGCTTGCAAATAATTAACGACGCAACAAATGATAGCTTGCGAAATTGTGGAGAGAAAAGATATCTTGCGAACAAGTCTGCGAAGATTCGCATGACATATTTTAGATCCGAAATTGCGGGACAACACAACTGTCATCTTTTATGTAAAATCATATAAATAGCCATTTAGGCATAAGAGAAAGGGAGAGTTCTTTTGGAGAATAGATTTTGGAGAGACATTTGAAGTTAGAATTTTGTAAATAGAGAGAGAGACTTATTTTCTTGATGATCTTATTCCCCAAAAATCTAGAGTTCCAAATATTCTTTAATGGAGTCTCAATTGTAAAATCATATAATTACATACAATCACTAGTGAAGAACCATGGATGTAGATCACAATGATCGAACCATGTAAAAATCTTCATGTCTCTTTTACAATTTTAGTACTTTAATCTTCATTTTCATATCAAATAAATTAGATCATCAAATCAAATTAATAGAATCTCATGAGGGTGTAGTTGTGGGATTTCCTGCAACTACACATATCCCCATCTCTTCCTCCCATTGTTTTATAAGTGTGATAAAACAATATATCCATTGAGCTTCCAGTGTCAATTAAAACTCTGTTAATGGCCCAAGAATCTTCAACTTCATCATCCACATTTTCTTCTTTTTCTTTTTCTTTTTCTTCATCTTCCTTTTTTTTTTGGGTTGATTTCTAATCTTACCACTAGCGGATTATCATGCATTTCTCCAGGCTCAGGTACTTCTTGCGCAGTGAAAGAAATAGTTTGCTTTTCCCACTCTTCTAATGGCGAGGCTCTTGCAATATTCATTATCTCTCTTCCATATGTGTCTCTCACGAAGACTCTGCTTAGAACATTGTCGTGGAAATCCTCAATAGTCTAATATGAATGTATGATGGAATTACAGAATAGATTCTTCTATTTGTCTCCAACTTCTTGTAGAAATCGAGGCCTGGCACGGGTTGAGATCTGGTCTATTATGATCCCTAATTTTTAATGGGGGAAGTCTATGTGCGCATCCGTTCGTGTATGTTTTCCGCACAAGGTCAGACAGAGGTAGATTCTCACTAGTTCATTAGTAAGAGGGATAACTCTGCAAGGAAAATAGAGATGTTTTGAAGTCGCCACCCGACTAAGGGGAGTCAGGACCCTTTAACTAATTTGAATTCTTTCGGGAAAACAAAACTAGTTATGACTTTCATATTTTGGTCTGCTATCAGAGAGTCTGGGTAAGGAGATTCTAGTACGGGATGGGAAGGTGTTAGGCACCCATCAACCGCCCAATCGTAAGATTGGCCTCTAATAAATGATTAAAGGGGAATGTTTATAAATAGTGATGCATATTAACGAATAGTGATGAATAGTGACTGATGAAAAGTGATGCATAGTGATACACAGTGACTGGTGAATAGTGATGCATAGTGATTGGTGAATAGTGATGCATAATGACGAATATTTTTGGTATCCAAGGTGGCTTTGGACAACTCCTAAATTTTTAGAATCTAGTTCGACTCCAAACTAATGTGATAGTAAAGGATTAAAGGAAATCCTAATCATGATAAAGATTATATAAAGTCTAGGTCGACGATAGATTCGCATTATGAGAATTTTTTGGAGAAACTTTGTTGAATATTCTAATTCAACTTCAGGTCCATATTTTAGAACTAGAACTAATTTCGCGTTCAAAATTGAAATTTGGATGAAATTTCAAAAATTAAACAATTAACCTGCAGATTAGCTCAATAGAATATGATTAATGCGAACCTTATTATTTTGACAATGGGTCTAATGTGGGAGGGAATTCCACTTTATACCCACACTTTGATTTATCCCACTTGGAAAATTAATAATAAAACACAAATTTTTTATGTAACGCAAAGAGTAGTCGCGGTGTTACTACGAAATGGAAAACCATTTCGTTCCCGTATGACTACATAATTTACCGAAGAGATAGGAAATTAATATACCTAAAATATGATATAGAAACTTGAAAGGATTCTTATGATGATTTCTTGCTTCCGTTAAGTATGTTGAAAGTAATTAAAGTACCAGCAATTTAATGCTAATATTTTAAGAACTTAAAGACAATACTTGATTTAATATTACTATATTTTATTTTTCTCAAAACGAAATATAAATGCATAAGATAATAATAACTATTATGTAGGAAGGAAATTTGGTTCTCTTTGATTAAATGACAATGTACATGGAGACTTGAAATATGTGAGAAGGAAATTTTTTCTAATCGGTTGTGTTTCTATCTTTCTCACTCGTTTCTCACAAGAATAATTGAAAGAAAAGTAAAGGAAGAAGTGTTGTGTCTTAGAAGTTGTTTTTTTCCGTCGTTATCCTCTCTTTGCCTCTCTCTATTTATAGGTAAAACTAACCAATTCTTCCCCGCCAAATCCTCCGTGAAATCCGGATCGAAAGAAATTAAGCGCCTACCAAAAAAGAAATTCTCAATTGTTTCACATTTTGATTATTCTCAAATGTGGGTCCCACGTCCTTTTTTCTATTCCTAACAAAACAAAAGTGGGTCTCACTTGTCCCCTTTTTTTTGAATTTTTATTTTTTCTTCTTCGTTCTTGGTGGCGATTGTCTTTTTGACGAACACAAGTGGGTCCCATTTGAAGAAAAAAAATCAGTCACCAATTAATGTCTTGGTGCTGATAAGGGGAGGATGAAAAGTGGTCGCCCCTCAACGTCTTTTGAGCTTTTATTTTGCTCATAACTTCTTCATACGAGCTCCGAAAGACTAATGTTCGGCTTATAGTGTTAACTGAAATGAGATGTCTTTGGTGGAATATCGGTATAGATCTGTATAGATCCTCTTCTTTATGTGCTTGATGATAGTGCATCTTGAGATCCAGACTAATGTTTGGCTCGGAGATGAAGATCTGATGATTTAGAGAAATATGCAAGATCGTTTCATATGCATCTTCAAAATACGTACAAAGATAAATACATATTTCAAAGTTGAAGTCATATTTAGATTTAGATGTATTCTGACAAGTATGGATGATCTGCCTAGGATGAAGATGTCAAGATCAAGTGTGTCACATGGGAACTTTTACCACTATCACACATTGGTTTTGATCAATGGGAAATGGTGAAGAAATTGGATCTCGGTTTAGACTCAAATAAAATCATCCCCTTTCCTTATTTGTTTTTCATTTCTTCTTCTTTGGTTTGCCATCAGATCATTTTTTGTTTCTTGTTGTTGTTGTTATTTTTTTTTCTCGATCGGATCATGTATCCTTCAGATAAGGAGGCATTCATGCTTTTCATTGTTGTAGACGAAGATCTTTTAATTCCTTCATTTGTGAATGAAATATTTTCTTTCTGGTGGTGCTCTTGTCCTTGGTTTGACTTACACCGACTTTGTAGATCGCTGATTCCGGTGGAGAGACCTAAACTCAAATAACTCATTGTTCACAAAATCTTAAAGCATGGTCAGAACATGATTATGCTCAAAATAACACTCAAAAACTTTTGCCTCAGTTGCCTATTTGGTACGTGTGTAGCACAACATCATCCTAAGGCTTTCATCATCAATATTTTTTTAATTTTTTTTTTGAAAACAAAACCTTAGAAATTTAATAACTGCAATGTAGGACCAGAATATCGCTACAACGCTATTCTTGCGATATTAACAACGTTTCTGCGAGCGTTACTACCAATTCTTTAACAACATCTCACGAGTGTCACAGAATACTCAAAAGAAACTGACGATGAAAGAACTAAAAGAAGAATATATTGATCATGCGATGGTCATCATTCTTGCGATAAAGAATGTTGTAGAAATCGCGATGAGGTCGCAGAATAGATCCGAAATAGGAGGAAAACTTAGCTGTCATCCATTATGTAAATCCCTATATAAAGGGCTCGATAAATCCAGTAAAGGATGATGTATTTTTGAGAGCTGAAAGAGTCTTGAGGAGAGAGAAACTTCAAGAGAATGTTTGTAATCTTGATTTCTTCCAATTCTATAAACATTTCTAAAATTTGAATAGTAAAGTGTCGCTTAAATCTTTGAATCTTAATTGATTTCCAACAGATTTCTATAGAATCTTAACAATGGTGTAGTGTAGGAATTCCTGCAACTACATTTTGGCGCCCGAAACAGGGAATGAATTAACGAAAATCGAAGAAAAAGTGAAGAAGAAGATAAGAATTGTTCAAGATTAAGGAAAGTAAATCGGTGAGATAATTGAAGGAAGGATGATCAGAATCAAAAAGGATTGTAGAAAGTTGGAATGTGATATGGTAACAAAAGCAATGGTTGATAGATTTCATGAAAACATTGAGGGGAAGATACATAAACGGGATTTTGAAGGAAGAAAGATTATGACAGTGGAGAAGATATCATCATTGAAAGATTAGGAAAAACAAGAAATCATGTTTACAGCAGCAGAAATACCAGAAGAAGATTTAAGTCATACATCTCCATTGGTGGTCACAGTAACCACTATACCAATGAGAAAGAAGAAATCAATAAAATATGTAGAAGAATGGGCTATGAATAGAACTTTGGTAGACACAGGAAGTTTTGTAGACATGATATTTTATCATACCTTCAAGAAAATGGGATATAAGGATGAAGAAATGTCTCATTCAACATATTATGTTCATGGCTTTGGAAAGTCTATAACAAAACCTAAAGGCGAGATAGTGGTATGAATTCCACTAGGAGAAATTGAAACACAAATATCATTATGTGTGGTAGATGTGAAATCTCCGTACAATATGATACTGGGAAGACCGTGGATACATGCAATCAAAGCCGTAGCATCAATATTTCACCAGTGCATTAAATTTCTTATGCCCAGTGGAATCGGAGAAATTAGAGGAGATGCGGATTTTGCAAAATTATGTTACCAAATTGAAGTGAAAAATTGTGAAAACCGTCCAAAGTTGCGAAAAGCTCGCAGAAAACTGGCGAGGGAGTCAAAAAAGGAAGAAGAATTTAAAGTTTACATGATAAGAGCAAAAGAAGGAAAAGGAATACCCAGTGAAATCCCACAAGAAGAAGATGAATTCACGAGAATTCTGAAAACACCAACACCAATGGGAGAACCTGAAGCCAGTTATGTCGCAGCAGAACCAACAAAGGAAATAAATATTGGGAGTAAAGAAGAGCCTAAAATGCTGAAAATTGGGACTAGAATGGAGGCAGATGAGGAAGAAAGAACTATAAATATTTTGCGAGAGTATGCAGATATCTTCGCGTGGAGTATGGACGAGATGCCAGGGATAGATCCGTCAATAGCATGTCATAAATTAGAAATCAACAAAAATGTAAGACCATTCAAGCAAATAATAAGAAAAATCGCAACAACATACCATTCTCAAATAGAGGAAGAACTACAGAAAATACTTGATGCATGAATTATAAGGCAAGCAAAGTATCCAGAATGGATTGCAAATATGGTGGTGGTCCCGAAGAAGAATAAAGGGATAAGAATTTGTATTGATTTTACTGATTTAAACAAGGCTTGTCCAAAAGATAGTTTTCCATTGCCACATATCCCACAAATGATTGAATCAGCAGCGGGAAATGCAAGAATATCATCACTGGATGGATATAAAGGATATAACCAAATTCCTCTCGCTGAAGAAGATCAAGAACATACAACATTTTTTGCTCCAAGAGGGTTGTATTGTTACACAAAGATGCCATTTGGTTTGCGAAATGCTGGAGAAACATATCAAAGAATGGTAGAGAAGGTGTTTGCAAAATGGATCCACAAGACACTAGAAGTGTATGTAGATGATATGCTGATCAAAAGAAAAAAAGCAGAAAATCATGTACAAGATTTGAAAGAGATTTTCGATCAAATGCGGCAATTTAATATTAAAGTGAATCCTGATAAGTGTACCTTTGGAGTAACTTCAGGGAAATTTTTGGGGTATATTGTATCAAAAGAAGGAATACAAGTTGATCCAGAAAAGGTACAAGCAATTCGCGATATGCCAACACCCGCAACAATAAAAGATGTACAAAAATTGAATGGACTCTTAGCCTCGCTATGGAGATTCATTTCGCGATCTTCAGATAAGTGCAAACATTTTTTCGACATATTGAAGAAGGGAACAAAATTCAAGTGGACGGATGAATGTGAAATGGCTTTTCAAGGAATCAAAGAACATTTAGTGAATGTATATATTTTACAAAAGGCTGAACCAGGAGAAGAATTATTGATCTATCTCGCGACAACCACATACGCGCTAAGTGCATTATTGTTGCGAGTAGATGAAGGAGTAGAAAAACCAATCTACTATATCAGCAAAACATTCAATTCTGCAGAGAGAAATTATTCTAAGATTGAGAAGTTAATTCTAGCATTGGTACATGCGACTTTCAAGCTTTGAATTTATTTTCAAGCACATAAACTCAAAGTATTAACAAAGGTACCCATTGAATTAGTAAAGAAAAATTCAAAAAGATCAGGCAGGGTTGAGCGATGGAACGCACAAGTAGGACACTTTAATATCCAATATGAAATTCTATCTTCGCCAAAATCCCAAGTCATCGCAGAGTTCTTGGCTGAATTTCCTTTGGAGGATGATGAAGTTGTGGAAGAGATGATGGATATAGAAGAGGAATGCGGAGATCCAAAAGAGCTATTAACAGAACCCAACAGATGGGAAATATTAGTGGATGGATCATCAAACGGAGAAGGAAATGGAATTGGAGTTGTTTTCATATCGCCAGAAGGAGAAAAAAACAGCTTTTTCATTTAGATTAGAATTTGCATCTATAAACAATGAGATAGAATATGAGGCTGTGATCCATGCTTTAAAATTCGCGATAGAAATGAATTTGGAAAATGCCAGAATTACCAGCGATTCACAATTGGTTATTCGTCAGATAAAAGGAGAATACACAACAAATGAACCATCCCTAAGAAAATACAAAAAACTCGTTGAAGAGTTATCTGCGAGAATTCCAAAAATAAAATGGAGACACATCTCAAGGAAATATAATAGGCTCGCGAATGCTTTCGCTTTCATATCTAGTATGATGAAAAATCCATTGGCGAGGTGCATAAAAATTCAAACACTTTCATTTCCATCGATAAACAAAGAAGAAGAAGAAACAGATGTAATGATGGTAGAAGCTTACGAGGGAGAACCCACAAACAATATCACAGATTGGCGAGAAGATCTTCATGCATACTTGGCGAGAGGAGAAATTCCAAGAAATCGATTAGAATCACATAAGTTAAAAAGTAGGGCAACCAATTATGAGTTAAGAAATGGAGTGTTATATCGCAGATCTTTTAATGGACCATCACTAAGATGTTTGACGAGAGACGAAGGACAAAAAGTATTAAAGATGTTACATAGTGGTGACGCTGGTAATCACAGTGGAGGAAGATCTTTAGCATATAGAACAAAAATGAAGGGTTATTACTGGCCGTATATGCATGAGGATGCAAAGCAACTCGCAAGGCGTTGCGAAGATTGCCAGCGATACGGAAAAAAGATACATGCACCAGGAGCACCATTATCATCTTCAACAAGTGTATGGCCCTTTGGGAAATGGGGGTTAGATATTGTGGGACCATTTGTACCTGGTTCTGGACAAAGAAGATATCTGATTGTTGCAACAGATTATTTCACAAAATGGGGAGAAGTAAAGGCAAAGATACAACATATTCGCGATAAAGATATTTTTACATTCATCTTTGAAAATATAATCTGCAGATTTGGGATTCCAGCACAATTAGTATCTGATAATGGAAAGCAATTTGAGGGACAGAATATAGAATTGTTACTCAATGCATTTAAGATAAAATGTGGAAAGTCTACTCCTTTATACCCACAAGCAAATGGTCAGGTTGAGGCAACTAATAAAACAATCGCAGACATCTTGAAAAAGAAGTTAGAAGGATACCATAGAGCATGGTGCGAGCAAGTACATAATGCAATATGGGCTTACAACACAACTAGACGAGAATCAATTGGAATGTCACCATTTTGTTTGACATATGGGGTAGAAGTTGTATTACCAACAGAAGTTGTTATACCTATAACAAAAAGAGAATCATGGGAAAGAAATTTAAGTGCTGGTATGATACTGCATAAGTTGGATGAATTAGAAGAGAAAAGAGAACAAACTCTACAACATATGGATAATTATCAACGCAGATTAGCTCGCGAGTATAACAAGCGTGTTAAGAAGCGTGAATTCCAACCTGGTGATTTAGTACTGCGAGAAACGCCTAGTTATCAGCGAGAAAGTGGTGGAAAATTGGCGAGAAAATGGGATGGACCATACATCATTAAAGAGATAATTGGAACATGGGCATACAAACTAATGGATCCTGAAGGAAGAGATGTTGGTCAAAGACTTGATAGACCGTGGAATAGATTATTTCTGAAGAGGTATTATCAATGACATCTTCTGTGAGGTAAGAATTACGGGTATGTTATATGATGACACAGATAATAAATTCTTCTCTCTCTCTTACAATTGAAAAATCCTTCTGATAACAAAGCGCAACAGTAGCAGCGAGCATCATCGCAAGAATAGCGAATAAAATTTCGCAGAGATTAAAGAATGTGACGAACCTTTATGGCATGCACCCTAGTTCGCGAATAAAATTTCGTAAGAGGAAAATGTAAGACCTACGAGCGCGTCATAGGAGGGGGTATCTCTTGACATGATTCAGGGGTAAGGTTATACCGCTGCTGGATCCTGAGTCATGCAGATGTTGGGGTTAAAGAAAACCTATCAGGGAGAGAGATCTTGGATTTCCAACTATATATGGTTATACCCTGGTTGGATGACCGAGAATCTCTTCCAAGAAGTGCAAAGTATGACCAAGGCGCCGAGGTACATGGTTGAGCCAAGGGTGTACGAAACTTCCTTGCCATTATTGGTAAGTCTTGGCTACGATGCCCTTGGCCTGAAGAAAACCCCACTTAGGGTGTAGTCTTGTAACTATAAGCCATATAGGCATAAAGGACAAGAGGCTACGAAAACAGCTGGTTGTTGGTAAATCTGGATGGGAGGATCTAGTATTGTATGGCCGATGTGCCCTCCTTGAAGGGGAAACTAGGGGGAAGATAAGGGAGTCACCCTCCATTAGGGAGATGATAAGTGTCTTAAGACGGCAATGTCATGGGGCTTTATAATCGCAAGAACATTTAGGCCTGTCATATTGTTGCGTGACGTAAATTATACATAGGAAACAAGCAAAAAGTTAAGATGAGATCAATGGGTTTTTACATGAAAGTGTAAAGACGTCCTGGGATTTCATCGCAAGACGACAATGTCATAAGGCTAAATTCTTGACAGAGAGTTTATACTTATCATATTGCCGCAAAGATTTTGAAAGAACATGGATAAGACAAGATCAAAGGGTCTTTACATGCAAATGTTAAGAAATCCTGCGATTTTGTCGCAGACAGAAAAAATTTGGCAAAATAAGACCTTTAACTAGGAAGGAAAAATAAGACCAAAAGAATAATGTTTACCAATTAACAATTCTATTTTAAGATTGCAGGAAGTATTCATTCATCGCGGAACTATATATAAGAAGGCAAATCCTTCACATTGCAGATTCCTTCAGAATTTTTCACAACATCGCATCAGTATTCATTATATCGCAAATATATTCATACTTTCGCGAATATCGCAACAACGCAATTTCCTTAAAGAAGATACAGAAAATGATTCACCATTTCAAGAAAGATAATGAGAGGCAAGTAATGGAATAGTGAAGTAAGATTTCATTATCTTCCTTGAAAAATATTCAAAGTAAGCTAAATTGAAAGTTAAATTCTAAGGAGTCTCAAAAATTACATCGCTCGCAAGAAATAAGAAGAAAAACAAAGAAAAGATAAAATTCAAGTTTCAGCGATGGCTTCGCCAGATTTATTCTTCTTGCTCGTCAGATTTATTATTTCTGCCAGAGTTATCAGCTTCTTCAGCATCCTTCTCATCATGAGTCTCTCATTCTTTTGACCCTTCATCAACATTTTCTTCGCCACCCGCAGCTGCTTCTTTGGGAGGACTTATTTTTTCTTCTTCTTCACCATCTTCTTGAGTGGTATTTTCTTCATCGTTAGTAAAATCTAAATCTTCATCCATGGGAAGAGGAATTTCATCATCATCAACCTTTAGAGGAGGAACAGTTACAGGAGGGAGAGAATTGGAGAGAAGAATCTCGTTCACAAGAACTTCAGCACTGAGATGGACCTTGCGAAGGAAACTTCTATCACGATTCCTAATCTCTATATTTTTAAAGTATTCGAGATAGTCAAGTCTTCTTTATGCTTTGTCGCGGGAATCAAGATAATTGGAAACAAGAGACTTATTTTCTTTGCAAACTTTATCCAATTTAGTGGTCAGATCAGTGATGGTGGAATGAAGATTTCTTTCAGATTCTGCAAACAACAAAATAATAAAAGATCAATTAGACAAAAATTTCACAAGGAATATAACACAAAATTTTATAAGAAGATCAACAAGAGAGGAAGTCAATTGACTACCTTCTTTTTGCGAGGTTATGTTTTGGATTAATGCAAATAAACATTTCTCCCATTGATTCATAGCATCATCGAATTTATCTCCAACCATACCCTTCAGACGAGATTTCATGCTTTCTTCTTTGTTGCGAAGATATGAGTTTTCTTTTGCTAATAAAGAATGAGATTCCTTTAATTGAGAGTATTGGTCTTGAAGTTCGCTGGCTCTTAAACTAAGAGTTAATATACCCTTGATAAGTTTATCCTTCTCGGCAGCAGATGATTCAGTTAATTCCTTGAGCTCATTTTTAAGAGAACGAATAGATTGCTCTTGATTGTTACATATTCTTTGAAGATTACTTAATTGCTTCGAGGAAATCGCCATCAAGCTTGAAAATCTATGTTTTTCTTGGGACAAAGTCTTATTTTCATCTGATAAAGATTCCATCGCCAAATTAGCCTTAAAAAACAAGTATGAGAGGCGATCAACCTCGCTACTTAATAAATTTTTCCTTTGCAATAATTGATTATTCTCATTAGTAAGATTATTTATGTGATCAATTGAATAAGTGTAAAGATTGTCTAGTCTAGTATGTTGATCCATCCAAGAATCTCTTTCAACGCGAGCTTCTTCAGCGATAGATTGAAATTTGAGTCTTTCAATGAAACGAGTCCGATTTGAAATTAATATATGAAACAAGAATTTAAGAAAGAAGCCTGAGTACAAAAAATATAAAAATAAAACAGAAAAACCAAAGAGCAGAGGCAAGAAAAATGTACCTTTCATCTCGTCGTTTTTTCTGCGAAGGTTCTCGCAATCTAGAGAAGAGTTGTGAAGCATGTGATTCAAAGTATCACACTCAGCAGTTTTAGATTGAAGGATTTTCCTCAGAGCTTCAATTTCATTTTCCAAATACGCTCGCGAAACATTATCATTAGAGCCAAAATATTTGAGTAAAGTCTCGCAAGCTTCATGCTGAAGAGGGTCAGTGGAAAACTTTCTAGCATTGTCTAAAATGTTAGACAAGATTTTAAAAGCAACATAAACACCAGCAAAAGTTTCGTTTGATGAAGGAAGAGGTGTAGAAGATGAAGTAGTAATGAGAGAAAGTTGGCGATCATTTGTGGTGGTTGAGTTGTCAGGAGGGGTATGTGGAAAAACAACAGTTGAAGGCCGTAAAGGACTATAAGGAGTCTTAGTCACAACAATTTTAGAATCTTGATTTGTCAAAGGATCAGAAGAAGTCGAAGTATGGGTAGCGATATTCTCGCAAACAAAAGTAGAAAGATTTGGTTGCGATGGTGTGGGAGTAATCTTCACAGATGTTAATGTGGGCATAATGAGATCTTCCCCAAGTGTCTTAAAGTGGAGAGATCTTTTAAGAGGCTTAACAGGGTTCTCGTCATTCTGCGAATAATAACTCAGATAAGAAACAGAGGCAACAATATTGTTATTAAGAAATAAAATATGTTTCTTACTACCTTATCATTCACAGAATTCCTCTTCTTCTTCTCTTCTAGTCTTTTGTCTTTGCGAGTATTAGGGTTTTGAATCGTGGATTATTTAGCTCCGCTGAAGAAAAGATATAACATGGAAGTTATGAAGAGTCAAATAAGAAAGATTGGAGAATGAAAGTAAAAATTGGCTTAAATAAATAACATAAGTCAAGAAACATACCTTGATAACTCCATTAGAACAGTAGCAGAAGAATATGAAGACGGAGAAAAATTGCAGACAGAAAATGAAGTAGACAAATAAATAAGATGAGGAAACGAAAGAAGAAAATTAGTTTTGAAACTTAACTCTACCTTTTATAGGCAAAAGGGGGTGGGCCTATTAAGCAGAGACGTGTCAATAAATGAAGGAATTCACAACACGTGTAAAAAAGGCTAGATTAACGGAATCTTGTCGAGAAAAAAGTATAAAAGAGAAAAAAGTTGCGAGGGTAATAAAGAATATTGGTTCTCATGATCTTATCTTCTTCGCAGAAAAGGCATGAGAAGAGGCAAGATGTAGGACCAGAATATCGCTACAACACTATTCTTGCGATATTAACAACGTTTCTGCGAGCGTCACTACCAATTCTTTAACAACATCTCACGAGCGTCACATAATACTCAAAAGAAACTGACGATGAAAGAAGTAAAAGAAGAATATATTGATCCTGCGATGGTCATCATTCTTGCGATAGAGAATGTTGTAGCAATCGCGATGAGATCGCAGAATAGATCCGAAATAGAAGGAAAACTTAGTTGTCATCCATTATGTAAATCCCTATATAAAGGGCTCGATAAATCCAGAAAAGGATGATGTATTTTTGAGAGTTGAAAGAGTCTTGAGGAGAGAGAAACTTCAAGAGAATGTTTGTAATCTTGATTTCTTCCAATTCTGTAAACATTTCTAAAATTTGAATAGTAAAGTGTCGTTTAAATCTTTGAAGTTTAATTGATTTCCAACAGATTTCTATAGAATCTTAACAAGGGTGTAGTGTAGGAATTCCTGCAACTACATGCAAAATACTGAAATTTTGATTTGGAGAATTTGGCTCAGCTACCTATCTGGTTGCTCATAACACCATACCCAAATCCTAAGCTTTTCATCATTTGACAAACTCTCCGTTTTTTTTTTTTGAAAACAAAACCTTAGAAATATGTTTTTTTTTATATAATGGCACAACTTTTATAAAATCACACGCACTCTTTTTTTTATTTTGAAAAAAAGATTTTAGCAATCTGTGTTTTTTTTTTTTGAAAAACAATTGAAACTCAATAAAACTTTTTTTATTTTTATTTTGAAAACAAATTGATAAAGTAGAAAACGATGATAAGTGCTTGACAAACCAGTTGATCTTTTGAGGAGGTGTCGAGATTAGGTATGATGGAATGTTGCCTCTGATTAGGCATAATACCTCTTAAGTTGATCTGCATTCGTGGACTTTGGATGTTCTTCTCCATCTAGGTCTATCAGTTGTACTGCCATTCCCTGAAAAATCTTTTTGACAATGAATGGGCCTTCCCACTTTGGCTGGAACTTTCCCCTTGGGTCGGTGTGCTTTACTAGACGAATTTCCTTGAGCACAAGATCTCCTTCGCCGAAGTTACGCGATCGCACGTGTTTTTTTAAACTGCGTGCAACTCTGTTCTAATATGCTTGAGAATGGCAGGCTGCTGCTAACCTTTTTTCGCCAATAAGATTTAGTTTCTCGACTCTTACTTTTACCCATTCATCTCCGGGTAACTGACTCTCCTTTAGAACTCTTAGAGTTGGAATTTCCACCTCTATAGGATGGATTGCGTCCATACCATATGTGAGCGAGAATGGTGTATCCCCAGTTGCGGTGCAAATTGAGGTTATGTATGCCCACAAAGCGTATGGTAATTTCTCACTCCAATCTGTTCATGTATCTGTCATATTTTTTAGGATCTTGACGAGTGTCTTGTTGGATGCTTCTACCGCTCCGTTGGTTTGAGGCAGATACGGTGAGGCTAGATGGTGCTTAATCTTGTGTTTTCCAAGCAGTTTTTCGGTTTCTTCATCAATAAAGTTTGACCCATTGTCTGATATTATTTCATGTGGAACTCCATCTCTGCAGATGATGTGGTTCCGTATGAAATCGATTGTCAGCTTTCCTTTGAAATTTATGGTTGAAATGGCTTCTACCCACTTGGTTAAATAGTCAATTACAACAAAGATATACTTGTGGCCGTTGGAAGATGGATTGATTTTACCTATGAGATAGATTCCCCAAGTAGAAAAAGGCCATGGAGACGATAGTGTATGAAGTTAGGAAGGAGGTACATCCATAAGGTTCCCATGTATCTGACATTGGTGACATCTCATGATGAAGTTACAGCAATCTGACATCATTGTTGTCCAGTAGTATCCCAAGCGAGCTATCTTCCTACTCATCATGTGTGCGCTCATATGAGGACCACACTCACCACTGTGTACTTTCTTCAGGATCTTCCTTGCTTCGTGTTCGTTCATGCATCGTAACAAATTTACATCTCTTGACACTTTGTACAGAACATTTGCAAAGATTGTGTACTGACACGCCATCCTTCGAATGTACCTCCTTTGTTGTTTTGTTGAATCTTCTTTATAAGATTGATTTTCGAGGTAACGTTGTAAATCAACAAACCAAGAAGCGCCGTCTAATTGTTCAGCGGCGACTTGTATGGCATAACAGAAGGAAGTTTCATCTCTTTGGCTTATTTCGATAGGTTTCACCGTCATTCCTTCGGGGATTGCAAGCCAAGAAGCTAAAACAGCAAGAGCATTAGCACCATAATTTTTGTTTCTGTAGATGTGGTGGAATTCGATGTGATCGAATTGTTTTGTGAGATCTTCAAGGTATGTATGATATTGGGATAATTGTTCGTTAACCCTCCATTCCTTCTGGATTTGCTTGATGATCAGTAGTGAATCTACGTATACTATGATGCTCTTGACATTGATTTCAATAGCATCTTTCAGTCCATCTATGCAGGCTTCATATTCCGTAAAATTATTAGAGCATGGAAAACATATCCTGATAACAATAGGCATGTGGATACCTTCTGGTGACTCTAGCAGTGCCCCTACAACGCTTCCTTGTTTGTTGCGGACGCTATCAAAGTACATCTTCCATGGTTTATCTTCGGACACATTAGCGTACATCACCCATTCGTCTGGGAACTCAATCTTTAGCTCAGTGTTGTCAAGGATAGGATGAGATGCTAGATGATTGGCAATTGCTATTCCTTTGACATATTTCTGAGTGATGTAAGTAATATCAAACTCGGAAAGTAACAATTGCCATTTTTACATTTTTCCGGACAACACGGGCTTCTCGAACAAGTATTTGATAGGATCCATCCTTGATAGCAACTGAATCTTATGAGACACCATGTAATGACGAAGACGTTGGGTTTCCCATACAAGCGCTAAGCAAGTCTTTTCTAACATGGTGTATTTTGACTCGTATGCTGAAAGAGTTTTGCTGATGTAGTATATTGCCCTCTATTTGCCGCTGCCTTCATGATACTGTCCCAACATTTCTCCCATAGAGGTTTCGCTGACCGAGAGATATAGAATCAAAGGCACACCCGGGGTAGGGGAAACAAGTACTGGAGGATTAACTAGATATTTCTGAACCTTTTCAAATGCTTCTTGATATTCATGGTTCCATACTGTAGGCACATTCTTCCTTAGCAACTTGAATATTGGATCGCATATGGGAGTGAGTTGATTTATGAACCGACATATGTATTGCAGTTGTCCCAAAATCCTCTGATTTCCTTTTTAGTTCTTGGTGGAGACATCTCAATGATAGCCTTAGCCTTGGATGGGTCGCACTCAATTCCTTTGTTGCTGACGATGAACCCTAGTAATTTACCGGACTTGGCTCCAAACAAACACTTGTTGTGGTTGATCTTAAGTTGAAATTTTCGAAGACGTTGGAATACCTTTCTCAGAACATTTGCATGATCCTTATTATGTGCAGATTTTTCCACCATGTCATCTACATAAATCTCGAGCTCCTTGTGCATCATGTCATGGAAGATAGTCGTCATGGATCGTTGGTATGTGGCTCCATCATTCTTCAATCCGAAAGGCATAACATTGTAACAAAATATTCCCCATGGATTGATGAATGATTTTTTATCCATGTCTTCTTTTGCCATTCTGATTTTATTATATCCGGAGAAGTTATCCATGAATGAAATACATCCTTTACCAGAGGCATTGTTGACCAAGATATCAATATGCGGCAACGGGAAATCATCTTTTGGGCTTTCTTTGTTCAAATTGCGGTAATCAATGCACATTCCTACCTTTTCGTCTTTCTTTGGAACAGGTACAATGTTAGCCAGCCATTCAGTATAAGTGACTTCTTTGAGGAAACCTGCATTGAGTTGTTTTTCCACTTCTTCTTTGACTTTTAAGGTCCATTCTGACCTTAGCCTCCTTTGCTTTTGTTTGACTATCTTTATATGAGGATAAGTCGTCAAATAATTGACCACTAAGTCATTATCCAACCCAGGCATGTCTTCGTAAGACCAGGCGAAGACGTCCTCGAACTCAGTGAGTAGCTCGATCATCTGCTTCTTTTCTTCAACAAACAATGTTGTCCCGATCTTCACATTTCGTGGTTCTTCCTCCGTTCTCAAGTTGATTGTTTCTTCTTCCATGAATCCTGGTTCTTTTTCATGTTTTTCGACGCTGTTTTGGATCTCTTACGGAACGTATTTTAGGCAAGTTATCATTTCTTCATCCTCATAATCAAAATTCCCTACAATGTCATCCTCCAAATCCAAGACATCATGCTCTTTTATTTCTGAAATCACCCTTTCTATATTTTTTTGTTTTTCATGTTTTTCTGATTTTTTTGGATTTTTCAAATTTAATGGTGTATTAATCATACAAATACCGTCCTCCGGGGTCCACGAGAATTCTTGAGGTTCATCCTTCGTCTGTGGTGGACTTTCATCATCCATTCTTACCAGGTTATTTTTGGCATCGGGAGAAGTTCTGGCGTCCTCTGCGGCTTCATTGAGAATTATTATGTAGACGCTTCTATCGGTTGATTGCTCCCTTTATTCTTCAAGGTACTACTCTAGGTTTTGATTGATCATCTCTGGTCGAATCTTTAAAAAATACTTGATGAAAGCATTGATTATTTCTGGCCACGCTGCTTGCAGAACGCGGTCATTTGTTGAATACCATATTGACGCACTCCCAGTTAAGCTTTCTCTGAAGTATTGTTTCAAGTCCTCTTCGTGCATCTTCAATGGCTTCATGTACCACAAGAATGACTTGAGGTGTTTGATGGGGGAGCCTTTACCATTATAGATAGGAAATTTCCTTCTTCCAGGAAATCGTAACCCTAAGCATGCAATGACCATGCATTCCTGGATTGATCTTGTTGTATTCTCCCTTTGTTTAGGAACTTCCAATTCTTGTCCATCCTCCTCATTGTGTCCGTTGGATTCTCCTGCATTGTTAGTAGGAGATAGAGAAAAAAGATGACTTACCCCTTCATAAACGGGTTCCTCGGTTTCTTTTCCTTGGTCAGAACTTCTTCTTGTTACTACTGGGGTAATCTTTGCTAGTGTGCTTGGTGCCGAAACATTTTTTCCTCCCTTACGGATGAACCATTTTTGGAAGGACGGTTGACGGATCCAATCGTTTTCTTGATCTTCTCATCTTTTCCTGAATGTCGTAGTGTCACATTAGGTCGACTGATATCCCAGGCCTGCCGTGTCAAATTCCTTTCTCTCAGGTATTGTTATTGGTTGTGTGGGCCCTTGTTGTCGGAGCCCAAGCCCCATTCCCGGAAAGAACTTACTTTTATGTAACATTTTCGGAATATTTCGATTTTTGGTATTTAAGTTGACCCGTACAGGTGTGATGAACTGATGCTCCAGTTTTGTTCTCATGTCGGATTTCTGCTGTGTAATTATGAATTTTTGGGATCATGTTCACTGAGATCTGATGGGACCTTATTTCACTTTCCCCATCATCTCCATGTAAAGTAATTAACTCGTTTCCTATCCTGAATCTGGATTTCTGGTGAAGGGAAGACGCACCAATTCCATTATTGTGCATCCATGGTCGTCCCAAAAGGAGGTTGAAGCTTGCGGAGATGCCCATTACAAGGAAATTATCATAGGTCTTTAATGGACCCACCCATATTTCAATGGTCAGTTCACCGATTCTTGTTTTCTTACCATTGTTAAATGCTCTGATCGTCAAGGCTGATTCGTCGGCTTTAGTGATACGGCTCATGTCGACCCCCATCTTTTTAGCCGCTTTTAACGTGCATATATTGACGCCAACACCATTGTCCATGAAGACGGAAGGTATGATCATATTTTCCCTACCGATGGTAATGTAAATCCCTTTGTTGTGGTCTTTCCCCTCCGGTGACAGGTCATCATCTGTGAAAGTAATTTTACCTGGTCTTGCAGCCTGGTCGATTAGGTACACTAGTTCATTGGGAGTGATTCCTGTGGGAACATGCATCAAGATTAATGCCTATTGTAGAGCATGACGGTGACTAGTCGATGCTTCTAACAATCCCTAAATCGAGATATCCGCCTTTGTTCTTCGTAACTGCTCGATGAGCAAGTTTTCTTCCTTTATCGCTTCATGTTGATTGCTTGGCCTGATCCGAATTGGATTGCCCCTTGCTAGGACACCGGTGTTTTCATTCCGCAAGTTGGGAGGCTTGAACTGTCTCCCTCCCCTTTTTTGATGGTGTACCTCTTCGCATTTTTCCGGTAGTCGTTCTGAGTATACGACTTTCCCGCTACCTGCAATTGTGAACAGTGGTTTTTTATTCATCGTACGGATATTGGCATCTGGCGCATCTTTCGTCGATTCCCTTTTGTTCTGAGCAACAATCCTAGAGCTATGATGCACCGATACTGATACGGTGACACTGATATGGGGATTCGTCAATTTTCATAAAATGGGGATACGAAATATGGTCGGATACGTGTATTTATTAAAAAAATTAATATAATAAAATAAAAAAGTCCGATAGATATTATTTTGAATATTAAAGTGAGCAAATATTAAATTATTATTTTGAATATATTAAAGTGAGCAAACATTAAATTTTCGGCATTTTGGGTTTCATTCTTACTTATGTTAATTTCTGTTTTTGCTAGAAAATTTAGTCTTACTTATGTTAATTGAATGGATAAAATCATATATACTCCAATTTCTCTCTAAATAACATGAAGAAGATGACTACCCGATAAGCCGTAAAGATAGATTTTTCTAATACCGTTTTTTTTTTGAAGCACCATAAAAATAAATACCAAGTCTTTTTTCTTTATAGTCAACAAGTTATTAGGTTTATATATAATGATTCAATATGTTCATGAGTACAAATATCTATAAATATTTAGATTTTGTATAACAAAATAAATGTAGATTATAAGAAGTATCCCTCGTTGAGTATCTGAGAGGTATCCCAGAGTATCCCCTACCCTTTTTGTAATTAAAAAAAGGTGACACTTTAAATGGATTATCTGATACGTATCCCCAAGTATCTGATACTAATACGGCGCCGATACGGATACGTCACCAATTTTGAAGTATTCGTGCTTCATAGTCCTGGAGGCTTCGCTTGTTTGGACCTTCTCCTTTGTCGTATGGTCCGATATTAGGGATGGTTGACGTGTTTCAGCATTGTCCGCCTCAATGAAGTTGATTCGCTGATTTCCCTGATGCGCTGGAAGTGGATTTTGTTGTATATTAGGTTGCTTTGACGCTCCCTCGATGATTATCTTTCCGTCATCCAGTAAATCTTGGATAAGATGTTTCAGGATGAAACATGAATTGGTATCGTGCCCTGCACTCTGATGGTAGCCGCACGTCTTTGACTCATCATAACCCTGAGGTTTGGGATTATGTACAGGTTTAGGATCCCGGAGTTGAATTAATTTTTCCTTAACTAGCATAGGAAGGAAATCACTCATTTCTCCGTCTAGCTCAGAGAATAACCGATTCCGGCTCCACCTTTTTTCGACATACTACTGACCTTTGTCTTGCCGAAGTGTCCCTATCATTTGTGCTTTTGCCGCATCCTTGATGTATGTGGGTCTGGAAGGAGTGGGGTTGACATAATTAACTTCCTTATTTTTTGTTGAGGTTTTCCCCGTGAGGAATCCGGAGAATGCACCGTCTCTCATGGCATCCTCGATGCTGGCCCCTTTTCTTCAAAAGGCAGCAAGATTCTTGGGTGCGGACATGCTGAGGGGTAGCCTATAAGACAAGGAAACATTTTTCATTAGCATCCTTAACTGAGCTTCTTCAGATGGGCGTTTGAAAATTTCGAACACTTTTTTGTCCCATCGACTCATCCAATCGATGAACCCTTCATATTCCCCTTGTCGGAGGGACTCGAGTTGGCGGAAGGCGATTGTATGATCTATAATTTTAGTAAAATGTTCGACATATGACTCATCATGGTTGTCCACGTGGATATTTTAGATTTTCCACATGTTGATACCAATCAAGAGCTAGTCCAGTCAGGCTCTGGTGGAATGAGGCTTTAGATAATTGAGGTACATGTTGATGTGAGACGCTGGAGGACCGCGACCATCATATTTCTCCATTTTAGTGAATTTGAAGCCTTCGAGGAGTTTTCCTTTTGGTGGAGTGTACCACACTTTGCTCTCGATGCCGTTGTTTTCTTCAATGGATGACAACCTCTTTGTTACTTGTTCATTGAAACATTCTAATTCTAGTCGTTCTTTGCTTGGCGTGTTCTCATCGTGGTTACTAGGTTTATTAGATTCCCCGTCTTTGTTGTTCTCATCATGCGTACGATCACCGTATCCTTTACCGTCAGAGCCCCCCCATGTCATTTTTCCTTTCTCGGTTTTCATATCCAAACTTCTTTAAGAATTTCACCAACTGTTCTTCGACGATTTGTTCTATTCGTGAAACGTTGAGAGTTTCAGAATTGTCTTGTTCGTATTGTGAGTTAGGCATTTTGGTCATCCTCCCTTCTTTGTTCCGATGCCAACTACGTGTGTAAGCTCCCCTTCGCGTTATGGTTTCTTACGCTTAGATGAGTACCTGGAATCACAAAAAATCTGAAGTATGATATTTAGTTCATAACAAAGAAAGATTATAAAATTTCCCATTAATCATTTTTCAAGTCGAATATCTTATTTTTGTTATCCCCAGTGAAGTCGCCACTGTAGAAATCGAGGCCTGGCACAGGTCGAGAGCCGATCTATTATGATCCCTAATTGTTTATGGGGGAAGTCTATGTGGGCATCCGTTCGTGGATGTTTGCCGCACAGGATCGGAAAGAGGTAGCTTCTCACTAGTTCGTTAGTAAGAGGGATAACTCTGCAAGGAAAAGAGAGATGTTTTGAAGTTGCTACCTGACTAAGGGGAATCAGGACCCTTTAACTAATTTGAATTCTTTCGGGAAAACAAAACTAGTTATGACTTTCATATTTTGGTCTGCTATCAGAGAGTCTGGGTAAGGGGATTCTAGTACGGGATGGGAAGGTGTTAGGCACCCATCAACCTCCCAATCGTAAGATTGGCCTCTACTAAATGATTAAAGGGGAATGTTTATAAATAGTGATGCATAGTGACGATTAATTTCTTATCCGAAGAGATAAGAAATTAATATACCTGAAATATGATATAGAAACTTGAAAGGATTCTTATGATGATTTCTTGCTTCCGTTAAGTATGTTGAAAGTAATTAAAGTACCAGCAATTTAATGCTAATCTTTTAAGAACCTAAAGACAATACTTGATTTAATATTACTATATATTTTTTTTTATTTTTCTCAAAACGAAATATAAATGCATAAGATAATAATAACTATTATGTAGGAATGAAATTTGGTTCTCTTTGATTAAATGACAAAGTACATGGAGACTTGAAATATGTGAGAAAGAACTGTTGTGTCTTAGAAGTTGTAATTTCTCACTCGTTTCTCACAAAAATAATTGAAAGAAAAGTAAAGGAAGAACTGTTGTGTCTTAGAAGTTGTATTTTCCGTCCTTTTCCTCTCTTTGCCGCTCTCTATTTATAGGTAAAACTAACCAATTCTTCCCCACTAAATCCTCCGTGAAATACTGATCGAAAGACATTAAGCGCATGCCAAAGAAGAAATTATCAATTATTTCACATTTTGATTATTCTCATTTGTGGGTCCCACGTCCTTTTTTTTTCCTAACAAAACAAAAGTGGGTCTCACTTGTCCCCTTTTTTTTGAACAATTTTTTTTTCCTTCTTCTTTCTTGGTGGTGATTGTCCTTTTGACAAACACAAGTGGGTCCCATTTGAAAAAAATCAGTCACCAATTAATGTCTTGGTACTGATAAGGGAGGATGAAAAGTGGTCGCCCCTCAACGTCTTCTGAGCTTTTGTTTTGCTCATAACTTTTTCATATGAGCTCCGAAAGACTTCGTTCTTTCGCCACTAACTTTGCATTTTCTTCCTCTTCAATGTGATAGTAAGAACTCCTGGGTTTGAATGGGTAATGAAATGTGTAATTGGGTAGTGCTTGTGGGCCTGATTGGGTAGTGTTTGTGGGCTTGATTTTTAGGATAAGAAAATCCAATAATTGCCACAAAGAATTTCTATTGTATTAGCTTTGAAGTATAAGACTGATATTTTTCCATGGGATGTGCGAAATTGGGGTGTCAACAATTGCCCCTCTTTGAGAGTAATCGCTCGCGGTTGGCGAACAAAGTCGTAGACCCGATTTCGCGCTCTGCTTGTTGTTGATGCAGAAAGTCCCGACGTTGTCCGGGTTTGTCCCCAGTGAAGTCGCCATTGTGTACTTTCTCCAGGATCTTCCTTGATTCGTGTTCGTTCACGCATCGTAACAAAGTTCCATCTCTTGACACTTTGTACAGAACATTTGCAAAGATTGTGTACTGACACGCCATCCTTTGAATGTACCTCCTTTGTTGTTTTGTTGAATCTCCTAGATAAGATTGATTTTCGAGGTACCGTTATAAATCAACAAACCAAGGAGCGCCGTATAATTGTTCAGCGGAGACTTGTATGGCATAACATAAGGCAGGTTCATCTCTTTGGCCTATTTCGATAGGTTTCACCGTCATTCCTTCGGGGACTGCAAGCTAAGAAGCTAAAACAACAAGAGCATTGTCACCATAATTTTTGTTTCTGTAGATGTGGGGGAATTCGATGTGATTGAATTATTTTGTGAGCTCTTCAAGGTATGTATGATATTGGGATAATTGTTCGTTAACCCTCCATTCCTTCTGGATTTGCATGATGATCAGTAGTGAATCTCCGTATACTATGATGCTCTTGACATTGATTTCAATAGAAGCTTTCAGTCCGGCTATGCAGGCTTCATATTCAGCAATATTATTAGAGCATGGAAAACGTAGCCTGATAAAATAGGCGTGTAGATACCTTATGGTGACTCTAGCAGTGCCCCTACACCTCTTCCTTGTTTGTTGCGGGCGCCATAAAAGTACATCTTCCATGGTTTATCTTCGGACACATTAGCGTACATCACTCATTCGTCTGGGAACTCAAGCTTTAGCTCAGTGTTGTCGAGGATAGGATGAGATGCTAGATGATCGGTAATTGCTCTTCCTTTGACATATTTCTGAGTGATGTAAGTAATATCAAACTCGGAAAGTAACAGTTGCCATTTTGACATTTTTCCGGATAACACGGGCTTCTCGAACAAGTATTTGATAGGATCCATCCTTGATAACAATTGAATCTTATGAGCCAACATGTAATGATGAAGACGTTGGGTTGCCCAGACAAGCGCTAAGCAAGTCTTTTCTAACATGGTGTATTTTGACTGGTACGCTGAAAGAGTTTTGCTGATGTAGTATATTGCCCTTTCTTTGCCGTTACCTTCATGATACTGTCCCAACATTGCTCCCATAGAGGTTTCGCTGATCGATAGATATAGAATCAAAGGCACACTTGGGGGAGGGGAAACAAGTAATGGAGGATTAACTAGATATTTCTGAATCTTTTCAAATGCTTCTTGACATTCATGGTTCCATACTGTAGGCACATTCTTCCTTACCAACTTGAATATTGGCTCGCATATGGGAGTGAGTTGATTTATGAACCGACTTATGTATTGCAGTCGTCCCAAAAATCCTATGATTTCCTTTTCTGTTCTTGGTGGAGACATCTCAATGATAGCCTTAGCCTTGGATGGGTCGCACTCAATTCCTCTGTTGCTGACGATGGCGCCAAACAAACACTTGTTGGGGTTGAGCTTAAATTGAAATTTTCGAAGACGTTGGAATACCTTTCTCAGAACATTTGCATGATCCTTACTATGTGCAGATTTTTCCACCACGTCATCTACATAAATCTCTAGATCCTTGTGCATCATGTCGTGGAAGATAGTCGTCATGGATCGTTGGTATGTGGCTCCAGCATTCTTCAATCCGAAAGGCATAAATTTGTAACAAAATATTCCCTATGGAGTGATGAAGGATATTTTATACAGGTCTTCTTCTTCCATTCTGATTTGATTATATCCGGAGAAGCCATCCATGAATGAAATACATCCTTGCCCAGAGGCAGTGTTGACCAAGATATCAATATGCGGCAACGTGAAATCATCTTTTGGGATTACTTTGTTCAAATTGAGGTAATCAATGCACATTCTTACCTTTCCGTCTTTCTTTGGAACATGTACAATGTTATCCAGCCATTCAATATAAGGATGGCGTGTCAGTACATTCGAAGGATGGCGTGTCAGTACACAATCTTTGCAAATGTTATGTACAAAGTTTCAAGAGACGGAATTTTGTTACGATGCATGAACGAACACGAATCAAGGAAGATCCTGGAGAAAGTACACAGTGGTGACTTCACTGTGGACAAACCCGGCCAACGCTAGGACTTTTTGCATCAATAACAAGCAGAGCGCGAAATCGGGTCTACGACTTTGTTCTCCAACCACGAGCGATTACTCTCAAAGAGGGGAAACTGTTGACACCCCAATTTCGCACCTCCCATGGAAAAATATCAGTCTTATACTTCGAAGCTGAATACAAGAGAAATTCTTTGTGGCAATTATTGGTTTTTCATATCCTTTAAATCAAGCCCACAAATACTACCCAATCAGGCCCACAAGCACTACCCAATTACCCATTCAAACCCAGGAGTTCTTACTATCACATTGAAGAGGAAGAACATACAAAGTTAATGGCAAAAGAACGAAGTCTTTCGGAGCTTGTATGAAGAAGTTATGAGCAAAACAAAAGCTCAGAATATGTTGAGGGGCGACCACTTTTCATCCACCCCTTATCAGCACAAAGACATTAATTTGTGACTGATTTTTTTCAAATGGGACCTACTTGTGTTTGTCAAAAGGACAATCACTACCAAGAACGTGAGACAAGTGAGACCCACTTTTGTTTTGTTAGGAAAAGAAAAAAAGACATGGGACCCACATTTGAGAATAATCAAAATGTGAAACAATTGAGAATTTCTTCTTTGGCAGGCGCTTAATTTCTTTCGATCCGGATTTCACGGAGGATTTGGCGAGGAAGAATTGGTTAGTTTTACCTATAAATAGAGAGCGGCAAAGAGAGGAGAAGGACGGAAAAAAACAACTTCTAAGACACAACACTTCTTCCTTTACTTTTCTTTCAATTATTCTTGTGAGAAACGAGTGGAAAATATAGAAACACAACCGATTAGAAAAATATTCCTTCTCACATATTTCAAGTCTCCATGTACTTTGTCATTTAATCAAAGAGAACCAAATTTCCTTCCTACATAATAGTTATTATTATCTTATGCATTTATATTTTGTTTTGAGAAAAATCAAAAAAAATATATAGTAATATTAAATCAAGTATTGTCTTTAAGTTCTTAAAAGATTGGCATTAAATTGCTGGTACTTTAATTACTTTCAACATACTTAACGGAAGCAAGAAATCGTCATAAGAATCCTTTCAAGTTTCTATATCATATTTTAGGTATATTAATTTCCTATCTCTTCGGTAAATTATGTAGTCATACGGGAACGAAATGGTTTTCCATTTCGTAGTAACACCGCGACTACTCTTTGCGTTACATAAAAAATTTGTGTTTTATTATTAATTTTCCAAGTGGGATAAATCAAAGTGTGGGTATAAAGTGGAATTCCCTCCCACATTAGACCCATTGTAAAATTAATAAGGTTCGCATTAATCATATTCTATTGAGCTAATCTGCAGGTTAATTGTTTAATTTTTGAAATTTCATCCAAATTTCAAATTTGAACGCGAAATTAATTCTAGTTCTAAAATATGGACCTGAAGTTGAATTAGAATATTCAACAAAGTTTATCCAAAAAATTCTCATAATGCGACTCTATCGTTGACCTAGACTTTAGATAATCTTTATCATGATTAGGATTTCCTTTAATCCTTTACTATCACATTGGTTTGGAGTCGAACTATATTTTAAAAATTTAGGAGTTGGCCAAAGACCCCTTGGATACCAAAAATATTCGTCACTATGCATCACTATTCACCGGTCACTATATATCACTATGCATCACTTTTCATCAGTCACTATTCATCACTATTCGTTACTATGCATCACTATTTATTAACATTCCCCTTTAATCATTTAGTAGAGGCCAATCTTATGATTGGGCGGTTGATGGGTGCCTAACACCTTCCCATCCCGTACTAGAATCTCCTTACCCAGACTCTCTGATAGCATACCAAAATATGAAAGTCATAACTAGTTTTGTTTTCCCGAAAGAATTCAAATTAGTTAAAGGGTCCTGACTCCCCTTAGTCAGGTGGCGACTTCAAAACATCTCTCTTTTCCTTGCAGAGTTATCCCTCTTACTAACGAACTAGTGAGAATCTACCTCTGTCCGACCTTGTGCGGCAAACATCCACGAACGGATGCGCACATAGACTTCCCCCATAAACAATTAGGGATCATAATAGACCGGATTTCGACCCGTTCCAGGCCTCTATTTCTACAGTGGCGACTTCACTGGGGATAACAAAAATAAGAGATTCGACTTGAAAAATGATTAATGGGAAATTTTATAATCTTTCTTTGTTATGAACTAAATATCATACTTCAGATTTTTTGTGATTCCAGGTACTCATCCAAGCGTAAGCAACCATAAAGCGAAGTGGAGCTTACACACGTAGCTGGCATCGGAACACATAAGGGAGGCTGACCAAAATTCCTAGCTCACAATACGAACAAGATAATTCTGAAACTCTCAGCGTTTCACGAATAGAACAAATCGTCGAAGAACAGTTGGTGAAATTATTTAAGAAGTTTGGATATGAAAACCGAGAAAGAGAAAATGACGTGGGGTGCTCTGACGGTCAAGGATCCGGTGATCGTACGCATGATTAGAACAACAAAGACGGAGAATCTAATAAACCTGGTAACCACGATGAGAACACGCCAAGCAAAGAACGACTAGAATTCGAATATTTCAAAGAACAAGTAACAAAGAGGTTGTCAGCCATTGAAGACAACAACGGCATCGAGAGAAAAGTGTGGTACACTCCACCAAAAGGAAAACTCCATGATGGCTTCAAATTCCCTAAAATGGCGAAATATGATGGTCATGGTCCTCCAGCGTCTCACATCAACATGTACCTCAATTATCTAAAGCCCAAGGGTTAACAGATGATTGGTTGTTAAAATTATTCCACCAGAGCCTGACTGGACTAGCTCTTGATTGGTATCAACATGTGGAAAAATCTAAAATATCCACGTGGAAAACCATGATTGAGTCATTTGTCGAACATTATACCAAAAATATAGATCATACAATTGCCTTCCTCCAACTCGAGTCCCTCCGACAAGGGTCATATGAATAGTTCATCGACTGGATGATTCGATGGGACAAAAAAGTGTTCGAAGAATGTTTCCTTGTCTTACAGGCTACCCCTCAGCATGTCTGCACCCAAGAATCTTGCTTCCTTTCGAAGAAAATAGGCCAGCATCGAGGATGCCATGAGAGACGGTACATTATCCGGATTCCTCACGGGGAAAACCTCAACAAAAAAGAAGGAAGTTAATTATGTCAACCCCACTTCTTTCAGACCCACATACATCAAGGATGCGGAAAAATCACCAATGACAGAGACACTTCGGCAAGACAAAGGTCAGCAGGATGTCGAAAAAAGGTGGAGCCGGAATCGGGTATTCTCTGAGCTAGACGCAGAAATGAGTGATTTCCTTCCTATGCTAGTTAAGGAAAAATTAATTCAACTCCGGGATCCTAAACCTGTACCTAATCCCAAACCTCGGGGTTACGACGAGTCAAAGACATGCGGCTACCATCAAAGTGCATGGCACGATACCAATTCATGTTTCGTCCAGATACATCTTATCCAAGATTTACTTGATGACGGCAAGATAATCATCGAGGAAGCATCAAAGCAACCTAATATATAACAAAATCCACTTCCAGCACATCAGGGAAATCAGGGAATCAACTTCATTGAGGCGGACAATGCTGAAACACGTCAACCATCCCTAATATCGGACCGTACGACAAAGGAGAAGGTCCAAACAAGCGATGCCTCCAGGATTCTTGCTGAGAACAAAAGGGAATCGATGAATAAAAAACCATTATTCACAATTGAAGGTAGCGGGAAAGTCGTATACTCAGAACAACTACCGGAAAAATGCAAAGAGGTACAACATCAAACAAGGGGAGGGAGACAGTTCAAGCCTCCCAACTTGCAGAACGAAAACCCCGGTGTCATAGCAAGGGGCAATCCAATTCGGATCAGGCAAATAAATCAACATGAAGCGACCAAGGAAAAGAAACCGAGGAACCCGTTTATGAAGGGGTAAGTCATCTTTTTTCTCCATCTCCCACTAACAATGCAGGAGAATCCAGCGGACACAAAGGGGAGGATGGACAAGAATTGGCAGTTCCTGAACAAAGGGAGAGTACAACAAGCTCAATCCAGGAATGCATGGTCATTGCATGCTTAGGGTTACGATTTCCTGGAAGAAGGAAATTTCCTATCTATAATGGTAAAGGCTCCCCCATCAAACACCTCAAGTCATTATTGTGGTACATGAAGCCATTGAAGATGCACGAAGAGGACTTGAAACAATACTCCGGAGAAAGCTTAACTGGGAGTGCGTCAATATGGTATTCAACTAATGACCGCGTTCTGCAAGCAGCGTGGCCAGAAACAATCAATGCTTTCATCGAGTATTTTTTAAAGATTCGACCAGAGATGATCAATCAAAACCTGGAGCAGTATCTCGAAGAAAAAAGGGAGAGATTCTGAAGGACCAGCGCAAGAAGGAGGGAGCAATCAACCGATAGAAGCGTCTACATGATAATTCTCAACGAAGCCGCAGAGGACGCCAGAACTTCTCCCGATGTCAAAAACAACTTGGTAAGAATGGATGATGAGAGTCCACCACAGACGAAGGATGAACCTCAAGAATCCTCGTGGGCCCCGGAGGACAGTATTTGTATGATTAATACACTATTAAATTTGAAAAATCCAAAACAATCATAAAAACATGAAAAACAAAAAATATAGAAAGGGTGATTTCAGAAATAAAAGAGCATGATGTCTTGGATTTGGAGGATGACATTGCAGGGAATTTTGATTATGAGGATGAAGAAATGATAACTTGGCTAAAAGACGTTTCGGAAGAGATCCAAAATAGCGTTGAAAAACATGAAAAAGAACCAAAATTCATGGAAGAAGAAACAATCAACTTGAGAACGGAGGAAGAACCACGAAATGTGAAGATCGGGACAACATTATTCATTGAAGAAAGGAAGGAGATGATCAAGCTACTCACTGAGTTCGAGGACGTCTTCGCCTGGTTTTACGAAGACATGCCTGGGTTGGATACTGACTTAGTGGTCAATCGTTTGACGACTAATCCTCATATAAAGCTAGTCAAAAAAACGCTCAGGAGGATAAGGTTAGAATGGACCTTAAAAGTCAAAGAAGAAGTGGAAAAAGAATTCAATGCAGGTTTCCTCAAAGCAGTCACTTATACTGAATGGCTGTCTAACATTGTACATGTTCCTAAGAAAGACGGAAAGGTAGGAATGTGCATTTATTACCGCAATTTGAACAATGCCTGCCCAAAAGATAATTTTCCGTTGCCGCATATTCATATCTTGGTTAACAATGCCTCTGGGCAAGGATGTATTTCATTCATGGATGGCTTCTCCGGATATAATCAATCAGAATGGTAGAAGAAGACATGGCTAAAACATCCTTCATCACTCCATCGGGAATATTTTGTTACAAAGTTATGCCTTTTGGATTGAAAAATGCTGGAGCCACATACCAACGAGCCATGACGACTATCTTCCACGACATGATGCACAAGGAGATAGAGATTTATGTAGATGACATGGTGGCAAAATATGCACATAGTAAGGATCATGCAAATGTTCTGAGAAAGGTATTCCAATGTCTTCGAAAATTTCAACTTAAGCTCAACCCCAACAAGTGTTTGTTTTGCGCCAAGTCCGGTAAATTACTAGGGTTCATCGTCAGCAACAGAGGAATTGAGTGCGACCCATCCAAGTCTAAGGATATCATTAAGATGTCTCCACCAAGAACAGAAAATAAAATCAGAGGATTTTTGGGACGACTGCAATACATAAGTCGGTTCATAAATCAACTCACTCCCATATGCGAGCCAATATTCAAGTTGCTAAGGAAGAATGTGCCTAGAATATGGAACTATGAATGTCAAGAAGCATTTGAAAAGATTCAAAAATATCTGGTTAATCCTCCAATACTTGTTTACCCTACCCCAAGTGAGCCTTTGATTCTATATATCTCGGTCAGCGAAACCTCTATGGGAAAAATGTTGGTACAGTATCATGAAGGCTGCGGCAAAGAAAAGGAAATATACTACATCAGCAAAACTCTTTCAGCGTACGAGTCAAAATACATCATGTTAGAAAATACTTGCTTAGAGCTTGTCTGGGCAACCCAAAGTCTTCGTCATTACATGTTGGCTCATAAGATTCAGTTGCGATCAAGGATGGATACTATCAAATACTTGTTCGAGAAGCCCGTGTTGTCCGGAAAAATGTCAAAATGGCAACTGTTACTTTCCGAGTTTGATATTACTTACATCACTCAGAAATCTGTCAAAGGAAGAGCAATTGCCAATCATCTAGCATCTTATCCTATCCTTGACAACACTGAGATAAAGATTGAGTTCCTAGACGAATGGGTGATGTACGCTAATGTGTCCGAAGATAAACCACGGAAGATGTACTTTGATGGCTCCCGCAACAAACAAGGAAGGGGTGTAGGGGCATTGCTAGAGTCACCAGAAGGTATCTACATGCCTATTGTTATCAGGCTATGTTTTCCATGCTCTAATAATGTTGCAGAATATGAAGCCTGCATAGATGGACTGAAAGCTGTTATTGAAATAAATGTCAAGAACATCATAGTATACGTAGATTCACTACTGATCATCAAGAAAATACAGAAGGAATGGAGGGTTAACGAACAATTATACCAATATCATACATACCTTGAAGATCTCACAAAAAAATTCGATCACATCGAATTCCACCACATGTACAGAAACAAAAATTATGGTGCTAATGCTCTTGCTGTTTTAGCTTCTTGGCTTGCAGTCCCCGGAGGAATGACGATGAAACCTATTGAAATAGGCCAAAGAGATGAACCTGCCTTCTGTTATGCCATAAAAGTCAACGCTGAACAATTAGACGGCGCTCCTTGGTTTGTTGATTTACAACGGTACCTCGAAAATCAATCTTATCCAGAAGATTCAACAAAACAACAAAGGAGGTACATTCGAAGGATGGCGTGTCAGTACACAATCTTTGCAAATATTCTGTACAAAGTGCCAAGAGACAGAACTTTGTTACGATGCGTGAACGTTCACGAAGCAAGGAAGATCCTGGAGAAAGTATACAGTGGTGAGTATGGTCCTCATATGAACGCACACATGATGAGTAGGAAGATATCTCTCTTGGGATACTACTGGACAACAATGATGTCAGATTGTTGTAACTTCGTCATGAGATATCACCAATGTCAGATACATGGGAACCTTATACATGTACCTCCTTCTCAACTTCATACACTATCGTTTCCATGACCTTTTTCTACCTGGGGAATCTATCTCAAATGTAAAATCAATCCATCTTCCAACGGACACAAGAATATCTTTATTGCAATTGACTATTTCACCAAGTGGGTAGAAGCCATTTCAACCAAAAGTTTCAAAGGAAAGCCGACAATCGATTTCATATGGAACCACATCATCTGCAGATATGTAGTTCCACATGAAATAATATCAGACAATGGGTCAAACTTTATTGGTGAAGAAACCGAAAAACTGCTTGGAAAATACAAGATTAAGCACCATCTATCCTCACTGTATCGGACTAAAACCAACGGAGCGGTAGAAGCAGCCAACAAGACACTCGTCAAGATCCTAAATAAGATGATAGATACATACACATATTGGAGTGAGAAATTACCATACGCTTTGTGGGCATACAGAACCTCAATTCGCACCGCAACCGGGGCTACACTATTCTCGCTCACATATGGTATGGAGGCAATGCATCCTATAGAGGTGGAAATTCCAACTCTAAGAGTTCTAAAGGAGAGTCAATTACCCGAAGATGAATGGGTAAAATTAAGAGTCGAGCAACTAAATCTTATTGACGAAAAAAGGTTAGCAGCAGCCTGCCATTCTCAAGCATATCAGATCAGAGTTGCACGTAGTTTCAACAAACACGTGCGACCGCGTAACTTCGATGAAGGAGATCTTGTGCTCAAGGAAATTCATCAAGTAAAGCATACACCCAAGGGGAAAGTTCTAGCCAAAGTGGTAAGGCCCGTTCATTGTCAAAAATATTTTTCAGGGAATGGCAGTACAACTGATAGACCTAGATGGAGAAGAACATCCAAGGCCCATGAATGCAGATCAACTCAAGAGGTATTATGCCTAATTAGGGGCAACATTCCAGCATACCTAATCTCTACACCTCCTCAAAAGATCCACTGTTTTGTCAAGCACTTATCATCGTTTACTACTTTATCAATTTGTTTTCAAAAAAAAAAATAAAAAATTATTGAGTTTGTGATTAGAACCACTGAAGATGACGCTCCCTCTCTCTCCTGCTACAGTAACTTAAACTATTGTTGAGTTTGTGATTAGAACCACTTATCATCGTTTTACTGTAGCAATTCAGTGCGTTTTCAAATTTAGGATTCGGAAAATTCATTTCGTTTTCAAATCACCGACTGTAAACTACCAGCAACAAACTCCCATTTCCACCACCATCATCTCGATGGGTTATAGTGGTTTGGGGGGTTTCGTTTTATTTTAGTTTTTATGTTTTCCATGTTGGTACTCTCATGGTGTGTTGATGGGTTAGTTTGTTCATACTCATTTTGGTTGATTGATTTTGTGCTTTTGAATTGTCATACACCTAGAAAACTTCTTGTAATCGGGTGCTACTCTGTGTGTTTCTGAACCAAAGAGTGGATAATTTATTTAAGCACTCAAACTGTTTGTCATTATGCTTCAATGACTGTTGCAAGTAAAGGAATCATCAGATGTCCGTTTAGAGATTTTCATGGTTGTCCAGATGGGGGGACTGGGAGTAAAGGTTTTTCATGTTTGATTCCCCACATGAAGAGACAATACCTCTGCAATAAAGAAAAGAAGACTGTACTCCAACAGGCCATAAGAACTGATGTTGATGTCTTCATGAGTTTAGAGGAAACTCTGAGAACTTTAAGACAATGGTTGTGCTTCGAATGTATGAGTATTCAGGCTTGGAGCAGAGCGTGCAAGCATGAAGGGAACACTGATATTAAGCCTGAGATATGTGCGAGTTCTGGTGAAGTAGCTGAAATAATTTTTGGAGTGCCTAAGCCTCGTCTACAGGAGGATTTAGTGCAGCTTGACAGCGACTTCGAATTGAATGAAGCAATTGTGGATGCAGTCTTTAGAGCGGTATGTACGGTTAAGAGCATTCCAAGAGGTTGCAGGTTAGATTTTTCTCATGCCCTGAAAGCGGCACTACAGAAAGTCTCGGCTGAACCTAAAGCTATTAAACATTGGGTCAGGCTTTTTCTGCTCCCTCAATGAACATTGAGAGTGTTCCGACCTAAGGGTAGAGCTGAATGCAGGTCTCGTAATCGCAAGGCGACACAACAGACACAAATTCTTAGAGCGCTGGCACTTTGGGGTGAACCTAGTGGGACTATAAAGCTTGTTCGTGAGATTTTAAAGCTGCCAGCAACAGTTAGTGTTAGAGATGATTACACAGAGAAAGACAACAAAGATGATGACACGGGGAAAGACAACAGGCTCGGTACCAATATCTCTACTTGTTTGCGCAAGGTGGCGGATGGGCACTTCACAGCGGTTGTTAAAGCCATCAGTTCGTCCGGGGTGGCGCCATACAACGAGAACACAAGGAAAGCACTTGAGGATAAGCATCCGACGATGCCTCCTCCACGGAAACCAACCTGTACGTTGCAAGAGACACCGTTAGTGGCCGAAGAAGGTACCATTCTTAGTTGTATTAAATCTTTCCCTAAGGGAACTTCGTGTAGAAGGGATGGCCTTTGGGCACAATATTTGTTTGATGCTTTCTGTGGGGAAGGCTCAACTGTGGCTGCTGATATGGTCACGTCCATAACTAGGGTTGTTAATCTTTGGATTGGCGGGAGATGCCCTCTTAACCTAGCGGAGTTCATTGCATCGGCTCCCCTAACACCCCTCCTTAAACCGGATAAGAGCATTCGTCCCATTGCTGTTGGGACAATTTGGCGTCGACTGGTGTCCAAAGAGGCGATGAAAGGGGTTGGTAAGGACATGGAAGCGTATCTATAGGATTTCCAGTTTGGTGTAGGTGTTTCAGGTGGTGCTGAGGCAATCCTACATAATGTGAATAGGTTTGTCAGTAAACATCATGTAGACGCTAGCCTCTCTATGATAATGGTTGACTTTACCAATGCTTTTAACCTAGTCGACCGAACGGCTATGCTTTCTAAGGTACGTAAGCTTTGTACATCTATATCTCCTTGGGTAGAATACTTGTATGGTCAACCTGCACGGCTCTATGTGGGGGACTCCTTTATCTACTCATCCACAGGAGTACAACAAGGTGACCCTTTAGGGCCTTTGTTATTTTCTCTGGTACTTCATCAGCTTATAGCTAAGATAAATGAGCACTGCATATTATCCCTACATTCCTGGTATCTTGATGATGGTACTGTTATTGGAGACACCGAAGAAGTGGCAAAAGCACTCACTATTATCAAAACAGAAGGGCATGCGCTGGGGCTTATACTGAATATTAAGAAAACTGAAATATTTTGGCCCTCATGTGATGGACGAAGGATAAGTGATGGGATGTTTCCTGTCGAAATCTCAAGACCAGATAAGGGAGTCAAACTATTAGGTGGTGCAGTTAGCCTCGACGATGGTTTTGTGAAGGGCCTTGCCATTAAGAGGTCTGAAAAAGCAGTGGATTTGATGCAGATTTTATCCAAGATCCATCATCCTCAAAGTGAATTGCTGCTTTTACGAACGTGTATGGGTATCTCCAAGCTGCTTTTTGGCCTTCGTATTTGTCACCCAGACTATATTATGGAGGCGGTAGATATATTTGATAGAGGCTCGCGAGAAGTGGTGGAAGGAATCGTGGTGTGTGGGGGACCGTTCTTTGGAGAGCTATAGTGGAGACTATCTACTCTACCTATAAGATATGGAGGTCTTGGACTTTACACTGCTAGGGAGGCATCTGAGTATGTTTTTGTGGCTTCACGTGTGCAATCTTGGGGATTATAGGATCACATATTGAGGAGTAGTGGTATGGTCGGTATGGATGATAATTTTAATAAGGCTTTGGAAACGTTACAAGTGACTCTTCCTGATTTTGATCTTAACAATTTCACCAATAAAGACAACGCCCCACCTAAAGCACAAAGCATCCTGGCGAGTGCTCTTTTTGGTAAAGTGGTTAAGGACATTGATAGAGTTTACATGCTAACGGAGAGACAGAAAGCGGTTTTTGGTTGTTTGCAAGCAGCACATGCCAAAGATTTTCTTCTGGCTATTCCGATTGAGGGGCTGGGCAGAAGATGTCTCCTTTGGAGTACCGGTCTATCCTCAAATATAGGTTAATGATCCCGCTTTATCACTCTGACTCTCGCTGCCCTGCTTGCATCACAGGTTTCTTGGATTCATATGGTGAACATGCAGTTCATTGTAAAGTAGACCCTGGTTATAAATATAGACATGATCATGTGAGGGATATCTTGTATGATGTACTGTGGAGGTCTGGCATTTCGGCAAAGAAAGAATCACCTGTGCATTTCCTGACAAACCCACTTGAAGGGAGATCCACACTAAGACCAGCTGATGTTCTTATTTTTGGATGGGCTAATGGGAAACACACATGTGTTGACCTCACCGGGGTATCTCCTTTGGTAGGCATTGGACATGGCACCTTTACAGTCGGGCGAGCAGCGCTAAAGGCTGTCTCAGGTAAGATATCGAAGCATGAGAAAGCATGTGTTGACAATGGGCATGCTTTCATCCCCTTTGCTTTTGATACTTTTGGCTATTTGGCTCCAGAAGCAGTTAGACTACTCAAGAGGGTCCAGAAAGTCATGCGCAGCAATGTAATGACCCCTGGCTCACGATATTTTATTTTTAATAGGATAGGTTTTTCTATTCAAAAAGGGCTAGCGGCACAGCTTGTTGCTCGCTTGCCTAGTATGTAATTTTTAACTTTGTAAGATTTTTATTGAGTTTCAATTTTTTTTAAAAAAAAAAAAAAAAAAAAACACAGATTGCTAAAGTCTTGTTTTCAAAGAAAAAAAAAAGAGTGCGTGTTCTTTTATAAAAGTTGTGCCATTATATATAAAAAAAACAGATTTCTAAGGTTTTGTTTTCAAAAAAAATAAAAATGGAGAGTTTGTCAATGATGAAAAGCTTAGGATTTGGGTATGGTGTTATGAGCAACCAGATAGGCAGCTGATCCAAATTCTCCAAATAAAAATTTCAGTATTTTGCAGTTATTAAATTTCTAAGGTTTTGTTTTCAAAAAAAATGAAAATAAAATAAAAAATGTTGATGATGAAAGCCTTAGGATGATGTTGTGCTACACACGTACCAAATAGGCAATTGAGGCAAAAGTTTTTGAGTGTTATTTTGAGCATAATCATGTTCTAACCATGCTTTAAGCTTTTGTGAACAACGAGTTATCTGAGTTAAGGTCTCTCCACCGGAATCAGCGATCTACAAAGTCAGTGTAAGTCAAACCAAGGACAAGAGCACCACCAGAAAGAAAATATTTCGTTCACAAAAGAAGGAATTAAAAGATCTTCGTATACAACAATGAAAAGCATGAACGCTTCCTTATCTGAAGGATACATGATCCGATCGAGAAAAAAAAAAAACAACAACAACAAACAAAAAATGATCTGACGACATACCAAAGAAGAAGAAATGAAAAACAAATAAGGAAAAGAGATGATTTTATCTGAGTCTAAACCGAGATCCAATTTCTTCACCATTTCCCATTGATCGAAACCAATGTGTGATAGTGGTAAAAGTTCCCATATGACACACTTGATCTAGACATCTCACTACACCATTTTAAGGTATTAGCAACATACCATAGATGTTTCTAAACGTGGTCGCAACAGGCTTTTGCCGTTGCTAAACACGGTGTTGCAATTTTTAGCAACGGCATAAGCTCTGTTGCTAATCTTGGTCAGCAACGGAAATTCGCAACGGCGCTTGCCGTTGCGAATATTTTTATTCGCAACAACTTCCTGCTGTTGCTAATCTATTGCTAATTATAGGAATACCCTTACCCGGAACTAGATATTGTTGGTCCTGGTTCTAATTTATTGGTTCTAGTTCTTATTTAGCAACAAAGCTCCGACTTTGCTAATTTATTGCAACCACAAAAAAAGAGGTCAAGTCTATGTTTATTGACCTAGTCAAAATTCATTTCCCCCCACATTCCCCCTGCAATTACCCAGTTCCCCATATTCAACACAGATATACAAACTATAATGGCCATACAAAACTGTATTTATGATATACAAACTATAATGGCCATACAAAACTGAATTGTTGAGAACCACCACCACATGATATTATAAAAGAAAGGATTCTTTAATTGATACAAATGTACACAAGTAAACTGTATTTTTGAGAACCTAAAATTTGTGACTAACATACAATATTCCACCCATGTTGATGTTCATAAATGGATAGGTAACCTAGTTTGTGTCAACTGACAGAGGCATTGAAAAACAGGGAAAGAAAGACTAAAATATCACCAGAAGTATCACGAGACTACGCTTGCTTAAAACATTTCCTCTGCAAATCATAGGTTGATTCAGCTGCCGTTATAATATCTCTAGACTACTGCTGTTTGCCTTTAGCCCAAATACCTACATAATAACCAATTTGAAGTTTTAGTACTGAGGTCTCAAAAACAAACAACACTATATTCACACACAAGTTACCCTTTGAATATTCACTAACAAAAGAAAAGTGCACCTACATACTAGCAAAAAGGTAAGACAGTAAAAATGATTGGAAAAAATAAGATTTCTCAAAAACGAACCTGGTTGGTGCAATAAAACATTGGGTTCATGTTTTATCTATAAAAGGTTTTATGGTCTGTTGAACAACCGTAACAAGCTGTAGAGACGAGATAAAAATAATATAATCACTTTCTTTTATATTGATCAGGAACGAACAAATTCAATCAAACACTACTGCTGATAATTTACAGCATCGACAAATGGATCAAACTTTTCTTCAGCTAGGTATGCCAAAGTTGTACCAGAATCAACAATGGTTCCTCGACTGTTTGATGTTGAGAAATCAGCTAGATTAATAGGCACCAGTTTCCAATTGATAGCAATACTTTGCAAATTCAAGTTATAGTGAGGCCTGCAGAATTGAAAAAAAAGAGATCAATCATACTTTCCATAAAAATAGCATAATTATAACTAAACTCTTCGAAAGAAAATCCATAATTAAAATTGGCAGTTCAGCTATATAATAGATTCTTGGTCTAACTAAAACCAAAATAGTTGCTCAGATTTCATAAGGATAGAAGGAGACAGGCTGAAAAAGAAGAAAAACTGAAAAGGAACTTACGACAGAAAAAAAAAAAATAGAGTTCGCGTTCGAACACTAAAACGAGTGATAGATATTCCAAGTAGAAAAAACTATGAAAGAAACGTAAAAAACAAAAGAGAAGTTGCTTTTAGAGTTACATCAATGTACAACCAAGCACACTTTAAGAAATTTACGGAAGCTGAAACCTACAGAACAATAAATTGAAGGATACCAGTCTATGGTCAAGTTAGAGTAAAGAATCAAGATTACCTTGTTTATATAATAAAGAGCCTCCACCATTTTCGCGGATCTGGCACCACACCAGGAAACTAATAATCTAAATAAACCTGTAACTAGTAAGGATCAGTACCATTAGGGTTAGATGCAATTGAGATTCTCAACATACATCATAATTCAACATGTTTAAATGATTACTCACAACTAACCATAGAAGTTGACATGATTTATAACCACCAGAATCTCTAGCAAGCAAGAGTTTAGACAGATAATCACCGCAAAAAAACATAACACATAATTCAAAACCCTAAAGAGTCATCCTTCAAGAGAAATATTGAGCAATACACAAAAAAACATACCTTCTGAATATCATCTCTTAAAACATGCTTTGGTGTACAAGTATTTGTTCCTGTTAACAAAGCAAAGTAAGAACATGAATAACGTTGAGATGTTTTATGTGTAAAAAAATCTAAAGAATTTCCAAAATGTCAATTCAACTACCAGACATTCTACCCTTTTACTTTCATCTATATCAGCCTTATTTCCCACGAGAATCTTGTTGACATTGTCAGATGCATGCTGTTTAATGCTTCTGATCCAGTTTCTGATATCTGGTGATGCAAACACAAATTTTTTTAACAGATAATAGCAGAGGTAAGGGAATGAAGTCTGCACCGTAATGATATAACCTCATTGTGTTCAAGCAAAAGATGCAACCACGTACCACTTGGATCCAAAGAACATTACTATACTAAGGAAAAACAATCCAATAGGTACAAATCCTATGGTCCACAAGCTGTTGGCAAATCATTGTTTTCAGGAAATAATACGAATATCATTATGATTTTTGAAAATAAAATCCAGCTATAAAAATTATAAATATCAGCAAAAATAGGAATGGGAAAGTACTGTTAACAGAGGATTCATCAGTAGCATCATACACCAAAAAAATGCCCATGGCTCCTCGGTATTAAGCTGCACAGGAAAAAGATAACTCTTCAAGTGAAGTTGTTAAAAATTTGCAAAAAGTGAAGGCTCGAAACATAATAACCAGTATTAAATAGGAGTTGATTAAATGTCATAAGACCTAACAGATTCTGGAGACTCTATTCTCCAGAATAGGGTATGTTAAAGCTAATACGTCCAAAAATAAGCTTCATATAATACCTGTCCGCAATCTATAAACCTATGTGGCCTAAAACTGTAGTAGAATATGAATTTAGTGATGAAAGTGCAATTTCATCAAAATCAGACCCTTGTTGTTTATAAATGCGAAATGACAAAAGTACAAGTGAGAGTTAGTATAAGTAGCGTCATTTCGCAACAAGTAGATGGTGATTTTATGCTTGAAATAACTTACACAATAAAGATTCATTTTATGTATCAAGTGTTATACCAAACTCACAATTACACGAACTATGTTTGGATATTGTGTCAGTATCAAGCACTTTCCAAACACTAGCTATGCGGAAGCTAAGCCATAATAACACACACCAAAACAAATGATTATCCAGTCCATCTTCGATAGCGTTAAGATTTACCGCCAGCATTTTTAAAAACATTACTATTAGACCATACAAGAATGGCAGCACTAGTTTTCACATTTAACAGTGAATGGCTTGTCATACAACTGCAAGATTAATGTAGTGTCTATCATATCAATGAAAAACCATGTATCAATGCCATCTTGTCAAATTAAATGATAACATGAAAATCAACAGATATCATGGAATACACAGAGCTTTACAATCTAAAAGTTAGGGGAAGATCAAAGTGACAAGCTTTATTTTTATTGTCATATGCATAAATAAACATAAATGCACTTACAGACTAATTTCAAATAACACTACAATCATTTCCTACCATATTAGCTAGCTCATATGAAACCAAGAGTTAATTATAGTAGTGGTTACTAAATTTTAAAGCTCCATACTTATGTACGGACTAAGAACATCTGTGAAATCAATGGTTTGCATGATACCATTAAATTAAGAATTGGAAAAACACCAACATAAATTTCATACGAAGTATAATGGATACATATAATGCTGGTTCTTAATATCTATTATTCCAACTAAAGTTACTGATAGTCAACAGCTACTCACGGCATTGAATTACCACAAATGAATATAATTTGCAAACAGAAAACATCATCTATATAAAGAAGAGTTCATTTGATCAAACTTAATATTTTAGCCTTCAGCTAACAACAAAGTTAAATAAAGCAAAGATGGAATTGCCATTTTACCTCTTCATCAAACAAATTGCAGGCATGAGCTCATATTAAGGACTCACATGAACCATATGGCATTATTATTAAAGAACTGAATCCAAAATCAAATGAATATTAAAATAAACAACATTGAAGCTACTAGTTTATTATCTCCAAACCACCAAACAACTTTGAGATTACTCTTGGCACTATAACCATTTTCGGCAACAATGTACATTTCTTTTCCTTCACCACCACCTTGATCCAGTGAAAGATGAAATGAATTCATGTATCAAAATAAAAAAAATCTCTATAAACGAACAATGAAATGAAAGAACGATAAACCTTACTTGACAAGTGACACATAAAGTGTGACACAACTAAGTCTTTTAGAGAGGAATCCACCATACAATTCAGCAATATAACCGGTCTTGATCCCTCCTGTTAGATGCTTAACCATGTAAGTTTTCAAAAAGTATTGAAACACAATAGTCTATATAGCCATAATCTACTAGTATTACCTTCTAAAACCTTGTCATGTTCTCTTGATCCTGATGTTACTTGAATGATCTCTTGCCTTTGTGCATGAAGCTAACTAGCACTAGTAAAACCCAACGGAACCAATTTTGTCGCTGCTTCGAGGATCTTATCAACTTTAGCATCACTAATTCCTTTGATTAGAAGTGATTCTTTCGGAGGAGAGTATGCAACAACTTCAACTGTGCATAGACAAGCATCTTTAAGCTTCTTTACATACACTGAAGCTACACTAGCTACCTTCAAAAACAACATAATCAAAAAAAAACCCCAATGAGTGTAACCTTAAAAAACCTTACTTTTTCAAGAAAATCCACAAATTACTCAAAATCTAAAGAATCATAAAACTGCATTCTTCTGTAAAAATCCCCAAAATCAAAGAAAATCCTTTATTAACAATCAAGTCAAATAACACATCAAAAACCCTAAAATCCCGAAACCAAATCACAAACCCAATTTTCAAAACATAAAGAAAATCCACAAATTTGAGGATTGTTGTTGAGAAACAAACTAAACCCAGAAACATAATGATAGTTAGCGATAATAAAAAAGCAAACTTGGATGGAAAAAGTATAGAAAATAAATCTAGGGTTTCGAGAGCGATTTGAAGAAAATTACCTGAGGTTGTTAAACAGGGGAAGGGCCATGAAGAATATCTTCTTCTTCGATTATAATCTAAGCCTATTACCTGGTTGGATTTCTTCATAACACAAACTCTTCTTCAAAGAAGATCGAGGAGACATGAAAGAGAGAGCGAGAAAACCTTCTGAGGCTGAAAATGAAATGAAAAAATGGAGAAGGAAAGATAAAGATAAGCCCCCGACTACTCTTTCAAGGGTGGAAAAAACATACAGAACACTTGACCAAACTTTGACTTGGGCGTAAAACCAAGTCATAGTGTTCCCGACCACACGCGCACTTCGCATGCGTGAACATCTTGTGGTTTCTATTCGCAACAGAAGCTCCGTGGTTGCGAAATTAGCAACAATTTCATGCTGTTGTGAAATATTAGCAACGGAAGTTAGCAACGGATATTTCGCAACGGTGCTTGTGTTGTTGCTACTCTGGGTTGTTAAAACCTAAAAATGGTGTAGTGATCTTCATCCCAGGAAGATCATCCATACTTGTCAGAATACATCTAAATCTAAATCTGACTTCAACTTTGAAATCTGGATTTACCTTTGTACGTATTTTGAAGATGCATATGAAACGGTCTTGCATCTTTCCCTAAATAAACAGATCTTCATCTCCGAGCCGAACATTAGTCTGGATCTCAAGATGCACTATCATCAAGCACAGAAAGAATAGGATTTATACAGATCTATATTGATATTCCACCAAAGACATCTCATTTCAGTTAACACTACTTCATAGAGTAATGTATTCATCCGCTCAAACTTTATATTGCACATTCCACCAATAGATGATTACTACGGCGATAAACCAAACAAGCAGAAAGTAGAAGAACATGAAGACGGTGATTAAGAAAAGAAAGATCAAAGTCTAGATCCGGCACATACAAGAAGGATCTGATAAAAGATGGAGGAAAGAGGCGGATGTGCAGAGAAAAGCAAAAGAAGAAGAAGAAGCTGGGGGTCGAAAAGGAGAAAACGAAGTATATAAGGCAGAGAATCAGGGCTCCATCAAGCCACCTATTCGGGCATCACCCAAAATGAAACTCGATCCGTTGAGGTCACCCATCCGACCCGCCAGCTCCCTTTCCATATATATATAAAAAAAAAAAAAAAGAGCAAAAAAAAATCTGGTAAACCTCATGAAGCAGCCGAAGTGTAAACAATTCTTCAGAAAGAGCTTCGATGCGTCCTTGCTGCTCTAAAGATTCCCTAATGATGGCATCATTACTCAACATGATCCCATACATCTCATTTACCACTGAATAGTTGTGACCTCAAAACAGAATCTGCTATGGACTGCATAGTGCAAGGCCCGACGCCACCTAGGGAATCGACGAAGCGTAACCAGGGAAAACCTGGCCAATGTCATAAGTTTCTACATTATGAGACGAGTGTTCAGGTGATACTTCAATCCCCTCTCTACGATTTAATCTCGGGAGTTATATAGTGTAGTTAACTATTTCAAGTGCAAACGAGCATCAGATTTTTTAGATCATGAAATCAACGTTCAGATGGCAGGAAGAATTCTTAAGTTTGCGCCATATAAAATCAAGGTTCATTAGTTTGCATCTCTTGGATAAGATATTTAAGGTGGGTTTGGTTGCAAAATTCACAATTTCCAAGAATTTGTGATCCCAAGGGATTACAAATTATGGGATTCATGTAAATCCCTCGAATGTTTGGTAACTCAGTTGAGATTCCAAGGATTCATAAAATTTTCTAGTGTTAAAGTCCATGTATTGTTTGGCATTGCCCTAACAAGCTTAAAATGGTATATATATAGGATTTGGACTAAAAAAAAAGTGGGTCCATAAATCCCTTGATAAGTTTCCCAACAAATCTTAGGGGGAGGGGTCGGACTCCATATGGAGGATTTGATGGAAAAGTTAATCCCGATGGAAACGTAATTTCAGGGATTTGGACAACCAAATGTAGTGAGGAAAACGTAATTCCACCAAATCCCCTGGACCCATAAATCTCATATTTAAAATTCTACATCCAAACTCATCATTAGTGTTTGATTATTTATTTATTTTCTTTCTCGGCGGTCCCTGCAAAAGCGAAAGGAAAGTCGATAAGAATTAAAGTTTGGTCATACTCGGTGTGCATTAAAATTGATGGTAATCCCATCCATATAGATTTTTCGACAGCGCACACAGAGGAGCATGATACCTCTGGTCCAGAAAAACAGTGTCTTAAAAAAAAAATTAAATTTCTAATTGCTATATGTCTATTAGATCCAATCGCATATCCACTAAGAAATGATGCATCTATCAGACAGCATTATTTTCCATGGCAAATGTATGTCCGTCTGACAATAATTTTACTGTCGTTAATTTTAAAAGTACCGGCGGCTACTTTAGGTCAATATTCACAATAGTGTGCTGTCTTGTTTTTCTAGAAAGGCCTCTATAGAATTTTTTTTTTATAGGGAAACTGGAAACATCCCTTTTTCAACCATTCAATCGTGAAGGGCGATCCAACTGAATCAACTGTAAAGGTTCAAAAACATCAGGAAAATGGAACTGACGAGCTTAACTGGGACAAACCCGGCCAACATCAGGACTTTCTTCATCAACAACAAGCAGAGCGCGAAATCGGGTCTACGACTTTGTTCTCCAACCGCGAGCGATTACTCTCAAAGAGGGGAAACTGTTGACACCCCAATTTCGCACCTCCCATGGAAAAATATCAGTCTTATACTTCGAAGCTGAATACAAGAGAAATTCTTTGTGGCAATTATTGGTTTTTCATATCCTTTAAATCAAGCCCACAAATACTACCCAATCAGGCCCACAAGCACTACCCAATTACCCATTCAAACCCAGGAGTTCTTACTATCACATTGAAGAGGAAGAAAATAAAAAGTTAATGGCAAAAGAACGAAGTCTTTCGGAGCTTGTATGAAGAAGTTATGAGCAAAACAAAAGCTCGGAATATGTTGAGGGGCGACCACTTTTCATCCACCCCTTATCAGCACAAAGACATTAATTTGTGACTGATTTTTTTCAAATGGGACCTACTTGTGTTTGTCAAAAGGGCAATCACTACCAAGAACGTGAGACAAGTGAGACCCACTTTTGTTTTGTTAGGAAAAGAAAAAAAGACATGGGACCCACATTTGAGAATAATCAAAATGTGAAACAATTGAGAATTTCTTCTTTGGAAGGTGCTTAATTTCTTTCGATCCGGATTTCACGGAGGATTTGGCGAGGAAGAATTGGTTAGTTTTACCTATAAATAGAGAGCGTCAAAGAGAGGAGAAGGACGGAAAAAAACAACTTCTAAGACACAACACTTCTTCCTTTACTTTTCTTTCAATTATTCTTGTGAGAAACGAGTGGAAAAGATAGAAACACAACCGATTAGAAAAATATTCCTTCTCACATATTTCAAGTCTCCATGTACTTTGTCATTTAATCAAAGAGAACCAAATTTACTTCCTACATAATAGTTATTATTATCTTATGCATTTATATTTCGTTTTGAGAAAAATCAAAAAAAAATATATAGTAATATTAAATTAAGTATTGTCTTTAAGTTCTTAAAAGATTAGCATTAAATTGCTGGTACTTTAATTACTTTCAACATACTTAACGGAAGCAAGAAATCGTCATAAGAATCCTTTCAAGTTTCTATATCATATTTTAGGTATATTAATTTCCTATCTCTTCGGTAAATTATGTAGTCATACGGGAACGAAATGGTTTTCCATTTCGTAGTAACACCGCGACTACTCTTTGCGTTACATAAAAAATTTGTGTTTTATTATTAATTTTCCAAGTGGGATAAATCAAAGTGTGGGTATAAAGTGGAATTCCCTCCCACATTAGACCCATTGTAAAATTAATAAGGTTCGCATTAATCATATTCTATTGATCTAATCTGCAGGTTAATTGTTTAATTTTTGAAATTTCATCCAAATTTCAAATTTGAACGCGAAATTAATTCTAGTTCTAAAATATGGACCTGAAGTTGAATTAGAATATTCAACAAAGTTTCTCCAAAAAATTCTCATAATGCGACTCTATCGTCGACCTAGACTTTAGATAATCTTTATCATGATTAGGATTTCCTTTAATCCTTTACTATCACATTGGTTTGGAGTCGAACTAGATTTTAAAATTTTAGGAGTTGGCCAAAGCCCCATTGGATACCAAAAATATTCGTCACTATGCATCACTATTCACCAGTCATTATGCATCACTATTCACCGGTCACTATATATCACTATGCATCACTTTTCATCAGTCACTATTCATCACTATTCGTTAATATGCATCACTATTTGTTAACATTCCCCTTTAATCATTTAGTAGAGGCCAATCTTATGATTGGGCGGTTGATGGGTGCCTAACACCTTCCCATCCCGTACTAGAATCTCTTTACCCAGACTCTCTGATAGCATACCAAAATATGAAAGTCATAACTAGTTTTGTTTTCCCGAAAGAATTCAAATTAGTTAAAGGGTCCTGACTCCCCTTAGTCAGGTGGCGACTTCAAAACATCTCTCTTTTCCTTGCAGAGTTATCCCTATTACTAACGAACTAGTGAGAATCTACCTCTGTCCGACCTTGTGCGGCAAACATCCACGAACGGATGCGCACATAGACTTCCCCCATAAACAATTAGGGATCATAATAGACCGGCTTTCGACCCGTGCCAGGCCTCTATTTCTACAGTGGCGACTTCACTGGGGATAACAAAAATAAGAGATTCGACTTGAAAAATGATTAATGGGAAATTTTATAATCTTTCTTTGTTATGAACTAAATATCATACTTCAGATTTTTTGTGATTCCAGGTACTCATCCAAGCGTAAGCAACCATAAAGCGAAGTGGAGCTTACACACGTAGCTGGCATCGGAACACAGAAGGGAGGCTGACCAAAATTCCTAGCTCACAATACGAACAAGATAATTCTGAAACTCTCAGTGTTTCACGAATAGAACAAATCGTCTAAGAACAGTTGGTGAAATTATTTAAGAAGTTTGGATATGAAAACCGAGAAAGAGAAAATGACGTGGGGGGCTCTGACGGTCAAGGATCCGGTGATCATACGCATGATTAGAACAACAAAGATGGAGAATCTAATAAACCTGGTAACCACGATGAGAACACGCCAAGCAAAGAACGACTAGAATTCGAATATTTCAAAGAACAAGTAACAAAGAGGTTGTAAGCCATTGAAGACAACAACGGCATCGAGAGAAAAGTGTGGTACACTCCACCAAAAGGAAAACTCCCTGATGGCTTCAAATTCCCTAAAATGGCGAAATATGATGGTCGTGGTCCTCCAGCGTCTCACATCAACATGTACCTCAATTATCTAAAGCCCAAGGGTTAACAGATGATTGGTTGTTAAACTTATTCCACCAGAGCCTGACTGGACTAGCTCTTGATTGGTATCAACATGTGGAAAAATCTAAAATATCCACGTGGACAACCATGATTGAGTCATTTGTCGAACATTATACCAAAAATATAGATCATACAATCGCCTTCCGCCAACTCGAGTCCCTCCGACAAGGGTCATATGAATAGTTCATCGACTGGATGATTCGATGGGACAAAAAAGTGTTCGAAGAATGTTTCCTTGTCTTATAGGCTACCCCTCAGCATGTATGCACCCAAGAATCTTGCTGCCTTTCGAAGAAAATGGGCCAGCATCGAGGATGCCATGAGAGACGGTGCATTATCCGGATTCCTCACGGGGAAAACCTCAACAAAAAAGAAGGAAGTTAATTATGTCAACCCCACTCCTTCCAGACCCACATACATCAAGGCTGCGGCAAAATCACCAATGACAGAGACACTTCGGCAAGACAAAGGTCAGCAGGATATCGAAAAAAGGTGGAGCCGGAATCGGGTATTCTTTGAGATAGACGCAGAAATGAGTGATTTCCTTCCTATTCTAGTTAAGGAAAAATTAATTCAACTCCGGGATCCTAAACCTGTACCTAATCCCAAACCTCGGGGTTACGATGAGTCAAAGACGTGCGGCTACCATCAAATTGCAGGGCACGATACCAATTCATGTTTCATCCAGAAACATCTTATCCAAGATTTACTTAATGACGGCAAGATAATCATCGAGGAAGCGTCAAAGCAACCTAATATACAACAAAATCCACTTCCAGCACATCAGGGAAATCAGGGAATCAACTTCATTGAGGCGGACAATGCTGAAACACGTCAACCATCCCTAATATCGGACCGTACGACAAAGGAGAAGGTCCAAACAAGCGATGCCTCCGGGATTGTTGCTGAGAACAAAAGGGAATCGATGAATAAAAAACCATTATTCACAATTGAAGGTAGCGGAAAAGTCGTATACTCAGAACGACTACCGGAAAAATGCAAAGAGGTACAACATCAAACAAGGGGAGGGAGACAGTTCAAGCCTCCAAACTTGCAGAACGAAAACCCCGGTGTTTGATGTATTGTAGAAAGTGATAGTGAAAGGTTCTTTTGAAACTTGTGAAGGCAAAGGAATTTAGATTTAATTAAACTTAAAAGTAAAGGAAACTTAGATCAAAATTTGATTTCAAGATAAGAGAGATTAACCAAGACACTGATTCCACTATTACACATGAATAAATTATGGTTAACAACCCAAAAGGAGAGAGAGGAATATTTTGCAGAGAGAGAAAATGTATTTTTCTTTATCATCTTCTTCCCCAAAACTATATTTATAACTCCATTAATGGAGATTATCAATGTAAATCAAATGTAAATTTAAACAATCATAGTGAAGAATCATGGATCAAATTGATCGAACCATGTAAAAATCCGTGTCTATTTACAATTTTTAGAATTTTAATCATACTTTTAATATCAAATTAGTTTAGATCAAGATATTATTATCAAGATATGATAAGGGGTGTGTTGTAGGATTTCCTGCAACTACATTTTGGCGCTAGAAACAGGGAGGAGTAAAGGATTTATCCTTCCTATAATTTGATTGGTTCAAGAGATTTCCATGAAGATTTTCTACTGTTTATATTTTTCTAGATCTAAAAAAATTTATGTTCAAAAATGGAAATTTCGTGGAAGAAGTTACACTTTCAGGGAGTAAACGTCATCAACAATTCAAAGACATGAAAAGAAGAAGAGAAATTATTAGCTACTGTGGAAAATCTATGGAAGAAAACTAGAGTATCTATGGAAAGATTTCCATGTTTAGGAGAAAAAGAGAGAGGCAAATTGTTGAAGGAAATAAAGGAAGGGAAAGATAAGAAAGATACAGTATACTCGCTCAAAATTGAAAAGATCGTCATCAACAATAGATCAAGAAGAAAAATCTTTCTCTCTAACTCTTTTATTTTTTTTTGAAAATTTTAAGATCTAATTTTAAGAGATTTTGAAAAATCTTTATGTCCTTCAACAAAAATTTAGCCTCCTTTTCAAAACATCGATTTAAAACAAGATTTGAGTACATATTTATTATCCATAAAACTTATTTCAAAAACTTATTGAATTGATTTCAAAATTTCTAAATTCTGAACTTAAAATTGATTTTGGATTTTCCCATATCCATCAACGAGAACATTGACCATATCTTTATTGTTTGATGTTACAGCAAAGATAGAAAGAAATTTCAATTTCGCCAATAATAAATGGGAAATATTAGGCGCAATTTCATGGGTAATAATTAATTTGTTAATGATGAAGGAAGAAATGAATTATGTCTAGTGAAAAAGTTATCGGTGACAATTCAGTTCATGTGATTACTCGTCAAGAACTGAGACCATTGCCATGACAAAAGTTCACTTCATTGGAGCATCATCAGCTGAAAGACAAATTTACGAGATGATCAATTATAGTCCAATCAAAATCAGCGACTTTGTGGAATACAAAAGATATCAGAAACAAATGCCAACAAAACTTACTTCATCAACAAAGAGAAGTTCAGATCAAACAATATCTGCGAAGATAATAATTCCAGTGAAGACAAATCATTAAATAAAAATGAAGACAAGTTTCATGTGAAGAATAAATAAAGAAAGACTTTCACTAGAAGAAATTTGGATTCCATCTAAATCTACCTTGTCATTAACATCAACAATGTCATGCTAATTCGCAAGAAGACCAACAGATCCAATGAAGAATTGAAGAGAAAAGAAACTATCGGCAAACATCTTTGAGAAAATTATGGGAATTAAACCAACATCTCAACTCAACTAGACAAACATCATCTCATTAAAGAAATTTTGAGCAAAATATCGCCATCATAAAACTCGTGAGACATAGAAAAAATTTCACGGAACTATAATCAACACAAGCTAGTTAAATTTTGTTATCTCTCCACTTGCAAGTAAAGCTTCGTAAATAAATAAACTTTTGTATTAATAGCCCAACAAACAAGTTGTAACAATAAGGGAACCTCATGAGACGATTAACAAGTGAGTTCAAAATGCATCGATGAGAGCTCAATAGCAGAAATCTACGACAACAGGAGGGAACATATATTTTATGCGAAAGAATGAAAGCCAACTACAAGGTATAAAATGTAGCGAACATATATTTCAGAGAAGGTGACGTTGCCAATTTAAGAAAACAGCCAACTCGTGGCAATCAGAATATAGAACAGATAATGAGATCTAATGAATGCTTATCACCTAATCATTATCATAAACCAGCTTAGAATAATACTATGTCTCTTATATTGATGATGATAACAAAGATCGCTTAAGAAAGAGAGATGATCACAGGTTCTCGTAAATAAGATTTCATGAGACATCTTCACAAGTACTTGTAAAAGCATGAGTCAATTGGTTCAAATGGGAAGGAAGAATATATGCATATGTTATTTAGAGCTCGTAAATATTGAGCTGGTCATATGCTTAGACTTAAGGGAAACAGACAGACCGGTAGTACTCAAGCAATTGAGAAGTTGGTAAACAGATGAGATCGGACGCTACAACATCTGAATGCAGATGGACATGGCAACATATGAAGGGAAAAGAGATTTTAGAAGTGAGATAAGGAGCGTCTGAATGGTGGTTAGAAAAAATAACGAATTTTGGTGTTGTTTAAAGCATTTTAAAATATCGATTATAGGTGGCGGCGATTATATGGGATTTTCCTTTAGACATTCTTGGTGATGACATATGAAGATAAATGACACCATCAGCAGACAAGTATACACATGAAGATGATATGTCTCACACATGAACATTCAGACAAGTAAAAGACTTCAAAATGACCAACCAGAATTAACTCAAACCAGACGTCGAATAAAGATGAAGCAATATGAAGATGGAAGAACGTATTTGTGAAAGAAACATCAAACCAATTAAATTTTCTTCTACGCAAACAAAAGAAGCAACGGAAATCATCACAACAAACATTCTTTATTAACGCAGGTATCAATCACCTCAGGGAAAGTAAGCGAGTTCATCAGCGAAGAAAAAAGAAGACGATTCATTCTGCTAGGTCAACATATACGGAAGGAGAAGAACAAAGACGGAGACAACATTTATAAAAAGATCAAAATTATTCCAAATACTATACAGAAGGAAAATTTCCGTGAAGAAGAGAGTATGGTGAAGAAAGCAACAACTCCATGACCAACAGAACTTGTTTGCAGCGAGGTGATCGCATCAAGCAAAGAGTTCTCAACTTAAATACAAAGAACATTATCAACAAATACAAGGGCGATAAAACACACAACTATAATAACAAGAGTATGACATCTCATGATATCTCATGATTAACTATCTCGCCAGTAAGACATAGAGGAGGAATTACCGCAGAAAATGAGAAATACTTTGCATCATGATACAAAATGGAAGACAAATTTCTGCAAAGAGTAAATAAAGAAAAACTTTTGCGGAAGAATAAAGTGGAATATGAGTCTGCAGCATGTAAGTGAAAAGGGGTACTCCTTCGGTTGTTCCAGCGAGGACATCGCAATTCCAGTGAACAAGAGCGGGAGGTGATAAGAGATCAACCCAGCAGAGCAATCAATAAATCTGCGAGCAACATCGCCAAAAGGAAGTATCCGCCCTTTATTAAGACTCAATAAATGAAACAACAAATAGAAGTGTTTCGCTAATCGCAGCAATCATGGAAGATTCTCTTTAAAGTATCAACTACTTTTAACGTCCAAGCCCACTAAAAGCAAGCCAAGCTATTTCACGCAGGCAATTGAGCAGCGAGAAAATGAAGTCCAATTTTCGCAGGATGCATTTATTTCACATAAGAGAATTCAACAAGTTGATTAGAGGCATAAATTTGGTATTTCATTTCTTCGCAAGATTTTTGGTTATTTCGCAAGAAGAAAATAGGAGATTATTTCGTGGACATATTTCGCAAAGATGGTTAGAACAGATTGATATGGCGTAACATTACACAAGAGGAGATCAAGAGTTAATTTCACAAGACTTCATTTCTCATTCTTCTCATTTAGTAAGCAAATCGATTACTTAGCAAGACATGACAACAATGTAAAATCACATGAAATCTAAGTACTATTTTCCTTGAATATTTTATTTCGACAAGATAAAAGATTTTTGATTTCATTTACTAAGAGCGATATACTCGCAAGATTTCTAAAATTTCTAAGATTTCAAAATATTTCAAAGATTTTTTGATTTGATTGACAAACAGCGATACAATCGCAAGACTTCAAAAATTTAAAAAGATTACAAAAATGAAATCATCGCAAAAAATTTACAGAGTTCTCCAAAATTTTCAAAGAATTCCAAGATTACAGAAAACGAAATTATCGCAAAAATTTCTAAGATTTCAAATTTCCAAAATACGCGATACAATCGCAAGATTTCAAAGAGGATTTCAAAGATTTCTCTAGAATATTTCTTTTACAGAAAGAGATTTTTGGTTTAACAAATGCGATACAATCGCAAGATTTCAAGAATATTTTAAGATTTCAAAAGATTTTAAAGAATATTTCAACTCACGAAGTGAGCAAAACAAATTTTTATCGAGAGATGCGAGTGTAATGCGAGATTATTCAAGATTATATAAATAT